>CM055116.1:942529255-943732589 GCA_029206835.1 Rana muscosa
TAGGCAATGTCAGCATAAGTGGAAGCAGGTACCTGCCAGAAATAGGTACTCGCTCCTTAAAAATAAGTGACAGAGGAGGGAGGGGGGAGGAGAAGGATCAGTGGAACTTCACTTTAACCACTTCAACCCCAGACCATTTTAAAGCTAAAGGACCAGGCCCCTTTTTGTGATTCGGCACTGCGTCGCTTTAACTGACAATTGCGTGGTCGTGCGACGTGGCTCCCAAACAAAATTGGCGTCCTTTTTTTCCCACAAACAGAGCTTTCTCTTGGTGGTATTTGATCACGTCTGCGGTTTTTATTTTTTGCGCTATAAACAGAAATATGGCAACAATTTTGAAAAAAATTCAATATTTTTTACTTTTGGCTAGAATAAATATCCCCCAAAAATATATAAAAACATTATTTTTTTCCTTAGTTTAGACCGATACGTATTCTTCTACATATTTTTGGTAAAAAAAAATCGCAATAAGCGTTTATTTATTGGTTTGCGCAAAAGTTATAGCATCTAAAAAATAGGGGATAGTTTTATGGCATTTTTATTAATAATAATTTTTAATTTAATGGCGGCGATCAGCGATTTTTATCGTGACTGCGACATGGCGGACACATCTGACACTTTTGGCACATTTGGCACATTTTTGGGACCATTGTAATTTTTACAGCGATCAGTGCTATAAAAATGCACTGATTACTGTGAAAATTACACTGGCAGTGAAGGGGTTAACCACTAGGTGGTGCTGTAGGGGTTAAGCGTTCCCTATTGAGTGTTTCTTACTGTAGGGGGGATGGGCTGTGTCACATGACACTGATCTTCGCTCTGAGCACACGGAGCGGAGATCCGTGTCATTGTCACTAGGCAGAGCGGGGAGATTCTTGTTTACACAAGCATCTCCCCGCTCTATACCTCCGTGAGACGATTGTGGGGATCCCCGCGGCGATCGAGTCCGCGGGACCCGCGGTCCGACTCACGGGGAAGGCAGCGTGCGCGACCACACGTCAGGCATTTAAAGGGCAACATACAGGTACGTGATTGTGCCTGTCCGTGCCATTCTGCCGACGTATAAGTACAGGAGGCGGTCGGCAAGTGGTTAAACAAGAAGTGCCACTTCAAAAAAAGGGAGAAAATTAAAACATTGTCTCAAAGATATATTAATAATGATGTTAAACATTACATATCTTGTATGTTAATTTTTGTTGAACCTTAAAAATGTTTTTAGTTTTGGATAAAGTGGGGAAGGCTTGTACTCCAATCAAATGTTTTAATACTCTCTGTGACCTTATTGGGGGGATTTAACCCTTCTTTTGTCCTGTTGACCATTGTCACTGATAAAGAGTGGGGAAATTCAAAACGTTAACGTTCAAGAGAGAGATTTCCTATAACTTCCTGCTTTGTCTGTGGGACAAGAAGTGAAGGTAAATTTCCCCAATAGTACACAGACAGCAAAAGAGAAACCTGAAAGGAGTTTTAACCCTTCCCCTGCTCTATCCATACACTTTAACAATGAATTGTTTAAAGTTGACCATAGATGGATCGAAGTTCGAATTTCAATCCATCTATGACTATTCTTGATTGACAGATGTCAACCTAACAATTGACGTCTGTCGAACTGAAATGTTGGAAAAACATTTTTCGATCAGTAGCTTCAGTCAATCTGATCAGTGTATTCTGACAGTGTAGGAGTCCGTGCTATCAGAATACAATAGCACAGCTGGAAGGATTCCTCTATCCACCCCGCTTGTGTAATTTGGGGAATTAATTCATCCCGTTGGCTGATTGAAAACAACTAATTTAAGGGCAGCCTTAGTGGTTAGCACTTCTGCCTTGCAGCACAAAGGTCCTTCATTCAAACCTCAGTTATCTGCATGGACTTTGCAAATTCTTCCTTTGTTTACAGGCAGAAAGGTAATTATCGCAGAAGAGTCATACAATATCTCTTTTATAATAAAATAAATCTACCTGTCTGCTCGCAGCACTCGCAGCACAGCGCAGTTTACAACACCAGCACAGTCCCTGTGTGCCGGAATGACTGACTCCTGCGCATGTCATTGCCACATTGTCCAATCAAGAGAGCTGAAGACCAGCACACAAGAAGTCAGGACATGATGCTACCAGACCATTAGATAGGAGGAAAGTTCCACTTTAGTTCCACTTTAATGGTCTTAATTGAACCTAGTATGTGTGCACAAACTAGCTATACATATGTGCTATCACATGCTGCATGCTGGTCCAAAGACTGAGCACCGGTAATTAGGGAAGGTTGAGGAAAGACCTGGCCTCCAGAGAGTTAGCACAGAGAATCACAGAGAGTCAGTTATTACTAAACTGGTATGTACTGTTACCAGTCATGGTATTTTAATGTAGCTGGTAATATATTATATATATGCCAAAGTGACACTGTGCTAAATAAGATAAAATGGTATAAGGTGACACAGCTTGTTCAAACATGTGTGACATGAACAGTAAGGATGTGGCTATCAATCTTTGGTAGGAAAAGGACATTTCTAAATGCTTATATGCCTATATCAGAGTATAAACATACATAGTCATATTCATTAATGCCTTCATTAGCAGCTTTTAAAGGATAGTAAATCAATGCCAGTCACAGGTTTATGGAAATGTAAAACAATCAAGGTAATGTAACAATGTAACATCCCACTGTGTTAGCTCCAAAAACAAGCATGATTTATACAAATGGGATAAAAGCCAGGCCCATTTATCTACTTTGCTGCCTGTAAGTAATAGAGAAGCCAAGAATACTGACAGGGCTCGTGGGATTAATTACTGAAACCATTTGCAAAAGAAAGCTCCGGGCTGCATCCCATCTAACCAGCAGATACACTAGGCATTTATCAAAGACCAGAATAAGATTTCATTTAAAAGAGGGCAAAGGCCCACACCGAGAAAGAGCTCAGCTGCAGGCAGGGATGTAGAGGAGCACTGAAATGCATTAGGCTGAAAAGGCAACAATCTTTTTGCTCTTGCTTAAATCACAGCAATACACATACCGGGTCACTTTTGTGTAACATCAGAACTTTGCATAATATCAGAATACTAGAAGAGAGCTCTTTGCATGCTGCAGCAGTGAGGAATTCCCTGCTTTGATTCAGCATGCTATTCTTTAGAGCCGGGGCTACAACGCACCATCTAGTGATGGCTGAGTGAACTAGCAAGATGATTGGCATCCCATTTGATGTATAAAACCAAAATGCACATGGTTATATGTTTAATAAAGCAAAACTGTAGCCAATTTCTTTTATTTTTTAAAAATTTTAATCAACTGGAGATGGATAGGGTTGTCTGTATCTCCATTGTGGATATTTCCCACTTACTTACTTTCCCAGTGACCACACATGAAGTAAGAGGATCCAGAAAATACCAGAAAACCTAAAGAGGTTTCAAAATCTTCCCTAGGCTCTCAAAAAGCTTTAAAGCGGAGGTTCACTCAAAAGTGAGCCTCCGCTTTTCGGAACCCTCCCCCCCTCAGGTGTCACATTTGGCACCTTTCAGGGGGGAGGGGGTGCAGATACCTGTAAAAAACAGGTATTTGCACCACTTCCGGGAATAGACTCCCGCGGGAGTCCCACCCCTTCGTGTCACCCCCCCCCCCCATTGTGTATTGGGAAACACGGCTCCCAGAACACAGCGGGGACCAGTGAGGACGGCGCATGTGCCGTAGGGAACCGGGCAGTGAAGCCGCAGCGCTTCACTTCCCGATTCCCTCACCGAGGATAGCTCGGTAGCTCGGCTTCGGCTGCCAACATCACGGGCGACCTGGACAGGTAAGTGTCCATTTTTTAAAAGTCAGCAGCTGCAGTATTTGTAGCTACTGGCTTTTAAAAAAAAAATCAGGTGAACCTCTGCTTTAATTGCTCTCTGCATTCCCATTTCAGTGATTTTTTGCTCACCTCTTGCCTCAGTGACCACATAGGAAGTGAGGGGAGATCTCCTAAATGGAGACATAGATGGCAACAAAACCCTGACAGCGTTTTCTCACCCTTTTAGATCCTACCCAATACTGCAAAAAAATTTGGGCTAGAATTTTAATTTCAAAGAATGTTATGTTAATGACAAACAAAAAATTAAAAGTCATCAGCTACAAATACTGTAGCTGCTGACTTTTAATAATAAGACACTAACCTGTCAAGGGATTCAACATAGTCCTCACCTAAGCCAGGTTTTTGGCCATCTTTGGGTCCAGGCGCCATCATGTTTACTTTGGGAAGCCGGCTGTAATTCCTTTCGGCTTCACAGTCAGCTTCCCACTGTGGGGGAAGTGGGTGGTGCAAACTTCCGCTCAGATCGCCACAGCAATCCAATCGTAAGTGGGAGCAGGTACCTGCAAAAACCAGGTCTCTGCTACCCCACACCTCCCAAAAAAATAAACTGCCAAAACTTAAAGAGGGAGGGGGAAATGATCTTGAGGAACTCAAGGAAGAAACTTGGCAAGAAGTCCTAGAGCAAGTCTTATTGGTATCACTCTCGCCCTTGCAATGTCTCAATTATTTTTGATACACAAGGCATATAGAACGCCAATGAAGCTCCATCAGTGGAAACGTAGGGAGAATCCAGATTGCCCTAGATGCTGTACTTCCCCTGCGGATCCCTGACATATGTTTTGGCGTTGCCCTAAGCAAGACCACTACTGGCAAAGCATTATTGATACTATCAACAAGTAATTTCAAGTAAAACTGAGCAATGATCCCCTTACCTGTGTGCTAGAATTTTTATATGAAGAAGAATACATAGCTCAAACTAGAACTCCTATAGCCAAACTGCTATTCTTAGCATGTAAATGTATTGCTTCCAAGTGGTTATCTCTTCTTTCCCCAATGTTTGAGGACTGGCGTACACAGGTTTATTCAGCCCTCATCGAAGAACGACAAATTTTCCAACAAAGAGGTATCCCCCGCAAATTTGATAAGATGTGGGATCCATGGATACAGACCCCAGGGCTAGATCTGTTAGCCCTAGTGTAATTACGGATATTTCGATGTTAATCCTAATGTAATTTGTATTGTATATGGTTCAGCTTTCCTTTTTGCCATAATAATAGGATTTAAAAGTATTAATTGAAGCTGGTATTGCAGAAGTGCACAGAGGAATGGTCTGGCGTAGGCTTTGCCTACTTTTGTTTTTACCTTATGCCTACCTTAGTGGCTCTCTTCAACCCCAACCCCCCCTTTTTTTTTTATTCCCTCTGGAACTGCAAGCCATTACTGATCTATGTAATATTATCATTATATGTGAATATACGTAACTGATAAGCAACTGTTGTTTTGTCTGTGTGTGCTGCTCATGATAGGTTGGTAGCGGAAATGTATACTACTGATTCTTCAATGAACCTTTATTACCATTTTCCCTTTTTTGAGTTTTTTGTCTTGTTTTGTCTTTGTAAAAAAAAAAAAAAACTTTAATAAAAAACTATTTGATAAAAAAGAAAAAAAAAGAAAAGGTGGGGCTCGGCAGACAAGTAGACCTTCCCCTTTTAGATTAAGTTTCTCTTTAACCACTTCAGCCCCGGAAGAATTTATCCCCTTCCTGACCAGAGCACTTTTTGCGATTTGGCACTGCCTAGCTTTAACTGACAATTGCGCAGTCATGCGACGTTGTATCCAAACAAAATTGACGTCCTTTTTTTCCCACAAATAGAGCTTTTATTTGGTGGTATTTGATCACCTCTGCGGTTTTTATTTGTTGTGCTGTAAACAAAAGAAAAAGGGACAATTTTGAGGAAAAAGCAATTTTTTTAACTTTTTGCTATAATAAATATCCCCAAAAAAATATAAAAAAAACGAATTTCTTTCTCAGTTTAGGCTGATATGTATTCTTCTACATATTTTTGGTAAAAAAAAAATCGCAACAAGCGTATATTGATTGGTTTGCGCAAAAGTTATAGCGTCTACAAAATAGGGGATAGTTTTATGGCATTTTTATTATTATTATTTTTTTACTAGTAATGGCGGCGATCAGCGATTTTTATCGTGACTGCAACATTATGGCGGACACTTTTGGGACCATTGTCATTTATACAGCGATCAATGCTATAAAAATGCACTGATTACTGTGTAAATGACACTGGCAGGGAAGGGGTTAAACACTAGGGGCAATCAAGGAGTTAAGTTTGTCCTAGGGAGTGATTCTAACTGTGGGGGGGAGGGGCTACCTAGAACATGACAGAGATCACTGCTCCCGATGACAGGGAGCAGTAGATCTTTGTCATGTTGCTAGGCAGAACAGGGAAATGGCTTGTTTACATAGGCATCTCCCCGTTCTGCCTCTCCGTGAAACAATTGCGGGCACCCGACGGACATCGAGTCCGCGGGACCCGCGGGCGTGCTCACGGAGCAAGTGGCGGGCATGTGGCGGGTGAGCGCGCGCCCACACGGCTGCAAATTCAAAGCGACATACAGGTACGTTGCTCTGCACAGCCGTGCCATTCTGCTGACGTATATCGACGTGAGTCGGTCGGCAAGTGGTTAACAACCCACTAGGGTTTTAGAACATGTACCTATACGATTTATTACAGTTAAGTCCATATATATTTGGACACAGGCACAATTTTCATGCTTTTGGCTCTGTATGCCACTAGAATAAAATTAAAACAAAACAATCCAAATGAATTTGAAGTGACGACTTTCAGCTTTAATTCAAGGGGTTGAACATGAATATAAAGTACACATTTTAGGAACTGCAACCATTTTTATACACAGTCCCCCCATTTTCAGGGGCTCAAATGTAATTGGACAAATTAATATAATCATAAATAAAAATTACATTTTTTATGTTTTGTTGAGAATACTTTACTGCCAATGAGTGCCTGAAGTCTGGAACCCATGGACATTACCAAAGACTGGGTTCCCTCATTTCTGATGCTCTGCCAGGCTCTAACTGCAACTTGTTCTTTGTTATTTCTGTCTTTAGTTTTGCCTTCGGCAAGTGAAATTCATGCTCAATTGGGTTGAGATCAGGTGATTGAATTGACCATTGCAGAATATTCATCTTCTTTTCCTTCAAAAGCTCCTGGGTTGCTTTTGCAGTGTGTTTTGGATAATTGTCCATCTGTACTGTGAAGCGCCGTCCAATCAACTTTGCTGCATCTGGCTGAATCTGGGCTGACAGGTTATCTCTAAACACTGCAGAATTCATCCGGCTACTACTGTCCCCTGTCACATCATCAATAAACACCAAATGACCCAAAGCCACTGGAAGCCATGCATGCCTATGCCATCACTCTGCCTCCACCATGTTTTACAGATGATGTTGTGTGCTTTGGATCATGAGCTGTTCCAAGCCTTCTCCACACTTTTTTCTTCCCGTCATTCTGGTACAGATTAATTTTAGTTTCGTCCGTCCAAAGAATGCTTTTCCAGAACTGGTCTGCCTTTTTTATATGTTTTTTGGCAAAGTCTAATCTGGCTTTTCTATTCTTCAGGCTTATGGATGGTTTGCACCTTGTGGTGAACCCTCTGTATTTGCTCTCGTGAAGTCTTCTCTTGATTGTAAACATTGACAATGATACGCCCACCTGCTGGCGAGTGTCCTTCACTTGTCTGGGTGTTGTAAATGGGCTTTTCTTTACCATAGAGAGTGTAACGGAACGTCCCACATTCCGCTTGAGTGCTTCCATCATATAGCACTTGCTCCAGTCTGAAGATAGATATTAGGTATTATAGCCACATATTACAACCAAGAACTGGGCAGGACTCGTTTTGGCTGCAAAGCTGGAACTCTTTATTTGAACAAGAATACAGGCTTTTATACACTTGAGAAGGAGGTTCCCCCTCCTGATCATATTACCCTAACATTACAAACTGTAACCAGAAACATAAAATAACATGAGCTAATTAACTAGTCATTTAACCAGCCTAGGTGACTCAGAGGTCTGACCTTTCAGGTCAGACTTGCTGTCTTCTATCTCAGAAGACACAATACACATTATCATAAGTATGAACACAGAACTTCTTCAGACAAATGCAGACCCACTTACAATAAACACATTATGGCAGGGGGCCCCAGACAGGTGGCTTGCTGATGACATCAGCATCTGCTATTAGTCCCACACTGGCAGAGACCATCATGGCCTTTTCAATGATGTCCTTTTGCATTACATAACAGAACATCTTCCTAAATGCTTGTAGCTCCCTCAAATGCCAGGGCCCATAGTCGGTAGGCAAGAAGCTAGCATTCAGCCCCTTCCAAAAGCCTCTATCCCGGGTGAGTCTATCACAGAGAGGATCCTGCAATCATCCACCACTGTTGTCTTCCGTGGATGTCCAGGCCTTTTTATGCTGCTGAGCTCACTAGTTCGTTCTTCTTTCCTCAGAATATACCAAACCGTTGATTTGGCCACTCCTAATGTTGCTACTATCTCTCTGATGTATTTGTTTAGTTTTTGAAGCCTTACAATGGCCTGTTTCACTTGCATGGATAGCTCCTTTGAACGCATGATGTAGGTTCACAGCAATAGATTCCAAATGAAAATACCACACTTAGAATAGCCCACGCCTGGCCATGAAACAGCTTTTGATTGTCTAATTACTTTTGGTCCCTTGAAAAATGGGGAATGGCTATTCTTAAGGGCTGTAATTCCTAAACCTTTGCTCCAATTTGGATGTAGATACCCTCAAATTAAACCTGAGAGTGTGCACTTTCAGTCCATTATATAACTATAGCTTGAATATGTTTTAGTAAATACCTAAAAAATCAAAAATTGTGCCTGTGTCCAAATATATATATATATATATAGACATATATATATATATATATATATATATCTATATATATATATATATATATATGTATATATATATATATATATGGACCTAACTGTATATTTATGCTGGAAACTCTGTAACTTATTATGCCATAACGTCTAACTATTGAAGCAGAAAATGTTGTGTTTCATGCATATACAAAGTCTCAAAAGAAGAAAACCACAAATAACTTCTTCTAAGGAATAACCTGAAAATTATTGTCATTTCTCTTCATAATAACTGAATAATGTTTATAAATGTTGTAAAAAAAAAACGACACAATAAAACAAAGATGTATTCTTTATTTACTTAAAGGTGAAGTATGGGCTTGTAAAAAATCAAACATACATACTCACCTCAATGCTGCAGCATCATTGTGATGCTGCAGCTGTCCCTTGTCTGCTCTAAGGCCAAGAACTAAGCAGTGACATGACCACTGATCGCTCAGTTCTCAATCTTTTCAGAGAGGAGAGCAGTGACTGTCAGTCATCAGTCTCCGCTCTGCCCCTGCAGCACTCACTAGAGCGCTGGGCTGGAGAGCTGACTTCGGCTCTAAGCCATGCGCTGAGAGCTGGAGCCAGCTGTCAATCAGGCAGCTGGGTGGATCCCAACTACTGTATATAGTTGGGATCCTTACAGAGCTTGGAGCAGCTCTGCTTCATCAGTTTACTCTGGGTTACGGGAGAGCAAGAGTAAGTGCACACCTCTATTCAAAAAGAGAAGTATGCCACTTTTTTTTTTTTTTATATATTTCTCTTATATTATTATGTTTTCACACTGCTTGGCTGGAAAATAAAGCTGAACTCCAGGCAAACAAATACAATAACAATGTGTTGTTGATATTGGATATAAATGCCCTGAATAACCTATATCACCACTGCGCCAATGAAAAAACTTACAAATAACTAAAGCTGCCACTTCGTGAATGAAAATTTAGAACAGAAAAAACTTAACTCAAAACATACTGAGTGAGAAAAGCTAATAGTAGCGCTTGAAAAACAATAACAATTATATATTAGTGTAATAAACTCAATAACACCACGTGACAAGTGATAAAAAGTCCATAACATAAATAATGATGAAATTTATGAAATTATTCCTTATTTCTGTAAATCTTCCACCACATCACCGTGCTGTGCCAACTTCCCTCCGATAAACGCATTTACCAGATAGATTTGCCTTTCACTCTCGTGTCAGGCTAAATCGCTTGTAAATGATCCCACAAATGGAAAAAGCAATCTCAGCTGTATCACCATGATAATCCTCAATGTTGCACATATAAGAATAAAGAAAGTGCTCCAATAGTGTAAAATTGTAACTCCAGTTTAATGATAAAATCACAGCAACACTTCAGTCATTCAACTCACATGTAAAAAGTGAAAAGTAAGCTTCAAATGAATTCACAACAATCAACAGTGAAAGATTCCCTTGGCTACAACTTCACTAGCTTTACCTATTAGGGACACCGCTGCTGTTTAGACCATCTACCGCTATTGTGAGCCGGGAGTCTGGAGTGTTGTGAGATATACCAACACAGCACACACCTCAGGTCCGCCGTGGCCGCCTAGCACCACAGAGCCAATCTTTCACTGTTGATTGCTGTGAATTCATTTGAAGCTTACTTTTCGCTTTTTACATGTGAGTTGAATGATTGAAGTGTTGCTGTGATTTTATCATTAAAATGGAGTTACAATTTTACACTATTGGAGCACTTTCTTTATTCTTATATGTGCAACATTGAGGATTATCACGGTGATACAGCTGAGATTGCTTTTTCCATTTGTGGGATCATTTACAAGCGATTTAGCCTGACACGAGAGTGAAAGGCAAATCTATCTGGTAAATGCGTTTATCGGAGGGAAGTTGGCACAGCACGGTGATGTGGTGGAAGATTTACAGAAATAAGGAATAATTTCATAAATTTCATCATTATTTATGTTATGGACTTTTTATCACTTGTCACGTGGTGTTATTGAGTTTATTACACTAATATATAATTGTTATTGTTTTTCAAGCGCTACTATTAGCTTTTCTCACTCAGTATGTTTTGAGTTAAGTTTTTTCTGTTCTAAACAAATAAAATAGTTAAATACACTGTTAAAATGTAACTTAGCTGTAATTAAAAAATGTTTAGCCTATTTTATGATTTAAGCTCCCCATAGCTCAGCCAACACATAGTTCAGCCAGATTATTTACCCGCACTGCAGCAGCATCACACCTTTGGCAAAAGGAATATTCAGACAATATTCAATATTCAGACACACTCCCATCTTGTCTCTAATGATCTGGGCACCTTAGGGCCGATATCATACCTGTAAGGTCTAACGCTGCATTAATGCATGCTCGTTCACACTTAGGAAGCCAATTAATTTGTGTTGCTGTAACACATGTATTACTGCAATTCACAGACGTGAAGCCAGCCCCTAATCATTTTTAACTAGAAAGTCAGTAATTTTTTATATTAGCCCACTCCATAGCAGGACTGAGAGAATAGGAGGCAGCACTTTAAGCCAATCAGACTTTACTACACTGGACACTCAGAGAGCTGGCTGATAGGATGTAAGAGGGCACAGGGGCTGACCTCGTCCATGTTTTGCTTCTCCCTCACTTTCCAATTTCCAATTGCTTGTTGGTAAAGTTGTTAACCAAGATGTGTCATCTTAAAGTGGTTGTAAACCCTCACATATACCCAGTGAAGTGACTAGTCTCAGATAATACACAGAGATGAAACAAATCCTCCTACACAAGTTGTACCTGTTTATCTGCAGTTTTCTTTTCTCTACACCCACAGTCCAGAATTTACACAGCTTGTCTGAACCTTTAGAAAGCAGAGGACGCGAACTGAAGTTACACTCAGTGAAGAGAGTGGAGAGCTGATTGGATGGAAGTGACACACTCCCCTGCACAAAGCACACAGGAACAGAGCTGAGGCTGTCATTTACAGGCTGTGTGCTAGAGCTCCCTCCCCTGTCACCTTTTTTCTCATGCTGTCAAGAAAACCTGCCAGAAGTAACTCATACAGTTGGCAGAGGAACAAAGCAGCAGACAGAAATGACACTTAGGGATCTGAATTGCAACAAGTAAACACTATAGATGTACAGTATATGTTTTGTTCATATTTCATGTCAGAGATTTACATTCACTTTAGCTGTGGTGAATTTTTTTTAGGTAAAAGCCTAATGCCGCGTACACACGACTATTTTTCATGACGAGAAAAATGCAATTTTTTAATTTGGTCATTAAAAACGACCGTGTGTGGGCTCCAGAGGATTTTTCACAATGTGAAAAATGGACATTAAAAATTTGGAACATGCTCTAATTTTTCTCGTCGTTTTTCACGTCGTCGTTTTTCTTGTCATGAAAAACGGCCGTGTGTAGGCTTTAACCACTTCCCTACCCAGCCATAGACAAATGACGTCCACAGATGGGATCTCCCATCCTGGGTGGACGTCATATGACGTCCTCGGCTTTGTAGGGGGATATCTGAATGATGCCTGCAGCTAGAGGCATCATTCAGATATCCTTTTGAAGTGCCGGCGATTCTGTGCACCATAAGAACGATCATAGCGGCGGTTCCGCCGCTTGATCGTTCTTATAGGCGGCGGGAGGGGACACCCCCCTCCCGCCGCCATCCGGTGCTTCTCCGGGCTCCCCCGTGCGATCGGGGACCCGGAGCGAATCTTCCGGCATCGTTGGTGGAGTCACGTGATGAGCATAGAGATGACTGGTGACCAGATGGTCACCAGTCATCTCTATGATCGTCGGAGGCCCGGGCGCAATGTGATGACGTCACGCCCGGGTCTCAAATATAAACAAAGTCGCCATTGCAGCTGTAAGTATGAAATCAGTGAAAAAATTTTCACTGATCTCATGCTTTCCAGCCTGGAGGAGAGATGTGGGGTCTTATTGACCCCGCATCTCTCAATAAAGAGAACCTGTCACACACATTCCTATTACAAGGGATGTTTACATTCCTTGTAATAGGAATAAAAGTGATCAAAAAAAAAAAAAAGTTAAATCATTGTAAAAAAAAAAATAAATCAGTAAAATAAATAAATAAATAATAATAAAAAAATTAAAACGCCCCTGTCCCCGGTAGCTCGCGATCAGAAGCGAATGCACACGTAAGTCGCCCACATATGTAAACGCCGTTCAAACCACGCATGTGAGGTATCGCCGCGTGCGTTAGAGCGCGTGCAACAATTCTAGCACTAGACCTCCTCTGTAATTCTAACCTGGTAACCTGTAAAAAAAATTAAAGCGTCGCCTATGGAGATTTTTAAGTACCGAAGTTTGGCGCCATTCCATGAGTGTGCGCAATTTTAAAGCGTGACATGTTAGGTATCTATTTACTCGGCGTAACATTATCTTTCATATGTTCCCAAAAAATTGGGCTAACTTTACTGTTTTGTTATTTTTTAATTCATGAAACCATTTTCTTTTGAAAAAAAAGGCGTTTGAAAAATTATTGCGCAAATATTGTGCAAGAAAAAATGTTGCAATGACCGTCATTTTATTCCCTAGGGTGTCTGCTAAAAAAATATATATAATGTTTGGGGGTTCTGAGTAATTTTCTAGCAAAAGAATGATGATTTGTACATGTAGGAGAGAAGTGCCAAAATAGGCCCGGTATTGAATAGGTACAAAAAGCCCTGTATTGAAGTGGTTAACGACGTGAAAAAAAACGCGCATGCTCAGAAGCAAGTGATGAGATGGGAGCACTCGTTCTGGTAAAACTAGCGTTCGTAATGGAGACAGCACATTCGTCACGCTGTAACAGACTGAAGAGCACGAGGCTGAAAAGCGCGAATCGTCTCTCACCAAACTTTACTAACACGAGGATTAGCAAAAGAAGCCCAAAGGGTGGCGCCTTTCGAATGGAACTTCCCCTTTATAGTGGCCTCATACATTTCGTACGTCACCCCGCTTTGCCCGAGCATTTTTTTTCATGATAGTGTGTAAGCAAGGCAGGCTTGAGAAGAATCACATCAAGAAAAACGTTGTTTTTTTCAATGACATTAAAAACGTGGCATAACTGTCTGGATTAAGAATAGGCAAAATTATTGGCAGGAAAGAAGACCATTTACACTTCTATTACTCAATTGTGTATTTGCCTGTGCATTTACCACTCCAGCTTGAACACCTTCATGACCAGGGGTCATTTGAAGCCTAGATACAGGTTATTTGGCTAGAGCTTACAATGACTCAATTACATACCTTAATTGAGATCATAGCTAATTACATCCTAATCATTAGTGGGTTGGGAGCTGTCAGTGAAAGCAAGGTCTGTCAGGTAGAAGCTGTGCAGTGTTTGACAGAAATGGAATGTAGCTGTTTGCATGGTAGGTCTACGTAAAAAAAATTTTTTTTTAATGATTTTACTAAATAAATATGTAAATGGAATAAATTGTGTTTGTTACCGATTGGGGGGGGGGGGGGGGGGGTTAGCTTTAGATGCTCATTATACATCAAGGTGATATGTTAGATCTGACACCTATGTAGGAATGACAAAACCACTGACACACTGTGAGAACTTTAAACCCAGCACTACCATCTTTTAATTTTATCTTGTGTCTGGCTTCAAAGTAAAAGAGTTAAAAGGGATTTTTCGGTATGAATACATTTTCTGCTACACCAATGCTGCCACTTCTGCTGAGGCTTATGACGCGTACACACGACCGTTTTTAATGTCATTGAAAAAAACGTAATTTTTCTCGACGTGATTCTTCTCAAGCCTGCCTTGTTGTGGAAAAAAATGTTTGAGTAAAGCGTGGTGACGTACAACACGTACGACGCACTATAAAGGGGAGGTTCCATTCGGATGGCGCCACCCTTCATGTTAGTAAAGTTTGTTGAGAGACGATTCGCACTTTTCAGCCTCATGCTTTTCAGTCCGTTACAGCGTGACGAATATGCTATCTCCATTACGAACGCTAGCTTTACCAGAACGAGTGCTCCCGTCTCATACTTGATTCTGAGCATGTGCATTTTTTTCACGTCGTTAAAGCCTACACACGCTCGTTTTTCATAACGAGAAAAACAACGATGTGAAAAACGACGAGAAAAATTAGAGCATGTTCCAATTTTTTTCTTGCCCATTTTACACATCGTGAAAAATGCTCGGAAGCCCACACATGATCATTTTTAATGACCATTTTAAAAAATTGCATTTTTCTCGTCATTAAAAACGGTCGTGTGTACGCGGCATAAGACATTCTACAGGTGCCATTACAACATGAACATTGGAGTGCTCTAAGACCTGTTGGTGTATGCTGACATCACTTTGTTCTCATCTAGTGCAAACAGATTTCCTGTAAGCCATATAAGCTGATGAATAAATTAGATACGCTGCGCTAAGAAATTATATTACTAATAGCGTACACTGATACTATGTGTAATACCTCCAAGTTATTACATCGAATAGGAAATAAATAAATAAATATCAGATAAGTGAATACATAAATAAATGCATATGGCATACAATAAAAACTTAATTGCCTGGTGCATAACTGTGCTCAGAAAAACATAAGCGTAAACAAATAATACATCAAAAGTTCTCATGTGCTGTTATAAAGTGTCCAAACATGTCATTAATGACCGTGCTGAAAAAAGAACAATACAGGAAAAATTGGTGGGTCAGGTCATATGACAAAGTGCTCATGTGCATATGAGTAACATCCAGCTGCGTTGCTGATAACGTGATGATAGTCCGTGTAGTTCAAAAAACAATTTAATATGTGATCCAAGATGTGCTAGGGTGTCATCACTCAAGTGCCCCCCTTAGGTAATGAACGCTCACCTTGGAGCGTGCGACTTTGCAATTCAGCTAAGTCAAAGCACGCATGTGAACCACCTCTGGGCTCTTTAATAGTATCAGGCTCTTGGGTTCCTCACCATATCCATCCGGGATATATGAAAGGAAAAATCGATAGTGAAATAAAGTTTTAAACAATTTATTAACTAAAGCAAAAATCCCCTCCGGGGGGACAGAGTAAAACTTGTTGGGGGCGTGGCCTGTTTGGAGTCCAGGCTGAGGTTGCCCCTCCATTCATCGTAGCAGGACACTGGAGTGTCAGTCTGTGGAGGGGGCAGGAGTGGCTGGCTCAGGCTCTCAACAGCTTAAAATTAGGATCCTTCCAGAGCCTGGGACCGACTCTGTGCTGTCAGCTGACAATGGGCTTTAGCCCACTGTCGGCAGAATCTGGGTCACAGGAGTGCAAAGATAAGTGCACTCCTGTGACCCAGAAGAGAAGTATGTGCAAAAAACTGTTGACCATACTTCTCTTTTAACTGCCAGATAAAAGAGATTAGCTTAAAAAGGAACTTCATCTGAAAAGCAAAGTTCAGTTTATCCTTCTCCTCTTCCCTTCCCCTCCTCTGCAATAATTTCTATATTTTCTGGGAGTGAGTACCTATTTTTGACAGGCACACATGTCCACTCTACTCGCCTAGGCCGGAAGTTTGGTCCCCCCGCCCACAGCCTCCTGGGACAAGGAAGTCACAGCTGGCTTCCCACAAGCAAGATGGTGGTGCCAAGGAGCCGAAGACAGGCGAAGAACCAGCACTGGATCCCTGGACTGGTAAGTATTTATTTATTAAAAGTCAGCAGCTAGAGTATTTACAGTAGCTTTTGACTATTATTTTTTTATAACTGACCGGAGCTCCTCTTTAAAGTATTTGTAGCACCCTGCTCCTGATGACCAGGCGCTATGTTTAAATTTAGTGGGTGTCTGAGCTGGTAGTTAGCTCAGACTTTGATAAATAAGGCTAAATCAGCTTCTGTTCCGCATACGGCTGTGCTTGGAGGGATTTCCCATTGTTTGCCTGAAGGTGGCGTTACCACCACAGGCCAGTGTTGGAACACAGGCAGGCCAGAGTGCATTGGGTATTTTTCCCCGGGAACAGCTCAGTGGGAGTGCTCTCCCCGCTGGGCATGCTGGGGAAGGGTACTTAAAGGGCAGACGCCATTTTTTTTGGGGCTCTTTGCCCTGTGACCTGGCTCGAGGTATGTGATAGTCAAATTTCAGCCGCAAAGCCATGTTGGCCCGAGGCTGCATCTCTGCCGGGTAGGCCCAGTTGTCCTGACTGGGGCCTGCACTTTGAAGGTGATCCTGTGCTGTCTGTCCTGCGGGAGGAAGCCACTCAATGGAGGAAACCAGGGGAGGACCTGTCCTGGAGAGGACCAACTGGAAGGCTTGTGTCTCGGGAAGGCCTGGTGACCTTATTGAAGGATGCACCGTAGCTTAGGTTACCTTACAGTGTGCCGGGTCGGCTTAAAGGCTCTAAAACTGTAAGGCTGGATCTCCGGATACTAAATCCTGTGGCAGAGGATTATTGAACAGTTTCATCTTTATCGTCCTAAAGTCTGTGGCAAAGACTGTTGTTCTTCATTTTGTTTGTGCGTCATCCCGGCTGCTAGGCTAAGTGAGAGGGGCCTATCCGGGTGAGCAACACCCACTTGAAGGAGAGTGGTGAGTGTGACTATTTTGAAGCTTAGAAGTTTCCCCAGTGATCTGCATCGTGTGCCTGAACCTTCCCCCGACCCTCCATCCCTCTACCTGTGCAAGTTTGTGTGAAATAAAGCCTAACAAAAAGGATTTATAACTTGTGTGGACATTAAAGTTTCTATAGACTCTCATCCCCTAGACAACGAATGGTGAGGTAACGTGCAAGGCCCAAATCTAAATCAGCAGTTCCTACGGGGGTAGTGCTACATATATTTTTGCAGCCAAATTGGGATAAACCTACTTTATTTTTGTTACATTTTCCTATTAACATAGCATAACTTAAAAAATAAAAAAACATTTATTTTTTTTGCTACCTTTTTACTTGCTTAAAAATCCTACCAAGATTGCTCTGCTTTATAATGTTTGGAGGGATGTAGAGTAATGTTTAACATAATTAACCCTGTCTGTACTGTGCTGGCAGCTCTTCAACAAGGGGTTAAAATTTAGAAGCTGGCCTCCTGCATTGTATGTTAATGAGGGATAGCTCAGGGACAGAGACACTGTGGGATTGTACTGAAATCCTTGCAATCAGCCATGAGGCCTTCACCTCTGAAAAATCGAAGAGGTAAGAAATACATAACAAAAATAGGTATGCTGTGTGAATGGGAACATATAATAAACATATACCTGTAGTGAGGTTTGCAGAAAAAACTGACCCATAGCAGAAATGTAAAAATTGCTTTGTTCTAGAAGTAGCGTATACTGTAGGTGTGAAAGCTGAACTGGTCAATTATATTTTTAATTGAATGTGTAACTGGAGTAAATTGTGTTTTCTACCTGTGAGGGGGTCAATATTAAATAATCAGCCAACCCTATGATGATGTTTTAGATTTTGATGAACATTAGAGAATTAATCCAGCAGATAAGAGAGGGATTCTGGAGGCAAAAATTTTCGCAAATGAGATTTGTGGCTAGTACATCTGCATGGCCATCAACTGTGGCCTCATGTTAAAGTTTTAATATACAGTATATTATATTAGGAATGCAACAGGCTGAGTAGGAACACACAAATTTCCAAGTAGAGCAGGAACAGGGTAGTGAGCTGCGGCAGGGAGTCCCAGTATAACAACTGATTGAGCCCACCAGACCCCAACTAACTAAAACAACAATTTGGGGTAGGTTGTATTTTTAATGATCTCAGGGAAAAAAGAGCAGAATTGCAGGGCTGTTGCCAGTAAATTGCAAATGTACTGTATATAGTTGTAGCGGGGTCTCCTTTAGGACTCATTGGACTACCTTTCCCAGAACCCCCCTTGGCACCCAGGGTGCAGTGTTGTCACCACAGAGACTCATGGGTGGAGCTATATAAGGAGGAGGCGAGGCTAAGCTTGGGCTCTTTTTGGGACATGAGACTTCAGTGGACAGATCTTCCTGTGCGGATCCGCTGTGGTGCAAGGCCTGAAGCCTGGGGCCTTGCGCCGCTACCCAAAGAGCCTTTCACCCCCATTGCAAGCCTGGATGGCATCTGACTTGGTCATCCTCAACTGTTGCTGAGCCGGAGACCCGATCGCTGCAGACGCTGTGTGTGGAGACACAGCAGGTGGAAGTCCCGGACTGGGATCGCGTCCGGAGGGGTGAGCGAGCACCTGCTCAATCCATATACTTTACACTATTGTTAGGCCTACAAACTGCCGTGGCCCACCCGTTCATATTTGAGTCCTCACTAGAGATCCATAGCAGAACTGAGTCAAACGGATCTCTAGTGAAGTGTTCCGCGTTGGTACTTTTACCCTTTTTGGATTACAAATGTGTTCCTGAAATGTGCACCACCGTATAAAGCATTGCATGCGAAGAATTCATCCCCTAGAGACTGAGTTATAGGGTCAGGCCTGACCGGGTAATAGAGTTTGGTAGCTGCGCCACAGGGCGCTTAGTTAACAGTCGCCCCACGTGGCACGCCATTACTGTGTTCCATTAATGCGTAGTGTATCATTTGCTGCAGGGCTCTGCTAGAAGCATATGTTATCTGTTTTACTGTTGATTTATCTTAATAAGTGAGAGTAAACTCATTATTCTTTTACTATTTGTATTGGTGTCTGAATTTTCCATAGAGCCTAAGGTATATTACCCTAGACTAACTGTGCCAGAGTGGGTCGAGTAACTTGCCGGGGGTTGGCGGAGCTGTCTTCAGGGCCCAAAAACTAGAACTGCGGCCCTCTTAGCTGAGGGTATCGCTACATAGTCAAATGTACATACTGTAAAAAGAATGGTGTTGGTACAGTATGTGGATCCTCCAGGAGACAACAAAAAAAAATACAGTGCTTTGTTGTCTACGCAGTTTAGCCATGGGTCATGCAATATATTGATTATACTACAAACCAAACTGATGGATACAGATAATTCTGCCTTTGTTTTCAGCTTTGCAGTGTTATACAATTGGGTTTTTCTGTTTCTTCTTACAATCTAAGGTTAAAACACAAGTTGAAAATCTATATTGTATGCGTGTGATAATGATAACCACCAACACTCTAATGGGCTCATGATTACTCCTTAGGGTAGCCCTAAGCAGACCAATGCTCACCTAAACATGGTTATTATTACCTCCTTAAGCCTAATTGAGCTTGTCTCAACAAAAATGGAATCCCATTCACACCCCTTGAAATGCAGAGAACCACTAAAGAGAGTATTTACGATTCTGTAAAAAGAACAAAAACCATAATGTTTTGTGTCAGTTTTATTTTTTTTAAGGTCATATATTCCTTTTCTGATGTTTATATCTGTGTCCGTTTGTCGGCAGCTGTTGTCTCCTACATCTTAGTGGTCTGCAGCCTCTGGCAAAATCTTCAGAATTTAAAACTTTTGGGAGTGTTAAATTTCTGTGTACCCCACCACACACACTGGTTCCATCTTACATCAGCTACTGCTGTATCCTGTAGTGGTGTAGGGGTTAAAGGACAGAACAATGGCATGCAGTAGGGGGGAACAGGCATCTGACATATGCAGAAATGATGAAGGCAGAAGAGCCTGACAGAGACTGCAGTGCTGAAATGATGAAAGACAGGAGACACAGGCTACCAGACAGCTCTTCTGTTGCAGGGACCTGCCATTAGTATTTTTTAAAAACTTGACAGTGTCACTTGAATACAGGGTGCACCCTTGAAACAAGAGTTCCTGTTTTCTAAACAGAGAGTACACATGATTTTTTTTCCTTTCAAGCTGTCTCTAACTGAAAATGTGGAGAGAGATCACTGTAGAAAGAGAGAGAGGGAATACATTACTATAACGTATGTAGCGGGCATGTACTATTTAGGGGAAGCATCTGGGTGGTTGCATGACCCAGATGCACTGTTTGGAAGAATAGGGCTGTATTCTGTTCGGGAGAGGACATCAGTGGTGCACAGTTCCCTGCGGCTCAGTAGGTGGCGCTGTCGCTCTGAGCCGGGGTTGAACCACTACTGCAGTGCCGTACCCTTTGTGACCTCTCGCAGCAGCTGTACTGCGGGGCGGGGAACCCGCTGTGCTTGCTGGGGGAGGGTATAAAGGGGGCGGACATCTTCGCCACGAGGTCCAAGTCCCAGGCACCTTCAGCCTCTATTACTGACAGTCAAACTTGCCCTCTGCAGGAGGGCCAGAGGCTCCATCCAGAACACAGGACTCGGAGGTAAAATAGTGTTGGCCTTCACCTCTACACCTTAGAGGACATGGGCCGTAGTGAACCTCATCCTCTTCCCGCATACCCCTAGACAAGCAAGCCATTTTATTTACTAAAAGGGAACGGAGGGTGAGGTCGCTACACGTGGGGTCTCGGTGCCCGGATTGTGTTATGGAGCCGAAGCTGACGGAGTTTGAGTGTGTCTGCCCAATGGAGTTCCGAGTAGGTCGGCCATATTGGCCAACACGTCGCGAGGCACACCTTCCTTGCACAGTTCGTGGGCGTGACTTGGAGAAAGCCCGCAAACTGAAGCGCCAAAGGGGAGGAGTCCGGCCATGTGAGGAGGATCACGTGGGGGCTGTGGCAAGTACTACGCAGTGCGCGATGGAGCAACAAGCCGTGACCATGTTTGAAAATGCCTCGTGGTTTCCAGTTTCTACCACCACGAGGATGGCTTTGACTAATGCTCCGGTTATGGATACGGGGATCCGGCTCAAGCCCCGGGGAAGATTTGCCCTGTACTCCTGCAGAGAGGTTGAGGCCCTGGGTATGATTTGTCCCGGCTGTTCAGGACTAGTGGTGCAGTTGAAGCCATTCGGGCGCTGCAAGGCCTGCGGAGAGTTCTCATTCGAGGTGGAACCGTCCTTTGAAAAGCCAAGAGCTATCAACCTCGACCGCACAGGCGCCACTACTCAAGGAGGGGGAATCACCGATTGAACAGCCGTCCCCACGCGCACTGCCGGGACCGTGGAGGAGGTCTCCATCAAAAAAGAGAAATCCGAGGATGCTGCTTCGGTCACCACAGGGCCCTTGCTCCCACCGTCAAAACAGAAGGTCGGCCTGGTCAAGGCTTCCTGTGGCCGTGGAGGAGCTTCGCCCCGCTGCTTGCCTGGCCTCGATGGATCCAGAGGAAAGAGTCCTGGACATCGCGACAATACTACAGGCCCAGGTGAGCCAGGAGTTGGGACTGTTGGTGTGGTTGGAGGTGTCGGGAGTCCACAGTTGGTGGAGCCCGCTGAGGGGGGTGACTCCGAGTCTACAAGAGGTTACCTACCTGCCGAAATGTATGACACCTCTGACCTGGAGTCGCTCTCCGACATTGGAGACGATGCAGAGATTGACAAGATTTTCTGCCAGAAAGGCTGGGACAAGATACCTCTGTCCTCGTCCAGTGCAAAAAGGGACTCACCCATGTCTGCAGTGGATAGTACACCCCAGGTGGAGGCACCAGCGCCTGAGGAGGAGCCCCGTCCCCAGCCTGCCCTTCGATCACCGGTGCCACCTGCATCTAACACCGGGGGTCAGAGACTGTCGCTGCGGGCGCCCATGCCCAATTTGGAAGTGATCAAGGCCCCTCACCATCCAGACTGTATTGTCTTACCAGGTGTGGGGAACAAAGCTACTATGCCTCCCTTGGCCAGGCTCCAACGCTTGTTTGGTCAGAAGGTTGCTCATGAGTACGGGTGGGAGTACCCATACTTGTCAAAGGAACTGCTGTATGAGATCGAAGTCTATCGGGAGCGTTGGTACAATGACTTCATATGGACACGTATTGGGGTACCACACGCCCGTAGGTACCTTGCTTGCTCTCCCAAGGCATCCCAAAGGTTCAAGGACTGCAAGGCAGAATGGATGCTGGGTCGGCACATCCACACGGATAAAGTGCTGATACGCCGGAAAGACAAGGAAGATGCCGAGTATCAGATTGAGACCATGGATCAGCATTTGAAGCCCCTTGTCCTGCCGCATCCCAGATTCTATCTGTAGGAGAAAAGACTCCTTTCCCTTGTCCTTTTTTTTTTTTTCCAAGTGGTGGATCTTTCTGGAGTTTGTGTTTGCTTCTCCGGAAAAATCAGTGACTGTGCCCTAGTTAAAGGGGTGTTTGTGCTCTTCGGAGGAATGGAGACTGTTTCCATTGTTTGTTCTCCTTTCTCCCATCCAGCGAAGTAATTATGGACTTTGGGGTAGTTAGAGCCAGGGTACAGAGAAGTTCTGTCTCAGGATTTGACAAGTGCTATGACCGTGGCGCTGTCACCAGGTGGCGGTGTTGCGCAACGACATTCACTTTTGACACACACACACTTCAGGAAGGAAAGAATTTCTCTGCGGAGGAGTTTTTTCATTCTTACACGAACATATGTGTCAGGGATTTGTGTGCTTAATATTTCTTTCTTTCCCCTCTGCAGAAGAACATCCCATCAAGAGCCGCTGAGAATGGGGCGGGTTTTAGCTAGTGATGTGGGAGGGGGAAAAGAAATGTCGATGATGTGACTTGAAATGTTTTACTGTTGTGTGTTGTTTCCCTTCCTTTTCATGTCAGATCCAGGCACAACTGTCAGTTTCCAAAGTATTTTTTTGAGATTTTCAGCTAGTCTCTGGATCAGGTTATGTTACCTCCTATTGGAGAGATGGCTTGTTCCAGACACTGGGGACCAGTGTCAAATCACTGGGGGGAGAGTGTAGCGGGCATGTACTATTTAGGGGAAGCATCTGGGTGGTAGCATGACCCAGATGCACTGATTAGAAGAATAGGGCTGTATTCTGTTCGGGTGAGGACATCAATGGTGCACAGTTCCCTGCGGCTCAGTAGGTGGCGCTGTTGCTCTGAGCCGGGGTTGAACCACTACTGCAGTGCCGTACCCTTTGTGACCTCTCACGGCAGCTGTACTGCAGGGCGGGGAACCCGCTGTGCTTGCTAGGGGAGGGTATAAAGGGGGCGGACATCTTCGCCACGAGGTCCGAGTCCCAGGCACCTTCAGCCTGAGCGCTGCTGTCCGTGTTCGGTGTTCAGACACCCTTGGCCTGTACACGAGGAGTTCGTGTTCCATCCCAGACACCATCAGTCTGGGGTGAGGTACTCAGCCGGAGGCCTGGGGCCCAGTATCTTCCGCTGGGTCCCGCGAGGGAGGGATCATCCTAAGGTGCCCCGGGTGTTGGGCACCTGAATCCAGGGCATAAGGGACCGGAGAGGGGGACCCTTTGTGAAGCTGGTGCAGCATATTGCCAGTGTCGGGTGGACCTCCGGAGACCGCTTGGATGGATATCTTTCTCCAACAAGGGCCTATTCATAAAGGAAGGTAATTCATGTTCTGTGACCGGTGGCAGCGGTACATCTAGTCAATTCAGGTCGGTGGCAGAGACCTGCTATTAGGCCTGTGGCAGGAGCCTCAACAGTTCATCCGGTCGGTGGTAGCGACCAAACTCACGGTCGGTGGCAGCGACTGTGCGCCAAGCCTATTCGCCAAAGAAGGAATACGAGAGTTCATTCTGCCTGGACCTACTCATATCCACACCCTGTTTGTTCGTTTGAAAAGTTCAACTGATACTGTTCATATGTGAAGAAGAATAAAGGAGTGTTGGACTTTTTATGGTGTGGGGCTCTATTACTGACAGTCAAACTTGCCCTCTGCAGGAGGGCCAAAGGCTCCATCCAGAACACAGGACTCGGAGGTAAAATAGTGTTGGCCTTCACCTCTACACCTTAGAGGACATGGGCCGTAGTGAACCTCATCCTCTTCCCGCATACCCCTAGAAAAGCAAGCCATTTTATTTACTAAAAGGGAACAGAGGGTGAGGTCGCTACACGTATAAAGGGAAAAACCGTACTTATTGTAATACAAAAACGGGGATATTGAATAAATTAAAAAAATTCAAATGAGCAGCAGCTTAATGTGGGATATACACAAACAGGAATAGAAGTGGAGAAGCCGCGCTAATTATGAAATCCACATACTAACAATCGCTTGTTGAGAAATTGTAACCATAAAAAAGTTAATTGGGATACATAAGGTAATATGGTAACAGTCCATATCTTGCAATAGCAAACACCCCAGTGAAGTTATTCAGCAGATCGTGCCACCACCATACGAAAAACTTGCTTACCGGATTGCAAGCAAAACCAGGCAATTGGCTTAAGCCCAGCCAAGGCCTTTGCTTACATTAAGGTCCTGAGGTAAGCTTTGAGCGGATAGCTGCATATGTGTCTTCAAACACCACTACCACACGATGCGGGACCATCGATCAGCAACACCCAGCAGTACTCAAAAAGAAAAAGGCTACCATAGTGTGATATTGCTTCACTAGGTATTTATTATAATAAAATTTATATTGCACTTACATTTGGTAAGGTATAAAATTGCATTAAAATCAGCAAGCCGGTCGGCTACAAACAGAACACGTCCTCCTAGCGGGACCGCGTGGTGACATCAGCACCTATCCTCCTACAGACGCGTTTCGTCATATGTGACGTTGTCAATGGGGAATAAATTACTACTCTGTCTCAATCACTGTGTGTATATTTCCGCTTGAGCGTTTAAGCTCTGTAAACAATAGAATTTTTTTTCAACAAGGCAAGAGGCTCGGGCAGGGTTTTTTAAAGGAACCACAAGCTCTACCTGCTGACTATGTAGAAAATACAATTCATCCAAAAATATATTTACCTGACCAACCAGAGAAAAGATAAATATTTATAAACATGTTATTTATTACTATACCTTTTCTTTAAATCATGGGTCTCAAAGTACCAGCCCGCGGGCCATTTACGGCCCATGGACTGATTACAAATGGTCCGCAGGCAGGGCCGATCCTGGCGGGTGTGCAGGGTGCACCACGCAGCAGCTGGGAGCTTTCTCTCTGTCTCCTGTGTCCTCTCCCCTGCATGCTACTGTAGCCCAGCGCGCACAGCAAAGGAAACACAGACACCGCACAGGAGAGCAGAGAGAGAACAGAGCAGAGGGAGGATCCGCCCATCACCCCGCCCACTTAGGCACTGATACTAGACCAGAGCTCCCTTGGAGTCTGTGCTCGGCCCCAGATCCAGGGTCCTGCTGCCACCTCAGGGTGGGAGATTGTGGCATTCTCGGTATGCCCTGACACTAGGCCTGTGTTGAAGCCAGGACCTGACAGGAGGAGAGGACTCGGGAGACAGAAGATCAGGCCACCAGCTGTCTGCCATGAGGAGAGGTAAGTGAGCGATCACACCGAGACTGAGCAAAGTCCTTAGCGGGGTGACTAGGGTTGTAATTTGTGAAGAGGGGGTATTTGTGGTGGAGTGTAGGGGTTGTTTGTGGAGTGTAGGGGGTAATGTTTGGGGT
The DNA here is from genome assembly GCA_029206835.1 of Rana muscosa. NCBI lineage: Eukaryota > Metazoa > Chordata > Amphibia > Anura > Ranidae > Rana > Rana muscosa. The sequence goes on from CM055116.1 coordinate 942,555,204, forward strand.
TAATATTGCATCCGCTGACACCAGAGCTGGGGCTTAATAGTGCGTCCGCTGGCACCAGTGCTGGGGGTTAATAGTGCGTACGCTGGCACCATTGCTGGGGCTTAATAGTGCGTCTCCTGACACCAGTGCTGGGGGTTAATAGTGTATCCGCTGACACCATTGCTGGGGCTTAATAGTGCGTCCACTGGCACCAGTGCTAGGGGTTAATAGTGCATCTCCTGACACCAGTACTGGGGTTTAAGAATTCGTCCACTGACACCAGTGCTGGAGTTTAATAGGGCATCTGCTGACACCAGTGCTGGGGGTTAATATTGTGTCCGCTGACACCAGCACTGGGGTTTAATAGTGCATCCGCTGATACCAGTACTGGGGCTTAATAGTGCATCCGCTGACAACAGTGCTGCTGTTTTTGAAGTTTGAAAGTTTGCATACGGCCCCTATTGGATATGAAAACTTGTCTTGTGGCCCTCGGGTAATTTGAGTTTGAGACCCCTGCTTAAAATAGAATAATGAAACTATGAAACAGCAAGCCATTTTAAATTGTACATTTATCTAAAAAATATATTTTTCTAGTTACACATTATAATAATGACTCATAAAGTTTACTAACTCAAAATTCTCTACAGTCTCATGTTTATAAATATTGCTGTTTACTCCTATACTTTCATCAAAGAATAAAAGGTGATGACAAATGCATGTAGCAGTCTGTGCCCATCAGTCTGGTTGACAGATGGCAGACAATGTTCTTGACTTCTAGCAACAAGCCACAGCTTAGTCACCCATGCTCTACATTAGGATCACATCTCAATGCAAATGATCATGCCTTGGAGCTCTACCAAGGACACTATACTGTTTCTGTGTAGACTCATCAAGGACTAGTTCTGAAACCTTCCTTATGGCTAAAGATCAATATTCTGAGTGATGCTTTTTTTTCCTCCTAAAAACATGCTGCTCTTTGCCACAATAAATCAGACTACAATGGGACCCATCAGGAGGCAGTCAGCCACCATTTTTGGCTGTACACCTAAGTTTTGTCATCTACAGATAATGTCCCTTAGCTGAAAGCTAGTCATGCACTAATTAACCTAATGGACTTTTTACATTCACTTTCCCCTAGAAATATGATTGCAGTAATATCTTTACAGATGCCATAACACAGGAAAACAGAAAAGCACTAAGTTAAGATTTCTGTCTATTTGATTTTACAAGGATACATTGTATGATTTAATATATATATATATATATATGTATATATATATATAAATTGTTATTAAACTAAGGATACACAATTGTACAATAAAATAATAGATTGGTTTATTTGATTTGGTGAAGGGCATTTTTATGGAGGGTTTTAAAACCCATAAATTTGTCTCTATGGATACTGTCTACTGTAGGTACCAAGGCTACTGCATAGTGGATTTTCTTTGGTGCATGGCATTCCCACACTAATAATGTCACTACCAAACCTATTGCTGTGATAATGTAGTATTTATTACCATGACAGTAATAAACTGTGGGTATAGGATTGTGTATATAGAATTGTATGATTTTTTTTTTTTTTTTAGGATATTTATTAATTCCCCCCCCCCCCCTTTATTGGTTAAACAAGAAGATGGACTTGTCTTTTTTCAACCACACTATGTAACTATGTGACAGTATAAATTTTGCCAGAAGTTTAGAGTTAGTAGTAGGGGTTCATTCTGTCTAGTTTTTTTTTTTTTTTTTGATTTCACTAAATTCAAACCAATATAGTTGGATTGAAAACTATCACGTTATGCATCCACACACAAATCTTCACATACATTTCCCATCTGAGCTATTTCTGAAGATCAATCTATTGGCTGGTTGGAATTTCTTATCCAATTGCTATTGTATGTCAGGAGACAGACTGTTTAGGAGTTAGGTTTCTTAGTTATAATAAAATGAACCTGTGCCCAGATCTAACACATTTACATAGTCTGATCAAGAAGTAAAAACACTTTAAAGCAAGCCCTTATGCATCTCTGTTTCTTTATGCATTGTGGAGCAATTACATTTTCTAAAGTTCACAAGACAGCTATTGAAATCCTATGGAGAGCATGGCTGGCTTCCAGACCTCTAGTGTAAACCACCAGAAGGTGTTTCAAAGCTGTTAGAACCATCTTGAAACCTACTGTCTTTATTGTGATCTTTGAGGATCTTAGCGAATTAATAGCTTTACGTTAAAAGAAGGTCTAGAAAGGTCAGGGATTAACATTCCTAACCTGAACATTGGTGCACTTTAATAATAAAGTATATCTAAAGCCAAAGCATTTTTTTATGTTCTAGACACTCTCCAAAATGAAAGATGTTTCATGACTATCAAAAAATCCCCCAAGGGACCAAGTGCATGTAGCACATTTTGATCCAAGGTCCCATTGTGTAATGAAAGCCAATTATTTTCTGTTTGTACTGGCTGTAGCTCCACCCAAGGCTGAAGCCCAATTTGTGGGTGTTCCAGGGGGTAAAGTACACCACTGAAGACACTGCCCAGTCTCTTGCAGTGTTAAAACTTGCCCTGGCAGTGCTGACTGTTATAGAATAGTTTATAATTTCCCCAAGGCATGTCCAGGCAACAGAGGATGCTGAGGAGGAAAGTATACAAAATATACTGCCAGGCAGTATAGGCAGTCAGTGCTGTGCAAAAAGCTACCTCTTGTAAACATTTTGGTGCAGCCTTTGTATACAAACAGATAGATAATCACACAGCCCTGCCAGCACTGACTGTGGCAGAATAGTTTGTATAATTTCTTCCCTCTGAATATTTAGTTGCAAGGACTCACCTTGGAGAAGTTATACAAACTATTCTGGCTCAGTTACTGTTGATAGGGTTGTGTGATCAGCTGGCTGCTTGTACACATAGGCAGTCCTTACTGTGCCAGAAGGGTTTGTATAACTTTCCCCAAGGCACGTCCATGCAGCCAAGGACAGTGAGGAGGAATCTGTACAAACAATTCTCCCAGTTAGTGCAGCCTATGTTAGCTAGAAGCCAGCTGTGCCCTGAGTGTTTTACCTGACCTCTCCCCCTGCTGTGTTTAACGACAATGCACATCTCCTGCTGCTAGAGACCAGGGCTATCAATCAGCCCTTATCATATACAGGTCCTTCTCAAAAAATTAGCATATTGTGATAAAGTTCATTATTTTCTGTAATGTACTGATAAACATTAGACTTTCATATATTTTAGATTCATTACACACAACTGAAGTAGTTCAAGCCTTTTCTTGTTTTAATATTGATGATTTTGGCATACAGCTCATGACAACCCAAAATTCCTATCTCAAAAAATTAGCATATCATGAAAAGGTTCTCTAAACGAGCTATTAACCTAATCATCTGAATCAACTAATTAACTCTAAACACCTGCAAAAGATTCCTGAGGCTTTTAAAAACTCCCAGCCTGGTTCATTACTCAAAACCGCAATCATGGGTAAGATTGCCGACCTGACTGCTGTCCAGAAGGCCATCATTGACACCCTCAAGCAAGAGGGTAAGACACAGAAATAAATTTCTGAACGAATAGGCTGTTCCCAGAGTGCTGTATCAAGGCACCTCAGTGGGAAGTCTGTGGGAAGGAAAAAGTGTGGCAGAAAACGCTGCACAACGAGAAGAGGTGACCGGACCCTGAAGAAGATTGTGGAGAAGGACTGATTCCAGACCTTGGAGGACCTGCGGAAGCAGTGGACTGAGTCTGGAGTAGAAACATCCAGAGCCACCGTGAACAGGCGTGTGCAGGAAATGGGCTACAGGTGCCGCATTCCCCAGGTCAAGCCACTTTTGAACCAGAAACAGCGGCAGAAGCGCCTGACCTGGGCTACAGAGAAGCAGCACTGGACTGTTGCTCAGTGGTCCAAAGTACTTTTTTCGGATGAAAGCAAATTTTGCATGTCATTCGGAAATCAAGGTGCCAGAGTCTGGAGGAAGACTGGGGAGAGGGAAATGCCAAAATGCCTGAAGTCCAGTGTCAAGTACCCACAGTCAGTGATGGTCTGGGGTGCCATGTCAGCTGCTGGTGTTGGTCCACTGTGTTTTATCAAGGGCAGGGTCAATGCAGCTAGCTATCAGGAGATTTTGGAGCACTTCATGCTTCCATCTGCTGAAAAGCTTTATGGAGATGAAGATTTCATTTTTCAGCACGACCTGGCACCTGCTCACAGTGCCAAAACCACTGGTAAATGGTTTACTGACCATGGTATTACTGTGCTCAATTGGCCTGCCAACTCTCCTGACCTGAACCCCATAGAGAATCTGTGGGATATTGGGAAGAGAAAGTTGAGAGACGCAAGACCCAACACTCTGGATGAGCTTAAGGCCGCTATCGAAGCATCCTGGGCCTCCATAACACCTCAGCAGTGCCACAGGCTGGTTGCCTCCATGCCACGCCGCATTGAAGCAGTCATTTCTGCAAAAGGATTCCCGACCAAGTATTGAGTGCATAACTGAACATAATTATTTGAAGGTTGACTTTTTTTGTATTAAAAACACTTTTCTTTTATTGGTCGGATGAAATATGCTAATTTTTTGAGATAGGATTTTTGGGTTTTCATGAGCTGTATGCCAAAATCATCAATATTAAAACAAGAAAAGGCTTGAACTACTTCAGTTGTGTGTAATGAATCTAAAATATATGAAAGTCTAATGTTTATCAGTACATTACAGAAAATAATGAACTTTATCACAATATGCTAATTTTTTGAGAAGGACCTGTATTTGTCTCTTTGTGAGCAGTGTAGTCGGACAGTATGCCCCCTCCTCCCGCGGCTTTCTGATGACGCTGTTCAGCAACTGTAGCTTGGATCAGAATGGGACCAAGTGCTACATGTATAATGTATATATTAGCTACCATTTGTCTTCAACATGTACCAAATAGACCAATAAAATAATACCTGCAATGGGCTTCAGTTTTCTCCTCTCAAAAGAATGACTAAAAGACACGGTAATTGATGGCCATGTGCACATACCTTAACTTGTGGCATGAACCTTTGTGCCAAGGAGTGTCTTGCTGGTCTTACTTGGCTAAGAAACTGTATATTTATGTTGATAAAAAAATATTCTTTGCTTTCTTTAAATAATATTTTGATTAAACTATATAAAACCATATTTTTAAAAAAAATGTCCCCAGTATTATCTATTAATTTTGATATATGGAATTGTGTGTTGTTTTCCAGTGAATTGTTGCTACATGTCATGTCAGTTTATTTTATTTAAAGATGCATTTAAGTGATAAACTGTAAAAATAAGCAGCAGACTGTTATGCTGACTTTGGCTGCTGTTACATAGTTTTATATAGTGTACTATCTATAAACACATCAGCATACACTTAAAATTCTAGTCAGGTTGTACAATTCGATAGAACAGCCTCTCGCAATCATAAAAAAAAAAAAAACTATTAAAAACCTGCAAATTGTATCTCTGTTTCATTTTTGAGTTGTTTGAGATGTTTTTCTGCTACTGCTAGAGTCTTGCAGAAATGACTATGTATTGATCTGACACTAGCACAAATGACATGTGTGAGTCAGTGAATGGCCTATCAACCAAGGGTTGCACATAGCAGTGCCTCATCATCTCAAGGATCAGAGGCCTGCTCAGAAGTTAATCTCAATGTGAAAATCCACATAAAACACTGCCCATCGCATGCAGCTGTTTACCTGCCTGCAAGATAGGCACTTTTATTCCCCATCTGGTGAAGTCACTGGAAACCAATGTATTAATTTCTACAGCACCTATCTATTTCAAGTCATAAAAAAAAAAAAAAGTCACATCACATATACCAGACTACACTTTTTTTTCAACGTAGCTTGCAGAGAGGCAACAGTACATTGCCCATACCTCGCAAATTAGAACACCTCCTCTGCTCTTCACAAATAAAAAAGAACATTGTTTTCAACAAAGTGTTGCTTTCACTCATGTTGTAAGGGTCAGGTCATCATTTTGGTTTCCAGATCCACGCTGGGTTCTAAGAAGCTACCTTGTCATCTACCATAACATCAAGACAGTAAATTTTGTAAAGCAAAGTGCACATCTAGTTGGACCCGATGCATCATTTGCTCTAATGTGTGGGCATTTCTCTCTGTGTGTACAGTGAAAACTATAGACAAGCTGAATATAAACAGCGAGGTTTACAGTTTCTGAGAGGACAGCTATTAAAATGCAAGTAAAGGCATAGATAAGTAATTATATTTACAAAGAGGTATGTTATCCCTGGTTACAATAAAACCTAATGCATTTTAAATGTGCAGTTAAATATGTAAAATCTCTGATGCATTTATTAGAATTGGTTCTAAAGTAATGTTTTATGTGTAGAGGGGAGTCACTTTATAGTGTGCTATAAAGACTACATCTCATGCAAGTGAACCCGGAACTCCCCTGGTTCTCTATAGGATAATACGTTGACTACTGTTTGACTATGAGGAGGATAGTGCAAGGTGGGATTTGTGGTATAAGGAGAATTGGACTCCAATGCCGTGGATACTACACAGACTACGGTACCCACAGTGCAACTGTACACCCATCGTGCATTGCCCCGGCACAAGGTCTGCTGGGGATTGGTTATTTAAAGGAAGGAGGAGAAACGCGCGGTCTCTTTGGACATCGCCCGCCCAGCAAGTCGGAGTCTGTGTTGGGGCCTGTCGTGCTTGTCTAGGCCGGAGAGTCTGGGCCTCCAGACTGGGGAAAGCCTGCTTGCCAGAGAGAGAGAGAGAGACTTCATCCAGAGAGCCTGCTGACATCTCGGAGCATCCAAGAGTCGAGTCACCTTTGAATTCCCTGTCGGGTTTCTGAAGGATCGGAGACTACGGGTGACAGGGAGATCGTGTGCTGGAGCCCAGCAGCAGGATCGGTTAAACGGATTGGTCCAGTCCGGTGAGAGAGCACTTGCTCAGGATTCTTAACTGTTTACTAGGCCCGAGGTCCCTTGCCCGGGGCCCACCGCCATTACAGCAGTGTGTTGCGCAGTTAAAGTTGGGCGTCTTACTGCCAGTGAGTTTAGGTTCTAAACTATAGCAGGATTACAGCTAACTGTTTGTCATGGATATGCAGTAGTGTTTGTCTGTCAGCTTACCTTCCTTCCCATGTTTTCATCTTAGAGGCCAGAACCCTTTCACCTGGCTTCCTTTATAATCTCCTCCCAGCCTGACTCCACCCCAGGCCCTATCACAGAACACTATATTAACCTGTGCACTGCAAGCCTGCTTTGCTGATCAACGTGTTTGTTAGGCATTGTGTGTTTGGGTTCCTGCCTGCTGTGTGCTACGTCTGTCTCTCTGTTACGTTATTGGCTTGTCCCCGACTATCCCTGTCTGCTCGTGACCCTTGACCTTCGGCTTGTCTTTCGTTATCCTTGTCTGCTTGTGGCCCTTGACTTTCAGCTTGTTATTCGTTACTCTTATATCTCGTGCTGCTGCTTCCCCTCTTGTCCCCTTATCCTACGGGGCGTGAGCTAGGAGACTCTAGGGGCCGCGACCTGGACCCAGCCTGCAGCATAACATCCTCACCACTAGAGGCTCTGGAGAAGACCTGCTGGGTCTTAGACTCCGCGCCCTGGGGAATCTTGGCTCTAGCTTCCCATAGGATCCCGGTTGTGCTCCTCTGGTACCGCTTTCCACAACCACCCAGTTTCCTATCCGCAGCAGTCAGCCATAGGGTTCACTACCTTGCGGTGCACTCCTGTCCCCCTACGGTGTGCATCTGTCACCTGGCCACAGGTGACCTGACAGTTTGATCAGCCATGAACCCGGCTGACATCCCGCTCCCCGCGGATGATCCATTGCAAGGCATAGTTTGCAGACTTGAAACCCAGGAATCGAATCAGACTCAGGTGATGCGATTCCTCCAGGATCTGGTTTCTCGCTTCGAGCAGCTTCAGGCCTCCTTGGGAACCCTGAATCCGCAACCTCAAATACAACCAGCGGCTGCACCTATTGCACCAGTCGCAGCCACACACTCACTACAACTGCCAGCTCCGTCCCGTTTCTCTGGGGACTCCAAGGCTTGCAGGGGGTTCCTTAGCCAATGCACGATTCATTTTGAGCTCCAGCCCCAAAACTTCCTGTCTGATCGGGCTAAGGTAGCCTATATCATTTCCCTCCTCTCTGGTGAAGCTTTAGCCTGGGCAGCCCCTCTGTGGGAACTGAATGATCCAGTGGTTTCTAGCCTGTCTGGCTTCTTGAAACTTTTTCGGAATATCTTCGAAGAACCGGCTCGTGTCTCTTCAGCGGCCAGCGCCCTTTTACGTCTCCGCCAAGAGTCTGCTTCTGTGAGACAGTATGCCCTTCATTTTCGCATACTGTCGGCTGAGTTGAGCTGGAACAATGAGGCCTTAGTCGCAACCTTTTTGCATGGCCTGTCTGATAGAGTGAAGGATGAATTAGCAGGAAGAACCATCCCCACTGATCTGGCCGGCGTTATCTCCTTGTGTAACCAGATCGATATTCGCTTTCAGGAGAGGACCTTAGAAAAGCAACGCCAGCACTCCTTGGTTCTTAGTCAGCCTGAGCTTCCCTCTCTTCGACCCGTAGAGCATCTCCTACCAGCTGAGGAACCCATGCAGCTGGGTCGGACCAGGCTATCCCCCGAGGAACGTGCTAGGCGCAGAACTCTTGGTCTGTGTCTTTACTGTGGGGGCAAAGGTCATTTTCGTGACACTTGCTCTCTTTGTCCAGAAAAATGTTCGGGTCCACTTCATCTGGAAAGTGGAGTATTGGACCCAGAAATATCACCTTCCCCTTCTCGTCTTCTGCTTTCTGTGTTCCTTCATGTTGGTGCTTCTTCTCATTCGGTCTCAGCATATCTGGATTCCGGAGCCGCTGGTAATTTCATGGACTGGGAAATCGCATCGTCCATGAGACTTACTCTTTTGCCCCTCACCACGCCATTGGTGGTCTTGGCGATTGATGGTACTGTTCTCCCAGGGGGACCTATCCGCTTCCAGACCCTCCCTGTTAAGATGTTGGTAGGGACACTCCACCAGGAGTGGATATCCTTCCTTATCTTACCCAAGGCCTCAACGCCTATAATTTTGGGTCTCCCATGGTTACAGCTCCATTCTCCTCATGTGGACTGGACTACTGGACAGATCCTGGCTTGGGGTCCCTCCTGTTCCTCGTCCTGCCTACCCAAGGTTGCCCCCTGTGAACCTGAGCCGGTCATTCATTCCAGGTTGCATAACCATTTACATTTCTCTGTCTCTAACCACCCTTGGACGCACAGCCAGGCTAGCTTGTCTACAAGTCCTGCAGTCGCTACGTCTTGCGATGCGATTCAGGTAGTCGCTACACCTGACTCAGCTATTCACTCTGCCTCTGTACTAGTTATGCCAGTCCAGCCCATGCCCAGTGAGCCTCCTACTTTTTCTTGTTCAGGACATTCTGCTTGTCCTTCAGCTATTCAGATTGACTCCTGTGACATGTCACCTTCTAACCAACCTGACTTCAGGGTTCCACTGACATCTGCCCAGTCTGGTCCTGTGCAAGATGACCAGTTCCCCTTTAAGGGTCTAGGGGACCCTCCTCAGATTCCTGTTGATCCTCTCATGCCCTTGCTTATTCCTAGAGAGCCTTTGGTCCTCAATAGATCTTCTTGTCATCTCCCTACCTCGTTTTCGGTCTCTGAGGATAATCTTAAGTACGAGGTTAGACAAGTTCTGGATTCTCGGCTCTGCAGAGGCAATCTTCAGTACCTTGTGCATTGGAGAGGTTTTGGTCCTGAGGAGGCGTCTTGGATCGCTGCATCTGATGTCGCTGCACCTCATCTGTTGAGGAGGTTTCATCAGAGATTTCCCTTTAAGCCTGGGCCCAGGCGGGGGAGGGCCCATAAGAGGGAGGGTACTGTCATGGATATGCAGTAGTGTTTGTCTGTCAGCTTACCTTCCTTCCCATGTGTTCATCTTAGAGGCCTGAGCCCTTTCACCTGGCTTCCTTTATAATCTCCTCCCAGCCTGACTCCACCCCAGGCCCTATCACAGAACACTATATTAACCTGTGCACTGCAAGCCTGCTTGGCTGATCAACGTGTTTGTTAGGCATTGTGTGTTTGGGTTCCTGCCTGCCGTGTGCTACGTCTGTCTCTCTGTTACGTTATTGGCTTGTCCCCGACTAGCCCTGTCTGCTCGTGACCCTTGACCTTCGGCTTGTCTTTCGTTATCCTTGTCTGCTTGTGACCCTTGACTTTCAGCTTGTTATTCGTTACTCTTATATCTCGTGCTGCTGCTTCCCCTCTTGTCCCCTTATCCTACGGGGCGTGAGCTAGGAGACTCTAGGGGCCGCGACCTGGACCCAGCCTTCAGCATAACATCCTCACCACTAGAGGCTCTGGAGAAGACCTGCTGGGTCTTAGACTCCGCGCCCTGGGGAATCTTGGCTCTAGCTTCCCATAGGATCCCGGTTGTGCTCCTCTGGTCCCGCTTTCCACAACCACCCAGTTTCCTATCCGCAGCAGTCAGCCATAGGGTTCACTACCTTGCGGTGCACGCCTGTCCCCCTAGGGTGTGCATCTGTCACCTGGCCACAGGTGACCTGACACTGTTGATATCCCTTGGATTACAAATATAAAAGTGCACCAACGTTGCTAGCGAAGATCCCTTCTATTGGAGTGACTGTGTGTGTGAAATAGTCAGGCCTGACTGTAACTCACGGAGACATTGTTTGGGCACCATATTGCCCACGAGGGGTAAGCTTGCGAGCATAGTATGTCTAAAGACATTTAGTGTGTATAAGATTTGCTATAACCCTTATCTTTTATATGTTCATAACTTTGAATTTGCAGGGCCCTGAATAAGTGAATACGTATTGTTTAACCTGTTATTTCCTATTTAGTAAAAACACTTTATGGTTAAGCAAACAAGTTGTGTGGAGTAATACCTATTCCAGAAGAGTGACAGTCAACCCGGGTAATCAAATCTTAAATTGTGGTTGTATGTTTTATTGCGGGATTGTGGTTCACATAGTGGGTCCTAAAATCCCATCCATTATAGCTGTGTCAGTGGAGGGTAGAGCCAGTTTCTCGGGGGTTGACGGCAGTAAGGTACAGGCCCAAAACAATACCAGCAGCCCTCTTAACTGGGGGTATTGCTACATATAGTACAGCCCTTTTCCACATTGTCCAAAGTACTTGGACCATAATTTCTGTGCTGCTGCTTTTTTGATGGTGCAGTGTTTGAACATGAATCAAACATTTGCCTTTACATTGCACACAGTGTTATTCGATATACACAGACTATTCACACTGGTTCTTGCCCTAAAAGGAACTTTCTTTTTTTTGACAATGAAAGGATTTTCTATCTGGCCCGCTACAGCCCTATCCAGCACATATCAATGGAGAACCAAAACCAATTTCTACCTCAGGCAAACAAGGACCAGTAACCAAAGCACTGTAGGGGGGTGCATCAGTAAAACCACAATTTACAATGTGTACTTATTGGTCTGACATGTCCTGCCACCTCTGGATATGTGTTGCTGCTATGTTGAGCTGCTGTAAAGAAACACCTTTTCTTTTACTGAAATTGTATTAACGTTTTCCAGTATTACAAGAGAGATGAAGCAATACAAAAACAAAATGTGCAATTAAAACATCAGTACACATTGTACAAATTTTGCTCCCCAATCACAAAGTCAAATGCCTTGTACACACGTTCGGATTTTCCGTCGGAATAAACTCAGACGGGTTTTTCCGATCGGAATTCTGTTCAAGCATACACACTGTCACACCAAATAACATGTTCTCTTTCTAACTCCATCGGAATTTCCGACGAAAAAAGTCCGATGGGGCATACACACGGTCGAAATATCCGCTGAAAAAATTCCGTCAGATTTTTTTCCTCGGAAATTCCGACCGTGTGTACACGCCAAAAGAAACACTTTTTCAATGCATGCTCTGGACCAATAGTTTGCATAGCAAAATAAAAATTGTAAATATAAAGCTGGCAGCATATTTCCTCCAGTACCAAAATATGGCTGTAATATTCACTTAAAGTGGACCTTCCTTCTCTGTTTAAAGATGCATATTTTGTGTCCTCTCTTTACCACGTTTGGAAACTTTTACGTTTTTGTTGGGTAGCAAATACCTTTTCCACAAGGAACTTGTTTGAGCTTCCTTATTCCTCGCGTAGATGAGGATGACGTTTTCTGGGTCTGCACCCCCACCTACAGCCTCCTGGAATACGTCACACATCCCAGAAGGCATTGAGAAAATCTCCTCCAATCCACAGATCTCACATATGAGCAGTGGGGAACTTAATGTGATTGATCAGGAAGTCACAGTCAGCTCTTGAATTAAAGATGGCGTTGTGGGACAGAAGATGGCACTAAAGATACCAGGTTGTGTGAAAACAGTGCTGCACTCCAAGTGCTGGTAAGTACCTGCTTTGTACAGTACCTTTAGCTGCTGACTTTTATTTTTTGCATAAAGTACGGTATACTACCAGTCTCTCTGCATATACACAAAGCACAACAAGCCACTGGCTGAAAAGTTCAAATGTGTCCCTCGGCCCTTTACAAAAATAGGTGACCCAATGATGCCTGCCTTGTTCACAGGTACAGATGACTTTTGCCTGATCCTGACAAAATATCAGGAAATCAATACCCAGTATCTTAAACTATTTCAGATACAAATTTTAAGCCTGCCAGCCAGTGTGTCATCAATGCATCATTTGTTTTATCTACCCCATACACATTTCTTGTAAATGCACTCCAGAAAGAATGTCTGCTTTTACACTCATTCATCTGTTCATCATTGCTGTAAAAGTGCTGGACAGTTGGCAAAAAAATCACACTAAATCTTTTTTTTTTTCCTCTTTTTATATATCTACCTGAAGTATTGGCCAAAAATATGAAAATTGAATCTATCAGCCATTAAAACTTATTCTGTGTCAAAAATGAAATATAGTTTCAGAAAATGGTAAAAAAAAATAAAAAAAATAACAAGTGTCCATACCTTCCTTTGAACACCTAAATTACCACAAGAATATAAAAGTAAAACTTTTGGCTGCAAACATAACATCCCTTGCCCTTTCCTGTCAGTTACCGTAAAAATAAGAGAAAAGCAAAGGTCAATTTTTTTCATTGAGGTCCATTATCAAGAGAAGAGCATCCAATCAGAGCATTGAAGGAGTGAAGGTAAGGTGAAAAAAATAAGCTGCAGGTGATCCTGTATCAAATCTAAACTCAATTATTAAAATGTATATAATCTTTAACATGTCAATGTTATTTCAGTAGTTTTTTTTTTTTTTTTTGTTTCTTTAACCACTTAAGGACCGGACCAATACGGACCATAATGACCAGAGGGGTTTTCACAATTTGGCACTGCGCCCCTTAACTGACAATTGTGCGGTCGTGCGAGTGGCTCCCAAACAAAATTGACGTCCTTTTTTTCCCACAAATAGAGCTTTCTTTTGGTGGTATTTGATCACCTCTGCGATTTTTATTTTTTGCGCTATAAACAAAAATAGAGCATTTTGATATAATAAATATCCCCAAAAAATATATAAAAAATACTTTTTTTTTTCCTCAGTTTAGGCCCATACGTATTCTTCTACATATTTTTGGTAAAAATTACTAGTAATGGCGGTGATCAGCGATTTTTTTTTTTTGTGACTGCAACATTATGGCGGACACATCGGACACTTTTGACACATTTTTGGGAAATGCACTATTTACTGTGAAAATGACACTGGCAGTGAAGGGGTTAACCACTAGGGGCGCTGGAGGGGTTAAGTGTGCCTAGGGGAGTGATTACTACTGTGTGGGGGCGTGGCTATGAGTGACACGTCACCGGTCTCCGCTCTGATTACACAGAGCGGAGATCGCTGACAGTGTCAGTAGCGGAGCGGGGAGCTGTTGTGTTTACACACACATCTCTCCGCTCCATGCCTCCGTGAGACGATCGCGGGGATCCCCGCGACGATCGAGTCCGCGGGACCCGCGACCCAACTCACGGGGAAGGCAGGGGGGTCGCGAGCGCGCCGGCGGCGGCGCGCGTGCGACCCCGACGTCAGCAGTTAAAGGGCCACGTACAGGTACGTGATTGTGCCTCCAGGTGCCCTTCTGCTGACGTATATACACAGTGGCTGGTCCTTAAGTGGTTAACCTGCAGTCTCCTACCAGGTGATCCTGCCATCAAAGTCCTTGTTAAGGACGTCTCCCAGTTATGTTTCTGCATTTTCATGCTGTAGAGTCTAGTAGCAGCAATGTTGACACGCATTGTGCAGGCATGATCCATCGCTGTCACTATAAGGAATCCAATCCAGAGAAAAATGTTGAAGCGAGTGCATGTACACAGAATCCGGGGAATTAACTAAGTTTCCTGCGCCATTTCTGCAACAGTGATGGCAGAGGAATCGGAGCATGCAGCTCCAGCTCTCTATTCTATGTACTGCCTTTCACAGATACAGCAAAATAGAGAACTGATCATTCCTAATTAACAAAGGGGTTTGCACACCAATGTTTTATGTTTAGAAGAGTGGTGTAAAGTTGTGTTTGCACCACTCTTCGTTAATTCACCCAAAGTGTCTACATGCACTAAATAATTTTACATTACACAGCAAAACTGAAGACATTAGCACTGACTGATGTGCATGACCTTCCTTGTGAAAAGCTACCTGCTGGAGCTCAAGTATTCATGTATTTCTGGACATACATAGTATATCATGTCTTGTCTTGAGAAAGGTGGGCTGCACCCCACCGGAACATTGACATTAAAAAAACAAATTGGAAATTTCTCCTGCTGCCAAGCCCACTGAGTGCACCTGCAGTCTGTTTCATATTGTTTATCGTGAGCATTCATGAGTAATTGGTTCATGCGGTTATACTGTTTTACACTGTTATTAACCACCTGCCTACTGGGCACTTTCACCCCCTTCCTGCCCAAGCCATTTTTCAGCTGTCAGCGCTGTCACACTTTGAATGACAATTGCGCGGTCGTGCGACGCTGTACCCAAACGAAATTTGCGTCCTTCTTTTCCCACAAATAGAGCTTTCTTTTGGTCATATTTGATCACCTCTGCGGTTTTTCTTTTTTGCGCTATAAACAAAAGAAGAGCATCAAGTTTGAAAAAAAACACAATATTTTTTACTTTTTGCTATAATACATATCCATTTTTTTTTAAATGTTATTTTACATTTTCCTCAGTTTAAGCTGATATGTATTCTTCTACATATTTTTGGTAAAAAAAATCGCAATAAGCGTATATTGATTGGTTTGCGCAAAAGTTATAGCAGATACAAAATAGGGGATAGATTTATAGCATTTTTTTTTTACATTTTTTTTTTTTACTAGTAATGGCGGCGATCAGGGATTTTTATCGTGACTGCGATATTGCGGCGGACACATCGGACACTTTTGACACCATTCACATTTATACAGCGATCAGTGCTATAAAAATGCATTGATTACTGTATAAACATGACTGTCAGGGAAGGGGTTAACACTAGGGGGCGAGGAAGGGGTTAAATGTATTCCCTGAAAGTGATTCTTAATGTGGGGGAGGGGACTGACTGGGGGAGGTGACCGATGGTTGTCCCTATGTACAAGGGACACACCATCGGTCTCCTCTCCCTGACAGGACGTGGATCTGTGTGTTTACACACACAGATCCACGGTCCTGCTCGGTTACTGGGCAATCACGGGTGCTCGGCGGTTTATGCATTTATACTGTTTTACACTTTTATTAACCACCCAGTAGGCAGGTGGTTAATAACAGTGTAAAACAGTATAAATGCATAAACCAATTACTCATGAATGCTCACGATAAACGATATGAAACAGACTGCAGGTGCACTCAGTGGGCTTGGCAGCAGGAAAAATTTCCAATTAGTTTTTTTAATGTCAAAGTTCATATGACGTCCAGTCAGAACAATAAAGTCTTCCGCCCGCCGTCATTTGACGGTGGGCGGTGGACAAGTGGTTAAAGAACACATACGAGGTATGTATTAAATGATTTCATAAATGTGAGGGTCCCTGATCACATCCATATAGTTCTACATTTCCTTAATCGGTCACCACATTCTTAAACAGTCACCACTTATACATCCTCATAAACGTCTTCAGAAAATTATTTTTGTTATTATTATTATTATCACTATTTATATAACTAATTTAGTGCAGAAAGTTATAAGAAAAAAGTTTTTAAGAAAATATTTTTTATTGATATTGATTTCATAAAGGAAGGTTCAACAATTAGCCCCGGTTCACACTGCGCCACTTGTTATCTGACTTGAGAGTTCAAAGTTGCATGACAAGTCGTGCCCCATTAACGGTAATGGAACCATTCTAATCCATGTGACTCAAGTCATTCTAACTTAAAAAAAGATTCCTGCACTACTTAGGGGTGATTTCAACAGGACATGCATTGACTTCTGTTAAAGAAGCTGCGATGCAATCGCCCCGGGGATGTCGGCTTCAAAGTCACGTGACTTTGAAGCTGCGCTAGTGTGAACCGTGCCTTAATATTTATTCTTGAGTAAACATTGTAAAAAATAATATTAGTTGTGACGGATCTCGGATACCCCGTATGGGAACCTCCGCCAGACCTGTGTCTCCTGTCCCCCAAACGCACCCACAGCCTGCAGACTCGCCAAAACCAGCCCTTAACCCCTCAATCACGAGACAAGGCACACAGGTGTTGAGGGTTAAACATGCAGAGCATAAACTCTTTATTAAGTACCAAACATACACTTTTAAACACAGTTAGGGACACTCCCCTTAGCCTTATCATAGAGGGGGTAGGTGACAAGGAAGAACCAATGGAAACTCAACATATATTCAAACAACTACAGTTGAAACACACCAAGAGATTATGATAAGCAGGCAGCCCCGCCTTACACATCCCCTGCTGGGAGGTGTCTCCAGACCTTTGTCTACGTGCCCTGACCCAACACAATTAAACACAGCAACCAGAGCGGGGGGTGGGGAAGAAGGAATGTAGCATTACATTACATTACATTATCTCAATGCCATTTTGTCCCCAAGTCTCTCAGTCTCTTCTGGACCAAAGTCTTTGGGTAGGAAGCCAGCCCACAGCCCCCTCCAAAACACACAGTGACAGTGGGTTCTGTCACATTAGTTATAAGCTAATAGTGGTACATAGCATAGGCTGTATGAATTGGGGCACTTGGGCATGTGGCTTATATTTGAAAGTCATGTATAGACAAAGTAAACCTAGGGGCAAAAGCAAAAATTACGTACTGTATACAGTTGAACCTCGGATTTCGAGCATAATCCGTTCCAGGAGAATGCTCGTATTCCAAAGAACTCGCATATCAAAGCAAGTTTACCCATTGAAGTCAATGGAAACGAAAATAATTTGTTCCACATTGACTTCAATGGAATGCAATACCGCATGCGGCCAGAGGTGGGGGCGCCGGAGAGCCTCGGAAACGGCCGGAAAGGCTGACCTCGGCACACGTCGGAAAGGCTCGGAAACTGAGTATTTGCGTGTATTTCCGTGTCTTTCCATGCATTGCCGAACGGCGACGATCGGCTGCGATTGTTGCTGTTCGGCTCTGCTCGGGACCGGCGCCCCCGCACCTCAGGTCAAATGCGGTACTGCAGGAACTATTAGGTTGAATTCTGCTTGTCTTGCGAGGCAACACTCGCAAACTGAGTCAGAATTTTAAAAAAAAGTTGCTCGTAAATCAAAACGTTTGTTAACCGCGTTACTCTTAAACCGAGGTTCCACTGTATATTATAGTCTGCCAGTAGCACCAACACATACATTTTTGATTTTCTGAGTCCCCCCGTAATATTGGTTTAGGCTAGCTACACCCCTGTGCATGTGGCTGCAAGTGCGGGAATCGCATCCGTTTCCGCACCCGCAACCACCCACAGCCAAATTGCGCTGCTCTTAGAAAACGTTCTGGGGACATTCTGAATGGTACCCCCATGCATCTCAGCAGGCAGCGTGATTTTGAGTGCGGGAACCGCAAGGAAGTTGCATGGTCATAAAAACTATGCGATTTGCCTGCGGCCGTGTTTTTTAAAAGGTGCATGCACCTTTGTTTTGCAGAATCGCAGGCACCGCAGCCCATTCATTTTAATGAGCTCCCGTGCTCACGCAAACATGGCCCACACAAAATGCAGAAGTGTGAACCTAGGGTAAATATTTGCTGATCCTACCATTAGAGCTGTTATTTTTCCATTTCCTGGATTTTGAATGCTCTTCTTGTGTTTGCATGGGTTTCCTCCATGTACTCCAGTTTCCTACGACACTCCAAAACATGTTCGTAGATTAAATGGCTTCTGTCTTAAATTGACCCTAGTATGATATTCTACTGAGCAGCCCAAGATAGCTGCTTCACCGTCTTCTCCAATTTATAATTAAAAGTGTTCTTGAGATATAGAAGGGACCATGTAGTGCCATGTTATTTTTTAATACAATGCAATTGTAAAATAAAGAATTGTTCTAGAATTACTGAATAATATATTGCTGAATGCACAAGTCCTTAACATCTGGTACCTGTATTATAACTAATTATTTAATTAATCTATTAACCCACTATTTTTTTTCCAGAGAGCTGCAAAGCCTACTGTACATTCAGAAAATAACAGCGCCCTTTGTGATGTGTGCAAAAATGTAGTAAATTAATATTTGCAAAACTATGGCTGTCATGACACCACGTGAGTGACGCTCGGTCGTCACCCTTGATGCTACATTGCATGTCTGCACATGCTTCATGGACTCCTTGAGAACCGCAATATCCATCTTGAGAAAGGCACGCTGAGCTGCTGCTATAGAGACCGGACAAGTGGCTATCACTCCAGACCCAGAGCAAGACCGGAGCTACTATCCCTGCCTTTGACTAACTCCCAGTGCATAGCCTGGATGAATGAGCAGGCCATCTTCTGTCATCACGGACAAAAGTCTATATTGCAAAAGGCTGGGTGAGCAGACCCGCTGGTCCACGATCTGTTTTATTAGTGCCACGCTTCTACATCTATAGTGAACTCTTGATGGTTAAGCACAGTTTCTTAACCCTATGCTCCACTATAGGTCGCTATCAGTGCTACTGAGACTTTGTTATATATATACTTGACTTCACTGAATATATGCCTCCACAGCGGGAACTCTCAGGCTGGGAAGACAAACAGAACAGCTTACTGTGATTAAGCGCTTGCTGTTTACAAAATGGTTACCTAAAGATCCTCTTCCTGATTGATACACTCATGGAGTCACACACCCACACATTTGCTCATATGAGTTTGAAACCTGGGCAGTAACTTATACAATTGATCAGACACCCTGTGGATCTTCATTTCACCAAACAAGCAAGTGTACTACTCTATGGGCTATGATTTGTGTTACGTGTTTGTGAGTGGTTCAGCTGCATTTTGAAAAGACAACATTGTATTTTTTAACTTTTTTGCCTGAGGTGCTGGTGGCGAGAATTTTTTACCCAGTTTTTTGTACTACCATTTGTAAATTTCTATTAAAGTTCCCTTATCTTAAGCTGCATGGTCCTTGGTAGTCTCTTTTAGGTGAGTTACTTCCCCATCTTGTTCTTTTTGTGTTTATATTTGCAAACTATGCCTGCCTTAAGGACAGTCATTCGCTTATTGTCCACACTCATGCACACATCCTGGCCTTCAGTAAATGTAAAAAAATGACCCTTCAGCGCCAATCAAAACCAAGAGCATGCCAAACACTGTTATATTTGTAATGCCGCGTACACACGACCGTTATTCATGTCATGGAAAAAAACAAAGTTTTTCTCGACGTGATTTTTCGTGTTTCCTCTCAAGCCTGCCTTGCATACACACATTCGTGAAAAAAACGCTTGAGCAAAGCGCGGTGACGTACAACACGTACGACGGCACTATAAAGGGGAAGTTCCATTTGAATGGCGCCACCCTTTGGGACGCTTTTGCTGATCCTCGTGTTAATAAAGTTTGGTGAGAGACGATTTGCGCTTTTCAGTCTTCGTGCTTTTCCGTCCGTTACACCGTGACGAATGTGCTATCTCCATTACGAACGCTAGTTTTACCAGAATGAGCGCTCCCGTCTCATACTTGATTCTGAGCATGTGCATTTTTTTCCCCCTCGTAAAAGCATACACACAACCGTTTTTCATGACGTTAAAAAGAACGACGTGAAAAACGACGAGAAAAAATAGAGCAGGTTCTAAAAAAAAATCGGGCATTTTTCTCGTTGAGAAAAACGCTCTGGAGTATACACACCACCATTTTTCACGACCATTTTTAAAAATGCCATTTTTCTCGTCATGAAAAACGGTCGTGTGTACGCGGCATAAGGGTTTGTTCCCATCAGTGTGTGCATGGATACGTATTGTGTGGTGTCAGCGTAGTGCAAAGATACTGTATGCTCAAATTCCCAAAGAAGAAAGAATCTGGAGTATATTAAATGGCCAACAGTGTCAAAAACTGAAGAGATTTCAAGAAGAAAGAGTATTAGTATCTGAATGAGAGACTGCAAGACAAGCAAACAAAACCTGCCAGAGACTAATCCTTATGTGTGCGGAGAAAAGGTTTTCTATACACCGTTGTAAATGAGAAGTCTGTATTCCTTTTCATTAAATAACTACTGTTGACACGCATGTAGACTCGACTGTGTCGCACTCTATACCACCCACCCCTCTCATCTTTCTGCAGTCTTCACACCATGCCAACTTGCAAATGAATAGCCTGAATGAGCTCATCTCCAGGATGTGTGGCTCTCGGAGACATTATATACTGTACCAAATGCCTACATGAGTTTCTCCAGTATAATGAACGTTCCAATGGAGTGTCATAACAGACTGTTACATAGATACAGTGTATTAAATATTCCTATGTGGGCTTCACAGGCATTCTTATTTACTCGTCCTCTGAGAGTTTCACAGAGGAATACAATGCTAACAGGAGCTGCAGCACATATCACACAGGGCCAGACTTCGAGAATATGACCTAAAGGTCACTCTTTCTGCCCGAAGTGGTAATGACTTCTATATACAAACCTATTTTTTTTTTACACTATGCTTAGGTGGTCTATTTTTTTTTCTCAATAATATATGAAAATCATATATTTATGATTTATGCAGACAAGGGCACTGCAAAGTATACTTTGCCCCAGTGGACATTTGCATCAATAATTTACATGACCTGCAAGCCCTTTTATGCAAAATAAATAAATAAATTTAGAACTCTTCCACACTAACCTGATCCCATTGTTCAATAACAACATTAGACGCGATGTGAAAAAAGTTTAGAGTCCTTGGTGAGCAATTAAAAAGTATCTCTGGTTTAAATAGCCGTCTTTCTGTTTATTTAGAAGAAAATAAGAAAAATTTATTCTTAGGTCCTATTGCTGAAATTTTTTTTTTTTTTTTTTTTTTAATGAGTGACATATTTAAATAGTTTTTCAATGTCTAACCAGATCCCTTGTTAGCTGTGACCCTGTGGGTATAAAACACTATAGGTTCCTTCAAGTAGATCTACAGCCGGTCCTGCCTTAAATCGATGTCTGTCTTGTTATAAAATGTGTGAGACATTGTACTTTTGTCCCATTCCTGTCAAGGCTGGCGATGTGCCCAGAACAATCCCATTCTGAATGCATGTTGATGATTACGTTTGAACTAGTTCAAGAAATAACTAAATCACCGAGTACATTTTGCTTGAGTTTTTTTCAAAAGCCGCCTCACACAGAAGAGTGTAAATGTGAAGTAAATTAATTTTGTGTTGATGGGATGTGCAGGCAAAGTCAATTAGTATTAAGTAAGAAACATACAGATTACAATCAAACCATAATGCTGCTTATAGCTTAAGTGGTATAAATCAGTAAAAGATGCATTAATGATGTCTTTTTAATGAGGTCATTATGGCTAATGATTTTTTTTCTGTAATCATTAGTATAGCCAATGCCAAATTTGCATTGCTTTTAGAACACATTTATCTAATTGGATAATAGATAGCATTCCATTTTGCCTTTTTTTTTCCCTGTCAATTGGGCTAGTGGAAATATACATTTGGGGAAGGAGTTGGTAATTACATCTACACTGAACTTTAAAAACGTTAGCACTTGGTGTGACCTTTCCAAGCTTTGTAAATGGGTCTAAGTTTTGCTTTGTAAAAGCTAATTACTGTGTCTTGGAGGCATGAAAAGAGGAAGACGATGGTATTTGGGGAAGACTGCAAAATTCTTCACATTTGTCTCCAAAAGAGAAGGAATACAGAATAAAGGCAACTAATTAAGAGATGTACAAGGAAGGAAAACCCAAAACTCCACTAGCTTGAAAATCAGTGGAGACTTCAAACAGTCTATAAGCCAAGGAATACATTTGTCTAATGTGTCTGAAATAATAGTGTGTTACTAATAGCCAGTAATCATATTTTCCTTTTCTTTATTGTAATTTGAACTGACTGTATAACAGCAACGTTCTCACTGGCAGCTAAAAAATCTTAAATTGTCCATACATTGATCAAAATTCAACCTACTGAGCATGGACCAGGTGAATTTCGATCAGTGAGGTGGCCATCGCTATTTGACGTTGAAGGGACCAGTGTTTACCATCAGTAATATCACGGACAGTTTGTAAAAATCTGTGATTTTTATAGCTGTTCATGAATGTCCATTATGGACATGAAGTGTGTGTGAAAACATTGCCTGCCAGGGCGGGACCAGGGAACACATGGATCTATCCATCTTAC
Organism: Rana muscosa; assembly: GCA_029206835.1. Lineage (NCBI taxonomy): Eukaryota > Metazoa > Chordata > Amphibia > Anura > Ranidae > Rana > Rana muscosa. Next base: position 942,577,851 of record CM055116.1, read on the forward strand.
CTGACATCAATATACATCTCTAACGATTCTTCTTTTGCTCTACCTGCGCCTCTGCTGCTGCAATCCCATCTTCCAGCTCCCACCCACCACTGCCAGCATTAGTGGTTGGCTGCTAGGGCCACTTGGTGGGTAGCAACCAACCATGTGTTTGGTCCACCCAGAGCATTCAGTGGAGGAGAACAGAACTTCCTCCTCCAGATCTGGCTGTGCACCTCTTTCCCTGCTTCATCTGTAGCTGAGGGCTCAGACTGAGTCAGGACTGCACTAACTGCACCGAATATTAAAAAACTCACTGTGATACTGAGCCCAAGAGTCATCCCAACTAAGTCCCACCCACGAGTGCCGCCTACTGAGTGCTGGATCAGCTCCCTTCCAGCCCTCGGTAATTGTGGACTAAACTAATCTAACGAGGGGGACACTGATGAAGGGACCTCTAATGAGGGGGACATTGATGGAGGGACCTCTAATAAGGGGGTCACTGATGGAGGGACCTCTAATAAGGGGCATATTGATGGAGGAACCTCTAATAAGCAGGACAATGACCGAGGGACCTGTAATGAGGGGGACACTGAAGGAAGGGGGACAATGATGAAGGTACTTATAATGGGGGGCAAAGATGGAGGGACCTCTAATGATTGGGAAACTGATGGGGGAGCTACAATGAGGGGGGTACTGCTGGCAGGAAGCTCTGGTAGCTAAATTATTGATATTTTCACTGTTTTGCATGACACCAGTCATTGTATGTACTTTTTGAAAGTGGCAGTAAAAAATGTGGCTCTGTCAGTAAATTTCATGAGTTTTGAGGGGGGGAAATTGGTCCTGTCAGTAAATTTTTGACATCCTGTTAGTAAATTTCACTTCTGGAGGTTGGCAACACTGGAAGAGGCATGCTGGAAAACTTTTGTTTGTCAGCAGCTGTAGCAGATTGTCTGGAGTCACCGCTCAGTGTTATCTGAGAGCAGTGGGTCCCGCTGTCAGATTACAATGTCCCGGGATTCCTCCATCCACATTGTCATCTATGGGCAGCTTGAGAGCTGCTTAATGCACCCAGCTTAGTTTTGTGCTAAAATGGCAGCTGCCTTTGTGAGAAGACTTGGGAAAAAACTTGAAGGCTGGAATTGAGCATTTGGGTGTGTCAGAAGGCAGGAAGTGGCAATTAAAAGAAGTATGGGAAAAAACAAAAATTACATACTGTACATATTGCAGTCTGTTTGGGACAGCACATACATCCTTGTTTGCAAGTACAGCTTGGATGCGCACATACTGTAAGAGTACATCCGTTGCATATTTCAGCCTGTCATTGGTTTTGACAGCTGGCTTCGGACGGCTGGCTGTATGCTGCACCTGTGAATCCCAGGCTGAGAATTGTGCCCAAATGCACAATGCATGGCCCTCCTGTGACTGAGTGCATGTACCCTAACAGAAAAAGTGTCATTTGCAGGGTTAGAATAAACCATTTTACATGGGCAGGGGTGCTTCAACAGTCAGCTTTTACCCGCTGCTGTCAGAGCTGGGTGACTCAGGGAGGCTGGATGACCCAGCAAGCAGCTTCTCTGGTGCCTCCCCCTGTTGTCTGGAGCCTTGGAGAAACATCCAGATGTAGTGGGTGGAGGTTAGGAGTAGCTGTTCGACATTTTTATGAGGTTCTTGACCAATCCCAGCAAAAAGGATCTGGAAGGGGTTAGGCACCTCATAAATAGGCATGAGTCATGCCAGCAGAGGCAGTCGGGTGGAAGCTGGAGATAGAGTGCTGAGGAGGCTGTTGGTGGCCCTTGAGGGCGCCCCCTAGTCTGGGGGGGTGACCTCGGACCAGGAGCTCGGGTGCTGGAAGGATCCTCCACAACACACGGCGGCACCGGAGCAAGGAGTGGACAGATGGAGCAGGTTAGCATGTCTAGGAGATCTCCTGGGAAGTCAGCCGGGTGGGCTGGTGACTGTTCAGTCTGGAAGGACTGTGGAGAGAGTGTCAGTCTGGGCGGACTGTGGAGAAGTTAGCCAGGAGGGATAGTGAAAGGGGCAGCTGCAGCCAGGTGGGCTGGAAGTGCCTAAAAAGGTGGTGCTGGGCTTAATGACCATGGGAGGAAGTGCTGGAAATGTGTTAGCTGTGTCACTTCAACATTCCACAAGTATAGGGGCTGTGAATCTCTGCCTGTAATGGACCATTGCCACAAATCCTTTTAGAATGACATAGCTGGGAACCAAGCAAGTGTGTGCTGGAGGAAAAAGTTGGAGCTGTATATAGACTGTATATAGGAGAAGTGTCCCTGAAGTTTGTTCCAAAGTCAAATGGGACATCCCACAATTCCCAATTCCCATCCAAGTTCTAATACCTCCAATAAATAAATAAAAAAACAAAGTACTGGACTGTTTTCTGACTCTGGTAGGATCAGTAGGTAATAAAACAATGTATCAGGGAGAATTCAAAAAAGCACAAACTGCTGCTTTCATGCAACTGACAGACCGCATCACATATTTTATTTGCCCACAGTGCCTGTAACAGATTCATGAAATGTCATTCCTACAGACACAGGACAGATAATGTTGGCATTTTTTCATGTGTATATCGCAGTGGGAAGCTGTTTTCCCTTTTACCATCTAAATAAAGAGGGGACGGCTTAGCATGTAGAAGACAGGCTTAGCAGGCTGCACTTTCAGAATGTGCAGCTCGTCATCTCCAATCTGCCAAGGATGACAGCTGCACAATGACAGCCAAGAGACATATAAGCACAGAGACTTGTATGAGGTGTTTTAGGACATTTATCTACAAGTTGGTGGGGACAGTGTCCATCTACAAGCCCTAATCATCTGATACTGATGCATTATAAGGGTTTTTAGACGGGGGGTAAGGAATCTTTGGAGTTATAACCATGAACTGGGTTCCCATCTGTGAAGCGCATAGTTTAAAAGTAGTTTCATGTGTATTAAAAAGTAGTTTCTTGTGTATTATAAAGCTTGCCCAACTGTATTTAACTGTGCTATTTACATACTGTATGTTATAGATGTTCTCCATTATCAGCAGGAAACTTGAAGGTTCACTTTTTTGGCCTTACTACTCTTGTGGGCAGAGGCATAGCTACTGTAGAACCTTCAAGGCCCCAGTACAAGAAACCAGGAAGGGCCCCCCTGACCTGACCCCTTCTCTCCAGGCACAAGGCCCTTCCCACTGATCCCAGGGCCCCATGACTCCCATTGTGGGACTATAATTTATTAAGGTCCCGCAGTGGGACACTTTCACATGTTCTGCCCTCCACTGTGGCAGAACGCCAGGGCACAGTTGCAAATGCAACCTTTGCGACCCTGGAAGTTCCACCACTACCACTACTCGTTTTTTATTTTATTGTTTACCATTCAATTTATTTTTTTAATAGTTTTATTTTTTATTCTTTTTTACAATTTTAAGGAGCCCCATTGGGGAGGCTTTGGTAAAATATCAGGGGTCTAAAAAGACTTTAGATGTTTCATCTTTGAGACAGAGAAAGGAGATTGAGGACACATCTCTAAATCTTTTTCTCTGCAGTCTCAACAGCACAGAATGAATGGACAGGAATAGCTCTGTGAAGAGCTTCCAATTCATTTACAAATTGAAGCATAGTAAACACAGTTCACTATGTTTTAGTTATGAATGAACAGAGTTAGTGATCGCTACTGATCACTGACTCTGTCTATTCAAAAAAGGAAGGGGCCAGTAAAATACATATTTAGCCACCCCTTCCCCGCTTTCCATCCTGACACATCCCCCCAGGGGGGCTGGTGGAGCACACAGGGACCCGGGAACAGCAGCACCTGGATAGGAGGGGCAGTGGGGCGGCATATAGAAGAACCAATCCCCTCCATTTTCCTCCTGCAGCCACTGAATGCCTGCAGGAGGGAGAGGAGGAGAAGCAGGCTTTCAGCGACTGCAGCGGAAAAATGGAGGGATCAATTCTTCTATATGCCGCTGCCACTCCTATCCAAGTGTACAAGGGGCCAAGTCGCTTTATTGTTTTTGTTTATTGTTTTTATGTGTTTTTGCATTGAATTAAGCATTGAGTTTATTTATCAAGAGGAAGCTGTTTTATAGAATAAAGGGAAAATTCTGTGATTTTTACAGTTCAGTTGGGTTATAGTATACGCATATACTGTATATAGAAGGTGCTGTGTATTTGAGTCGTTGTTACATAAAAGCAAAATAGGGAGGAGTATTGTAGTATACACAATATAGCCCCACACAAGACAAAGCTTTTATACTCTTATTATACTGAGGTTGGGTGCACAATTATGGTGTTTGGGCAGCTGTAATTTCACTTTTTTTCATACCCCATGTCTATTTAGTTAATTGCATCTTGTATATCACACAAATGAAGCAACTGCGTCAAGGCCAATATACTGGTCGCCTCCGTAGGAGTGATCAGGGAATACAGCTTAGTGTAACATCACTTATAGCAGTCCCAGTTCCAATAAGCTAAGCAAGCCTAGCCTACTGGTATGTGGCTGCCCCTTGGAGTGGCATGTTCACTGGCCAGAAAGTACTGGAGGCTGAAGAAAAGAGGAACAAAAGGAGTTCCTGTGGTTCCAGGAGTGCAGTTGTCCGCAGGGGATGGCTAAGATGGGGTCTTGCAGGAAAGTAGTCAGCAGGATGTACAGATGGGTAGGCTTAGTTCAGTCACATAAAAACACACGGTCAACAAACAGGCATAAATTTGGTTAGGGCAGCAAGAAGAAACATGGTCAATAAACAGACCAGGGTTAGTACAGTCAGCAGGTAGAGGTGACACTGCACTGGCGTGGCGGTGATCTGGAACATTGTTGCTGCTGCACTGGTCTAGTGACAGCAGGACTTGTGTAGAAGCGATCAGGAAAATTGTTTCTGGGTTATACTGGTCTGGTGATACGGGGCACAAGTGTAGCAGTAACCAGGAATTGCACTTACTCTGGTGGCAGTATGTAAAAAATAATATTTTTATTTTTTTCTTCATACAGTCACCAGAGCAGTGCCACCACTGTGACATGGTACTGCTCTGGAGTGATGATCAGTATTTTTTTTTTACACTATGATTGCTTATACAATGATGATCATCTTTCTTTAACTGTGTTTGGCATCCATTCATGATGTCATTGTTTGGTATTGTGATTGCTGTGGCAGACCACAGCTATCACATAGTACATGGTCACTGTGACTGGTCCTGGTCACTATAACCCATCACAGAGATCACAGTAGTAAGCAATAGTGTCATGAATGGCAGACCTTGTTTACTACTTTTCATGTGATCACTGTGATTTGTTGTCACATGGTGCCAAATCAAAGCAGCCCAGTTCCCCAATCGGTGATCAGCTGTGTCCACCAGACACAGTGGTCACAGATGTTGCAGACGACCCCAAGGCTGTGCATAAATGCCAGAAGTGGCAGAAAGACGCTTGTCCCGCCTGTCCCTAAATGTGCACTGACTGGGTATGAAGTGGTTAAGAAAAGTGACATGTGGAATCTGATCTGTTGCTGTGGACAATGTTTCTCCAGCACAAGCTGCTCATCACCCCCATATTGCACACCCTGCACAATGTAAATACAGCTTAGCTGCTCCAGCATGGTTTTGATATTTTATTTATAGAACAGTTTATCAGTAAAGTAGCCTCCGCGTTTCAATTGCAATATTTCTCAACCAGAGACACAAGGGAATTAAAATGAGTATGATCCATAAATCCCTAGAGTATTTGCCAGCTACAATAGTATCAAGCAGAATACGCTGGGGAATTACATATAAAACAATAAGCCTGAAACTGCAATCCTTCTTTTTCCTGGTAAGAGTTTAAATGACTGAATCTATCAAATCCACAGCGGTAAAATGATGTATATAAAATATAGAAGGTATGAATTTGTAGAAATCAAAATGCTTTGAGAACAATATAGAGCTGTTTTTGAATATATGCCTGCACAGAATACATCAGTGACTCTAGCCTTTAGCATTATCGTTCAAAGACTGTTTTCTCGTTATGAACCAAAAAGCATAATACATTTGGACGTCTTCACTGAACAGCCCATGCTCAATGGTTTGCCTTGACTTAGTACAAACAAATACTGCGTGAAAGATTAAAGGAAACCTGCTCTAAGAAAACGCTGTTAAAAAGTAATGAGAGAAGCATGGGGCTGCCATTGCCGACCTCCCGTTCTGGAAATGCTGCTTATGTGGTTGTCATTTCTTGACCCAATTGCTTCGATACTGACTAGGTATATGCATGCAGATATAGATTTCTGGCATATCTCTGATTTTACTAATCTACATACTTCTCAGACATTTGTGACATGAGTATTGAAGGAGCTGGGTCAGTACAACAACCAGACGACTAGCATCTTCAGAAATTACAGTATATATACATCACCCTGGTATCATTTTTTTTGTGGGTGATTTAGCGTCTGCTAAAAGTGATTCCGGCTGTGTATTTGCCACGGGATAACTTTAAGACAACGCTGTATCCTGGCCTAGGCCAACAAGGCCCAGGCCTAGGGCAGCACTTTGCAGGGGGGCAGCACGGAAAGAGTCCCCACTGGCTTGCGCTACACTTTTAGTGTAGCACCAGTCTTATGGGGCGAACTGGGCTAAGAGGCAAATTAGTCTAGAGCCCCCATAAAGCAGCCGCACTCCTTCTGGTATGTGGGTGGCCGGCATTCCGCCACTGTGGGGGAGGGGGGGCGCTGCTTCTAATTTTGACTGTCCTATCATTCTGGACCACAAACCTCACTGTGCTATATGTTTTCTTCTGCACCATTGGCATGGTTATATCTTCTTAGTCCTCTCCATAAAATTATCAGAAATTTGTACTTAAAGTAGGACTATAGGCAATACTTTTTTTTTCCATTTTGGATACAGTAAGGGAGGGTTATAGTCCCTGTCAGTTTATTTTTTACCATCCCTGTCCCATTGCACAGATTTCCCTTCACTTCCAGCCCCATAGCCAAACAGTTAGTGAGAGAAATCTATGCAAATTAAGGGAATTCATCGCCCTCAGAACTAGTGTCCCCACTCGAAAATTTCAGGGCGGGTCTTAAACAGCAAGGGGTGCGGCCTTGACAGGAAGGGGTGGGTCATATTTAAATTAGGGGGTGCACAAGTTTAGTCAGGCCTAGGGCAGCACAAAACCTAAATACACTACTGCTTTAAGAGGCCACGGGAGAGATGCCCCCCATCGCCTCCTGGTAGTTTCTGGGTTTATTGGAGCCGTCTGTAAACCTAGAAGTGATCCAATCTGGCTGATGGCTAGGCCTTCTCGTCCAGTGAGGGCGAGAAGGCCCCCACTCAGCTCTTTGCCCTTGGAGGACCGGAGCAACCTCTGAAGTCACTTCCGGTTCTCGAGCTTAAAGAATTATTTTTTTCTTTTTCTTTTAAAGGTAAATGAGAGATCTGGGGTCTTTTTCACCCCAGATCTCTTAATAAGGAGGATATGTCATGCTTATTTCTATTACAAGGGATGTTTACATTTCTAGTAATAGGAATAAAAGTGATCAAAGAAAAAAAAAAGGACAGTGTAAATTTTTTTTTTTTTTAAAGTTAAAGGGGAGTTCCAGTCTTTTTAATGTTTATTAAAAGTCAGCAGCTACAAAAAGTGTAGCTGCTGGCTTTTAATAAACAGACACTTACCTGTTCCACTGTCCAGCGAAGCGGCCGCCCGAAGCTTCGCTCCTCTACCCCCCTCTCCGCCGGCGCCTCCATTCTAACTGTGGGCACCCAGCCGTGACAGTTTTCGGCTTCACGGCCGGGCACTCACTGCACATGCACGAGTGGCGCTGCTCTCCCTGAGTGGACAGGCGATCGCCTGGGACCTGTCACGTGTCCAAGGTGATCGCCTACAGGGAGGGGCTGCCAAAAGGCGATATGAGGAGTTGCCTAAGCGGTCCCTGGGCGGAAGGAGGAAGTGGGACAGGAAGTCCCACTCCTACTGAAGCCCCCACTCCCCCCCCCCCCCCCCACAAAAAATGACATGCCAAATGTGGCATGTAAGGGGGCGAGGAGTGATTTAAGCGGAAGTTCCACTTTTGGGTGGAACTCCGCTTTAAATAAATAAGAGAACATTTTTTCTCCGTGTTTGCGCGCAGAAGCGAATGCATACTGTGAGGGGGTTAGCTCGGCAGCGGGTGTGTGTGACCCCCGGGATGGGCTCCCCACACAAAACAGGCCCAGCAAACGGAGGTTGTGGTTTTCAAAATCAAAAAAAAGGTGCGGTTTATTTTCTATTTACAGTGACAAAACACAGCAAAGCCAAAAGAAACATAAACAAATTAAATCCTGGTCAACTTGACCTCTGACTAAACATACAGGTTTCCTAACTAACAACTGGGATCAGCCTAGTGCTGTCCTAGTCCCTAAGTCCCTGGTTTTAAATGTCCAAGCAAATAGCCACACAGGCTTTTTCTCACCGCACAGGGGTTCACTCTCCCTAGACAGTCCACACAGGTCTGGTTCCAGGCATGAGCTAACACCTAATGAATCTGGGAGTTCTTATAGAGGCCTAAATGAGCTGACAAGCTTCAGCTGGCCTCATCAACTCCCTGTCTGTACGACGCCCCACACTCTCCCTAGAGGTATGAGTCATCCATGAGCCTACTAGCCTCAGCTGGGCTTATACAACTCTCCACCCTAGTTGTATAAGTCAGCATAAAGCCTGAATCTGGGAGAAATATATCTACCCCCCTGGATGCAACCAGGTGACTTTACCTTCCTGCTGTCACATACCCCCCCCTCTTGTTTTAACCTCGGGGTTGGAACACCAGCAATCAGGCATTCATGTACTCGAGACAAAGCATCCACATTCCCCATTTGAACGCCAGGGCGATGCTTTACTGTGAAGTTGAATTCCTGGAGGGCCAGGAACCACCTATTCACTCTTCTATTTGTTTCCTTGTTTTGAGCCATCCACTTTAACGGAGCGTGATCCGTAACCATGTCAAAGTGCCTACCTAGCAGGTAGTACCGAAGGGAATCTAGAGCCCACTTCACCGCTAAACACTCCTTTTCAACGGTGGCGTAATTTACCTCATGGGACTTCAACTTCCTGCTGAGGTAAATGACTGGGTGCTCTTCCCCGTTCCAGACCTGGGACAATACTGCTCCTAACCCCACATCTGACGCATCACTTTGTACGACAAAGTCTTTAGAGAAGTCGGGTGAGTACAACACTGGCTGGCTACATAAGGCTTGTTTCAAGAATTGGAATGCTGCCTCAGCCTCGGGGGTCCATTTAATCATGACCGACCCTTTCCCCTTCGTCAGGTTGGTTAGGGGCACAGCCTTAGAAGCAAAGTGGGGAATGAATCGCCGATAATACCCAGCGATTCCCAGAAAGGCTCGTACCTGCTTCTTGCTGTTGGGACGTGGCCAACTCTGGATGGCCTCGACTTTGTTGAGTTGGGGTTTTATTACTCCCCTCCCAATGGTGTACCCAAGATATTTGGCCTCCTCCTGCCCAATGGTACACTTCTTGGGGTTAGCCGTAAACCCCGCTTCCCGAACAGAGTCCAGGACTGCTTGCACTTTTGGCAGATGTGAGGCCCAATCTGTGCTATGGACAATTACGTCATCCAGGTAAGCCGCAGCATACTTCCGATGGGGCCTCAGCATCTGGTCCATTTTCCGCTGGAACGTGGCCGGCGCATTCTGTAACCCGAACGGCATTCTTTTATATTGGAACGCCCCGTCTGGGGTTACAAATGCGGTTTTCTCTTTGGCCAATTTGGCCAGGGGGATTTGCCAATACCCTTTTGTGAGGTCAAGAGTCGTCATGTATCGGGCTGTTCCCAGCCGGTCGATCAACTCATCTATACGTGGCATGGGGTAGGTGTCAAATTTTGTAACTTTGTTCAACTGACGAAAATCGTTACAAAATCGCCAGCTCCCATCCGGTTTAGGCACCAACACAATGGGACTAGACCAATCACTTTGGGACTCCTCTATCACCCCTAAGTTCAGCATTTTCTGTACTTCCTCCCGTATTGCCTCCCGTCGGGCCTCTGGGATCCGATAGGGTTTTAACTTCACCCTTTCACCGGGCGGGGTAATGATGTCATGCTCTACCCCAGATGTTTGTCCCGGCAGCTCAGAGAATACCTCCTTGTTGCGAAGCACAAACTCCTTAACCTCCTGTTGTTGGGGTTGTGACAAGGTGGCTGCTATTCCAACCTCAGGAATCACGCAACCAGTTTGAGCTGGTGACCAAGTGTCTGCGACTAGGGACTCTCTATCCCTCCAGGCTTTCAACAGATTAACGTGATAGATCTGTTCGGGCTTTCGCCTTCCTGGTTGTCTGACCTTGTAATTCACTTCGCTCACTTTTTCCATTATCTCGTAGGGGCCTTTACGTTTGGCAAGGAATTTACTTTCAACCGTAGGGACAAGTACCAATATCCTATCCCCCGGGGAAAAGGTACGGGTCTTTGCTCCACGGTTGTACACTCTCTGCTGTGCCAACTGCGCTTGGGCCAAATGTTCCTTCACGATGGGCATTACCTGTGCAATTCGATCTTGCATCAGGGCGACATGCTCAATCACACTCCTGTGGGGAGAACTCTCACTTTCCCAAGTTTCCTTGGCAATATCCAACAGCCCTCTTGGGTGTCTCCCATACAGTAACTCAAAGGGGGAGAATCCCGTAGAGGATTGGGGCACCTCCCTAATAGCAAACATCAAATAAGGAAGTAGACAGTCCCAATCCTTTCCATCTCTATCCACCACTTTCTTCAACATTTTGCTTTAGGGTTTTGTTGAATCTTTCAACCAGCCCATCGGTTTGGGGGTGATACACAGATGTACGTAATTGCGTCACTTTGAACAATTTACACAGCTCCTTCATAACCCGGGACATAAAGGGTGTACCTTGGTCCGTAAGCAGTTCTCTACAAATACCCACCCGGCTAAACACAAGAGATAGCTCTTTGGCTATGGTTTTGGCCGAGGTATTTCGGAGAGGGATCGCTTCTGGATAATGGGTGGCATAGTCCATTATAACTAATATGTACTGGTGCCCCCTAGCGGACTTGATTATAGGACCTACCAAATCCATGGCGATCCTCTCAAACGGGACCTCAATGATGGGTAGAGGGACCAGCGGGCTACGGAAATGTGGCATCGGGGCCGACCTCTGACACACAGGGCAGGAGGAACAATAATTTTCTATGTCCTTTATCACCCCCGGCCAATAGAATCTCTGTAATACCCTCTCTCGGGTTTTCTCTGTCCCCAGATGACCTCCAAGAATGTGCCCATGGGCCAACTCCAACACCAACTTCCTGTAAGGTTTGGGCACCACAAGCTGCTCAACGGTTTCTTCTGCCCTTTTTGCCACCCGATACAGTAGGTCCTTCTCTACGCTGAAGTATGGGTAAGTGCAGGTATTATCTGGGTTCACTAACTCGCCATCTATTTTCACTACGTTTTCCCGTGCATTTATTAGGGCGGGGTCTTTCAACTGTTCTGTGGCAAAGTTTTCCCTGTGAACCTCAAGATCAGAAAACTCCACAGACGGTAGGTTTTCGTCTGAGGAGGTGGGCTCCTCTCCAGTTTCTTGAGTCTCCCCTGCCAATACTGATAAGGGAAATTCCGGAGAGTCCTCACCACTCTCAGGGGAGTTCTGGCTATCCCATTCCTGGTACATAGGGGCACCAGTGGGGGGCTCAGGATCATCCCACAGTTCCCAGAACTTCGGAAAATCCCTTCCCACAATGGCGTCATGCGGTAACTGAGATACTAAGCCCACTGGATGAGAGAGGGTACCTTTGGGGGTCTCGAAACACACTGTAGTCACTGGATACTCTCGGGTGTCCCCATGCACACAAATAACAGCTACCTTGCTATTCCCAGAGACCTCTGTTTTAACTAACTCAGCCTTTATCAGGGTCACAAGGCTACCTGAATCCAGCAATACCACAACATTTCTACCATTAACACACATTTTGCATAAATGTTTCTCAGTTCCTCGAATGGCAGTGCATGCGACTGTCGCACACAGCGACTGACGTCTGCCCATCAGAAAGTCACACTGCATGGGTTCCTCCACAACCGGGCAATTGGCTGCAATATGTCCCGCTTGCCGGCAGCGGTAGCAAACGATCCTTCTTGCCGCCTCTTGAGCCGCTGATTTCCCAGGCTGTTCTCGCCAAACTTGGGGTAGAGCTCCCACCCTCTCACTCTCTCCACCCTCACCCCTTGGAATCCTCTTATCCGCCCCTGGGGATGGTCTGGTCTTAGGGTGGAAAGTCCGAGTGTCTCTGGAAGAGGCCGTCAGGTTCTCTGTAGCCAAGTATTTCTCCACACGATCCACAAGACCATCGGCCGTCTCTGGGTCTCCATGGCTTACCCACTTTTGGATGGCAGTAGGAAGAGCTCTCAAAAACCGATCCATTACAACACGTTCCACAATCTTTGGTGCGGACAAAGTCTCTGGCTGTAGCCACTTTCTGCTTAGGTGAATGAGATCATACATTTGAGACCTGGGGGGTTTTCCAAGCTGGAAAGTCCAGTTATGCACACGCTGAGCCCGGACAGCCTGGGTGACACCCAGCCTTGCCAATATTTCAGCTTTTAGCATCACATAGTCTTTTGCTTGGTCAGGCTCTAGGTCATAGTAAGCCTTCTGCGATTCACCAGTTAACAGAGGAGCCACCAGTCCAGCCCACTGCTCCTCAGGCCACTTTTCTCTTTCAGCAGTCCTTTCAAATGTGGTCAAAAATACCTCTGGATCATCCTCTCCAGTCATTTTTGTCAATAAACGACTCACCCCAAAGGACGCGGTATTAGTGGGACGGCTTTCCTCACTGGTCTGCGGACGTTGCTGCATTACTGCTTCCATTTGTTGTAGTCTCTGCTCTTGCTTCTGTAACAGGTCTATGAAGCGGGCCTCAGATTGCTGCTGGGCTTGTTGCTGAGCTGCAAGGCTCTGTTGATGAGCTTGCTGCTGGGCTGCGAAGTTCTGTTGTTGAGCTGCAAGGCTCTTTTGCAAACCTGCATTTGTCTGCTGTTGATTGGCATTTGCTAGAGCCAGCTGCTTCAGTATCTCCTCCATGCTGGCTTAAAAAAAAACTGCCACTGGTTCTCCACCAACTGTGAGGGGGTTAGCTCGGCAGCGGGTGTGTGTGACCCCCGGGATGGGCTCCCCACACAAAACAGGCCCAGCAAACGGAGGTTGTGGTTTTCAAAATCAAAAAAAAGGTGCGGTTTATTTTCTATTTACAGTGACAAAACACAGCAAAGCCAAAAGAAACATAAACAAATTAAATCCTGGTCAACTTGACCTCTGACTAAACATACAGGTTTCCTAACTAACAACTGGGATCAGCCTAGTGCTGTCCTAGTCCCTAAGTCCCTGGTTTTAAATGTCCAAGCAAATAGCCACACAGGCTTTTTCTCACCGCACAGGGGTTCACTCTCCCTAGACAGTCCACACAGGTCTGGTTCCAGGCATGAGCTAACACCTAATGAATCTGGGAGTTCTTATAGAGGCCTAAATGAGCTGACAAGCTTCAGCTGGCCTCATCAACTCCCTGTCTGTACGACGCCCCACACTCTCCCTAGAGGTATGAGTCATCCATGAGCCTACTAGCCTCAGCTGGGCTTATACAACTCTCCACCCTAGTTGTATAAGTCAGCATAAAGCCTGAATCTGGGAGAAATATATCTACCCCCCTGGATGCAACCAGGTGACTTTACCTTCCTGCTGTCACAATACGTAAGTCACACCCGCATATGTAAACGGTGTTCAAACCACAAGTGTATTTTTTCCCCAAAAATTGCATTTGAAAAACCTCTGAGCAAATACAGAGTGACATAAAATATTGCAACGATCGCCATTTTATTCTCTAGGGTCTCTGCTAAAAATATATATATAATGTTTTGGGGTTCTAAGTATTTTTTAAGCAAAAAATACTAATTTAACCACTTCCCGCCTGCAGAATGTCATATGACGTCCTTGACTTTCGGGGAGATATCTGAATGATGCCTTCAGCTACAGGCATCATTCAGATATCATTATTTTCTTCTGGCGATTCTGCGCACCATAAGAATGATCATAGCGGCAGTTCCGTTCCTACAGGCAATGGGATGGGACGTCCCCCCCTCCTGCCACCATTTGGTGCTTCTCCGGGCACTCCCATGCCATCGGAGACCCGGAGAAAGAATCAGCCCTGCCGGATGACGACCATGACCGTCGGAGGCCCGGGCGCGACGTTATGACGTCACCTCCAGGCCACGGATGTAAACAAAGCCACAATCACGGCTGTCAGCATGAGATTGGCAATTTTTTTTTTCCAGCCTGGAGGAGAGATGTGGGGTCTTATTGTATTGACCCCAGATCTCTCCATAAAGAGAACCTGTCACAATAGATTCCTATTACAAGGGATATTTACATTCCTTGTAATATGAATAAAAGTGATCAAAAAAAAAAAAAATGTAAAAGAAAGTGTAAAAAAATAAAAAAATAAAGTAAAATAAAAATAAATTTAAAACACCCCTGTCCCCGGTAGCTCGCGCTCAGAAGCGAACACACACGTATGTTCCGCCCACATATGTAAACACCGTTCAAACCACACTTGGGAGGTATCGCCACGTGCGTTAGAGCGCGAGCAACAATTCTAGCACTAGACCTTCTCTGTAAGGCCTCGTACACACGACCGGTTTTCTCAAAGAAACTACAAGAAAACTGCTGAGAGAGCTTTCTTGCAGAGAAAACCGGTTGTGTGTATGTTTTCTCGTCGAGAAAACTGGCGGGTGTGTACGCGGCAACAAGCTTCCCTGTCCTCTATTTTCTCGTTGAGATTCTCGTCGGCCTGTTTCCCGACGAGAAACCCGAGAGTGTGTATACTTACCTGTCGCCGTGGAAACCCGCGCATGCTTGAAATGACTTTGACGCATGCGCGGTAGCTTCCTAGGCATAGGTAGGGTGTAGCAAGATGGCGGCGCCGGCATCGAATGTGACAAGCGCATGCTCGTCGTAGTCGATGACATCACCGCGTTCGTTCCATTCAAAAGAACGGCGGTTCTTTGGAATAGAGTGTGTGTACACTCGGCCGGCACAAGATTCTTGTCAAGAATCTCGTCAGGAAAAACTATGGGTTTTTTTCTGACGAGAATCTCGGCCGTGTGTACAGGGCTTTACTCTAAACTGGTAACCTGTAAAAAAAATTAAAGTGTCGCCTATGGAGATTTTTATGTACCGAAGTTTGGCACCATTCCATGAGTGTGCGCAATTTTAAAGCATGACATGTTGGGTATCTGTTTACTCTGCGTAACATCATCTTTAACATTATATAAAAGAATTGGGCTAACTTTACTGTTTTGTTATTTTTTAATTCATGAAACTAATTTTTTTTTTTCCAAAAAAAAGACGTTTAAAAAATGATTGTGCAAATACAAAGTTGCAATGACCGCCATTTTATTCCCTAGGGTGTCTGCTTAAAAAAACATATATATATATAATGTTTGGGGGTTCTAAATATTTTTCTAGCAAAAAAATTATGATTTTTACATGTAGGAGAGGAGTGCCAGAATTGGCCCAGTATGGAAGTGGTTAAACTTGTAAACAAAAAGTTCCAGAAAAGGCCTGGTAAGCAAGTGGTTAAAGCCCAACTCTGGGAAATTTGGAAATTCTCCCTTACAGCACCTGCACTGTAAGGGTTAAATGCTCATTTAGGTTTAGGGGAGAGAAAAAGCACTTTATTTACCTGATCCTCCACTCTCTTGACAGATAGAGCTCCCACATTCTTTGGCGTTAGACTGTCCCTTGGCATCCTCACATCCAATGCCAAGGGCTAAAGACCCTGCATAAGATTGCTGCATAGATTGCTGGAGCATGGGGAAGAAGACACCTGGGGGGCGGGGGGGACTGGTCTAGCAGCGCAGTGGAGCAGAGGATCTATACTGTTGCAGTGGAGCAGAGGATCAGGTAAGTACATCTAGTTTTCAATGCCCCCTGGACCTAAACAAGCAGTTAACCCCTGCAGAGCAGACACAGGTAAGTAAATCTAGATTTCAACACCCCCTGCACCCAAACAAGAAGTTAACACCTACAGAGCAGACACAGGTACAGTGAGGAGAACAAGTATTTCATACACTGCCGATTTTGCAGGTTTTCCTACTTACAAAGCATGTAGAGGTCTGTAATTTTTATCATAGGTACTCTTCAACTCTGAGAGACGGAATCTAAAACAAAAATCCAGAAAATTATATTGTATGATTTTTAGGTAATTAACTTGCATTTTATTGCATGACATAAGTATTTGATCAACTACCAACCAGTAGGAATTCCGGCTCTCACAGACCTGTTGTTATTTTTTCTTTAAGAAGCCCTCATGTTCTCCACTCATTACCTGTATTAACTGCACCTGTTTGAAATCATTACCTGTAAAAAAGACACCTGTCCACACACTCAATCAAACAGACTCCAACCTCTCCACAATGGCCAAGACCAGAGAGCTGTGTAAAGATATCAGGGATAAAATTATAGACCTGCACAAGGCTGGGATGGGCTACAGGACAATAGGCAAGCAGCTTGGTGAAAAGGCAACAACTGTTGGTGCAATTATTAGAAAAATGGAAGAAGTTCAAGATGACAGTCAATTTCCCTCGGTCTGGGGCTCCATGCAAGATTTCACCTCGTGGGGCATCAATGATCATGAGGAAGGTGAGGGATCAGCCCAGAACTAGACGGCAGGACCTGGTCAATGACCTGAAGAGAGCTGGGACCACAGTCTCATGCCGCGTACACACGATCATTATTCACGGCGGTTAAAAAACCGCCGTGAATAATGACATTTTAAACGAGGGAACAGCTTGTTCCCCACACACGGTCATTTTTCTCGTCGTTTTTTAAAATGACGAGAAAAACAATCATCTATGGGCTCCGCGGCAGTGTTTCCCTATGGGAAACACTGCCGCGGAAGAAATGTCAGGAAAAATGACGAAAAAATTAGAACATGTTCTAATTTTTCTCGTCGTTTTTAATGCCGTTTTTCACGTCGTGAAAAATGACAAAAAGACCACACACGGTCGTTTTTCTTGTTGAAAACAAAAAATTTCATTTTTCACGACGTGAAAAATGATCGTGTGTATGCGGCATCAAAGAAAACCATTAGTAACACACTACGCCGTCATGGATTAAAATCCTGCAGCGCACACAAGGTCCCCCTGCTCAAGCCAGCGCATGTCCAGGCCCATCTGAAGTTTGCCAATGACCATCTGGATGATCCAGAGAAGGAATGGGAGAAGGTCATGTGGTCTGATGAGACAAAAAAATAGCTTTTTGGTCTAAACTCCACTCTCCGTGTTTGGAGGAAGAAGAAGGATAAGTACAACCCCAAGAACACCATCCCAACCGTGACACATGGAGGTGGAAACATCATTCTTTGGGGATGCTTTTCTGCAAAGGGGACAGGACGACTGCACCGTATTGAGGGGTGGATGGATGGGGCCCTGTAATGCGAGATCTTGGCCAACAACCTCCTTCCCTCAGTAAGAGCATTGAAGATGGGTCGTGGCTAGGTCTTTCAGCATGACAACGACCCGAAACACACAGCCAGGGCAACTAAGGAGTGGCTTTGTAAGAAGCATCTCAAGGTCCTGGAGTGGCCTAGCCAGTCTCCAGACCTGAACTCAATAGAAAATCTTTGGAGGAGCTGAAAGTCCATATTGCCCAGCGACAGCCCCGAAACCTGAAGGATCTGGAGAAGCTCTGTATGGAGGAGTGGGCCAAAATCTCTGCTGCAGTGTGTGCAAACCTGGTCAAGAACTACAGGAAACGTATGAAATCTGTAATTGCAAACAAAGGTTTCTGTACCAAAGATTAAAGGGGTTGTAAAGGTTCGTTTTGTATTTTCTAAATAGGTTCCTTTAAGCTAGTGCATTGTTGGTTCACTTACCTTTTCCTTAGATTTCCCTTCTAAATATTTTTTTTCTTTGTTTTCTTTGTCTGAATTTCTCACTTCCTGTTCCTCCTCAGTAAGCTGTTCAGTAAGCTGTTCTGGCTGACTAAACATGGCTCGGATGATGGTGTGAAGTTTACTGAGGAGAAACAGGAAGTGAGAAATTCAGACAAAGAAAACAAACATTTAGAAGGTAAATCAAAGGAAAAGGTAAGTGAAGCAACAATGCACTAGCTTAAAGGAACCTATTTAGAAAATAAAAAACGAACCTTTACAACCCCTTTAAGTTCTGCTTTTTTGATGTATCAAATACTTATGTCATGCAATAAAATGCGAATTAATTACCTAAAAATCATACAATGTGATTTTCTGGATTTTTGTTTTAGATTTCGTCTCTCAGAGTTGAAGAGTACCTATGATAAAAATTACAGACCTCTACATGCTTTGTAAGTAGGAAAACCTGCAAAATCGGCAGTGTATCAAATACTTGTTCTCCCCACTGTAAGTAAATCTAAATTTCAATACCCCCTGCCCCTAAACAAGCAGTTAACCCCTGCAGAGCAGACACAGGCCAACTGTAAGAAATAATTTCCAAATTTCCTGGAGTTGGACTTTAAAGGAGAAGTTTTGGGATTATAAAAAAATGAACCTACATACACACCTACATGTTGCAGCATTGGTGTGATAGTTCAGATGTCCCATGTCGGCTCTAAGACAGAGAACTAAGCAATCACAAGACAACTGATCGCTCAGTTCCCAGCCCCTCCTCCAGTGCTCACTGGAGCGCCGGGCAGGGGAGGGGGCAGGCGAAGTTGGCTTTGGCTCTCTGCCTCATTCTCAGAGGCAGAGCCAGCTGTCAATCAGGCAGCTGGGTGGATCCCAACATTATTGTCAGGATTCTTCCAGAGCCCCACTATGGGCTGATTCTGGGTCACAGAAGAGCAAAAGTAAGTGCACTCCAGTAACCCACAACAAAAGTATGGTCAAAAAAAGCTTTGGCTACACTTCTCTTGTGCTGTACAAAGAATGGGCCAGCTTTGTAAAAGCAAATGAACCAGAGCAGGGATAAATAGTTACAGAACATTTGTACTGCAGGCTCACTTGTCTGCACAAATAGCAGTCGTGATCTCAGAACCTAGCTAGTGGATCGTATACTGATGTTCAATGCTTACAGTGGACTCCTAGTTTGCTGTGGAAATTGAACATCCAAATAAAGCTGCATCTGTGTCCACTGTTCCTGCAAGGTACATTATGAAAGATGCACGTCAATATTTTTTTGAAATAAAACTAAAAAATAACTATTCCGACCAGCTCACTAAGCAATGAAGTGTGTATGTGCCAAGTTATATTGCATATCAATAAACAGCATATGCTAGGCTGTCATAGGAATAACAGCAATATATGTAGGGGTATTTATCACTGGAATCTTCACTGCCAACTATTGCTTGAGCTTCTGCACATGTATTTATTTTTTTATTTTTCTTTAATGACAGCCTTCAGCCCTTGATGCACTATTATCTCTACATGGTATTTAAACATTTTAATACCAGAGATCTAAAAAAAAAAAAAAAAAAAATTATATTTTTATTTTAGATACAACAGCATCATCTCCTTAACATTACAACACTTATTAGTAAATTCTGCTTATATACTGTATGTTGTAGCCTGTCTGTGCATATAAAGCACACACAGTAAAGTCTGTGAGCATATCATTTGCTAGCTCATGCGTTATCAATGTTCCATGCATATTTCCTTTCGTAAATCAGGAGAAAAGTGTCTCCTTTTCTATCCATAAAATCACAGCATTTCAAAGGAGAAAATGAGAATCAGAACTGATGTATAATCAGGCAATATACGGGTGTAGATGACATGAGAACAGCCAAACTGTTTATTTGAATTCACCTGCTAAATAACTATTAGAGCCCATTCACACAGGGGCGTCTTTGGATCCGACTCCAAATCGCCCCAGGTCGCCCCTAGTCGCCTCAGGTCGCGCTGGCTGAAGAAATCAATGTAAGTTAATGGAGCCGTCCTTATGCACACTACTGCAGTCGCTCCGACTTCAAAAAAGGTCCCTGTACTACTTCAATCCGACTCCTAGGCGACCTGTAACCATTCATTTCAATGGGAGTCGCCTCTCACTGTCTTAATAGGAGCGACTCTCCAGGAAGATAACATACATTTCTCCTGCAAAACTCTCTCTCCCCCCTCCCTCCCACAGAGCTGATTCTTGTTTGATTGGCCACTGGAATGTCTCCTGTCATGCAGGCAACTTGGAGTTGCCTTGTAAATAGCTCCAGGTCGTGCTGTGATTCATTCTCAGGTCGTGTCTGAGTTGCCTCATAAAATCACGCTGGAAGTCGTGTTGCCCCTGTGTGAATGGGCTCTTAGGTTCAGGTACTGCTGAAGCTCCTGATAATTATATAAATTCAAAGCACATTGAAAGTATATCAATTTTCTGGAATTTATAATCCTGTCTAGGTTGTCTAATTTAAAAAACAGATATACATTGCATTGTATAATGCGTGAAAAAAGAAACTGTTATATTTAGTATGCGCTGCTATAGGAAGAGCAGCACAGAACACCTCATTATGCAAAACAGATGGAAAAATACTGTTAATAAACATAACTTTTTAATCAAATCAACATTGCCAGTTTTGTTTTAATTACTAATTGTTGTGGATGCTCAAAGCATCTGCTATAGCATAAGTGCTGTGGGGCTAATTCAGACAGAATTACTATTCTGAGCATTCTAAATGCTGATGGTTCATTTTATACATGAAACCACAGAGCTGCGATAGAATACAGCACAGTCAACTCTCGGGGGAGCATTTAGAAGTATAAAAGAAAGATTCATTTTCTGGCATTGAACTGTTTCATTAGGAACATTGTCAGTACGATAAAAATCATGCTACAAAGATAAATGTAAATACAACACAAGGGGAAAAGTTCACAGATGAAGTTTGGTTACTATTAGGCCCCTTTCACACTGACACGTTTTTCAGGCGGTTTAGCGCTAATAATAGCGCTGCTATACCGCCTGAAAAAATCGTGCCCTGCAGTCTTCAGTGTGAAAGCCCAAAGGCTTTCACACTGAAGCGGTGCGCTAGCAGTACCGCTCCAAAAGTCCTGCTAGCCGCATCTTTACAGCGGTGAAGGAGCGGTGTGTTCACCGCTCCTTTACCGCTGCTGCCCATTGAAAGCAATGGGAGACTGCGGTAATACCACCCGCAATGCGCCTCTGCAGAGGCGCATTGCGGGGGGTATTAACCCCTTTTTCGGCCGCTAGCGGGGGTTAAATTCACCCCGCTAGCGGCCACATACCGCGGTAAAAACGAAGGTATAGCGGCGCTATACCCACAGCGCACCTCCCGCCCCAGTGTGAAAGGGGCCTTACGATCAGTAAAAAAAATTACAAAGCATCTCTTACCTCATCTACTGTAACTATAGGGTGCGATATCACTAGAGAGGAGTGCAGAAATGTGACAAGTTCACCCAGATTGGTGTAAGTTACAGCCAACAAATGAATATCACCCACTCTACTAGACAGTGGCGGCTGGTGGGTTCTTCTTTTTTTGTGAGCGGCAAACAAAGAACATCCCCCCCGGCGGTCCGGCACTTACCCGCGGGGCTGTGATGTCCTCTTCTCCTCTCCTGGATTGTGGGCAGCAGCCGCGGCGGCTCCTCCAGCGGCTTTCTCCGCTGCGTGTCTCCTCTTCCGCCAAAGCGCTAGGCATCCAAGAGGATCCCTGATGCTTTGGTCAATGGGGAAACAGGTCTCACAGACCTGCCTCCTGATTCGCGGGGAGGAACTTTAGTGTCAAAATAGCAAAAATTCATTCGCTATGGCCACACAACTGGGTGGCCTCGGAGCGCAATGCTCTGCGCTCTGAGGCCACCCTTTTTTGAAGCCTATTAGAGCCTCTGGCTCTAATCAGGTGCTTCAAAAAACACCCACCCCTCATTGAAATCCATGGTCCGGCACCACTGATATGTAGATCAGGGGGCTGGATGCATAGATAGGGGAGGCGGCACCTGTGCGCCCTCTATGGACGGGCCGCTACTACTACTAGAGCTGGATTGTTTTCCTAAGGCCCCTTTCACACATAGGAGGGACCGTTTGTATTTAATCCATCTGTTGACGGATAAAAAATGGACATCAATGCATCTCTATGGAAAAACAGATGTAAACGGATGGTCATCCATTTACATCCGCTTCTGTCAACATCTGTTTTTTGGAATGGATCAAAGCCTTATTTTTCTTCTGTTAAAAAAAACAGATCGGACAGAAAACGGATGTAAATAAACAAACGGTCTGTTTGTTGCATGAAAAAATGTCTCAATGACTCAAGTGGTTTAAATGTATGTAAAGTCACCTTGTGACTTTACTGGTGTCTCCTCAGGCTTAAACAATTATTAACTACAGCGTGTGTTTTTTTCCAAATGACAAAGCTAAATACCTTTTTTTCATCCCGCAGCTGTGCGGTCACGTGATCCCACGCCATTCTCTTTCTCCGATCTGAGCAGAGCAGCGGGAGGGGCAGAGGTTCTCTCTGATGCCAGACAGCCAGGAGCGGGGGATCACGTGACCGCACTACTGCGGGGTGAAAAATTATATTTAGCCTTGTCATTTAAAAAAAAGCACGTTGTAGTTAATAATTGTTTAAGTCTGAGGGGATACAACTATTTTTGCTGTAAGTTGCAGCAGAATAGCGGCCGGAGGGGCGGGTACAAGATGGGCGCTCATAGAGAGAAGAGGCTCAGAGCAGAGAGCAAAGTGACAGAGGCATGTAAACTGACCACAGTAATCAGAGCTAAGCAGCCATGATTACCGCAGTCAGCTCAGACAGAGGGACACAGGAACTAGCAGGATCAGCCAGGCATAACACGTTAGGAATGGAAAAAAGACATAGCACAAGCACTGTGCTATAGATTATGCCTTAAAGGGACATGATTTTTTTTTTTTTTAGGGTAACAACCACTTTAAGGACTCTAGCTGGAGGATGTAAAGAAAGTGAGGTAAAAACTGCATAAAAAGTGATGTAAGCTTCATCCTTTTTTTCTTTGAAAAAAACATAACTGAACTGATGAAACGAATGGTCCGCATGTGTGAAAGAGGTCTAATGCTGCATACACATAGTCAAAATTTACGACAGAAAAAGTCCGATGGGAGCTTTTCGTTGGATATTCCGACCGTCTTTATTCCCCATCGGACTTTTTCTGTCGGAATTTCTGACTGACTTAGATAGAGAGTAGGTTCTCTATTTTTCCGACAGAAAAAATTCTGATCGGAAATCCCGATCGTCTGTAGCAATTCCGACGGGCAAAATTCCGACGCATGCTCGGAAACAATTCGACGCATGCTCGGAAGCATTGAACTTAATTTTCTCGGCTAGTCGTAGTGTTGTACGTCACCGCGTTCTTGGTGGTCGAAAGTTCAGAGAACTTTTGTGTGATCGTGTGTATGCAAGCCAAGCTTGAGCGGAATTCTGTCAGAAAAACCATCCAAGTTTTTTCCGACGGAAAATACGTTCGTGTATACGCAGCATAAGGCATTTTAATGAATAAAAATACTTCCACCTATAAATTTTACCAGTCCAGTATGCTAAGCATACCCTATTGATGGAGGTCCATAAATATCTAGGTTTATGCTGATACTGGTATGTTTTCCTCTCAGTAAAAGGTATTTAAGAAGAAAATCTAAAAAGTGGGTCCTTCCATCCTAAGCTTGGTGCTGATGGACACCAGACACTATTACAACTCCAGTAATCTTTTTAACCCCTTAGAGCTGGTGCCTGCAGGCCCTTTAAGGTATTTTGACTGCCAGGAGGTCAGACGGGGCTTATGCTCATGTGGCCGCCGTGATTGACTGTCACGTCGGTCACATGATTGGAAAGCTCCCGATCGCAAAGCAATGAACGAGAGC
Source organism: Rana muscosa (assembly GCA_029206835.1). Classification (NCBI taxonomy): domain Eukaryota; kingdom Metazoa; phylum Chordata; class Amphibia; order Anura; family Ranidae; genus Rana; species Rana muscosa. The sequence continues at coordinate 942,601,649 of CM055116.1, forward strand.
CTTCCGTTAGCCACCGATAACTGTGCCGGGAGTGCGCAGGGCAGTGTAGCTCTATCGGTGCTATTGCACGCAAATATGCAGCCATTCGGAGCCAAGAGCCAGCTGCCCGGAGGCCACATATTTGTGTGCGAAAAGATTAATCAAGTAAGTATGGACTCCTTAATTTGTATAATTTCCAGCTAGAAAGTGGCAAGCTTTATACATCTTACAATTCTACTTTAAAATAGATCTGTAGAGCAGGAAAGATCACATTGCACAGACTGCTGTCTCAAGTGATGGGCACAACCCTTCCTATTTCCTAGCACAAATGAGACCCTTCTGTTATATAAAGACTGCCCACAAAACACGCAGGCAGTTCTTGGACTTCCATTTAGAAATTTGAGCATATGTTACACCCAACGCTGTATCCTGGCCTAGGCCAACAAGGCCCAGGCCTAGGGCAGCACTTTGCAGGGGGGCAGCATAGAAAGAGTCCCCGCCGGCTTGCGCTACACTGATAGTGTAGCGCCAGTCATATGGGGCGGACTGGGCTGAGAGGCAAATTAGTCTAGCGCCCCCATAAAGTGGCCACACGGCTTCTAGTATGCGGGCGGCCAGCATTCTGCAACTGTGTGTGCGGGGGGGGGGGGGGCGCTGCTTATAATTTTGACTGTCCTATCATCCTGGATCACAAACCTTCCTCACTGTGCTATATGTTTTCTGCTGCACCATTGGCATGGTTATATCTTCTTAGTCCTCTCCATAAAACTATCAGAAATTTGTGCTTAAAAACTGAACTATACACAACACTTTTTTTTCTATTTTGGATAGAGTAAGGGAGGGTTATAGCCCTAGTAAGGGTGGGTCATATTTAAATTAGGGGTGCATGAGTTTAGTCAGGCCTAGGGCAGCACAAAACCTAAATACACCACTAGTTACACCCTAGGTATTATATATATACAGTGGGTACGGAAAGTATTCAGACCCCCTTAAATTTTTCACTCTTTGTTATATTGCAGCCATTTGCTAAAATCATTTAAGTTCATTTTTTCCCTCATTAATGTACACACAGCACCCCATATTGACAGAAAAACACAGAATTTTTGACATTTTTGCAGATTTATTAAAAAATAAAAATTGAAATATCACATAGTCCTAAGTATTCAGACCCTTTGCTGTGACACTCATATATTTAACTCAGGTGCTGTCCATTTCTTCTAATCATCCTTGAGATGGTTCTACACCTTCATTTGAGTCCAGCTGTGTTTGATTATACTGATTTAACTTGATTAGGAAACCACACACCTGTCTATATAAGACCTTACAGCTGTGACAGCAGGAAGGTAAAGTCACCTGGTTGCATCCAGGGGGGTAGATATATTTCTCCCAGATTCAGGCTTTATGCCGACTTATACAACTAGGGAGTTGATGAAGCCCAGCTGAGGCTAGTGGGCTCATGAATGACTCACACCTCTAGGGAGAGTGCTGGGCGTCGTGAGGCAGGGAGTTGATGAGACCAGCTGAAGCCTGTCAGTTCGTTTAAGGCCTCTATAAAAACTCCCAGATTCATTAGGTGTTAGCTCATGCCTGGAACCAGACCTGTGTGGACTGTCTAGGGAGAGTGAACCCCTGTGCGGTGAGGCAAAGCCTGTGTGGCTATTTGTTTGGACTTTTACTAAACCAGGGACTTAGGGACTAGGACAGCACCAGGCTGATCCCAGTTGTTAGTTTAGGAAACCTGCATGTTTAGTCAGAGGTCAAACTGACCAGGATTTATTTTGTTTGTTTCTTTTTGGCTTTGCTGTGTTTTTGTCACTGTACATAGAGAAATAAACCGCACCTTTTGATTTTGAAAACCACAACCTCCGTCTGCTGGCCCTGTTTTTGTGTGGGGAGCCCAACCAGGGGGTCACACACACCCGCTACCGAGTTAACCCCCTCACAGTTGGTGGAGAATGCGGGCAGTTTTTTTTAAGCCAGCATGGAGGAGATACTGAAACAGCTGGCTCTAGCAAATGCCAATCAACAGCAGACAAATGCAGGTTTGCAAAGGAGCCTTGCAGCCCAGCAGCAAGCTCATCAACAAGCCCAGCAGCAATCTGAGGCCCGCTTCATAGACCTGTTACAGAAGCAAGAGCAGAGACTACAACAAATGGAAGCAGTAATGCAGCAACGTCCGCAGACCAGTGAGGAAAGCCGTCCCACTAATACAGCGTCCTTTGGGGTGAGTCGTTTATTGACAAAAATGACTGGAGAGGATGATCCAGAGGTATTTTTGACCACATTTGAAAGGACTGCTGAAAGAGAAAAGTGGCCTGAGGAGCAGTGGGCTGGACTGGTGGCTCCTCTGTTAACTGGTGAATCGCAGAAGGCTTACTATGACCTAGAGCCTGACCAAGCAAAAGACTATGTGATGCTAAAAGCTGAAATATTGGCAAGGCTGGGTGTCACCCTGGCTGTCCGGGCTCAGCGTGTGCATAACTGGACTTTCCAGCTTGGAAAACCCCCCAGGTCTCAAATGTATGATCTCATTCACCTGAGCAGGAAGTGGCTACAGCCAGAGACTTTGTCCGCACCAGAGATTGTGGAACGTGTTGTAATGGATCGGTTTTTGAGAGCTCTTCCTACTGCCATCCAAAAGTGGGTAAGCCATGGAGACCCAGAGACGGCCGGTGGTCTTGTGGATCGTGTAGAGAAATACTTGGCTACAGAGAACCTGACGGCCTCTTCCAGAGACACTCGGACTTTCCACCCTAAGACCAGACCATCCCCAGGGGCGGATAAGAGGGTTCCAAGGGGTGAGGGTGGAGAGAGTGAGAGGGTGGGAGCTCTACCCCAAGTTTGGCGAGAACAGCCTGGGAAATCAGCGGCTCAAGAGGCCGCAAGAAGGATCGTTTGCTACCGCTGCCGGCAAGCGGGACATATTGCAGCCAATTGCCCGGTTGTGGAGGAACCCATGCAGTGTGACTTTCTGACGGGCAGACGTCAGTCGCTGTGTGCGACAGTCGCATGCACTGCCATTCGAGGAACTGAGAAACATTTATGCAAAATGTGTATTAATGGTAGAAATGTTGTGGTATTACTGGATTCAGGTAGCCTTGTGACCCTGATAAAGGCTGAATTAGTTAAAACAGAGGTCTCTGGGAATAGCAAGGTAGCTGTTATTTGTGTGCATGGGGACACCCGAGAGTATCCAGTGACTACAGTGTGTTTCGAGACCCCCAAAGGTACCCTCTCTCATCCAGTGGGCTTAGTATCTCAGTTACCGCATGACGCCATTGTGGGAAGGGATTTTCCGAAGTTCTGGGAACTGTGGGATGATCCTGAGCCCCCCACTGGTGCCCCTATGTACCAGGAATGTGATAGCCAGAACTCCTCTGAGAGTGGTGAGGACTCTCCAGAATTTCCCTTGTCAGTATTTGCAGGGGAGACTCAAGAAACTGGAGAGGAGCCCACCTCCTCAGACGAAAACCTACCGTCTGTGGAGTTTTCTGATCTGGAGGTTCACAGGGAAAATTTTGCCACAGAACAGTTAAAAGACCCCGCCCTAATAAAGGCACGGGAAAAAGTGGTGGATAGAGATGGAAAGGATTGGGACTGTCTACTTCCTTATTTGATGTTTGCTATTAGGGAGGTGCCCCAATCCTCTACGGGATTCTCCCCCTTTGAGTTACTGTATGGGAGACACCCAAGAGGGCTGTTGGATATTGCCAAGGAAACTTGGGAAAGTGAGAGTTCTCCCCACAGGAGTGTGATTGAGCATGTCGCCCTGATGCAAGATCGAATTGCACAGGTAATGCCCATCGTGAAGGAACATTTGGCCCAAGCGCAGTTGGCACAGCAGAGAGTGTACAACCGTGGAGCCAAGACCCGTACCTTTTCCCCGGGGGATAGGATATTGGTACTTGTCCCTACGGTTGAAAGTAAATTCCTTGCCAAATGGCAAGGCCCCTACGAGATAATGGAAAAAGTGAGCGAAGTGAATTACAAGGTCAGACAACCAGGAAGGCGAAAGCCCGAACAGATATATCACGTTAATCTGTTGAAAGCCTGGAGGGATAGAGAGTCCCTAGTCGCAGAAACTTGGTCACCAGCTCAAACTGGTTGCGTGATTCCGGAGGTTGGAATAGCAGCCACCTTGTCACAACCCCAACAACAGGAGGTTAAGGAGTTTGTGCTTCGCAACAAGGAGGTGTTCTCTGAGCTGCCGGGACAAACATCTGGGGTAGAGCATGATATTATTACCCCGCCCGGTGAAAGGGTGAAGTTAAAACCCTATCGGATCCCAGAGGCCCGACGGGAGGCAATACGGGAGGAAGTACAGAAAATGCTGAACTTAGGGGTGATAGAGGAGTCCCAAAGTGATTGGTCTAGTCCCATTGTGTTGGTGCCTAAACCGGATGGGAGCTGGCGATTTTGTAACGATTTTCGTCAGTTGAACAAAGTTACAAAATTTGACACCTACCCCATGCCACGTATAGATGAGTTGATCGACCGGCTGGGAACAGCCCGATACATGACGACTCTTGACCTCACAAAAGGGTATTGGCAAATTCCCCTGGCCAAGTCGGCCAAAGAGAAAACCGCATTTGTAACCCCAGACGGGGCGTTCCAATATAAGAGAATGCCGTTCGGGTTACAGAATGCGCCGGCCACATTCCAGCGGAAAATGGACCAGATACTGAGGCCCCATCGGAAGTATGCTGCGGCTTACCTGGATGACGTAATTGTCCATAGCACAGATTGGGCCTCACATCTGCCAAAAGTGCAAGCAGTCCTAGACTCTATCCGGGAAGCGGGGTTTACGGCTAACCCCAAGAAGTGTACCATTGGGCAGGAGGAGGCCAAATATCTTGGGTACACCATTGGCAGGGGAGTAATAAAACCCCAACTCAACAAAGTCGAGGCCATCCAGAGTTGGCCACGTCCCAACAGCAAGAAGCAGGTACGAGCCTTTCTGGGAATCGCGGGTTATTATCGGCGCTTCATTCCCCACTTTGCTTCTAAGGCTGTGCCCCTAACCAACCTGACGAAAGGGAAAGGGTCGGTCATGATTAAATGGACCCCCGAGGCTGAGGCAGCATTCCAATTCTTGAAACAAGCCTTATGTAGCCAGCCAGTGTTGTACTCACCCGACTTCTCTAAAGACTTTGTCGTACAAAGTGATGCGTCAGATGTGGGGTTAGGAGCAGTATTGTCCCAGGTCTGGAACGGGGAAGAGCACCCAGTCATTTACCTCAGCAGGAAGTTGAAGTCCCATGAGGTAAATTACGCCACGGTTGAAAAGGAGTGTTTAGCGGTGAAGTGGGCTCTAGATTCCCTTCGGTACTATCTGCTAGGTAGGCACTTTGACATGGTTACGGATCACGCTCCGTTAAAGTGGATGGCTCAAAACAAGGAGACAAATAGAAGAGTGAATAGGTGGTTCCTGGCCCTACAGGAATTCAACTTCACAGTAAAGCATCGCCCTGGCGTTCAAATGGGGAATGTGGATGCTTTGTCTCGAGTACATGAATGCCTGATTGCTGGTGTTCCAACCCCGAGGTTAAAACAAGAGGGGGGGGGTATGTGACAGCAGGAAGGTAAAGTCACCTGGTTGCATCCAGGGGGGTAGATATATTTCTCCCAGATTCAGGCTTTATGCCGACTTATACAACTAGGGAGTTGATGAAGCCCAGCTGAGGCTAGTGGGCTCATGAATGACTCATACCTCTAGGGAGAGTGCTGGGCGTCGTGAGGCAGGGAGTTGATGAGACCAGCTGAAGCCTGTCAGTTCGTTTAAGGCCTCTATAAAAACTCCCAGATTCATTAGGTGTTAGCTCATGCCTGGAACCAGACCTGTGTGGACTGTCTAGGGAGAGTGAACCCCTGTGCGGTGAGGCAAAGCCTGTGTGGCTATTTGTTTGGACTTTTACTAAACCAGGGACTTAGGGACTAGGACAGCACCAGGCTGATCCCAGTTGTTAGTTTAGGAAACCTGCATGTTTAGTCAGAGGTCAAACTGACCAGGATTTATTTTGTTTGTTTCTTTTTGGCTTTGCTGTGTTTTTGTCACTGTACATAGAGAAATAAACCGCACCTTTTGATTTTGAAAACCACAACCTCCGTCTGCTGGCCCTGTTTTTGTGTGGGGAGCCCAACCAGGGGGTCACACACACCCGCTACCGAGTTAACCCCCTCACACAGCTCACAGTGCATGTTAGAGCAAATGAGAATCATGAGGTCAAAGGAACTGCCTGAAGAGCTCAGAGACAAAATTGTGGCAAGGCACAGATCTGGCCAAGGTTACAAAAAAAATTCTGCTGCACTTAAGGTTCCTAAGAGCACAGTGGCCTCCATAATCCTTAAATGGATGACCAGAACCCTTCCTAGAGCTGGCCGTCCGGCCAAACTGAGCTATCGGGGGAGAAGAGCCTTGGTGAGAGAGGTAAAGAAGAACCCAAAGATCACTGTGGCTGAGCTCCAGAGACGCAGTTGGGAGATGGGAGAAAGTTGTAGAAAGTCAACCATCACTGCAGCCCTCCACCAGTCGGGGCTTTATGGCAGAGTGGCCCAACAGAAGCCTCTCCTCAGTGCAAGACAAATGAAAGCCCGCATGGAGTTTGCTAAAAAAACACCTGAAGGACTCCAAGATGGTGAGAAATAAGATTCTCTGGTCTAAAGAGACCAATATAGAACTTTTTGGCCTTAATTCTAAGCGGTATGTGTGGAGAAAACCAGGCACTGCTCATCACCTGCCCAATACAGTCCCAACAGTGAAGCATGGTGGTGGCAGCATCATGCTGTGGGGGTGTTTTTCAGCTGCAGGGACAGGACGACTGGTTGAAATTGAGGGAAAGATGAATGCAGCCAAGTACAGGGATATCCTGGATGAAAACCTTCTCCAGAGTGCTTTGGACCTCAGACTGGGCCAAAGGTTTACCTTCCAACAAGACCAGAGGTGTATCTAGTGAAAATGGCGCCTATGGCAAGCACTGAAACTGCGCCCCTGTTAAAACATAAATGCAGCCTTACCAGCACCCATAAATGCAGTACAAACAGCACCCATAAATGCAGTAAAACCAGCACCCATAAATGCAGTAAAACCAGCACCCATAAATGTAGTAACATCAGCACCCATAAATGCGGCCATACCAGCACCTATAATTGCAGTAATATCAGCACCCATAAATGCAGTAATATCAGCACCCATAAATGCAGTAAATCCAGCACCCATAAATGCAGCGTTACCAGCACCCATAAATGCAGTAACATCAGCACCCATAAATGCAGTAACATCAGCACCCATAAATGCAGTAACATCAGCATCCATAAATGCAGCCTTACCAGCACCCGTAAATGCAGCCTTACCAGCACCCATAAATGCAGTAACATCAGCACCCATAAATGCAGTAAAACCAGCACCCATAAATGCAGCCTTACCAGCACCCCTAAATGCAGTAATATCAGCACCCATAAATGCGGCCATACCAGCACCTATAATTGCAGTAATATCAGCACCCATAAATGCAGTAATATTAGCACCCATAAATGCAGTAAATCCAGCACCCATAAATGCAGCCTTACCAGCACCCATAAATGCAGTAACATCAGCACCCATAAATGCAGTAATATCAGCACCCATAAATGCAGTAATATCAGCACCCATAAATGCAGTAATATCAGCACCCATAAATACGGCCTTACCAGCACCCATAAATGCAGCCTTACCAGCACCTATTAAGGCAGTAATATCAGCACCCATAAATGCAGTAATATCAGCACCCATAAATGCGGAGGAATCGTGCAATGTATGGGCAGGAGGGAGAGAGAGCAGCCTCCATGGGGGGCGGATCATGAGATGTACAGGAACAGCACTGGGCAGAAAGGCAGAGTGGAATGGAACATCAGAGACAGGTACTGTGCGCAGTGGTACACAGACAGGTCACACTCACTGGCAGTGGCACTGTGATGATCAGGGACACGCAGCGGTGCAGGGGATGTTTCCTCATAATGTATACAGTCCTCCGCCACTGCTGCACCAGCGCCTCTGACACTGTACAGAGGGAGAGAAGGGAGTAGGATCACCAGCGGCCCTGTCTGCTTAGCACACATGCACAATCGCACATGATGATGACTTTAAGGCCCCTTTCACACTAGGGCGGTGGGGGCATCGGCGGTAAAGCTCCGCTATTTTTAGCGATGCTTTACTGACGTTTTCGTGGTGCTATTCAGCCGCTAGCGGGGTGCTTTTAACCCCCACTAGCAGCCGAGAAAGGGTTAAAACCGCCCGCAAAGCGCCGCTTTCAATGGGCAGGGGCACTTTAGGAGCCGCTCCTACAGAGCCTCAAAGATGCTGTTTGCAGGACATTTTTTAACGTCCTGCCAGAGCACCGTCCTAGTGTGAAAGCCCTCAGGCTTTAACACAGGAATGAATGGAGCCGCTCTTTCAGGGCGCTTTGCAGGCGCTATTTTTAGCATTATAGCGCCTGCAAATCGCCTCAGTGTGAAAGGGGTCTAAGGCTACTTTCACACTGAGGCGCTTTGCAGGTGCTAGAACGCTAAAAAATAGCGCCTGCAAAGCACCTTGAAAGAGGCTCTTTTCTCACTCCAATGTGAAAGCCCCGAGGGCTGGAGCGGTGCGCTGGCAGGACGCTCAAAAAAGTCCTGCTAGCCGCATCTTTGAGGCGCTGTAGGAGTGGTGTATACACTGCTTCTAAAGCGCCCCTGCCCATTGAAATCAATGGGCAGTGCCAGCAAAGCGCCAGCTGCGCTTTTCGGGCGGTCTTAACCCTTTTTGGGCCGCTAGCGGTGTGCAGGCAGGATGCTCAAAAAAGTCCTGCAAGCCGCATCTTTGAGGCGCCCCGCTAGCGGCCGAATTGTGCCGCAAAAACAACGGTAAAGCGGCGCTACAATAGCGGCGCTTTACAGCTGACGGCGCAACGTCCCAGTGTGAAAGTAGCCTAAGTCATCATGTGCCCCCAGGCACAGGTCCAAACAGAAGCAATCAGCCAAATATAGTGCTCAATATCTGGATTAAATAAATTATAATTATGCATAGCCATTAGACTTGTGCACAACGGAAAAATTCGTTCCGTTTCGGTTTGTTTCTTTCCGGTCCTGTTGATTCGTAATCATTCGTAATTTTGCTAGACGGGATTTTTCGTGTTCGGACTCATTCGTATTTTTGCAAGCGACATTTTTCGTTGAATTTTTTGTTGCTTTATAATTCGTACTTTCGGTAGAGTACGTTGTTTTTCGTTGATTCTGGACACAACTCCTACTTTCGTAACTTTTTTTGGGTTCGTACTTTCGGTAGAGTACGTTGTTTTTCGTTGATTCTGGACACAACTCCTACTTTCGTAACTTTTTTTGGGTTCGTTGATTCGTAATTTTCCGTGTCTCTCTCACAACGACGCTGCCTATTATGCCTAATGTGCTTCGAATGGATTTGTACTTTTCTAAATACATTGCGGTTATTTGTAACGATTCGAAATCTCGTATTTTACTTTCGTTTTTAACATGCGGCTATAGGCTCCGCCCCTGTACACCATTTTGAGAGGGTTCAGCACGGTGAGGGAGAAGCAGAGAGCAGAGCAGAGTGTTATTGTGCTTCGAATGGATTCGAAATCTCGTATTTTATTTTCGTTTTTTACATGCGGCTATAACCTCCGCCCCTGTACACCATTTTGAGAGGGAGTTCAGCACGGTGTGGGAGAAGCAGAGAGCAGAGCAGAGTGAGTGTTATTGTGCTTCGTATGGATTCGTACATTCGTAACTTTTTCATAACGAATTATGCCGAAGACATTCGGGCATTCGCTATTTGCGGTATAATTTATTTCGGATTCGGTCTTATTCGTAATTGCTTTGTTCGGAAATTCGAATGCTTCCGAATGTCCGAAAGTTGCTAAATTCGGACGAATTTCAATTCGTTACGAAACGAATTGCACAAGCCTAATAGCCATAGATATCATAAATAAAGTGATTTGTGCAACAGCAGGTACTACTTGCACAAATCACTTTATTTATGATAACTATGGTTATGCATAATTATAATTTATTTAATCCAGATATTGAGCACTACTATATTTGGCTGCTTGGCAGACAGTTGGCACACATCTTACACTTGCACATGATGATAGGTACGTTGTTGTGACTATAGTACGGTAGTACCTGCTGCCTGCTCCCTTCATGATCCAATTGTCCAAGTCTCCTCTCAGTCAGTTCTCCTCTTCAGAGAACTCACGTGAGTCGTGACGTCACCAACCCTGCTCGCGCTCGGGGAGAAATTGAAGCTGCGAAGAGGAGGGTAGGCGGAGATTTAGGCTCCGCCTCCACCAGTTACCCGAATGATGGTCTGGCCAGTCGCACTTATCGACAAGCATGGGGGGGGGGGCGCCTGTCACTCTCCTACCCACTGCCAGGCCAAACAGTACTTGCAAGTGCCGTGCCGGGGCCGAAGCTATGTAAGTGCGGGAGGCGGCCGCAAGAGGACGGGTGGGAATTTTTTTTTGTGCGGGTTGCGGGGAGCGGCTTTTTGGCGCCCCCCCCCATGGCGCCCATGGTACTTGCCATGCCTGCCATACCATGGATACGCCACTGAACAAGACAATGACCCTAAGCACACAGCTAAAATAACGAAGGAGTGGCTTCACAACAACTCTGTGACTGTTCTTGGATGGCCCAGCCAGAGCCCTGACTTAAACCCAATTGAGCATCTCTGGAGAGACCTAAAAATGGCCGTCCACCAACGTTTACCATCCAACCTGACAGAACTGGAGAGGATCTGCAAGGAGGAATGGCAGAGGATCCCCAATTCCAGGTGTGAAAAACTTGTTGCATCTTTCCCAAAAAGACTCGTGGCTGTATTAGATCAAAAGGGTGCAAATACTAAATACTGAGCAAAGGGTCTGAATACTTAGGACCATGTGATATTTCAGTTTTTCTTTTTGAATAAATCTGCAAAAATGTCAACAATTCTGTGTTTTTCTGTCAATATGGGGTGCTGTGTGTACATTAATGAGGTAAAAATGAACTTAAATGATTTTAGCAAATGGCTGCAATATAGCAAAGAGTGAAACATTTAAGGGGGTCTGAATACTTTACGTACCATTGTATAGGCCCACCATAATTATAATTTTTAACAAAAAACTTAAAATTACAGTTTATAAAATGGCAAACTATAAAAAACTAAAAACTAAATAAAAATGTATGATATAAAAAAACTGAGGGTGAGCAATAGCAAACAGCAGGTGTAGGTCCAACATTTCTAATATGAACAAGCTCAAAGTAACAATGTAATGCTGTGTATTTATTAATATGGGTATCAAAGCATATAACAGAGGTAAATAAATACTAAAACAATTGCAACAAAAGTGAATGTGTCAATCCATACCCAAGCAATCCTAAAAATCTAAATTAAAGAATTGTTTGTGAAATTCAAGATACACAGTCACTAACAAAAGCTTTACTGATCACTAAGAAATCATTTCAAATCAATAAATTTTTCTTCGAGGTTTTTTTAGCAAGGCATTGCAACATTCTTCAAGCTTTTTGGGTTTCATACAACATAAAGACAAGAAAACAGCAAACATAAAACATAAAACAAAACAATGTTGCCTGGAGTACGAGAAGATAAGAGAAAACGACCTTTAATCCATCAGTTACAAATGTAGCTGAAGTAACTTCCAATGCAGCCATGAATACAGCATTGTACTATACAATATTTTAACATCAAAAATAATACATTTCCAACTAACTCTATATAGGATATACATGTATTAAATTATTGTATTTTCCATTAAGGATTAACCATATTCAACGCAATCTTTATTGTACCGAGCACATAAGGGAGTAGGAGTGGATCTTTGAAGAGCCTATTCACGAGTATGGCAAAATTTGGGAGGGCAAAATTAGGGATATGTGGCAGATCTGAATCTTTTGAGAGATAACACTATGGGTATCCATCACGCTTTACATGTTTACAAAGCCCAACTTTTCTACCAAAGATGTACAGTAAGGGGTGGAGGATATAGCCAGTGTTGTACAATAGTTTTCCTAGCTAGACATTGACACTACTTGTTGAAGGTTATCAGAGGGGAGCTCCAGGATTTTATAGAAGGCTGATCTTTGGCTCGGGTGAACAGTGAAGTTGGCAGTATTTTTATTTATTTAAATATTATTAATTACATACATGCATAGTTAGTCAGGTTGAAAAAAAGACCATCTTGTTCAACCAATAGAAAAAAAATTATAAATAGAAAACCTCCCTATACACAGTCCAATACCAACAGTTGATCCAGAGGACGGCAAAAAAAAAACATAAAGCAATGTCCACTTTGCTGCAACAGGAGAAAATATCCTTCCTGATCCCCCTGAAGGCAATTAGATATTCCTTTGAATATTTATATAGTGCCAACAGTTTATTACAAAATAAAGGGAGACAGTACAGTACAAAATAGAATTCAGTACAAGGGAATTGGGATTAATAATATCAAATGTATTATGGCAGCACCCGACCGGTTTTTGGCATCTCCAAAACATGTGAATAAGGTCTCCTTGTCCCAAGGTACATATCAGACAGCCGAGAGTCTCTACAGGAATAGCGATATATTCCTACGGGTGTTCAATATAATCTGTGCGAGAGGAATATTTATGTAAATATCAAGGTGAAAGATATAGAAACTTGGGGTATTCAGTGCAGTGCTTTGAACCCCTGTTTGTCTGTAAATCAAAAGATATCTTTCTTTATATGTTAGTGCTAGTTGGATATAAGAACTAGTAGGCAGGATATGATATATTTTAGATATTAGGCCTCTTCTACACTGAGAGTGAGCTATGAGCAGAATCAATTCGGTTTTATGTAGTGCGAGATCAGAACATTTCTGTTGAGAGTGTTGCGGAGTTGAAGATATCTAAAAAACTGTTCTTGTAAGAGAGACTCTTGTCATGGATATGCAGTAGTGTTTGTCTGCCATCTTACCTTCTTCCTCATGTGTTCATCTAGAGACCAGACCTCCTTCACCTGGCTTCTTTTATAATCTCCTCCCAGCCTGACTCCACCCCAGGCCCTATCACTGAACACTATATTAACCTGTGCACTGCAAGCCTGCTTTGCTGATCAACGTGTTTGTTAGGCATTGTGTGTTTGGGTTCCTGCCTGCCGTGTGCTACGTCTGTCTCTCTGTTACGTTATTGGCTTGTCCCCGACTATCCCTGTCTGCTCGTGACCCTTGACCTTCGGCTCGTTCTTCGTTATCCTTGTCTGCTTGTGGCCCCTGACCTTCAGCTTGTTATTCGGTTCTCTCTTATCGTGTGCTGCTGCTTCCCCTCTTTCCCCTTATCCTACGGGGCGTGAGCTAGGAAACTCCAGGGGCCGCGACCTGGTCCCAGCCTGCAGCTAACATCCTCACCACTAGAGGCCCTGGAGAAGACCAGCTGGGTCTTAGACTCCGCGCCCTGGGGAATCTTGGCTCTAGCTTCCGTTTGGATCCCGGTTGTGCTCCTCTGGTCCCGCTTTCCACAACCACCCAGTTTCCTATCCGCAGAAGCCAGCCATAGGGTTCACTACCGCGCGGTGCACTCCTGTCCCCCTACGGTGTGCATCTGTCACCTGGCCACAGGTGACCCTGACAGTTTGATCAGCCATGAACCCGGCTGACATCCCGCTACCCGCGGATGATCCATTGCAGGGCATAGTTTGCAGACTTGAAACCCAGGAATCGAATCAGACTCAGGTGATGCGATTCCTCCAGGATCTGGCTTCTCGCTTCGAGCAGCTTCAGGCCTCCTTGGGAACCCTGAATCTGCAACCTCAAATACAATCAGCGGCTGCACCTATTGCTCCAGTCGCAGCCACACACTCGCTACAACTGCCAGATCCGTCCCGTTTCTCTGGGGACTCCAAGGCTTGCAGGGGGTTCCTTAGCCAATGCACGATTCATTTTGAGCTCCAGCCCCAAAACTTCCTGTCTGATCGGGCTAAGGTAGCCTATATCATTTCCCTCCTCTCTGGTGAAGCTTTAGCCTGGGCAGCCCCTCTGTGGGAACTGAATGATGCAGTGGTTTCTAGCCTGTCTGGCTTCTTGAAACTTTTTCGGAATATCTTCGAAGAACCGGCTCGTGTCTCTTCAGCGGCCAGCGCCCTTTTACGTCTCCGCCAAGAGTCTGCTTCTGTGGGACAGTATGCCCTTCATTTCCGCATACTGTCGGCTGAGTTGAGCTGGAACAATGAGGCCTTAGTCGCAACCTTTTTGCATGGCCTGTCTGATAGAGTGAAGGATGAATTAGCTGGAAGAACCATCCCCACTGATCTGGCCGGCGTTATCTCCTTGTGTAACCAGATCGATATTCGCTTTCAGGAGAGGACCTTAGAAAAGCAACGCCAGCACTCCTTGGTTCTTAGTCAGCCTGAGCTCCCCTCTCTTCGACCCGTAGAGCATCTCCTACCAGCTGAGGAACCCATGCAGCTGGGTCGGACCAGGCTATCCCCCGAGGAACGTGCTAGGCGCAGAACTCTTGGTCTGTGTCTTTACTGTGGGGGCAAAGGTCATTTTCGTGACACTTGCTCTCTTTGTCCAGAAAAACGTTCGGGTCCACTTCATCTGGAAAGTGGAGTATTGGACCCAGAAATATCACCTTCCCCTTCTCGTCTTCTGCTTTCTGTGTTCCTTCATGTTGGTGCTTCTTCTCATTCGGTCTCAGCATATCTGGATTCCGGAGCCGCTGGTAATTTCTTGGACTGGGAAATCGCATCGTCCATGAGACTTACTCTTTTGCCCCTCACCATGCCATTGGTGGTCTTGGCGATTGATGGTACTGTTCTCCCAGGGGGACCTATCCGCTTCCAGACCCTCCCTGTTAAGATGTCGGTAGGGACACTCCACCAGGAGTGGATATCCTTCCTTATCTTACCCAAGGCCTCAACGCCTATAATTTTGGGTCTCCCATGGTTACAGCTCCATTCTCCTCATGTGGACTGGACTACTGGACAGATCCTGGCTTGGGGTCCCTCCTGTTCCTCGTCCTGCCTACCCAAGGTTGCCCCCTGTGAATCTGAGCCGGTCATTCATTCCAGGTTGCATAACCATTTACATTTCTCTGTCCCTAACCACCCTTGGACGCACAGCCAGGCTAGCTTGTCTACAAGTCCTGCAGTCGCTACGTCTTGCGATGCGATTCAGGTAGTCGCTACACCTGACTCAGCTATTCACTCTGCCTCTGTACTAGTTATGCCAGTCCAGCCCATGCCCAGTGAGCCTCTCACTTTTTCTTGTTCGGGACATTCTGCTTGTCCTTCAGCTATTCAGCTTGACTCCGGCGACATGTCACCTTCTAACCAACCTGACTTCAGGGTTCCACTGACATCTGCCCAGTCTGATGGTCCTGTGCAAGATGACCAGTTCCCCTTTAAGGGTCTAGGGCAGGGATATGCAATTAGTGGACCTCCAGCTGTTGCAAAACTACAAGTCCCATCATGCCTCTGCCTCTGGGTGTCATACTTGCTGATGTCAGAGTCTCGCTATGCCTCATGGGACTTGTAGTTTGGCAACAGCTGGAGGTCCGCTAATTGCATATCCCTGGTCTAGGGGACCCTCCTCAGATTCCTGTTGATCCTCTCATGCCCTTGCTTATTCCTAGAGAGCCTTTGGTCCTCAATAGATCTTCTTGTCATCTCCCTACCTCGTTTTCGGTCTCTGAGGATAATTTTAAGTATGAGGTTAGACAAGTTCTGGATTCTCGGCTCTGCAGAGGCATTCTTCAGTACCTTGTGCATTGGAGAGGTTTTGGTCCTGAGGAGGCGTCTTGGATTGCTGCATCTGATGTCGCTGCACCTCATCTGTTGAGAAGGTTTCATCAGAGATTTCCCTTTAAGCCTGGGTCCAGGCGGGGGAGGGCCCATAAGAGGGAGGGTACTGTCATGGATATGCAGTAGTGTTTGTCTGCCATCTTACCTTCTTCCTCATGTGTTCATCTAGAGACCAGACCTCCTTCACCTGGCTTCTTTTATAATCTCCTCCCAGCCTGACTCCACCCCAGGCCCTATCACTGAACACTATATTAACCTGTGCACTGCAAGCCTGCTTTGCTGATCAACGTGTTTGTTAGGCATTGTGTGTTTGGGTTCCTGCCTGCCGTGTGCTACGTCTGTCTCTCTGTTACGTTATTGGCTTGTCCCCGACTATCCCTGTCTGCTCGTGACCCTTGACCTTCGGCTCGTTCTTCGTTATCCTTGTCTGCTTGTGGCCCCTGACCTTCAGCTTGTTATTCGGTTCTCTCTTATCGTGTGCTGCTGCTTCCCCTCTTTCCCCTTATCCTACAGGGCGTGAGCTAGGAAACTCCAGGGGCCGCGACCTGGTCCCAGCCTGCAGCTAACATCCTCACCACTAGAGGCCCTGGAGAAGACCAGCTGGGTCTTAGACTCCGCGCCCTGGGGAATCTTGGCTCTAGCTTCCGTTTGGATCCCGGTTGTGCTCCTCTGGTCCCGCTTTCCACAACCACCCAGTTTCCTATCCGCAGAAGCCAGCCATAGGGTTCACTACCGCGCGGTGCACTCCTGTCCCCCTACGGTGTGCATCTGTCACCTGGCCACAGGTGACCCTGACAACTCTATCTGTAATTGTTGGAAGGATTTATCTGTACTAGCTTGATATAACTGAGAGAGGCGTGTAATGCCAGCACTTTTCCGTCATTCAGAGCTTTAGCGATCAATCAACTCTGTAAGATATCTGGTATGCCAAATCAATTCCATTCAAATCAATTTAAGTATTAACCTCCCTGGCGGTATGATTATGTCTGATTTTTGAATGTCAAAGCGGTACAATTGCTTTGCATAGAAATTTGGTGTTTTATATTTTAGGCCTGTAATTCTTAGAAATAACTCACTTAAATCTGTCCAAACAAGAGTCTAGTAGACATCCCATGTATGATAAAGTTTGAAACACGAAATCATAAATTATAATATAATAAATAACTATAAATAATTATAAAAATAATAATATAATAATAATACATTTTATTCAATAATGTAATCAAATCAAAGACACTGAAATTTGCTCAGTCGCAGAATCGTCGCTGTCATCACTTTCAGTGTCTGATGACGAATTTCCCCACGAATCACTATCCCTCAATTCTGCAAGTGATTCTAACTTATTATCACTGTTTTTTAGCTGGTCTAAAAGCACTTTTGACGTAAAGGGACACTTTTTGGATGGCATGGACGTTCTCAAGTTTCCAGGCAGAAAGAACAATATATATAATATAAAAGTGCAGGCACAAAGCACTAGGGACAAAGCTGACGTGAAATGATTTGATACAGTAATGTAATCTACAGATTACAGTGTATAATGTGTGTTATGTGTTTTGTACTTTTTTGAATTTGCTGCCCGGGTCCGCCCCCATGCATCGCGATGCTCGCAGGGAACGAAGCCTGGAACAGTAATACATCGGGCGGAGGATTCTCCGGCCAGAGGGTACAGTGGGAGGACATCGCAGGATCCTGGGGACAAGCTAAGTAACTGTACCAGGATACTGCGATGCAATTCCGAATGTGGCTCAGGGTTACCGCTTTTGGTAATGAAAATTAACCCCGAGCCACAGTCAGGAATACCGCTAGGAAGGTTAAAGTGTCTACAGTGGGGAAAATAATTACATGATCCCCTGCAGATTTTGTAAGTTTGCCCACTTACAAAGAAATGAAGGGTCTATAATTTTTATCATAGATGTCTTTTAAATAATAGAGACAGAATATCAACCAAAAATCAAGAAAAACATGATACAAATCTTATATATTGAGTTGCAGTTCAGTGAGTAAAATAAGTATTTAATCCCCAAGCAAAACATGGCTTAGTACTTGGTAGAGAAACCCTTGTTGGCAAGAACCGAGGTAAGATGTTTCTTGTAGTTAGTGACCGGGATGCACACATCTCCAGAGGGATTTTGGTCCACTTTTTTTACAGATCTTCTCTAAATCCTTACGGTTTCTTATCTGTGGCTTGGCAACTCGAAGTTTCAGCTCCCTCCATAAATTTTCTATAGGATTAAGGTCTGGAGACCATGACCCTAATGATTTGATTTCCTTTGCACTGAGACACCCCATCCATTTTTCATGACCCTAATGTGCTTCTTCTTGAGCCACTTCTTTTGTTGCCTTGGCGGTATGTTTTAGCTCATTGTCCTGCTGAAAGACCAATCCATGACCAGTCTTTAGTGTTCTGGCTCAGGGAAGAAGGTTCTCATCCAAGATTTTACAATACATGGCCCCATCCATTGGCCCCTCAATGCGGCAAAGTCGGTCTGTGCCTTTAGCAGAATAACAGCCCCAAACATGGCGAGTCCCCCTCCTCAAGATAGCACATGTACAGTCATGCCAATGAACATCTAAATGATTCAGAGAAGGATTGGGAGAAAGTTCTGTGGTCACATGAGACCACAATTAAGCTCTTCCTCGACTCTCCTCAGCATTTCCTCGACTCGCCATGTTTGGAGGAAGAAAAATGCTGACTTTGACCCTAAGAACACCATCCCTACAAACAAGCACGGAGGTGGAAACATGATGCTTCTGGGCTGTTTCTCAGCTAAAGGTATAGGCCGACTTTGTTGCATTGAGGGCCCAATGGATGGGGCTATGTATTGTAAAATCTTGGATGAGAACCTTCTTCCCTCAGCCAGAACTGTGACAACGACCCAAAATGAGGCCAAGCCAACAAATGAGTGGCTCAAGAAGAAGCACATTAAGGTCATAGTCAGTCTCCAGACCCTAATCCTATAGAAAATGTATGGAAGGAGCTGAAACTTCGAGTTGCCAAGAGTTTCTCCACCAAGTACTAAGTCATGTTTTGCTTGGAAGTTAAATGTTTATTTTACTCACTGAACTGCAACTTGATTTATAGTATTTGTTTTATGTGTTTTTTCTGGATTTTTGGTTGACATTTGTCTCTATCATTTAAAATACACCTATCATAAAAAATTATAGCCCCTTGTATTTCTTTGTAAGTGGACAAACTTACAAAATCTGAAGGGGATCAAATAATTATTTTCCCCACTGTAAACTGAAGAGCAACAATTGTATATTTTACAGCTTACCAGTCCTCATAAGAGTTGACTGCATTTGTTTTCTTATTTTGTTTTCAGACTTAACACGCTTTGGGGTTGATTTACTAAAACTGGAGAGTGCAAAATCTGGAGCAGCTGTACATGGTAGCCAATCAGCTTCTAACTTCAGCTGGTTGAAATAAACTGTGACAAAAAAAAATGGAAACTGAGTGGTTTCTAAGCAGAGCTGCACCAGATTTTGTACTCTCCAGTTTTAGTAAGTCAAACCCTTCCTGTCCTAGGGTAACAATGCTCACTCACTGTACCATACTGATAAGAGCATCAATTTTCACTCAAGGGCTGAAAGTGTGCAAATACTCACCTCTTCTCCATAGAAAGATGTTCTGTAGTCTGTAGTCTACAGAAGCAAAATGGGCAGGGTTGACAACACACTGCTAGCGATTTTAGTGCAGCAAGAATCTACAAGTTAACTGTGCGAAAAATATATAGGATATACTGCGCTGTGTAATAAATGAACACAAAAATCAGCCGCCAACACAGCTGAGACAAAGCAAAATGGTAAATAAGAAAAAAGTGTAGCGCTTAATTAATGTGAATAAACTAATTAGCAACATATGTCAGATGTTACTAAAATATGTGTACATGAAATCTTAATTTCAGTGACACCAGGTGACTAAATGAGGTCAGTGAAAAAGCGTATAATAAATAAGTCAAAACAAAACAGTCCTCTATTGTGACCAAACATAAATAACAGTCCAAAAGTGTAGAAAAAAATGCAAAGTTGAAGTGAAGAATCCTACATGTGACCCACTCTGTGATAGGATAGAAACACCACCACCAATGTAAGGAGGAGGCTTACCAGATGGTATTGACTTGGAGAGGTGTATACCACCCAAGTCGAAAAAGGCTTGTATAATCAATCAGCAAGATGAGTCCAGCGGGTCCTGGACCCATATATCAGTTGACACCACGAATTCCAATAAACTTCAGGAAGTGAAAATAGTTGTAGTCTTGTTGGGGCCAGAGACACGTTAATAACATAACATGTGTAATAAGAAAAAAACTCACATCGTGTGATACCGTACCAGGTAGTATTTATTTAAAAAGATTAAAAATGAACACTCACATTTGGAAGAACGTTACAGGCATATCATCATAAAATGCAAGAGCGATGTGTGTGAAGGGTCCACCCAACGCATTTCAACTAAACAGTCATCATCTGGGGTCAGATGACGTTTTAGTAGAAACGCGTTGGGTGGACCCTTCACACACATCGCTCTTGTATTTTATGATGATATGCCTGTAACGTTCTTCCAAATGTGAGTGTTCACTTCCCGATGTTTATTGGAATTTGTGGTGTCAACTGATATATGGATCCAGGACCAGCTGCACTCATCTTGCTGATTGATTATACAAGCCTTTTTCGACTTGGGTGGTATACACCCCTCCAAGTCAATACCATCTGGTAAGCCTCCTCCTTACATTGGTGGTGGGTCACATGTGGGATTCTTCACTTCAACTTGGCAGTTTTTTCTACACTTTTGGACTGTTATTTATGTTTGGTCACAATAGAGGACTGTTTTGTTTTGACTTATTTATTATAAGTTTTTTCACTGACCTTATTTAGTCACCTGGTGTCACTGAAATTAAGATTTCATGTACACATATTTGGAAACATCTGACATGTGTTGCTAATTGGTTTATTCACATTAATTAAGCGCTACACTTTTTTCTTTTTTAAGAATCTACAAGTTCACAGAATTTCTGGCAGGATCAACAAGAATTTTTCTATACTAAGGAAATGTGCAAGCATTGGAGCCAGGTACTCAATAAAATAACTTTTGCTTGCAAATAATTAAAAAATTGAAGTCAGCTTTACCTCATTCACTAAGCTTAAGGAAAATTCCCTTGCAGAATGAAAATTTGCATTCAAAGCGAACAACCTATTTCTTTTAGTAAATCAACCCCATAGTCTATTAACTAAAGATCCACTCTACTTTTGTCATAAACTGCTACCCTAAAATGATTTGAAACACAGTATGTGTGCATTCCTTCCTTTATACTGTACCTATGTTCCCCTTTATCGGCCTTGGGTTTCCTACTTGGATAATTCACATATCACATTCACAAACCACATGAGCATTCTAAAACACACACCACATCTGTAAATAATCTGAGGTGACTGATGCCATAGTAACTTTTCTTCTACAACTAGTGAATCCACACATTTTACACCCATTTGTTTCCCAAAGAGATTTAAATCTCTCTGTATACACCTGTGCTGTGAACAGACTACAAGAGCAGGAGAAATTAGATTATGCATACTGATATAAGGCCCCTTCCACACAAGGCGGATCTGTCAATACAGAGTCCGCCAGCTCCCGCCAGCTCAGCCGGAGATCTCTCCGCTGATCTCCACTGAGCCGGCGGATGACAGGTCCCTCTCTGCTCACTGAGCGGGGAGGGGCTTGTTGAGCATGGCTGTCTCCTATGGAGAGATCAGACGAAAACGGATAGCATGTCCATTTTCATCAGATCTCACCCGATCCACCATGGACGGATGGCGACGTATCGCCATCCATCTGATTTTAGCGGATCGGATGTCAGCGGACATGTCACCACTGATATCCTGCGCTCCATAGAGAAGCAGGGAGCGGCCGTTCAGGTCCGCCGAAAAAACTGACAGGCAGACCTGAACGGTCCGACCGTGTGAAAGGGGCCTTAGACTTAGTCAAGACAAACCTTTTCGTATTAGTCAGTCAACCAAAGGCTACCAACATCTTATTAGAAAACCCAACAATCTTTGAAAACTGTCATGCAAATAATAAATTATTTAAAAAATGGGTGAATCAAATTGAAAATGAAAACACAGACTATCAGTTGCCCAAAAAAATATATATATTTTTCCTTTTAAATTTCAACAATTAAAGCTAGGGAACAAAGGCTTAATTTTTACACTGAGTCTAAGTTTGTCCAGAGAAGTCTCAGTTTGAGGTTTTACCTCTTGAAGAACCCATTGGTGCTGAAAGAGGCTGTTTTCAATATGAAATATTCTCACAGACTGATGCCGCGTACACACGATCGGAATTTCCGACAACAAATGTTCGATGTGAGCTTTTGGTCGGATATTCCGACCGGGTGTAGGCTCCATCGGACATTTGCTGTCGAAATTTCCGACAACAAATGTTTGAGAGCAGGTTCTCAATTTTTCCAACAAGAAAAGTTCTTGTCGGAAATTCCAATTGTGTGTAGCCATTTCCGACACACAAAAGTGCTGTGCATGCTCAGAATCAATTGGACGCATGCTCGGAATCATTGTACTTAATTTTTCTCGGCTCGTCGTAGTGTTGTACGTCTCCGCGTTCTTTACGATCGGAATTTCCGAGCATCACTTGTGTGACCGTGTGTATGCAAGACAAGCTTGAGCCAACATCCGCCAGAAAAAAAATCCACGGTTTTGTTGTCGGAATGTACGATCGTGGGTACGCGGCATTACAGACATAGGGGTACCAGCCTATATGACAGTTTTAAACAGTTATATTCTTCTAAGTCAAGGCATTTTTTTTTTTGAGAAATGAAGAAATTTAGTTTTGTGAGCTCCAGCACACTAGCATCTCTAGGACATTTCTAGGTCATGGTGATGTTGTTCTTATACTTTCTATATGCACAGCATCATCTAGCGTCTGAAGCTCAAATTCACAGCTGCGAGAAAGGATTGCCCACCCACTTCACTGTATCATTCTGACAACACAGCTTACCCTGACCGTGGAGAACTCCCATTGCAACATGCTTGGTATAAACTGAATGTGGAGAATCAATGATTTCTACATTTTTTATTAGTTCGTGAATGATGTGATTCTCTGCATTTTAGACACATCGTCATGCATATATTCTGACAAATAAAAAAAAGGTCTGCATTCCTAAATTATAAATCAATTTGTGCATAACTTATCATGTGACCTTTTAGTCTGCATTAGAACTACTGAACTGCTAGATGCAGAGAAGGAAGAGTGTCAAAGACAGTAACCAAATGTTATGGCAGAAAAAAAGCACGAGGCTACCAAGAAAAGTAAATGTTGCCCCACAATGGTTGTCATTCTTTAAACATAATACAATTATATTACAGTATGTGATAAATCAAAATACAAATATTGTTTTTTTCTGTATTTATTCTTCAAATCCTTAATTACCATCAAGTTTTATGATAAACGTAAAGCCTCGTACACACGGCCGAGAATCTCGTCAGGAAAAAACACGTTGTTTTTCCTGACGAGATTCTTGACAAGAATCTTGTCCCGGCCGAGTGTACACACACTCGATTCAAAAGAACCGCTGTTCTTTTGAATAGAACGGACACGGTGACGTCATCGACTACGAGCGGGTGCTCGTCACATTTGATGCCGCCGCCGCCATCTTGCTACACCCTACCTATGCCTAGGAAGCTTCCGTGCATGCGTCAAAGTAATTTCGAGCATGCACGGGTTTCCACGGCGACAGGTAAGCGTCGGCGACAGGTTTCTCGTCAGGAAACAGGCCGACGAGAATCTCAACGAGAAAATAGAGAGCAGGTACTCTTTTTTTCTCGTCGAGATTCTGGCCAGTTTTCTTGACGAGAAACCTGAAAGCCTCGTACACACAGCCGGTTTTCTCAGCAAGAAAGCTCTGCCAGCAGTTTTCTTATTGTTTCTTTCGTACAAACCGGCCGTGTGTACGAGGCTTAATTGTAAAGAGAGTCAATGCTAGTAATTGTTCTCCTGTTTTCCTAAGCTCAGAGAAAGTAACACTTTTGGAGGTGCCAAGGAAAATAAATGTGAAAATTATTTTGAGGATTTTTTTCTCTCCTGCTCGATCTCACTTCAGCCTTCATCGTAAACAAATTCTGCTCAATGAAGAAAAGCATTATACAAAGTAAAAAAAAAAAAAAAAAGGTATTTTCAGTATATATTGTAAACTTCATTAACCCGTCAGCTCACTAGGTTGCCTTCAGAAAACTTCACTGATGTGTGATTTTTTTAGACTGCCTTACCTGAATAACAAGTGCTTAGCAACAGCAGCTATTTCTAATTGTAAATGACTTTCCATTATTCTGCTACCTAGATCAATTATCCATCCATCCATCCATCTTCTATTAGTCTGTAATATATTTTTGTACTTAGAATTGATATAATCACTTTGTACTGAAAATAGTGACTAAAACACCATAAAATCTTGTAAGTCCTCTCTGCTTACCTAAATGAATCTCCAAAATCTCTGCGGTTGTGGTTGTAACATAAGGGTGCAATGACCTGTAAATTGTTGGAAATGACAGAATTCTTTTTTGAAAACAAGGGACAGGGTAAGGTCATAATTTCCTAGCTTACTCTCGCTTTATCTTACTATAGGGAGTAGAGGGAAATCTCTCCCATGGGACAGAAAACTAAACACAAGGTTTTGGCTAAAGATACACTCCAATGGTAAAAGGGTAGAAAAAATGGAATGAGTCAAAAACCCTTTAAGCGCAAATGATTTATTTAGATGATTCCTAGCTCTTTGTTCAATCCCTGTAGACTTTAATAGCAATACATAAAATCAGTGACCTGCCAGTCCTGTTGATGAAACATAGAAAAGTGATGGATGAAAAAGGCCCAAGTTGTCCATAGGGTCTGCCCATTTCTTTAATGTTTTTGTGTTCTTAGTTTTTTTGGGGTTTTTGTTAACTTTTTTTATCTGAGTATAGCTCTACTGTATGTTTCAAACAGTTCTACTGTGCTAAAGTTTATATTTACTTAAAAATTATATATATTCTACTGCAGGACTTTTTAGAACTTTTATGTGTGGGACTGCAGGCTTCTGTCACCTGATTCTATGTTGTAGAACAAACTACAGTATATGGGTCGCAAAACCTATGAACACACCAGCCTGATCTTTTTCCTGGGCCATTTCCATAATAATGGCGCATACGCACGATCGAAAATTCTGACAACAAATGTTCGATGTGAGCTTTTTGTCGGAAATTCCAACCGTGTGCAGGCTCCATTGGACATTTGCTGTCGGAATTTCTGACAACAAAAACTTGAGAGCTGGTTCTCAAATTTTCCGACAAGAAAAGTTCTTGTCGGAAATTCCGATCGTAAGCAGAAGAGCCGAACTGCCTATTGAACTTCATTGATCTCGGCTCGTCGTACGTGTTGTACGTCACCGGGTTCTTGACGTTCGGAATTTTCTACAAGATTTGTGTGACCGTGTGTATGCAACTGAAGTTTGAGCCAACATTCCGTCGGAAAAAAATCCACGGTTTTGTTGTCAGAATTTCCGATCGTGTGTACGCGGCATAAGGATATTGACTGCCATTGCAAGTTGCAAAGGATGAATGTCAGGATGAAAATCAGAGCCACTTAACAGGAAGGCTGTGTCCATTGAATACATGTAGGTGTGTGCATCCACTGCCCATAACACTACCACCAAGGGAAGGAATTTAGATCAGATATATGGGCCAAATGCTGCAGTGTTTGATTCAGTACAATGCAATAAAAAGACCAACAAATGTATAAATGTTCACAATGCTGTTTTTCATCCAGTGGTTAAGGAGCAATGGACAAAAATGGCAAATGTGGGCCAAGCACCCCTTTTAGTGTCCATGAAAAAAATACCCTACATGCTAATTTGCCATATTTTTCTGGACTTTACATTTAATTAGTGGAATTGCTTGAGACACCTGGGCTATGATGCAAGATATGAGCCCAGGCCCCTAAGCATCAATACCATACTCAGTCCTCCAGATTTAACATCCTGAACCCTATGACTACCTGCAGCCGGCATGCCCACTGTTTTAACTTGCACACATAAAACTCCCAACCCTCATAACCCCTCCTGATCTAACCCCTTTCACAGCTCATATAATCCTCTCCATCGCAAAGAGTATTTATTTCCCCTCTTCTACAGGATGAAGGAATTACCAAACACTTGCTAAAGATGATGAAGTTGAAAAGGCATTTGGAAAGGGTCCTTTGGCCCAGAAGGAATCTCTTTTAGAACCATAATCTCAGCTACCCCTGATCCTATGCCACCGCTTTTGACTATTTGGAAATATTTTCAGTACGTGAATACATGTCCTTTAGCGGCGTCTCTATTTGCAAAATATGTATATACAAATTTCATATATTAGGAAGGATAACATGAAGCCAAGTTGTTTGCTAAATGTTTTTATTTTCGTATGTTTTAGGATAAATTATGCATTCTGTAACAGCACACATCCTATTTTCTATCTGGGCATAAATGTCATTTCAGGCAGAAGGTGGAATTCATGTTATTAAGGAAATGCAATCAGAACCGACCATCAAGCATCTGCCAAGGGAGTTACCATGACGATATAAACAGCAGTGATTTGGAGGCTTTGATTTAAAACACTGAACCCCTGAACATTATTGCTTGGAAATTGCTGTTTACACTAGGTACTCAGTGATACGTTATTTGATTGTGCATTTAAAAAGTTGTTCTGTCATTAGGGAAAAAATTAACCTGCTTACAACAAGGACTTAACCCTTTCACTTTCCAAGGTAAGAGATCTTCCTTGACCAATGTTTGTTTGGTTGCATTCCTTTCAGCTACTGAGCACCGGTAGATATATTTGCAAAAATAAACCCTTACTGGATTCTCGTTTTTTTAACCACTTCAATACAGGGCACTTATAACCCCTTCCTGCCCAGGTCAACACTGTACCAAAACAGTTTTTTTTTATCATTTTTATCCCACAAATAGAGCTTTCTTTTGGTGGTATTTGATCACAACTGTTTTTTTTTATTTTTTGCTAAACAAATAAAAAAAGACCAAAAATTTTGAAAAAAAAAGGCTTTCTTCGTGTCTGTCATAAAATGTTGTAAATAAGTGTTTTCTTCTTCACTGATGGGCACTGATAAGGCTGCACTGATGAGGTGGCACTGATGGTGAAGCACTAATATGCAGCACTGATGGGCACTGACAGTTGGCACTGATGGGCACTGATAGGCACTTATAGTTGGCACTGATGGGCACTTATAGGAGCCACTGATGGGTACTGATAGGCAGCACTGATGGGCAATGAAGGGACACCGATAGGCAGCACTGAAGAGAAGGCACTGATTGGCATCTCTAATGGGCACTGATTGGCATCCTTGATGGGCACTGATTTGCATCCGTGGTTCGCACAAGTGGGTATCCCTGGTATGGTCTGCTCTGATAATCAATGCACTGATTATCAGCGCAAACCCCCCGTCAGGAGAGCCGCCGTTCGGCTCTCCTCTACCCGTGCCTTGTCAGTGCGAATAGAGGAAAAGCTGATAAACGGCACTTCCTGGTTACGATGTGAGCAGCTGTGATTGGACATAGCTGATCACATGGTAAAGAGACTACGTCATAGGCTCTTTACCATGTTTGAAGATGCGGTGTGTCAGAGTGACACACCGCACCACCGAGTGTCGCACACAGCTTATCCTGCTGGACGTCATATGACGCCCAGTCGGGATATCTTAACCACTTTGCGACTGTCATTATTATTATTATTATTATAATACAGGATTTATATAGCGCTAACAGTTTACGCAGCACTTTACAACATGAGGGTAGACAGTACAAATACAATACACTTTAATACAGTAGGAATCAGAGGGTCCTGCTCGTTAGAGCTTACAATCTAAAAGGGAGGGTGAAGCGATACAAGAGGTATTAACTGTGGGGGATGTGCTTATGGAGAAAATAAATGTACAGTTGTTAGGTTGGGGCCAGCTAGGCTTCTCTGAAAAGATGAGTTTTCAGGGATCATCTGAAAGTGGACAGAGTAGGAGAAAGTCGGACAGATTGGGGTAGAGCATTCCAGAGGATGGGAGAGGCTGTGGAGAAGTCCTGAAGGCGAGCATGGGATGAGGTGACAAGGTAGATAGAGAGCAGGAGGTCTTGGGAGAAGCGAAGAGAACGAGTTGATTGGTATTTTGAGACCAGGCTAGTGATGTAGCTGGGGGCCAGGTCATTCTGCTATATGGCGGGCGGAAAGTGGTTAAATGAGTACAGTTATAAATGAAGGGATTAAAGTGAATAATGAATTGCCACTGAAGACTGTTACTGCCTATTATAAATTTGATGGGTAACAGCTTCTCTCATTTAATTTGATGTACGTATAGCCAATTTTTTTGTTCTATTACAGTATGGAGTGGTGAAGGGTTAGAACATCTGTCAGGCTTTAATTTCTCTTTACGTTTTGTCTGGGAGGTGTACCCTCTTTCTTTATTTTGGAGCCTATTTTTAGCTGGATCGAAAGTGATGGGAAATCAAAACTTTAGAGTTGTCACTAGAGCAGGAGTTGTGGGGAAATCTTCCAGTGGGGTCACCTGTTTGGATGACAGTTGTTTAAAGCGGAACTAAACCCATCAATTTAACTGTCTCCCAAAACCGTCACATTCAAGGCATGCCATGAGTGATAACAGTTAGTTTTCAGTGTGCTTATGTCAGCTGTCAACCAAACTGCCTAGCTATCAAAAGGCTGGTGTCATAACTGATCACACGTGCAGCACTATGCCAACTGGAGATGAAAGAGAGGCCAAGATGGCAGTTTCCTAGGCTATAAAGCAGAGGAGGGTTTAGTTCCACTTTAAAGTGGAGGTCCGCCGAATTTTTTTTTTTTTTAAGTCAGCAGCTACAAACACTGCAGCTGCTGACTTTTAAAATAAGGACACTTACCTTTCCAGGGCGCCCGCGATGTCAGCACCCGAAGCCGATCGATCCCTCGGCTCTCGGATGCTGCTGCCGCCATCTTCGGTAAGGTAATCAGGAAGTGAAGCCTTGCGGCTTCACTTCCTGGTTCCCTACTGTGCATGCGTGAGTCGCGCTGCATGATCCAACTGTTCACAGCTGTCTTCTGGGACCTGTGTGTCTCCTAGAAGACAGCAGGGGGGGGCGGAGGAGGCGCCGGACGTGGCGTAGATATCCGCATTATCTGTGGCTTCCTATGCCCGGAAGTGGGAGCAAATATCTGTATTAAACAGGTATCTGCTACCCCCTCCCCCCTGAAAGGTGCAAAATGTGATACCGGAGGGGGGAAGGGTTCCGAAAAGCGGAAGTTCAATTTTTGGGTGGAACTCCGCTTTAAGAATAGAATTCCCCTAACTTTGGAGAGATTTCATCTCACTTCCTGTTTTGTCTTCAGGAGAGAAAATGAGGGGAAATTACGCCCAACAGAACACATACAGTGTCTTGAAAAGGTATTCATACCCCTTGATATTTTCCACATTTTGTTTTGTTACAGCCAAAAACGTAAATGTATTTTATTGGGATTTTATGTGATAGACCAACACAAAGTGGCACAAAAATGTGAAGTGGAAGGAAAATTATAAATAATTTTCAACATTTTTTACAAATAAATATATGAAAAATGTGGCGTGCCTTTTTAGAGTCCACCTGTGTGTAATTTAATCTCAGTATAAATACAGCTGTTCTGTAAAGCCCTCAGAGGTTTGTTAGAGAACTTTAGTGAACAAACAGCAGAATGAAAGGCCAAGGAACACACCAGACAGGTCAGAGATACAGATGTGAATACGTTTAAAGCAGAGTTAGGATATAAAAAAATACCAAGCTGTGTACATCTCGCTTATTCTATCATCTGAAAATCTAAAGAGTATGGCACAACTGCAAACCTACCAAGACATGACCGTCCACCTAAACTGACAGGCCAGGCAAGGAGAGCATTAATCGGAGAAACAGCCAAGAGGCCCATGGTAACTCTGGAGGGGCTGCAGAGATCCACAGCTCAGGTGGGAGAATCTGTCCACAGGACAACTATTAGTCGTGCACTCCACAAATCTGGGCTTTATGGAAGAGTGCCAAGAAGAAAGTCATTGTTAAACGACAGTCATAAGAAGTCCTGTTTGCAGTTTGTGAGCCATGTGAGGGACACAGCAAACATGTGGAAGAAGGTGCTCTGATTAGATAAGACCAAAATGTTACTTTTTGGCCTAAAAGCAAAACGCTATGTGTGGCAGAAAACTAACACTGCACATCACCCTGAACACACCATCCCCACCGTGAAACTTGGTGGTGGCAGCATCATGTTGTGGGAATTCTTTTCTTCAGTAGGGACAGGGAAGCTGGTCAGAGTTGATGGGAAGATGGATGGAGCCAAATACAGGGCAATCTTAGAAGAAAACCTGTTAAAGTCTGCAAAAGACTTGAGCCCGGGGCACAAGGTTTACCTTCCAGCAGGACAAGGACCCTAAAAATACAGCCAGAGCTACAATGGAATGGTTTAGATCAATGCATATTCATGTGTTAGAATGGCCCAATCAAAGTCCAGACCTAAATCCAATTGAGAATCTGTGGCAAGACTTGAAAAGTGCAAATGGGCAAAAATTTCACTCTCTAGATGTGCAAAGCTGGTAGAGACATACTCAAAAAGACTTGCAGCTGTAATTGCAGCGAAAGGTGGTTCTACAAAGTATTAACTCAGGGGGGCTGAATACAAATACACGCCACACTTTTCACATATTTATTTGTAAAAAATGTTGAAAACCATTTATCATTTTCCTTCCACTTCATAATTATGTGCCACTTTGTGTTGGTCTATCACATAATATCACAATAAAATACATTTACGTTTTTGGTTGTAACATGAAAAAAAATGGAAAATTTCAAGGGGTATGAATACTTTTTCAAGGCACTGTACCTCACAGACAGAGGTTCAACCATTCCCTACTCCAAAACTTTAAAAATGATTTTGCTATACTGTACTTGTACTTTAATAATGACTTCTAGAATGCATATTCTGTAGTGAAATGTGTCTACCAGCCCTGTGCAGATTGGGTGCATACTACCCCTATTCTTATGACCTATCCCACCCAGAAACTTTTATTATGCACTATTGAATCTGCATTATATACTTAGCACTTAGTGCTGTAGGTCTTTCGCCTCTATACAACTATGAGATATTTTTTATCACAGAGGTACTCATAACAGTATTTTGGATACGTTTTCATACCCCCTTGGATTTTTCCACATTTTGTAGTGGTAAAAACATACAGTAATTCAACAATGTTATTACTAAAGCAATCAATACTTGGTAGAATCACCTTTGCCAGCATTGATAGCTGCAAGTGTTTTCAGGTGAGTCTCTAGCAGATTTTGTGCATCTGATTCTTGAATTTATTGGTGAACAGCAGTTTTCAGTGTTACCAAAAGTTGGTCAGTTGGTCTGGGTTTTGGACTGTGGCACTCCTTCGAGTCTAGTACAACTTCGGCTGTGACTAGGATCTATGCTGAAAGTAAACTTGTGCACCAATCTCAGGTCTTCAGAAGACTGAAACCATTTTCACCAGATTTCTATTACTCACTTCTTACATCTCCATGTACTGATGTGTATCTGGATTTTGCATTAGCATTCGAAAAAGTTCCCCATAAACGCTTAATCTACAGGCTGAGGTCTGGCATAAGGTTTGTTTTTGGATAGAAAACTGGTTAGAGGGGTGTGTCCAAAGGGTAGTGATAAATAACATGTATTCAGACTGGTCTGGAGTGGTAAGTGAGGTACCCCAAGGCTCTGTCTTGGGCCAATTCTGTTTAATTTATTCATAAATGATATAGAGGGTGGAATACATAGCTCAATCTCAGTTTTTTAAAACGACGCAAAAATAAGCAGGGCAATAACTTCACATCAGAATATAGAAATGTTACAGAAAGACCTGAACAAAATAACGGAGTGGGCAACTACATGGCGAATGTGGTTTAATGTGGAGAAATGTAAAATAATGCACTTGGGGGCTAAAAACACAAATGAAATCTATTCACTAGGTGGAATCAAGGATGGAGAAGGATCTAGGGGTCCTAGTAGATGATAGGTTCAGCAATGGCATGCAATGTCAAGCTGCAGCTACCAAAGCGAGCAGAATATTAGCATGCATAAAAAAGGGAATTTACTCCAGAGATAAAACTATAATCCTGTCACTATATAAAACTCTGGTAAGGCCACATCTGGAGTATTTCGTCCAGTTCTGGTCACCAGTCCTCAGAAAGGATGTGCTGAAGCTGGAGAGAGTCCAAACAGGGGCAACAAAATTAATAAGGGGATTGGAGGACCTCAATTACGAGGAACGACTGCAAGTACTAAATTTATTCTCGCTGGAGAATAGACGCTTGAGAGGGCAAATGATAGTGATCTACAAATACCTTAATAGTTATCCCAGCATAGGAAAGAAACAATTCTCACGGAGTGTGAGAGGACACGTGGCCACATAGCAAAAATGGAGGAGAAACATTTTAACCTGAAGCTGCACCGGGGGTTTTTCACTGTCAGGGTGATAAGGATTTGGAACTCTCTTCCACAATTGGTGGGTGTCAGTGGGGAGTATTGATATTTTTAAAAGATTTGGACGTGTATCTTAGTGAACATAATATACAGGGATCTAGGAAATGATTATCGGCACTGACACATGTACACCTACACAGGTTGAACTGGATGGACTATTGTCTTTATTCAACCTTACCAACTGTGTAACTATGATTAGTTTCCTACTTCCTAATATTTCATTTATTTTATGCCCTGGCTTTGTTTTCTAAGCCACTACAAAAATCAAAGGCTGTTAAAAAAGCTAAACATCATTCATTTGGCAGGATCTTTCTCATTACCCCCAGGAAACCTGCAGGCTATTCGTTTAGCTTTGTGATTGACTGTCAATGATCCAATAAAATAAAAGGAAGCACCACAAGATGAATTAAAAATTCTGTCACTGAGCTAGAATTTCTCTTTAATCCATCTACTTATATTAGTACTTGATTTGAAATTAT
Source organism: Rana muscosa (assembly GCA_029206835.1). Classification (NCBI taxonomy): domain Eukaryota; kingdom Metazoa; phylum Chordata; class Amphibia; order Anura; family Ranidae; genus Rana; species Rana muscosa. The sequence continues at coordinate 942,634,439 of CM055116.1, forward strand.
CACTAAGCTGGTCCATTTTTCTATAGATAATAACACTTAAAGCAATTAACAAGACATCTCAGCAATTGATGTTTTTTATCTAAATACTTGGGGTTATCTGAGGTAGCCATTCCCTGGGGGGAGCTCTCAATAGTATTGTCTTTAGTTAGGCTCAGAATGCCAGATCCTTACAGCTACCTTATTTGTCTCTAGATCTCAGTGACTTGAATGGATCATGAATGAATCCTTTAGTGTGGGAATTAGTCTATGTATAAGCCTTAGGGCACACACTATCTGATGTAATCTAACTACACGGAGCCTGCAACGATGATATAATCACATGTGACAGGTCAGAGATAAAATAAAATCACAACTGTGTATACATTATATGTACATTAAACCATGTTCGTGTTCCAAGGTTGCAGCAATGATACACTGAACAGTAAATGGACAAAAAAAAAGAAAGGTATGGTAATGTCATATAGCCCAGCTAAATTAATGTAGCACTAGCCCCATAGGAGCCGTTAGAATGGGTCCCTTGTTCCTTGCCTCGACCTCCTCAAGAACCTCATGTCCCGTGACACACTAGGTTGAATGTATAAACATGCAGGAGCATAGAAAATTACTGAAAATAGCACTTGGCATTCAGCAGTAATACCTTGTCAAGGAAGCAGGCACTAAGCAAGCTAGTAAAAGCAAACTTGGTATATTGCCACTAAACAAAGTTGTTAACAAAGCCAGCATAAAGTCGAATCAATGATGGTAGTAACACCTTCTAGTATACCAAACGATGAGTGGAAAGGACTAAGCATAAGATGATGTTTGGTGTCCAGATCAGCATAAACAGTAGCAAGGCCACCTTAGGTGCAGCAGTGAGCAGTATTAAACTTAAGCTACCAGGAACTATACTGCTAGAGTGCATTAATGGCAGTTAAGCTAGGCCTAGCCTGACTGGTATGCATTGTCTATGTGAAAATGGTTTGTTGGATGATTTAATGGCAGAGGCAAGCCTTTAAACTATTCTTCTGCCGGCTATCATTGGGGACCTTTAAGAAGCGTATGCTAACCAACCAGCATATAGTATAGGGTGGTAATGGTGTAACGTACACTGCACAGATGCAGTGTCCAGGGGAGTATAAATTCAGATAAGGTAAAGCACGTGTGTGGTGTGGATGTGATATATTTAATGTTTTACCTCCAATGACTTAGCTCATGCTAACAGTGTGTATGATGGACGATAAGCCCTCTTACCAGTCCTTGCAATGCATCTGTGATCTTTGCTTAAGAATGGGGTACCCCTCACTCTCCATCTGAAATGCCTCCGGAATCCAGTGGTGGGAAGCAGCAGGTGAGAGGACACTCTTTGGCCATGGTGTGGTGCAATCACTGTGGTCAGTGATCTGCAGGAAGGGGTCTCTCTCTTGCTGGACCTCTGCTCAATCCCCACCTCACCCCACCCCCTGGGTCGGCCTTGCTATAGTCTGTCAGCGGCTGTAGGTGTGCGTTCCTCGAGTCTAAGGTGCCAAGAGAGCAAAGTTTTCCTGGATAGTTCAGTACAGCCATCTCACCATTCCCCCTGCTCCTCAGTGCATCTTGGGAACTGTAGTGTACAGAGTCCACTGGCACCATTGTATGACTGCAGTTTTGAACTACAACTCCCATGGCTCACAGCACTCTGCATAGAAGAATACAGCATAACATTAGCATTGCAGTAAAAAGAAGAGCAACAGAGGGCATTGACCCCTTGTTCATGTTACTGTAGCCCAATACCTGGATACATTAATAACTGATAAAAGCATTGGTCAGTAAGATAATATTTTTAATAAACAATTAATCATCTGTATACATTTATAAACATAGAAACACAGAAGAGTGACAGTAAAAAAAAGACCATGTGGTCTATTGAGTCTGCCCAATTTTTTGAAATTTTTAGGTTTTTGCATGCGTTGGTTTTTTCTCCGTTGGAGTTCCATACAGACAATCGGAATTTCCTTTCATTTTTTTTCCATCGGAAAAATTTAAAACATGTTCTATTTTTTTACACCAATCGAAAAAAGTCCGATGGTCTTTTTTCATCGGAAAAAACGATTGTGTGTGGGCCCCATCGGACTTTTTTCGATTGGTGTAAAAAAATAGAACATGTTTTAAATTTTTCCGATGGAAAAAAAATGAAAGGAAATTCCGATTGTCTGTATGGAACTCCAACGGAGAAAAAACCAACGCATGCTCAGAATCAAGTCGACGCATGCTCAGAAGCATTGAACTTAATTTTTCTCGGCTTGTCGGAGTGTTTTACGTCACCGCGTTTTGGCCGGTTGGAATTTTGTCTGATGGTGTGTATGCAAGACTGATGGAAGTCAGCTTCATCGGAATTCCGACGGAAAATTCCATCGGATTTTATTCCATAGGAAATCCGATCGTGTGTACAGGGCATTAGTGTTGACTGACTCACTGCTTCAGATGGAAGTCTATTCCAAGCATCAACTACTATTTTGGTAAAATAATACTTTCTAAGATTAGTTTTGAACTTTCTGACTGCTAAGTTTAAGGTCATGTCCTCATGTTCATGATCATGACTTCATACTGAGTTGCAAAAACAAAGCAAAAAGTTAGGACCAAGAAATGCAGAGCTCCTATAATTTAATTTAAATGCTGGCTTCAGAGGAACAGTAATGTATATATAATATAGTATATAAAAGGATGGACAAACTACATACACCAGGGAGTTCGAGTGCTTATAAAATTACACTTGTTGACTCAACTTCTTGAGATCTTTTAAATTGATGTCAGTGAAAGTACATTTGTACTCACTACTTAAAAGCTGAACTGAACATTTTGTTTAAATTGACTTACCGTAATATATTTCTGATTCATCGTGTTTGTAGTTTCCTATCACGCCACTGATAAAGTACAGGCCAGGAGCGCAAGCGCAGCATAAGCGTAAGGCCTACATGATGGGGTTTGAACAGGAAGGCTAGAAGGTTAGGTAGGGGTTAATAAAAATGAATGCAGGAGTTATAATTCTAAATAGCATTTTATTGGAGGATAATAGGGTGTGGCAGGGTGTGGACAGGGTGGTCCTAAGGGGTTACTAGGGGTGGCGGCCCTCCAGTGTTTCAGTCGGACCAGAGGACAGCTAAGGACAAGATTCTCCTTGTGCTGGGGTGGTCTGCCTTTTGAAATGGAGGACCTTGAAAGCATGCTGGCTGACATTCGCACTGCGGCGGTTGCCAATGGGCCGCAATGGCTGCGTTCGCAGTTGTCAGGACTTTTGCCGGGGTCGGGGCAGGTATCTGCTACACCTGCCCCAGTACTTCCACGCGCTAGGAGGTCTAGGCCTCCTGTGCGCTTGAGCCCTGAATGGACCCCGAGGGGTAGTCGCCGCGCTGGGAGCCCAACCCTGGACCCTTCAGGTACCGCTGCCAAGAGAACGCCGTCTCGTCAGGCTGGCGGAGCTGGGAGGAATCCCCTTCAGAGGCGTGCCCCGGGGGGGAAGCGGGGGCCATCTTCCCGCTCCCGCCCCCCCGCGACTGAATCCCGGGACCCTACGGCCGTCACGGCGGGTCCCCTTCCCGCCGCTGGCGCGGCCCTGCGAGGGAGAGTGAGATCGCCCAGTGCTGGCCTGCTTCCTGGGGCGGCCGGGGCTGACGTGAGGAGAAGCGGAGGTGTTCGGGGAGGTGATGGCGGCGCAGCTACACCAAGCAAGGAGCGGTGGACGGCTTCTGCCCGCCCTTCCAGGCAGAGAGCGCAGCGTGGGAGACGTCCGGATACAGCAGCCGCGTGTGACGTCATCGGCCCGCGCTCGTCACCGGGTGAAAGGTCGGGGGGCCGCGGGCTGCTGGGAGAAGTCGTCCGCTCGGAAGGGGAGCTGTCTTCGTCTGAGGAGGGAGAGATGGACGCTGCGGAGGGCCTGGTGCGGGGGTCGGACGATGCGCTGCGGGGATCTGGATTGGCGGCTGCGAGGTCTGGGCAGCCTGGTGAGTACAGTTTGTGTGTGTCTCCTGTCAGGTCTCTTGTGCAGTGTGGGGTGGATGGTGGTGACTTGGGGGTCGGCTATGTGGGTCAGGCTCTGGGGGGGGGGGCTCTCTGTCAGGGGTTCCGCAGCAAGGGGTTCTGGTTGGTAGCGGGGGTTTGCAGGGGCTGCCAGTGGGGTCAGGCTCTGGTACGGGGGTGGCTCAGCAGGTGGTGTTGCAGGGTTGCGGTTGAGTGCAGGGTCACTGGCAGGGGTCGGGCGCCATTCTGGGGGTACTTCCGCCGGTGGTGCCGGTGACGGCAACCGCGGGGGTTGGCGTGGCCAGCGTCCTTCAAGCTTTTTTTGCGGGGTTCAGTGAGATGCTGGCTCGCTGGGACACGGTGGGGTCGGCCGGGGTCGTTTCCCCGGCGGCGGCTTGGACGGTTGCACAGGCTCCCACGGCGCGAGCCGGGGCTGCGGTCAGCCAGGGATCGCTGTTGGGGGTCGCACGGCATGGTGAAGGGGTCCAGTTGTGTACGGCTCCTGTGGTGGAGGCGGGGCAGCAGGGGGGACAGCTGCTCCAGTGGAGGCTCCGCTGTCAGCGCTGGACAAGTCTGCGGAAGGGAGCAAGAAGATGTCGGGGGTCGTGGAAGACGTGCGTTTAGGGGATGCGGCAAAGTGCGAGTTCTAGGTGTGCTTCGAGGGACCGCTGGGTGCTCATTTGAAACAAGAGGTGCGGGACAAGATTTGGATGGGGGAATATGTGGAAATATTCTCCTTGTTGCCCCTGGAGAAATTCAACCTGGACAAGGGCAAGCCGGACGAGAGCAAAAAGGAGGAGGAAGAGAAGCGGCGCTACCGGCTTATTCCTAGGACGTTTGGGAATTGGCTCCAAGCGTTTAACATTCTAGTTAGCGTGATCGGCGAGAAGTCTCCCGAGCATTGCTCTGCGCTTTTTGGCTATGCGGATGGTATTGCCGAGGCTCAGCGGGTCTATGGGGGGGTGGTCTGGCTGAGATAAGACGAGCAGTTCCGGCAGCGGAAGGCTATCCGGCCCGAACTTCGGTGGGACCATGAGGATATGAATTTATGGTTGAGGCTGATGACCCAGGCGAGGGCCGCCAGCGCTCCCTTTCAAGGGGGGGCTGGTGGTGGTCCCGGATCCTCGTCGCCATCGGCCGGAAAGCGTAAGGGATTCTGCTGGCAGTACAATGATGGGACCTGCAGATTCGGGGGATCCTGTCGTTTTCGCCATGAGTGCTCGGGATGCGGGGGAGCGCACCCGCTCTCAAAGTGCTTCAAGCATAACAAAGGTAAGTCCGGCTCGGCTGGCAAGAGGGAGGACTCCGGTGAGGGTGGAAAAGTTGGCTCCGTTCCTAAGTAGGTACCCTGACTGGGCGGCGGCTCGGCTCTTATTCCACGGTTTTTCTGCCGGTTTCGTGATCCCCTGTGCGTTGGCTAGTGTTCCTCCCGTCCCCTCCAACTTGCGGTCCGCCAGGCTCCAACCTTCGGTGGTGTCGGCCAAGCAGGCTAAAGAGGTGGCCTTGGGTAGGATAGCGGGCCCTTTCCCGACGCCCCCTTTGGACGGATTGGTTGTCTCTCCGTTGGGGGTGGTCCCTAAGAAGGAGCCCAATTCCTTTCGGCTGATCCATCATTTGTCCCATCCTAAGGGCGATTCGGTCAATGATGCCATTGATCGCGAATTTTGTGCTGTCTCGTATGCGTCGTTCGACAAGGCTGTGGCTTGGGTGCGTAAATTTGGAAAGGGGGCTCTGCTGGCTAAAACTGACATTGAGTCGACTTTCCGCCTCTTGCCGGTGCATCCGAGCAGCTTCCGCCTGTTGGGCTGTGTATGGGAAGAGCATTACTATGTGGATCTCTGCTTGCCCATGGGCTGTGCGGTTTCCTGTTCATTGTTTGAATCTTTTAGCTCGTTCTTGGAATGGGTGGTGCGGGACGTTTCGGGTTTGCAGTCCGTTATCCACTACCTGGACGATTTCTTGGTGATCGACCCTGGGGTGGGCAGGGTGTGCCATACGCTGTTGGCCACTTTGCAGCATGTCTTTGGGTTGTTCGGGGTGCCGTTGGCGACCGATAAGACGGAGGGTCCGGTTACCTCGCTTAAATTCCTGGGGATCGTGATCGATTCAGAGTTGATGGAATGCAGGCTCCCGAGTGATAAGGTGGAGGACGTGCATGCTGGGGTGTCCGTTGCTCTCGGTAGCAAAAAGATTCAATTACGTGCCCTGCAGTCTTTGCTGGGCAAGCTGAATTTTGCTTGCCGTATCATGCCAATGGGTCGGATTTTCTGCAGGCGTTTGGCGGCTGCCACGTCTGGGGTCAGAGCACCGCACCATTACATTCGATTGACCGCGGAGCATAAGGATGACTTGCGGGTCTGGCAGATGTTTCTGGATCAATACAACGGGCGGTCCTTGTGGATGGAGGAGATAGTGTCGGATTGCGATTTGGATTTATTTACCGATGCGGCTGGCGCAGTGGGGTACGGGGCGATTCTTGGGGATCAGTGGAGTGCGGGCAGGTGGCCGGACTCCTGGCGTGAGGCGGGCTTGCTGGGCAACCTGGTGCTTTTGGAATTGTTTCCCATAGTGCTGGCTGTAGATATTTGGAGGGAAGAGTTCAGGAACAGGCGAGTGCATTTTCATTGCGACAATATGGGGGTGGTACAGGCCATTAACAAGGTTTCGGCATCCTCGCCTCCGGTGGTGCATTTCCTTAGACATCTGGTGTTACAGTGTTTGTGTTTCAATTGCTTTGTGTGTGCGGTGCATGTGCCGGGTGTCCAGAACGATGTGCCTGATGCGTTGTCTCGCTTGCAGTGGGACCGATTCCGTGTCTTGGCGCCGGGAGCGGAGCAACACGGGAGGCCTTGCCCGGATCGCTTGTGGGACATCGCCTTCGCTCGATAACTGGGCTTCTTCGGAATTCGGTGTGCCCGGCCACTTGGAGCGCATACGAGAAGGTGTGGGGTGAGTGGCGGGCACTTGTACAGGGGGCAGGAGGCTGTCCTGATGACGATAGTCATTTGGGCCTAATTCTGGATTTTATTGGTAGGAATGTCGAAAAGGGGGTTTCTGTCTCTAAATTGGGGCAAAAGATGGCCGGCTTGGCCTTTTTGTTTCAGGTCTCGGGGGTCCGGGATGTCACTAAGCATGCGTTGGTTAAAAAGGTGCTGAGAGGCTATCGTAAGGGCAAGGCCGTGCCAGACTTGCGTCGGCCGGTCTCCTTTGACATGTTGGGCGCCATCCTAGGTAGCCTGGATGGGGTGTGCACGTCGGCTCATGAAGCGGCTCTTTTTCGGACGGCTTTTATTTTGGCCTTTTTTGGGGGGTTGAGGGTCGGTGAATTGGTGTGCAAGTCCAAACGTGGCGGGGGTGGTTTAGATGCGAGCAACGTGGTGCTCCGGGAGGGGGAGGTCTCTCTTTTCATCAACAGGTCGAAGACTGACCAGAGAGGGAAGGGCACTTGGATTGCATTGGGTGTGGTTCACGGGTCCCCGGCCTGCCCGGTGCGGGCGGTTCGTGACTGGTTTGCGCTCCGGGGGGCGGATCCCGGGCCTTTCCTTCGTCACATGGATGGGTCCGCATTGTCCAGGTTCCAATTTGGGTCGGTTTTCCGGAAATGCCTCGTGGCTGCGGGCTGTTCCGTGCAGGGGTACTCCTCACATTCATTCAGGATCGGAGCGGCCACGGAAGCAAAACGATGGGGGCTGGAGGACAGGCTGGTACAGCGTATTGGGCGCTGGGAGTCCCAGCATTTCAGGTTGTATGTCAGGCCTCACCTGTTGTAGGGTGGGGTAGCGTGGGTCCTGGTGGGTGTCATTCTGTGTGGTAGGCGGTCCGCTGTTTTTTCCGGTCTGGTAGTGGGGAGTGTTTGGCTGTCTGTTTGTGTTGTTGGTTCTCTGTCGTTTGTTTTATGTGTGTTGTTTTCACGGATACGTGTTAGTTGCTGCTTCTGTCTTGTTTTGCAGGTTCGGAATGCTTGGTCTGGATCCTGGGCCATTCGTATGTGTTCTGGGGGGCCAAGAGGGCTGCAGTTAGGCCCGAGGGTCGGCAGTTAGGTTTCCCCAGGGGCCAGGTCAGGATCCGGTGGATCGGGGTCCCGGGTATGTTGTGGTCCAGGGTTCTCCCGGAAGTGCATCATTACTCCAGGCTGGATAGGCCCCCGGATGTGCTGCTGCTGCATGTGGGGGGTAGTGACCTGGAGGTCCGGGCATCCCGGAAACTGTGCAGGGACATAAAATTTGACTTCCTGCGCTTGAGGTCTATGTTCCCCGACACCGTGGTGGTGTGGTCCGACATGGTTGCTAGAGCGTCTTGGCGCTTGGCGGTGTCGGCGGACCGCGTAAATAAAGCCAGAATCAAAGTTAATAAAGCGGTGGCCTCGTTCTTTGTTCGTAACGGCGGTTTGGCGATCCGCCATCGAGACTTGGAGAGTGACCCTTGGCTGTTTTTGAGAGGCGATGGGGTTCATTTGAGTGCGGTGGGGATTGATCTGTGGTCTTTGGGCCTGCAGGATGGTATCCAGCATGCCCTGCGGGTGTGGCGGGCCGGCCAGGCGTGAGGTTTCTCGCTGGGCGTCTGTGGCAGAGGTCGTAGGGTTTTTGTAGGCGGGATGGTTACACTCTTTGGAGAACGAGGGGTTGGGCCCATCTATGGTATGGGTGTACCTGCCCTATTAAAGGGGGAAGTAACACGTGATGGTGCAGTTGGCTGTATCGGCTGGTTAATTGGCCAAACAATTGTCCCCGAGCTGGCGTAATTTGCAGCTGGGGGCCGTGGAAAGGCAAGGTGGGCCATATACAGCTATTGGGCCAGTCAGTGGGTGCCTTCAAAAATCCTAAGACAAAAAGCAGGCAGTGATTTTCAGTCAGAGAGGTTATAACATGTTTTTCATTCTGTATATGATGTAATAAAAGTTTTATGGTTGGTTATGTAATAAAAGGGCTGCTGTGGCCATTTAAACCCAAATTATATGTCTGGGCTAAGTCATTTTAGTTAAGATAAGGTGATGTGGAAAATGGCATACAGCCGGTACTTGGACAATACCCCAGACAAGTACAGGCCAGGAGCGCAAGCGCAGCATAAGCGTAAGGCCTACATGATGGGGTTTGAACAGGAAGGCTAGAAGGTTAGGTAGGGGTTAATAAAAATGAATGCAGGAGTTATAATTCTAAATAGCATTTTATTGGAGGATAGTAGGGTGTGGCAGGGTGTGGACAGGGTGGTCCTAAGGGGTTACTAGGGGTGGCGGCCCTCCAGTGTTTCAGTCGGACCAGAGGACAGCTAAGGACAAGATTCTCCCGCCCTCCCGCCCCGAATTTTACAGGGTTTGCAGCGGGTGATTAGTTGTTGTGGGTTGACTTTTGGATTGCAGTTTGTCATGGCGGCAGGCAGAGGTCGTAGGGTTTTTGGAGGCGGGGATGGTTACGCTCTTTGGAGAACGAGGGGTTGGGCCCATCTATGGTATGGGTGTACCTGCCCTATTAAAGGGGGAAGTAACACGTGATGGTGCAGTTGGCTATATCGGCTGGTTAATTGGCCAAACAATTGTCCCCAAGCTGGCGTAATTTGCAGCTGGGGGCCGTGGAAAAGCAAGGTGGGCCATATACAGCTATTGGGCCAGTCAGTGGGTGCCTTCAAAAATCCTAAGACAAAAAGCAGGCAGTGATTTTCAGTCAGAGAGGTTATAACATGTTTTTCATTCTGTATATGATGTAATAAAAGTTTTATGGTTGGTTATGTAATAAAAGGGCTGCTATGGCCATTTAAACCCAAATTATATGTCTGGGCTAAGTCATTTTAGTTAAGATAAGGTGATGTGGAAAATGGCATACAGCCGGTACTTGGACAATACCCCAGACAAGTTAATTTTGGGCACTTCTGTCTAGATATATAAGAGTTTAGTTACTAAAATTGGAGAGCTGGGGCAGCTGTCCATGGTAGCCAATTGGCTTCTAACTTCAACTTGTTCAATTACGCTTTGGCTAAAAAAAACTGGAAGCTGATTGGTTTCTATACAGAGCTGACCCAGATTTTGCACTCTCCAGCTGTAGTAAATCAACCCCATATGGGCTGATTTACTAAAGGCAAGGGAAGCTGCACTTTGCAAGGGAATTTTCCCCAGGGCTTAGTAAATGTGGTAAAATTTCAAGAATACCCAATCACACGCAAGGAAACGGAAAAAAAAACAAGCAGGATTGGATAATGGAAGTAAGCAGGGCTTCACCTCATTCACTAAGCTCTGGCAAAACTTATATTTCAAAGTGAACAGTCTATCTTTTAGTAAATCAACCCCATACTGCAGTATTATTGATACATATACAGGTACATATACAGGTACAATATAAAGTACCTTATATACAATTTACTGATTGCATCCCTTCCGAAATGCTTGTTTATTGCTAAGCTGAATAATAAGCACGTGCCTCTCTCTGTTTATTGAACTGCCAGGCCTAGTATGGTGCACTCCTTTGGTTGCCTTCTTTTATACTGAATAATGCACAATTGTGATCATATATTTACAAAAGTTCTCACATTTTCACTTCACTTGTTTCAAGTAATGAAATGGGTATTTGTGACCTGGCTGTAAGTTTTCCCTGTACCTGTCCACCTCACACCCAAAGCCCTTCTTCACACATTTTCAGGCAATTTTAAAGCATTATTTGCCTATTTCTGAGCTTTCTTTCATATACAAAAACATTTTTTTTTAAATAGTTTTTTACGTTTTTAAGCTTCAGGTATTTTTGTTTTTGCAGTATCATCTGTGACGTGACAATCTAAGTTGCTGTCCTTGTATCTGCTTCCTGGTTTTACTGTGCGATATTGTGGGGCCTTGCGTTGCCGGAGCTCTAGAGCCATGTCCACTATACCTATTTCTTCCCAGGCTCTCTGCCGCTTGACACGGTTTTTGCAATAGACATCACTTGGAATGCAGTGGATCTTATGGGCCCTCATTAGGTGGCTAAAAGTCTCCACATCCAGCATGGACACTACTGAATCCTGCACTTTGTTCACAGGCCTAAAGCTGGTGATAGATGGATAGAAACTTTAGCCTTGGTTCAGCAGAGATCTGCTAAATTTTGATCCATCTATGGTCGTTCCCACTGGAGAAAAGTTGATATAAGAATCGGTTTCTCTCAAACAGGAATATTGGAAAATTTTTACTTGAGTGGGACTACAGCCAGTCGGCTGCTCAGGGAATTCTGACAGCAGAGGAGTCTGACTGTCAGAATACAATAGCGCAATGGGAACAATTCCTCCATCCACCTTGATTGTGTGTATGGGGAAATCTTTTTACTTATTGATCAAAAAAAAAATCCATCTATGGCCAGCTTTAGGTTGTTAGGAGAAGGAGATGGAAAAACCTGAATTTTCAGGTGCTCCTTTGGAAGTCTATGTGGAAAAATTTGCAATTTTGCCAAACATTTATGCTCGTGTACTATTGTGCACTACAAGTGTAAGCACAATGCTCAGGTGTGAATGGGCACCACTGAATATAATGGTAATTTATGTTAAGTGTTGTTGCGAAACAAAACGTTCAGCTATAACTGAGGGCTGAGGTTTACATAGATGGCCTAAAAACAATAAGCAAGTTGACTGATTTCCATATTGCTAGGGTGGTTAGGGATAACAAACACTTACAAGCATTTTTTATTTATTTTTTAAAAATCTTTCTAATTTGAGTTTTCATCGATATACAAAATTAGCCCACACAGGGGCCGAACATTTGCCCACGCAGGGGCCATTCTCCTGCTGCAGGAACAGGCCGCAGCAGGGCACAACAATAAACATAAAACATCCTACTTAAACTACAACCCCAATGTGGGGAGAGGGTCAGTTCAGGGTGAACAGTGCTCAACATGGTGTCGGGAGGATGCTGCATCCTGAGAAAAAATTGGGTCGATACTTTAACAAACTAGTATGAAACCGTTAAACTAGTTAGTGGTTACTGCATCATTTGCCACGGTAGCATCCTCTTACCAACAAGTCCATACCTTCTCAAATTTTTGTGGACAGCCCCTACCCGAGTAGATGGCCTTATAAAGGGGTAAACTGGCATTCACTAGGCTTTTCCAGAATCCGACAGAGGGGGGAGACGATTTTTTCCAATGCATCGTGATAGCCTTACGAGCATAGTACAGTAGCAGGGAGATGAGTATTTTCCTGGCTCGAAGCACTGACATTCGTTCCACCAGCCCCAGAAGACAATATTTGGGATCATATGGGACACGAGTTTTAGTGACCTTAGCAATTACCTGGAGTATTGCCTTCCAGTAAAGTGCGATCGCTGGGCAATCCCATAAAATTTGGAAAAAGTCGCATGGTTGATGCGAGCAATGCCAGCACGCCGGAGAACGTGCCGGCGACATCTGGTGCAGCCTATGAGGCGTATAATGAGCATTCATGTACAATTTTGTATTGGACTAGTTTGTCCCGTGCTGAGACCAGAGGGGAGAAGAGAAAATCCCAAATCTCCCTCCAGTCATCCTCGTCCAGCTCCGGTATATCCCCCACCCATTTCCTGCGGAGGGAGGACAGCTTGGGGTTGGCAGCAACCAACAGGGACCCATAGAGTTGGGACGTGGGTTTCTCCAGGTCCCTCACCTGAAGGGTGAATTCGAGCTCAGAATACTCCAAGACAACTGGTTGGCCCAAGAACTGACACCTGAAGGCATGAGGTATTTGAAGGTACCTAATATGGGCCTGTGCAGGAACGTGGAATTTGGCACGTAAAACGCGTGGAAGAGGGAAAGCTCTCCGTTAGTGATCACATGTTTAAGGGTGAGAATTTTGTATTTGGCCCAAGCCTGCGGATCCGGGATGGTATTAAACTGTGATAGGTTAGGGTTCAGCCACAGGGGGGTGTGAGGAGACCAGGAGTTAGGCTGGGGTGCACTCAGTGCCTCACCCACCTTCCATCACTTACAAGCATTTTAGTTGGCTACTGTCGAAAAAACTCTGTCATCAGATTAATCCTTTCCCTTTAAAGAAAAAGGGACAATCCCATTCCTTTTATGTGCTGTATCCATTCATCAGTTGAATGAGATAACAACTGTACTGCAATAATCCAGACTACCACATATCTATCACCATCTGTAGCTCCTAGCAGGAGGCCTCTCCATGTTTGCAGCTCTTACAAACCTTAGAGGATGTTTTTTCTATAGACAAAGAAATGTCTGGATTAACAACAGTGATACAAATCGTATTTAATCATGTCATCATGTCAATATTATAATTACTGTATTTATTGGCATATAACACTCACTTTTTTACCCTGAAAATAGAGGGTAAACTGTGCCTGCGTGTTATACGCAGGGGTCTGTGGAAAGGTTTTTTCCTGAAATTTCCCTCTTAAAGTTAGGGTGCGTGTTATATGCCGATAAATACGGTAATTTACTCTAAAATCTAATGTCCTTTTTTAAAATAAATACAGTATAAAGTAATTTTGGATGAAGAAGGTGTTGCTTATAATTTGGTTTTGGGTTTAGATACACTTTAAAATGTATATATAGCTGGTTGGATAGGCGGGATCCACTCAAATCCTACGGCCCAGGTCAAAGCAAATGGCGTGTTCTCAGCCCTGTTTCCCATTGGGAATGGGACAAGACAAGGCTGTCCGCTATCCCCCCTCCTTTTCGCTCTTTCCTTGGAGCCGTTCCTCTGCACGGTCAGGCTGAACCCGGACATAAAAGGACTCCCGGTGGGAGATGCTCCCTGTAAAATATTGGCCTACGCAGAGGATCTCCTATTCTCTCTGATGAACCCCATGATCTCTTTACCCAACCTTCTGAGGGAATTCGACAGATATGGTGCAGTTTCACATTTGAGGATTAACTTTATCAAGTCGGAAGTGATGGGCGTAGCAGTCCCCCTCCCAGCCCTGCTTACCATGCAAACAAATTTTAATTTTAAATGGACGAGCACGGCCCTAAATTACCTTGGCACATATATCCCACCTGACATATCACGTACATTTGCCCTTAATTTCCCTCCCCTTCTGGCCAAAACACGTGCTCTTTTAGAAAAATGGCACACGGGACTCCACTCCTGGTTTGGCAGGTGTAACCTTGTGAAAATTAGCATCTTGGCCAAATTCCTCTACCTTATCCAAGCCCTACCAATACAAATACCACCTTCCTTTTTCAAGCAAGTACAGGCCCTCTTTACCCGATTTGTCTGGGCACATAAGAAGCCCCGACTCAGTCGGACACAGCTGACGCTCCCCAAACATTACGGAGGTCTGGCTCTACCAGACATTAGACAATACTACCTGGCCACCCATTTAGGCCGGATACTTGATTGGAGGCGCAATGCACCGTCCAAACTTTGGGTACAACTCGAGCAGTCCCAATCCCATATACCCCTGAAGGGAATGCTGTGGTGTTATCAAAGCCTGCCCCCTGAGCTGAAATCACGCCCGCTAATAGGCACTACATTGAAGCACAGCTCCCGATTTGCCATTCACTCATCCCTCGCGACCAGAAACTCACCGCTACTCCCGATACTTGGACATCCGAGCTTCACACCTGGTTTACACCCGGCGGAGTACTCTCTATTGAGAGACTCCGGTTGCGATCATGCCGCCAAATTCGTTATCGGAGGGAGGTGGCCCTCTATTTCAGACCTCATAGAGGCGACGGGAACCTTTCACCTCCCCTTCTGGAATGCGGTGCAAATCCACCACTTCCTTCATTCCATCCCTGACCCCCAGGACTTCTCCCGACAGTTGACGACCTTTGAAGACCTTTGCTCAGGTACGGACCCCTTGTCCCACATACTATCTAAGGCATACTCTGTACTGAACACACCACAGGAACAGCCACAACTGCCCTGTCTGACCAGATGGGAAGCGGACCTGAACTGTACTTTTTCCGCGACGCAAAAACAACGTATCATCAATTTTGCACTCAAATCGTCTCTGTGTACTAAAACACAGGAGACAAACTTCAAAATTTTATCCAGATGGTACCTGACACCCTCTAGACTACACAGATGCTTCCCCTCTTCCTCGGACCAGTGCTGGTGCTGCGGGGAGGGGGAGGGATCGCTCTTGCATATCTTCTGGTTCTGTCCCAAACTGAGAGTCTTTTGGGGGGACGTCCGCCGCATCACACAGGAGTTCACAGAGTATGACATTCCGGGGGATGCGGCGTTCATCCTCCTACATCACTCGAACATCTCGGCCAAAGTATACAAGAAATCTCTAGTGCGCCACCTGCTTAATGCGGCTAAGGCATGTATACCTCTTTATTGGAAACAACAGTCCCCACCAACCACCACACATTGGCTGAGGAAAGTGGAGGATGTAAGAAAGATGGAGGACTTGATCCTCACTGCGCAACACAGGCGTGAAACCTACACAAACACCTGGACTAAATGGAGTATCTTTATTTATTCTGATGAGGGGCAACACCTCTTGGGATCATAGATTCCCCCAGATCTTAAGCTTCTAGTCAACCTGCCTGCCACCGCCCTGTCTCCTCCTCTCTCCTTTCACCCCCTTCCCCCTTCTTTTTCTCTCCTTTCTTTCTAGCTGCAAATTTTTTTCTTCACCCGATATAACCTCCAACACTGATAGTGTTGAAGTTCTCTAGAAAAGGTGAAAAAGAAATAAGGGTGAGCCCCTTGCCTCTTGACTTCACCACGGAACTTGATACTTGTGTACCACTTATGCTATGAGCGCTTGGTCCATTGGCCAAAGCTACCATATAAAATGGAGATATGACATGATATTCTGATCGTGTGTAGGCAGCATAAGACTACGGTCAAATATATGATTTTTAAGAAACATCTTAATGCACAATCAATCTTTTATGTTACTGAAAGATGACTGGGTGATTGTTAGAAAATTATTCTTATGGGAGTTTTATGGGACTAATCTCAAAGAAGTATACTTCTATGGGTAAAATTAACTGGAAATCTCATAACTGAAAGATTGTTGGGGAGTTAGTCTCGTGCTTCTGGCTAAATCTTTGGACAGAGAAAACAGGAGATCAGTTGCCAATAGTTTATATTAAAGTGGAACCTGGAGGCTATTTTTTTTGCATTCAATCCAACAAACCTGAACTGACCTGAATGTGTGTGGATATAAATGGATGCTTATATCTGGCCAACCATAGGTGTACATTGCAGTCTGTTTTTATCTGTGAAATCACAGACTGCCAGAATGCCCATGTGAAAGGGGCTTATTAGTGGTCAGTTCTGTCGGTTCACAAGTCAGCGCATGACCAAAGCATCCCAATTATGACTAACATTGCCTTCAACAAGAATATCAATGACTGTTTCTAATAAAAGGGCCCTTTTCACATGTGCACATTCCTTCATGACATTAAAATACATTTAAATACAGCCAATGGAAATGTTATGAAGAAAGCACACTATGCTTTTTCTACATTGTTTATAGAACATTATAAAAGAATTCCTAAAAGAATAGTTTATACACTTCCGCATTTGATGGTCATGTTTGCATCTTTAATACACGGTTAGAGCATAATTAACCCCTTTTGTGACCAGCGCTTTTTGAAAATTAGGCGTCCACACCAAGTTAAACAGCATTGGTATGCATTAGTTAAAGTGTTTGTTACCCTAAAAAACATCAGCAGGGGGATTCTCAGCCCTTCCCGCTGTAGCTGCAGATTGGGAGAGGGAACAGCGGGCAGTCACGTGAGCGCCGTGCGGTGCTCTGAAATAAAGTATAGAACAACATTTTTTTTAATAAAGCACACACACTGGACACATTGCATTTTAGAAACACTGGGGATTGCCTGAAAATTGCAAAGTGGGTTTACACCCACTTTGAGTCTGAGAACTAAGAACACACACAGTTGCCCAGTTCTCTGTTGCAAGATTAAAGGAGATCTATAGTCACATCTTATGCCGCGTACACACGGCCGTTTTTCCCGTCGAAAAAAATGACATTTTTCCCATTCGACGAGAAAAACGATAGTCTGTGGGCTTTCTGTTGTTTTTTTCGACGAGAAAAACGGCATTAAAAACGACGAGAAAAATTAGAACATGTTCTAATTTTTCTCGTCGTTTTTTTCGACATGTTTTCCGCGGCAGTGTTTCCCATAGGGAAACACTGCCGCGGAGCCCACACACGGTCGTTTTTTTCGACCAAAAAAAAAAATGACATTTAAAACGGCCGTGTGTGAGGGGAACAAGCTGTTCATCGTTTTTAACGTCGATTTTCTCGACAGTGTTTTCACCGTCGAAAAAATCGACCGTGTGTACGCGGCATTATAGTTTTGCTATGACATTGTAATAGCAAAACAAATCAATATTTATTTTTGACAATTTAATATAAGCTTACTGGAAAAAATATCCTTTTATGTTGTGAGTTCTGCCTGTCCGCTGGCCATCTCTTTCCACAACTTCCTGGTTTCCCTGCATGCTTTGCAGCGTCTCCTCTGCTGTTTACTATCAATTTCTAGGGACTACATATCCCATGTTACCTTGCTGCCTGCAAGCTGTGATTCCTGTACTGACTCTGCATCCTGAAACGCCTCCTTTCAGCACCTCTGTAGTTCAGAAGGCAGGCTCTGTGAAACTTGTGACACAGCAGTGACTACTTACAACTTATAGTGAATATTTGTCACAGAATTAAAAAAAGTGAATGTGTGGGGATCTTCACAAAGTAAGTTCATTCAAGATCATTCAGAGTAATAAGAATAGGCTAAAAATAATTGAAATACAACATGGAAAGGAATACATGATTTTCCATTTTGATCATGGATAGGCTGTAATTAACGTTTTCACAGCATGAGGCATTTAACTTATAAAGTTGAATTGCAGTCATGAAGAGGTTAAACAAACCAGGGCAAAATCATCCTGTAGGTGGCACTATGCAGCAAACTCTCAGTGTAGTCTATTGGAATAGCGTTGCCTTCAGATTAATCTGTTAATGCTTTCCTTTCCATAAAATGATGTACCCTAAGCAATCGTGTGGACCTAAGCACTTATTGCAACTTATCATACGAAAGGGTTAACGCATAAGCTACTCATTGGTAAACACATCCCACTTGGATAGTCTGAGCATAAAAATACCCTCAAAGGCTCAGTGGAATATGTAAAAAGATGACCCATGTAAAAGATTCTATACTATCCGAAATCCATCCTTTGAAGTGACAGACAGAAAAGACAGAGATGAAGAAGAAAACACAGCTCATCTGGGACAGGAGCACATTGACCCTTCCATGCCTTCGCATAACTGAGACAGCTACACAGCTGCCAGAGAGGACGGAAGCCAAGGAACAAGCGAAGACGCCAACAAAACAACAGCCTGATGTCACTGCCAAACTCATACACACACCAGAACCGGGCTACATGCCAGGCACAAACCATAGTGCCACCGAGGTTGTGCAACTGTTGTCTCCACAACCTCACCAAGGTGACCTCTTCTTAAGTGGAGACGGAATAAGCTGCCGGGTGAGATAGTCCCCTTATATCTGTACAACTTTTGTTGCATTTCCAGCATGATAAATCCAGGCTTGTTCAAACCCCTTTTAAGATTAATTTAATGTGTCCCGGATGCACCGAAGCATTAACAATCCCTGTCTGTTCTTCAGTCCAGTGACAAAGTGTCATGTTCTCATTACATCTTCCAGCTTGAGAGTGTTAATGATACAATTGCATAAACGCTTGTCACTTCTGGAAGGGAAAGGATTAAACTATGGCGGGTAAGAAGATAAAACAACAAATTATTGCACAGTTCTTGGCGAAATGAAGAATGCTTTCATCAGCAGAAGAGAATTGAAAATGAAGACAATCAAGTATTTGTGTCTTGGGAGGTGAACACAAGCATTAACACTTGGCCCTTGACCCTTGTGTGTTAATGGTAAAATTAATACAATTATAGATAGATAGATAGATAGATAGATAGATAGATAGATAGATAGATAGATAGATAGATAAAGGTTAACACATTCATTGATGCTTGGCTCTTTAGGGGAAAGCTAATAATAGATAGATAGATAGATAGATAGATAGATAGATAGATAAAGGTTAACACATTCATTGATGCTTGGCTCTTTAGGGGAAAACGAATAATAGATAGATAGATAGATAGATAGATAGATAGATAGATAGATAGATAGATTGATAAAGGTTAACACATTCATTGATGCTTGGCTCTTTAGGGAAAAACTAATAATAGATAGATCGATAGATAGATAGATAGACAGATAGATAGATAGATAGATAGATAGATAGATAGATAGATAGATAGATAGATAGATAGAGGAAGATAACCAAGTCATCTGTTTGTAGCTCTGGTGTTACTACTACCTGAAGACAGTTCTTTTTCTAACCTTTCCAAGTAAGAATGCTGAATTTAGTTTAGGATTTAGCAGAATCCTTCGGGATCACAGCAATGTTTATACAAAGATTTAGTCAACCAAGACTGATTTCCCATGGAGTTTTAATAGAAAGGAAGGACAGATAGTTAGTGCTTTTCCAATGACAAAAAATAGACCTTTGCTGTTTGATTGATTATGGAAATTAAGATTCGGTTTGATACCCAATCAACTCCGCAGATGTGGAATCGATTTATCACTAGTTATGAACATAGAAGACAGATTCAGTATCTTGTCAATGCATCCCAGTGCCATTTTAATCTGCCTATTAAAAATAAAAAGTATATCAGGAAAACATCACTTGAAAAACACATAAAATAAAAGCACTGGCCTATTTAGATTGAACGCATGCCCCACACTGGTCTGGAGTCTTTGCGTTAGCTTTGCATCCAGAATGCTATACAGAGTTTCTTTGGTGTAATTATTCAGTAACTTACATTTGCTTCACAATTTAATTATGAGTATCAACGTTCTTCTCTGGTACAAAGACATATTAGAGATTAAAGAATTTTGTTATAATCGGCATCCTTGTCAAAGATGTGAGGCCCGGATAAACCTTTATCCTAGAAACCAGAGACAGATGCAAAGATGATACTTTTTTTTTTAGGATTAAAATGACGTTTATTGTAATTATATTAGGAAATCCCTGAATAACCAAGGCCAAGTCACCCATCACAAACCCATAGCATCATCTGTCTTGTGACAGGCACAGCCCCTAATGAAATCACTGAGTGATGGATGGTGTGCCTATTTCTGCTTCTTTTGGGTTTCTTTCCAGACAGAAGAGCACAGTACAGGGAATCTACCCAAGACTTAATGAGTTAAAGGAACTCTGTACAACTTGTTTAAGGTAGGGCTCCAGATGTGGCATAATTGCTTCTCTGTGCATCTCCATAATCAAAACCATGTATCTAGAGCACCGCTTTTATCCACCATTTCTAATGTGTTCATCAGATCACAGATGATCACATTTTTTTTCATAATATTTTAATCTCGATAGTAGTTGCAACTTGGAAACCCGATGTTCTGGGGTCTCACATTCCAGCTACGACACTGATCTGCAAATTTAAAATATGTGGTTCCCAATAAAATGTAATTAAATGAGGATAAACTGGGAACCCCAAAAGGCCCGTTTGGGTGCAAACACCCATCCTACGCTCTTACTATTGATATCTATTTTATGTTCTATAGTTTTATATACAAAAGCTTTGATGAAAAAATACCATATAGTAATAAAATTCTTTATTCAATTTTAAATTAAAATGCTCTAACTGCCTTTTTCACCTGCTCACCAGATACTGTGCAACCACAACTCTCAATATACACTAACTTAAATACCTAAGAGAAATCAAATCTATCTATATGATGAACATATAAATAAATACTATAGTATAATCAGTGTTTGTCGTGAGAATTATTGCCATTCAGGTTCCACTCAACATATACCGTAATAAGCTTATTGAAATGGGAAACCCACAAGAAATTTCATTGTATTTGCAGAGAAAGCAATAGCAGGGAATGATTTGAAACATTCATTAATTGGTTAATGTATCAAACCTATGCAATTAAAAACAGACTGGGTCGATTTTCCATAGTACAGGCAGCGTTGAGGTCCCCAATAAAACACAACAATTGATTTCATCTCGCCCGGGCTGAGGTTCATATAAAACACTGAAGACACTTTCACTGCAAATCCAGATATAGCAGCCTCTTTATAGACTTATAACAATAGACCTGTCTGATAACTGGGCTCATTTCTACAATAGAAATACAAAAGGAAATAAAGCTTCCAGCTAGATCCCCAGAGAGTTATAACTAGCATTACCTATGAATAGACACCTCAATAAAAGTCAACGGTGCACCGTCTCTTCTCATATGTTAGTGAAACAATAAAATAAAAACTTAGCTGGAAACAAATGAAGGAGAAAGAGGATCAGACGCAAAAAAAAAAAAATGGGGGGGAGTGATGTATAGGGACGGCAGGGACACAAAAGGGAGATGGGAAATATGGAGAAATAAGAGATAGGATTAGAAAGAGAGGAAGGGAGGGGGCAAAGAGACTGAGAAGTGTTAGGTGCGTACAGATGTCACTTTTAACGCCCACAGATCTAATTTCTTAGCACATCAAGGTGAAAACTAAGTCTGATACTTGCTACTATGCAAGCCAAAATGAAGACACAGAATCTACTGCATTCTAGTTATGTGTCCAATCTGAAAATAGAGATTTATACAGTAAAT
Source organism: Rana muscosa (assembly GCA_029206835.1). NCBI lineage: Eukaryota > Metazoa > Chordata > Amphibia > Anura > Ranidae > Rana > Rana muscosa. The sequence continues at coordinate 942,655,984 of CM055116.1, forward strand.
CTTTTTTTTCGATAGGTAACAAAAATGAGGGTGCTATATAATAACTACACCTGAGCTCACTGTACACAACGGCTTTCCAAAAATAGCTCAGGCTGACTTATTAAATAAGAGTGCAAAGATCAGAGCTGTGCCGTAAGCTCTAGCAACTAAATTACAAACCATATTCTGCCATTCTGCCAACTATATACAGAGAGCAGATGGTTTCCAATTGGTAACCACTGGCTATTGCACTAGGCTAAGACTGTCTTAACAAAGCAAATAAGCCACAAGCAAAGTACAGTAATCCGTAGCAACCATTAAGAACTCATCTTCTATTGATTTGTCTGATTTCTATGGGTTAAGGCACACTGCCATTGTTACTAGCTGTATTGAATGAACCTGGATATCTGCTTTCGAGGATTTACGCAGTGAAGATGTGGGATTTTTATAGCGGATAGATGTCACCCAAACAAAACTCCACAATGTGTTACTGTAGTCATCTAAGACATCTATGAGCTGACTTAAAAATAGTGTCCATAATAGAAGGCAATTTAGATGTAGGAAGGCGTGCAAAGTGATCCTGGGTGCGTAAAATAATCTCAATCTGCTTCTCTGCTATAATATAACAGTCCCCAATAAACGAATGAATCACAGCATGTTTGTATTGAGCTTGTCATTTGCAAAGCCAAATGCCTGTATTGTGCTGTCATAATGTAGCCTCAAGATGGTGAATCTGTTGGCAGAGCAATAAGGGCCCATTCACTGCACAACAGTAACTGTTACCAACTGTGCCCAGCTGCCAGGCACACAGAAGGGTATAACACATACAAATTACATACACGTCAGTGAATTATGTATATCTGATTATATGTGTCACATGTGAATCACTGTTTATGTATTTGCCATTCACAGTAATTATGGTATTTAGGCTAGCATGATTCATTGCTCATTAGTGAACAAGTCCAGATATCAATAGAAAAAGAAAGAAAAACTTCAAAGTGACCATAAGTAAAGGGATGTATATTCATTTAGTTGCGTGCCCAAGGAATTTTAAGAATTGGCACTACATCAAACAAGGTACTAAGCAAACGTGGACACAAAGCAAAGAGGCTAATTCCCCTATATTGCACACAATGTGGACTTTTATGTGCGTCAGCGTCTTTGGTAAATAGAGTGTGCTGTCTATACATGACAAACATGTTACAGGCCTATTTAAAGGAAATTGCTGACTTTCTTTTAAGAATTCTAGTTGCCTGGCTGTCTTCAGGTTTCCTTTCTGAGTCTCCTGATCTGCATGCTTGTTAGTGCCTTATAATGTATTTGAGCCATTAGATCAGTATGACAGCCAGGAAATATGCATTTTCAAAAAGAGCTCAACAGTGGCATCCTCCGTATTCTCTCAGTACAGGAACCCTTTAATAAGACAGTGGTGTGATAATGATGTGCAGTAACCAATCCCAACTTGAGTTTCAGCACTCTAGTGTGGTCAGACGCATCAAAGCCGGTCTTCAAATGGGTGCTTTGGGTTACAGGGATTGCTCTTTGTTCTCTGTTATTAAGTAATCCTGCTATCTTGTCCTATCCATAGCCTTGAGACTCCTCAAGTCATTCAACATAGCCTGTAACTGATTACTTTATATAATCTCTGAGCGCCGATCTTTACAGAGAATAATAAGCACATTACTACGAGCCAATGTAACGGCTGTCTAATCTCTATTATCCTCGATTCATTCAAAAATAATCATCATATAAATACATAGCCCATTGTTTCCTTCAGGCAGAGGTTAATGATAATCATTTAAATCTGTGTTTGGGTGATTTTTGTCAGAACACAAAAGAAAGAAGCATATGGGAAGAGGTGAATATTATGGGCGGCTAATCTTAAAATTCAAACATTCAGACAATTTAGGGAGGAATTTGCATGTTGTTTAACTTTCCCTCAATCTGATTGGTTGCCTGGAGCAAAATTCACAGACCGGTAGGTCTGGTGACATTTTTTTGCGTATAATACGTCACCCTCAACTTTTACTTCTCTGAACTGAAACTTGGGTGCTGAATGCATTCCTGGAATAAAGCTACTTACATAATCAAAACATTTACAGTCAAGGTAGACTTTGACGAAACTAAACAGGCTGTCATTTGACTTCCAGATTCTGTATGCTGCGCAACAGATGAGGACCGAAAGAAAATCAAGATGCAAAATTTCAAAACAAACACAGATTTGACCTTCAAATCCTCCCATTTGTAAATCTGATCTCATAAATTCTACAGATGCTTTATAGACAAGAGCTTCAAGAATAGCAGCTTTGAATGGTACATTATGCAGCTATCACAATCCAGAAAAAAAAAAAAAACAGTGGAATCATTTAATTGGATGGCTGTGGTTATGAATATGCCCCCTGCCCCTTTAAAATGCAATTCTTCCACAGCCAAAGGGCACCAAAAATGTTAATGTTATAGGCCCCGATGGGTTATAATGCAAACAAACATTTAACAGCCCTTAATGGAACCGATTTGTATGGCAGGGGACAGCCATTAACTATTCCCTGTGAACCTAATAAAAGATAATAAATGTTAAGGGAAAAGCACATGTGAATACTTGCCAAGTAAAACAACTTTTCTTTCCTCTTGTGTAATTGATTGAAGTAGATTTGATGTAATTGGGGATTAGTATTCTTTATTACAGGCGACCGGGCCAGCTTGATCCCTAAAGAAAATGCTCTACTTGCTGATCTATAAGTCACTGTACACAGGAGGGAGCCAAAAGCTCGCTTTCTATATATATATAGATATATATATATATATATATATCTATATATATATATAAAATATATATATATAAAAATATATTATATATAAAATATATATATATAAAAAAAAAAATATATATATATATATATAAAAATATATATATATATATAATATATATATATATATATATATATATATATATATATATATATATATATATATATATAATATATATGCTTGAAAACCTTGCAAAATCTTTCATGACTGAGTGCCAAAAGTTTTCTTATATATTTATATATATATATATATATATATATATATATATATATATATATATATATATGTATATATATGCATATATATATATATATATATATATATATATAATTTTTTTTTTTTTTTTATGTATTTAAAAAAAAATTCATTCAGAGGGTTGAAAACGTATCTTTCATGACTGAGCACCAATAGCCCATATATATATATATATATATATATATATATATATATACACTGTATTTATTGGCGTATAACACTCATTTTTTTACCCTGAAAATAGAGGGTAAACTGTGCCTGCGTGTTATACGCAGGGGGCTGTGGAAAGTTTTTTTCCTGAAACTTCCCTCTTAAAGTTAGGGTGCGTGTTATACGCCTATGCGTGTTATATGCCGATAAATACGGTATATATATATATATATATATATATATATATATATATATATATATATTTAAAAACCTTACAAAATCAAAATCTTTCATGACTGTGTGGCAAAAGTTTATATATATATATATATATATATATATATATATATATATATATATGTATAAATAGAATTTTTGTACACAGGGGGGAGCCAAAAGCTCACTATATATATATATATATATATATATATATATATATATATATATATATATATATATATATTTATTCTTAATTCAGGGGCTTGAAAACTTATCTTTCATGACTGAGCACCAATAGCCTATATATATATATATATATATATATATATATATATATATATAATTTTAGGGTTTGAAAGCTTATCTGAGTGCCAAAAGATCCCCAAATTTATAAATATAGTTTTTTGGGCTTGAGACTGCATGGCAAAAGCTCACTATCTATCTATCTATCTATAGGTATAAATATCTATATATCTCTATAGCTAGAGATATATAACTATATACATATATATATCTATAGATATAGATATCAATATCTATAGATATCGATCTATAGATATAGATATATATATATATATATATATATAGATATGGATATCTTTATCTATAGATCTTTAGATATCTATAGATCTATAGATACAGATATCTATAGATATCTATAGCTATAGATATATATATACTTTTTGGGTTGGAAAACTTATCATGATTGAGCTAGAAAGTAAGTGGCAGCACCCAGGGAAGAGTAATTTTCTTTTTTTGGAACTTACCCTGAGATGATTATAGAAATGATTGTGCACACATAAGAAGGTCTGCTTGCTGCCTGATCTTATCAAGCGTATTGTGTAGCAATTAACCTATTTTCCTGAAAGCACATGTTGGCTCTACTGTATGTGAAAAAGAAAGAAAGAAAGAAAGAAAGAAAGAAAGAAAGAAAGAAAGAAGTGTGCATCTCTGGCAGCTTTCTAGAAAGGGGAGGCAGCGAAACCTCCGGCGCTTCCTGAAGGATGTTTTGAATTGCTGATGCTTTCCTTCAGCACTTTTATTAAACAAAGGGCTGTTGGCATGAGCCATTGAAATGAACTGTCACTTCCCCAGATGTGACAGCGCTAAGGAAGCATGTAGCCAGGGATGGGGGGGAGAGGGAGCAGATGATGATGGGAGGAAGGAAGGAAAGTTGGACTTACCTTTGCACAGCAGGGCTATAGAGAGGAGGTGCAGGGCAGGGAAGAGGGAGACTATCCTCCAAGTCATCTTTCCCAGTCGGAGATCAGCAGCACTTGTATGACATATCCTCCTCCTCCTCCTCCTCCTCCTCCTCCAGTGATCACGAAGGGCTGCCTTGATAATCCCAGCGGCTGGCTGCTGTCATGGCCGGGGGGTGTAGGTAGGTACACACGGGTGGGTAACTTTAGAAGCTGTTAGCCCATCTGAGTAATATCCAGAGGCATGGAGCCGGAGCGATGACTTTGTTTAAGGCATGTTTGGAGGATCCCCTCTCACTGTGATCTCACATGTGCCGATCCCTGCGATCCCTGCTGCTGTACTGTGATAGGGATGAGCCTTCACCTCTCTCGTGCAGCATCTTCCCCGACCCACCAGTGACAGCTCTGGCCGGGAGAACTCCCCTGCAACTCCTTGAATGTGAGAGGGGGCGGAGCTCTGTAGATTGGCAGCTTCTGTGTACCACTAGAGGGAGGCGATGGGGGCTGGGAGGTGTGGGCATAGCATGGCAAGGAGGGAGAAATCTCACTACACTTGCTGATGCTCTGTGCCACTTAGACAAGGAGGAGAGGGAAGAGTTAATCCATGGCACACCTGCCTGATCAGCATCCTAGGATGATGTGCCATTTAAATGTCCTGGGTGCTGCTAAGGCTGCCCTTTGATTTTCTGCTGACACCATACCTGGAATCACACATCTAGCTGAGAAGAAGCATCTATAGGAAATCAGCAGCCAAACATAATGTATTGTATCCTTTGGAGGAGGAAATGGCAATGTGCAATGCTGGATCCCCCTCTCATTTCACATCTACAAGTGGCTTTTGTCTCTTCTATAATACACTCACTAGGCTACATCCTTTCTGCAATGGGAAGAAGGAAAATAAAGATTATAGGGATTTTAATTATCCCAGAAGATGTGTACGGAGCAGTGACAAATAGGAACCCTTCAACTCATCTATACCTGATCTAGAAGCAGATAAGCTACTGGACTTTGCTGGAAAATAGAGAAATTGAGATTTAAAGTAGTGCTAACTGGTAGGAGTTTTACAACCCTTACATATATACCCTGTAAAATGACTGGCCTCAGGTTATACAAATCCTACATAAGTTGTACCTGTTTAAATGGGCGTCTGCTCCATAGGGCAAGGGGGGGGTCAATTGCCCCCCCTGGAATCGTAAGAGTGTTGAAGTCAGAGTGAAGACACTTGCCCCCTGTGTTGCAATAACCCCAGCTAGCGGTCAAAGACAGGGTTAAATGCAACTGTGTATCACCGCTGCCGAAGCGCTTTGTAGGTGATTCGGCAGCGGTGCCCATTTATTTCAAGGACGGGGGCGGTGGAGGAGTGGTGTATACAGCGCTGTTCCACTGCCCTAAAGAAGCATGGATGACCTTAAAATGATGCCCCCCCCCCTGAAAAAAGTTCAGCGGACGCCCATGCCTGTTTATCTGACGCCAACTCTTCTCTATAGTCATTAAAAGTGCAGCATTTACACAGCTTGTCTGAGGTTTCAGAAAGCAGAGGGTGCAGAGCTTAAAGTGGTTGTAAAGTCTTAAAGTGATACTAAAGGTTCATTTAAAAATAAATAAATACTTACAGTACTTCCTCTGTGCAAGGGTTTTGCTCTGAGGTCCCCTTGCAGCGTTCCTGGCTCCTTGTCTTCTCGAGTGCCCCCACGGAGACCCACATTTCCTGGGGGCACTCGTGTGGGATGCTCCCAAGTTCTGCTGCTGTGTCCATTGACACAGACAGCAGGACTGGCCCCACCCCCCGGCTCCCCTGTCACTGGATTTGATTGACAGCAGCAGGAGCGAATGGCTCCTGCTGCTGTCAATCTATCCAATGATGACCCGAGACGGCGGCTGGAGCTGCTGGGCTCGTTCTTGTCGCTGGAAAGATTGGGTTCAGGTAAGTAAAAGGGGGGTCTGGGGGGGAGCTGCATCACAGGAGGTTTGTCACCTTAATGCATACTTTGCATTGAGGTGAAAAACACTGAGCCCTAACAACCCCTTTAGGGTTTTTCACTTGAATGCATTCTATGTGTAGCGCTACCCCCAGTTAAGAGAGCCGCTGCATTTGTTTCGGGCCCTGAATACAGCACCGCCAACCCCCGGCAATCTACCCGACCCACTCTGGCACAGTTAGTCTAGGGATTGTTATCTTATCACAATCTATCAATATGCACAATGATGACACACAGAGGGCAAAATATTAAAGTATAACTAGTTTACTTCTGTGTAAAAGGCATAGGTTAACACATAACACATATATTGTCTGCAGAGCCCTGCAACGGTAAATATAGTACACACTGATGATGCTGGCGATTACACGCCAAGTGCAGCTATTCCTATCTATGCGCCCTTATGGCGATGCAACAAAAAGTTCTAACTCCTGGTCAGGCCTGACTCAGATATAACTTAGTCTCTTGGGGAACAAGTTCTTCGCATGCAGCTTGAACGGTGGTGCACATATAGAAAGAACAGTATTTGTAATCCACACGATAGGTAATAGAAGAACACTTCACCAGAGACTACACGACCCAGTTCTGCTACTAGTCTCTGGTGGAACAACAGACAAACTTGGAGGGCCAAGGCAGTCTCTAGGCCTAATCAAAGTAAAGTTTTTCTTTTTGATTGAGCAGGTGCTTGCTCACCACTCTGGACGCGATCCCAGTCCGGGACTTCCACCGACTGTGTCTGCGCACACAGCGTCTGCAACGACCGGGTCCCCGGTCGAACTGATGTCCACAACTTGGAGAAGTCAGACGCCACCCAGGCTCGCAGTGGGGTGGAAGGCTCTCTGGAAGTTGTACAAGGCCCTGACTCCAGGCCCTGCACTGCAGCAGATCCGCACGGGAAGACCCGGTGTCCAAAGAGGCCGAGCTCAGCCTCCCCTCCTCTTAAATAGTCCCACCCATGAGTCTCTGCGGTGGCTCAAATGCACCCTGGGTGCCGAACGGGGTTATGGGTAACATAGTCCCGGGGGCTTTAAAGGAGACCCCGCTACACACTCCCCCCACTTAAACTATTTGGTCCCCAAAGATAACTGTTAACACACACCACGCACAACATGAGACAAAGATGCGTATGACGTCGGCAAAGGAAGTTCCCACCAAAAACGAGGGGGTGGACTTCCTTGCCCACAGGTCACACTACCATTGGTGGCCTGCCTACCTGTGCCAGCGGGTGAGTTGGGGTTGCCCCCCACCAAATGAACAGTGGAGGGATCAGGGTCTTCCACACTCCTCCTGGCAGTGACCACAGTGTCTTCCGAGCTCTTCCCCATCTGTGGGTAGGTCAATTTTCGGGGAGGCCTTATGATCCTTTCTCATCCTTTGTTCTCTTGGGATTTCTGATTCTGGTAATACATGTTCCTCTTCTGGAACTGACTTGGGAGTTTCCACTGATTCTGGGACGCTCGACTCAGGAGCAGGGAGGTACATAGCATCTCTCGGATCCTCCTCTGAGAGTAAGTCACGGGCGTCTTCCCAAGAATCCGACAAAGGGCTAGACGGGATGAACTCACTAGCTTCTGCATTCAGTGTACTGTCTATGGTGTCTTCATCAGGTGGAAGATCAATAGCAGAAGTTTCTGGGGCCTGGGAAGGCCAAAGCCAATCAAGTTCTTCTCTCTCATCTTCACTTAGCTCCGAGGTCTCTGTATCCCCAATCTGAGGGGTCTGGGACAGAGTGTTCGGCCTGGGAGTATCCAGGATGGAAGTTGGCTCAGGGGAACCCATCGCAGGGGGAATCCGAACTGCTTCAGCTAGTGGGAGTAGGTGGTTCCAAGTCTTTAAAGGCCCCACCTTCCCTTCTGGCTTTAGTCTGTAAACAGGTAGGCCCGGTAGTTTTTTGCAAATAACATAGGGTTCAGGTCTCCATCTGTCTGCAAGCTTGTGTTTTCCAGGGACCCCCAAGTTCCATAGCAACACTCTGTCTCCAGGTTGTAAATCTTGAATCCGAACTTTCAGATCAAAGTTTTTCTTGTTGCGAGCCCCCCTTTGTTCTGAGGCTGCTTGGGCCTGCTCATAGGCCAATTTTAAATTGTGTCTGAGTCTATCTACATATCCTTTGTGTGAAGTGGCAGAACAATGGTCTATGGAGGTGCCAAAGGCCAGATCTACCGGTAGTCTTGCTTCTCTTCCGAACATAAGTCGGTAGGGTGAGTACCCTGTAGCGTCACTTGTGGTGCTGTTGTATGCATGCACAACTGCTGCTATGTGGTTGCTCCAATGCTGCTTCTTTTCACTGCTTAAGGTCCCCAGCATGTTTAGCAGGGTTCGGTTGAACCTCTCCGGCTGAGCATCACCTTGTGGATGGTAGGGGGTAGTTCGTGTCTTCTTGATCCCCAAGGAATCCAGGAGCTTCCGGATCAGCCGACTTTTAAAGTCCCTTCCCTGATCTGAGTTAAGCCGTTGTGGTAGCCCATAGTGTACAAAGTATTTCTCCATAAGTACTTTGGCTACAGTGGAAGCCTTCTGGTCTTTGGTTGGGAAGGCCTGGGCATACCGGGTGAAATGGTCGGTTACTACCAGAACATTTCCTAGCCCACTCAAGTCGGGTTCAAGGCAGAGAAAATCAATGCATACCAAATCCAGTGGGCCTTGACTTTGCAGATGGCCCATTGGGGCAGCTTGATGGGGTAAAGTCTTTCTCTGGATGCAGCGTGCACATGAGTGGCAGTATTCTTCAACTTTGGCCCTCATGCAGGGCCAATAGAAACGGTCCCTAACGAGTTGGAAGGTCCTTTCCGGCCCCAGGTGGCCATGGTTGTCGTGCAGAGCAACCAAGACAGTCTCTCGGTGTTTCTCGGGCAGAAACAGTTGCCATTTGTCTTCCAGGTCATCAGAGGGGCCCCTTCGGTAGACCACTCCCTGATGCACCTGCAACCTGTCCCACTCCTTCCTCAACAGGCGAGCTTCCTTTGAAGAGTGATGCAAGAGTCTATCTGGGTCCTGCCTCTCCAAGGCTTCCAAGACCAATCTCCCCATCGGGTCTTCTAATTGGTCACATTTCAACTCCCTCTTTGACAGTTTTGGCAAGTTATCTTCCTCCAACTGGGTTACCCCACAGTACTGTTTGGGGACCCCTACTACAGTGACCCCTATTTCTTCTGCTCTTGAGCCGCCACCCGCCTGGAGTTCAGCCCCCTGACAGAGGGCCCGCACCCCGTCGGGTGCCACTTGGGTCCAGTCTTCTGTACTGCTGATGGGGACATGAGATCTTCTAGACAAAGCGTCTGCATCTCGATTTCCAGCCCCAGGCCTGTATTTTAGGCTGAAATTTAAGGCAGACAGTGCCGCCAGCCACCCATGTCCTGTGGCATCCAGCTTTGCGGTGGTGAAAAGATATGTAAGAGGGTTGTTGTCAGTTTTCACTGTGAACTCTGCCCCATACAGATAGTCTCGGAGTTTGTCAACTAGCGCCCACTTGAGGGCCAGGAACTCCAACTTATGAGTAGGGTAGTTCTTTTCAGAGGGAGTCAGACTTCTGCTCACATACGCAACAGGTCTTAGTTGCCCTTCGTGCTCCTGATAAAGCACTCCTCCCAGACCATCATGACTGGCATCTACGTGGAGTTCATAAGGCTTCTTTGGGTCTGCGTAGGCCAGGACAGGGGCAGTGGTTAGACTCTTCTTCAACATCTGGAAGGCCTCCAACTAACTTCTGGTTCCATTGGTCCTGGACTGACTCCCCTGGCTTCCTGGGGCCCGAGTCATCCTCTTCCCCTTTCGTCTTGAGCAGTTCATTCAGAGGCCTTGCTATACGAGCAAACCCTTCCACGAACCTCCTATAATAGGAACAGAATCCCAAAAAGGATCTGAGTTCTGTCACAGTGGTGGGCCTTGGCCAGGAGGTGTCTGCCTCCAACTTTTCGGGGTCTGTGGCTACCCCATCTTTGGACACTATGTGTCCCAGATAGTTAACTGATGACTGATAGAACTGGCACTTTTCAGGTGAGAGCTTGAGTCCCTCCTCACTGAGTCTTCTCAAAACTTTCTCCAGCCGCTCTTCATGTTCTTCCAAGGTTCTCCCGAAGACAATGATGTCATCCAAGTATACAAGGACTTCGATGAGGTTCATGTCTCCTACAGTCTTTTCCATGAGACGTTGGAAGGTGGCCGGGGCTCCAGACAGACCTTGGGGCATCCGGTTGAATTCAAAGAACCCCACTGGGGTTATGAAAGCTGTCTTCTCCTTGTCTTCTGGATGCATAGGGATCTGATAGTACCCGCTCTTGAGGTCCATGACGCTGAACCACTTGACTCCAGACAAGCTCTGTAGGGCATCCTCTATCCTCATGGTGGTGTACTGGTCGGGTATGGTCCTCCTGTTGAGGGTCCTGTAGTCTATGCACAGCCTCAACGACCCATTCTTCTTCCTGACCACCACTATCGGGGAGGCATAGGGGCTTCTAGATTCTCGAATCACACCAGTTCGCTTGAGCTCGGCGTGCTGTTCCCTCAAGTCTTCGAGGTCTGCTAGCAGAACTCGCCTGACCCTCTCCCTGAAGGGCTTGTCTTCCTGGAGGCGGATTCGATGGGTGGCACTTTTTGCACACCCCACATCAAACTCATCTTGGGAGAAGATTTTTTTCCACCTGGTCAACTGGGCCTTGGCTCTCTCTTTCCAAGCCGGTTTGGGTTCTCCATGGAAAGTTTCTCCCACACAGTCCTTTCTCCCTCTGCCTTCTCCATGTCCGACAAAGCGACCGGGGTAGCAGGGCTCACCTGGCCCAGCAACATCCTGGCTGGGATCTCCATGGGGCCATCCATAGTATTCCTGACACTCACAGGTACTTTACAGTGTGCCTTCTTCAGGGCCCTCAACGGGACCACTTCTGGGACTACTTCTAAGCCTGAGTGTTCTCCCCCTGGGTCGGGTTCCAACATGACAAAGGGCCCAGGCTGCTCCCAAGTGAGTTTCACAGTGGCTTTTAAACAGGCTACTTCACCAGGCTGCATCACTATTCCTCTTCTTCCCAGCCTCCAGACCTTCCCTACCCCCTCTCCTGGGGCCTCCTGTTCCAAGATCAGTCGCTGATAAGCTGTCTTCAGCATTGGGTGTATATTGGTGACTGTGGGGTCTTTTCTTCTTGTCAGAGGGGCCAAGAGTCTTCGGACCAGTTCCGTGTTGGTCCCTATTATTAGGGAACTCTTGTTAGCTCCAGGCGGCCGGGGGCGAACCACAGCCAAGGTATCGAACACTTCGGCCTTCCCGGCTATGGACGGGTCAAAAGTCAGTTTTATAGGCAGATAGCCATCATAAGGGAAACTCTCAGTCCCAATCCCCCATATTTCCAGCTCTTCAATCTTCTGGATGGGTAGATGACTTAGATGCTTGTCATAAAAGTCTCGGTACAACAGGGTCACTTGTGCCCCAGTATCCAATATGGCTCTGGTGTAGACTCCCTCCACTTGGACAGGTACTATCGGGGAGGGGCCTACCAGCTTCTCTGGATACCGCTTCGAAGGGGTCTCTTTCTTTGGATCTTTGCATTTCCCTTTTGGACTCTCTTTCTTCCATTTCTCTTTGGACTTAAGTCTTTCTTGGGCCTGGTATGCATTGATCTCCCTCCTTTTAATGGGTGTAACTACTCGCTGAGAGACATTATTCTCTTTCTTTGGCGTACGTTCCCACTGAGCAACCCTGTGCTTCTTCTGAGGGGTTTGTCCACTCTTTTCCTGTGCTTCTCATTCAGTTTGGAGCTCACTGGAGATGATGGGCACCCGGTTGACTCCTTCACCGGGGCCCTCTGAAGTTTTCCGCCGGCTGGCGGTTATTCATCTTTTTTTTCTTTGGGCTGGGACACACTTTGGCGAAATGGCCAGCTCCTCCACAGTTGAAACAAATCACATCCCCCCCATCTTGCAGGGATGCGGGCGCTGAGATGTTTGGAAACAGTTCCTTCTTTGGGCTTTTCCTCTCTGGTACCCCTTGATCCTTGACCATCATAGAGGTCAGTATCCCCAACTCTTGGGACATCTGTGACTTCAAGGTATCCACCTCTGAGTCTCTTTCCAGGCTCATGGCCATCCTGACCATCACTGGAGGAGGATTAGCTGGCTCAATTTGTTGATTCCTCTTCTTTTCCTCCAGCATAGCCTCTTCCTCTTTGACCACTCGGATTAAGTCAGGGTATTCCAGGCTCTTCCCGTCCTGTCGTGTGCGTAGCGCTAATGCGATGGGGTCCAAGGGTTGAGATCCTCTCATCACCTGCTGAACACGGGCCTCATCCGTGGGTCGATTCCCTTTTTCAGTATAATTTTATGTAGGATCTTATCCAGACGCCTCATGAATTCTGACAGTTTCTCTCCTGTCTTCTGATAGCAGTGCTCCAGCTGGTAAGTGAGCTCAGTGACTTTTTCTGTTCCACCGAACACATTCTGCAGAATGTCCAGATAATTCTGTGCATCACAGTCTTTCTTGCTCAGCTTGAGGTTGCGTATGGCCTCCAAGGCAGGCCCCTTCAGACTCTCAGTGATTCTCTGTTTCTTTCGGTGTTCTGGGACCTCCCATTCTTCTAAAGCCTGGGTGGCGCCGTCTAGCCACTCCTCAAATCCCTCTTCTCCCGAAGGTACAGGTTTCCTTCCAGAAAACATCCTGAGTTTTCTGTATCCCGACATCGGGTAGTCTGTAGGATCCTTTTTACACTGGGCTACAATCTCCCCCAGGACCGCACATAGTTCTGCGCTGAGGGTGGCCGGTGGTGACCCGGGACTCTTTCGCCTTCTGCTTTCCTGCTTTTGGGGACTGCGATGGAGATGTCTGTGGAGGTGATGGTTTTGGTGTCTGAAACCATCCTCCCTTGACTGGCAGTGCATGTATTAAGCTATAGGTCTGATCATCCACTGCTTTTATGCTTGGACTTTTGAAATGCTCTGGGATTTCATTCTTCCATTCTATTAGTACGTGGGTCAGTGAAGAATTCGAACTGACATCCATCACCCATGCTTTCTGGTGTGGGGACAGCGACATTACTAGCTGCTTTACCGCTACTTCTTGCCAGATCCCCGGGAGTTCAATAACTACTGCCGCGGCTGAATCTGTGCCCGCCACCGTGCACCACTGTTCCACTTCCAGCGGGTCCATGCCGGTACTTTTGGCGCGTTTTTTGCTGTATCAGGATCCCGGACTCGAGAGCCCCAACGTGTAGCGCTACCCCCAGTTAAGAGAGCCGCTGGATTTGTTTCGGGCCCTGAATACAGCACCGCCAGCCCCCGGCAATCTACCCGACCCACTCTGGCACAGTTAGTCTAGGGATTGTTATCTTATCACAATCTATCAATATGCACAATGATAACACACAGAGGGCAAAATATTAAAGTATAACTAGTTTACTTCTGTGTAAAAGGCATAGATTAACACATAACACATATATTGTCTGCAGAGCCCTGCAACGGTAAATATAGTACACACTGATGATGCTGGCGATTACACGCCAAGTGCAGCTATTCCTATCTATGCGACTTTATGGCGCAGCAACAAAAAGTTCTAACTCCTGGTCAGGCCTGACTCAGATATAACTTAGTCTCTTGGGGAACAAGTTCCTCGCATGCAGCTTGAACGGTGGTGCACATATAGAAAGAACAGTATTTGTAATCCACACGATAGGTAATAGAAGAACACTTCACCTGAGACTACACGACCCAGTTCTGCTACTAGTCTCCGGTGGAATAACAGACAAACTTGGAGGGCCAAGGCAGTCTCTAGGCCTAATCAAAGTAAAGTATTTATTTTTGATTGAGCAGGTGCTCGCTCACCACTCCGGACGTGATCCCAGTCCGGGACTTCCACCGACTGTGTCTCCGCACACAGCGTCTGCAATGGCCGGGTCCCCGGTCGAACTGATGTCTGCAACTTGGAGAAGTGGAGAAGTCAGACGCCACCCAGGCTCGCAGTGGGGTGGAAGGCTCTCCAGGCCCTGCACTGCAGCAGATCCGCACGGGAAGACCTGTTGATAGCAGCGCGGTGTCCAAAGAGGCCGAGCTCAGCCTCCCCTCCTCTTAAATAATCCCACCCATGAGTCTCTGCGGTGGCTCAAATGCACCCTGGGTGCCGAACGGGGTTATGGGTAACGTAGTCCCAGGGCCTTAAAGGAGACCCCGCTACACATGCATTCAGGTGAAAAACCTGTGCTGCAGCACGCCCTCCCCCCTTTTTTCCTTACCTGAGCCCTATCCGATTCAGGGATGTGCACAAGTTCAGCAGCCCCAGCCGCTGTCGCTCTCCTTATTGAACATATTGCTGCTGTCAATCAAAAGCTGTGACATGGGGGCGGGGCCAAGTCCCACTGTCTGTGTCAATAGACACAGCAGCAGGACTCGGGAGCGAGCCCACACAGGTGCCCCCAAAGAAAGTGGGTTTCCATCAGGGCACCTGATGAAGAAGAGGGGCTTTGATTGCCAGCGGGGGACCCCAGAAGAAGAGGATCAGGGCTTCTCTGTGCAAAACCATTGCACAGAGCAGGTAATTATAGGCATGTTTGTAATTTTTATTTTATTTTTAAATCAATGATTTACAAACCCTTTAATGCAGTGTTTCTCTATTCCAGTCCTCAAGGCGCACCAACAGGTCATGTTTTCAGGCTTTCCATTATTTTGCACAGGTGATTTGATCAGTTTCACTGCCCTAGTAATTACCACAGCCGTTTCATGCATGGTGAAAGCCGCCAAGATGCAGAGAAGACACCCGCCGCCTTCGCAGTGCTGCCCACCCAGAACCAAGATAGGGTAAGTGCCGGGCGACCGCGAGACCTCGGGGGGGCAGCGTATGACTTGACCGGTGAGAGCGGGGGGTGCCGTCGGCCGACCGGGAGGGTGGTGGTTTCCCACCACCCCCAAAGAAGAAAAAAAACAGCAGCCGCCACTGCATGTGACAAAGTCCTGCAAAGCCCCGAAACATTGCTTCTGTTACTAAGATGTAATCACTAGATCAGGGGTGCCCAACCTTTTGAAGAACGAGGGCCACTTAAGCAACTTGGTAACCGGTCACGGGCCACAATGAGTGCAGCCGGTGGATGGCATATCCGTGTCTGCTCTGCATATGCAGAGCGGACACTGACACAGCCCACTATACTTTTAAGCGGATCGTATTGGAGGTAGGACACAAGTCTGTTTATGTCTTCCACTACTTAGAGGTGAATGGAGGGTCCAATTGGTCGGACTGTCGGACTGACCGTGTGAAAGTGGCCCATGGCTGCTTTCACACTGATGTGCTGCGGTTTACCCACACCACGGGTGCATCGCAGTGTACCTTTGGCTTTCCTGCATTTTGCAATAGACTTCTATTATATTCTGCAGGTTTGGTGCATTTTCAGAAAGCTCACCAAACTCGCAGGTAATAGAAGTGCATGGCTCAGTGCAGGTAACCCGCAGGTAAACTGCTCTGCACCTGCGGATCAGTTTTAAAGCAGCCCAGTAAGCACTGCAGAACAGATATGCCCATAAATACATTGATTTTAGTAATAAACTGACCTTTAATAACAGTATTCTATTCCATCCCAGAACAAGAGGTCGCGGGCCACATCAGAGGGCTCCACAGGCCACATGTGGCCCCCGGACCACTGGTTGGGCACCCCTGCACTAGATAAAGCTTTGGACTCGTTCTGCAGATCGGTGGTATGCTGGTCACATTCTTTCCCTTTGATCATTTACATATCCAGCCGCTGGTTGCTACAGAACGTGTGCATTGGGAATAGTGTGTTGGAATCTTTAGACTGATTGGAGCAAAGAGACACACCCCCTTCACTCAGCATACAGGAACAGAGCTGAGGCTGTCAATCACAGGCTGTGTGCTGGAGCATCCTCCCCTGTCAACTTTTTACCTCTTGGTGTCATGGAAAACCTGCCAGACCTGATTTATACAGATAGCAGAAGAACCAGGCAGCAGACAAGAATGAAACTTAGTGCTCCTAATTGAGACAAGTACACACTATAGAGGAATATGTTTTGTTCATATTTCATACCAAACAACCATTTTAAAGCCAGACTCTGGACAAATGAAAACTGAATTGCGTGTTTATGTTTAGGGGACCAGATAAAACAGCATTACTTACCCGATCCTCCCCGCTCACAGGCTTCTCCATGCTGTTGGACAACCTGTTCTCCCCTGCACCCCTGTAGTCTAAGGTCCTTTGATGTGATCAAGACCAACACAGAGACCATAACACTGCATTAGATGTGGGGATGCTGAGGGACAATCCACTGTCAGAGCATAGGGGAGCGCCGTCTGGCAAGGGAGGGGAATATCAGATAAGTAAAACTACCTTTTCCATCCCCTAGACATAAACAAGCAGTTAATCCTTGCAGTGTGGGCTTTTAGTTTTCTCAGAGTTGGGCTTTACTGTAATACATTCTCTGCATTGAAGAAGAACTCCAGGAATAAGATTACCTTAACCCCTTCAATACCAGGCACTTTCCCCCTTTCCTGGCCAGGACAATTTTCAGCTTTCAGCACTGTCGCAATTTGAATGACAATTGCGCGGTCATGCAACACTGTACCCAAACTACATTTTTATCATTTTCCTCCCACAAATAGAGCTTTCTTTTGGTGGTATTTTATCACCACTGGGGTTTTTATTTTTTGCTAAACAAACTAAAAAAGACCGACATTTTTGAAAAAAAATACCTTCTGGGCACTGATAGGCGGCACTGATGGACACTAACAGGTGGCAGTGATGGGCACTGATAGGTGGCACTGGATAGGCAGCACTGATGAGGAGCTACTGACAGGCATTACTGAGTGGCATCTGAAGGGCACTGACAGGCATTACTGATGGGGCACTGATTGGCACATTTAAGGGCACTGACAGGCGTTCTTTATGGGGCACAGGCTGGCAGCTGATGGGCAGTGATTGGTAGCTGATAGGCACCTCTGATTGGGGTGCACTGATAATCAATGTTCTAATTATCAGCGCAGACCCCCCCCCCCCCCCCAAAGGGAGAGCTGCCGACCAGCTCTCTCTGTCAGCGCAAACCGAGAAAAGCCATTTACTGGCACTTCTTGGCACTTTACTGGCTTGTTATCCTAATCACGTCATATGACGTCCGGTCAGGATAACAGAACCACTTTGCCGACATCATATTGTTATATGGTGGGCGGCAAGTGGTTAAAGAGGAACTCCAGTTTGCTCACATAATTTGTAATAATAACATCTTTGCCATTCTGAAGCTTCCCTCCAACCACTTTGCATATTATTTTATATATACTGTGATTCTGTATTTGCCAAATATGCTGCAGAAATCTCCCTTTACTGAGTCTGGCTGCAACCATTCTAACTGTGGGCAGCTGAAGCTGCTGCCTGTTCACTTCCTGACACACAGAGGCACACCTCCATCTCTGCAGCCCTGCAGCTTTCATTGGCCCTCTTATGACTTATCCCCCTCCCTTCCTGGCAAACTCTCAAAAGAGTGAGAGAGAGAGGTGTGCACGATGTCATAAGCCTAGACAAGAAACAGGAAGTGGGCTGTATAAGGCATTTACTGGCAGAAAAAAAATGTTTTACTATCCAATGTTAAAACAACAAGGGCAGAAGATTTAATTGATGGAAAGATGAAAAAATTACTGAAGGTCAAACAAGCGGGGAAGGGGGGGGCAAGCAGCTTGGGGACAGGCCAGCGAAGAAGAAAAGTGACAATTTAAAAGAAAAACACTTTTACTGACACTTAGTGATATTGAAGGATTCCCCTTACAGTGCAAGGGGGAACTCTGCGGGACCCTGGTGTAAGGAGGAGCTCTGCTGGACCCTGGTGTAAGGGGGAGCTCTGCGGGACCCTGATGTAAGGGGGAGCTCTGCGGGACCCTGATGTAAGGGGGAACTCTGCGGGACCCTGATGTAAGGGGGAACTCTGCGGGACCCTGATGTAAGGGGGAGTTTTGCGGGACCCTGATGTAAGGGGGAACTCTGCGGGACCCTGATGTAAGGGGGAGCTCTTCGGGACCCTGATGTAAGGGGGAACTCTGCGGGACCCTGATGTAAGGGGGAACTCTGCGGGATCCTGATGTAAGGGGGAACTCTGCGGGACCCTGATGTAAGGGGGGACTCTGATGTAAAGGGGAATGCAGTGGACTCTGATATAAGGTCTCTGGTCACCGGAGCTCTCCTTACATCAGAGTTAGATCATGATCTGCAGGACTCCCCTTTATGTCAGCGTTCCCCTGCACTGTAAAGGGGAATCCTGCACACTTTGATATATGGGGAATTTCTGTGCTGGTTGGGTTATATTAACCTGACCTTCATGTAAATGGAGAAATATGTTTTTTGACTTTTGTTTAACTTAAACACATTGCTAATAGCACTAGCTACACGTTTATAGTTGAAATATTGATATTTGCACTGTTTAGCAAACTGACATTTCAGGCACTTTTATACAATGTCAGTAAAAAAATGTGTCTCTGCCAGAAAATTTCATGTTTTTGGTCAGTAAATAATTGGTGGTGTTTGTAAATTTTGCCATCCTGTCAGTAAATTTCACTTGGGGGGGGGGGGGGGTGATGATGATACAGGAATTGATAAGCTAAGATAAAAAAAATTGAGAGGTGAAGATTAAAAACTGCCATGGACTCAGTAAGTGGGAGATTGTGATGGCTTGGGCAGAAAAGACATTAGAACAGGCTTTCATTTATTATGTAAAGTGCCATTCTGTTTGAAAAGGTAAACTAAGGCAAATTTATTTCCTGCAACCATGGGTTGCGGGAAAGAAATCTGCTTGATTTCCCCATCAACACAGCCAGTGCTGATGCGGAAATCCCTCCCGCCAGGCCATTGTCTTCCCCCGGCTGGGGGGGTTGCGGAGGAAGCAGTGATTATCGCTAGTGGCTATAGCAGCCGCCAGTGATAATCGCAAGAGAATCCGGCAGGCTGGTTGTACCCAAGTTGATCGTTTAATCAACTTGGTACATTCAGCCTGCCCATTAACTGTTCGAATCTCCACTGGTTCCTGCTAAACCGGGTAACATTCGAACCGTGTATGGCTGGCCTTATGCCGCCTACACACGACCGTTTTTCCTGACATGCAAAAAAACAATGTTTTTCTCGACCTGATTCATCGTGATTCCTCTCAAGACTTGCCTTGGATACACACATTCGGGGGAAAAAAACGCTCGAGCAAAGCGCGGTGGCGTACAACACGTACGACGGCACTATAAAGGGGAAGTTCCATTCGAATGGCGCCACCCTTTGGGCTGCTTTTGCTGATCTCGTGTTAGTAAAGTTTGGTGAGAGACGATTCGCGCTTTTCAGCCTCGTGTTTTTCAGTCCGTTACAGCGTGACGAATGTGCTATCCCCATTATAAATGCTAGTTTTACCAGAACGAGCGCTCCCGTCTCATACTTGATTTTGAGCATGCTCATTTTTTTTCCCCTCGGAAAAGCATACACACGAGTGGTTTTCGCGACGAGAAAAAGAACGACGGGAAAAACAACGAGAAAAATTAGAGCAGGTTCTAATTTTTTTGCTGGGCAGTTTTCTCGTCGAGAAAACTGCTGTGGAGCATACACACGACCGGTTTTCACGACCAATCTAAAAAATGGCAGTTTTCTTGTCATGAAAAACGGTCGTGTGTAAGCGGCATTAGCCTTTAAAGTGGTTGTAAACTCTGTACAACCACTTTTACTTACAGGTAAGCCTATATTAAGGCTTACCTGTAAGTGCTGGAAATATCTCCTAAACCGCGCAGGTTTATATTTACAATATACCCGTGCGCCGGTATCTTCGGCGCATGCGCCGATATCTTCGGCGCATGCGCTCTTCAGAAAGGGCACAATCGTGCCGTTTTTAAAGGGGCCATGCCAAGACTGGCGGGTGGGAGTGACGTCATGCGACTCCGGCCAGTCACAGAGCCGGAGTTTGCGGCCCCGGAAGGAAGAGGGGTGAAGATGGACATTTCCAGCCAGCAGGGACAGCGGTGACATCGTAGGCTTCGGTTTCAGGTAAGTGACACATAATGGGCTACTATGCGATGCAGAGTAGCCCATTATGCTTTACCTTTGCAGGGAAATAAAGAGGAAATAAAATCCATCAGGGCTTACTTCCTCTTTAACTACTTCCCACCCGGCCACTGTACATATACGGCCGGGTGGGTGCTCTCTCCTTCTGAGTGGACGCTCCTGAACGTCCCTCAGAAAGAGGGGGATCGCGCGCGCGTGCGCGCCGCCGGCGGCGCGTGCACGCGCTCGCCGTGTTACCAAGGACCCGGTGCGCGTGCCCGGCGGCCGCGATTGCCGCCGGGCACCCGCGATTGCCCGGGAACCAAGCAGGAAAGTGGATCTGTGTGTGTAAACACACAGATCCACGTCCTGTGAGGGAGAGGAGGCTGATGGTGTGTCCCTTGTACATAGGGACAACCATCGGTCACCTCCCCCAGTCAGTCCCCTCCCCCCACAGTTAGAACACATTGAGGGAACATATTTAACCCCTTCCCGCCCCCTAGTGGTTAACCCCTTCCCTGCCAGTCACATTTATACAGTAATCAATGCATTTTTATAGCAGGGATCGCTGTATAAATGTAAATGGTACCAAAAATGTGTCAAAAGTGTCCGATGTGTCCGCCACAATATCGCAGGCACAATAAAAATCGCAGATCGCCGCCATTACTAATAAAAAAATTAAAAAAAATTAAAAATGCTATAAAACTATCCCCTATTTTGTAGACGCTATAACTTTTGCGCAAACCAATCAATACGCGCTTATTGCGATTTTTTTTTTATACCAAAAATATGTAGAAGAATACGTATCGGCCTAAACTGAGGAAAATTTTAATTGAAAAAAAAATGTGTATTTATTATAGCAAAAAGTAAAAAATATTGTGTTTTTTTTCCAAACTGGACGCTCTTCTTTTGTTTATAGCACAAAAAATAAAAACCGCAGAGGTGATTAAATACCACCAAAAGAAAGCTCTATTTGTGGGGAAAAAAAGACACAAATTTTGTTTGGGAGCCACGTCGCACGACCGCGCAATTGTCATTCAAAGTGTGACTGCGCTGAAAGCTGAAAAATGGCTTGGGCAGGAAGGGGGTTTTAGTGCCCAGTAGGGAGGTGGTTAAGCACCGCTTTACTTTACATTCGTTTTCCTTACACATATTCAATACGCTTATATTTTGTTGGCTTACTTGTTACAATTGACATAAAAGGTGTTTATATTCTTCTTATATGTAGTGGAGGACTGTACCCTTTATTTGTATTCTGTATTGTTCTCTTATGCCGTGTACACACGATCGGTTTTACCGATGAAAACAGTCCGATGGACTTTTCTCATCGGACAAACCGATCGTGTATGGGCCCCATCGGTGAGAAAAAAATAGAACATGTTTTAAATTTATCCAATGGGGAAAAAAAACTATAGCAAATTCCGATCGTCTGTGTGGAACTCCATCGGTCAAAAAACCCACGCATGCTCAAAATCAAGTCGACGCATGCTCAGAAGCATTGAACTTCATTTTTCTCGGCTCTTCGGAGTGTTTTACGTCACGGCGTTTGGAATGGTCCGTTTTTTGACTGATGGTGTGTAGGCAAGACTGATGGAAGTCAGCTTCATCGGAATTCTGACGGACAAATCCATCGGATTAGAATCCATAGGAAAACCGATCGTGTGTACACGGCTTTAGAGAAGTTTGTCTATTTAGCAGGGTTCCTTTGTCTAGTTTTTCTGATTTATTGTGTTCCTCAAATGTTGTTTCTATATTTATTTCTGAAACCTAATAAAATGTTATACAACAATCTTCTCATTGATTGGTAAAAGGGGACATCTAGTTGCTATAGGCTATTGCAGTCTGTATTCGATCACCTTATTAAATCAGCTTGTGTGTGCAGTTATTGTGGGCATGTTATGAAACTAGGCATCTTTGGGGAATTTACAATAGAGATGTTAAAACTGGTCTAATTAGTGGGCAGTCATGAGCACTAAGTAAGAAAAGCATCAGGAAGGCAGAGAATCTTTCCTCTTCACAGATCTAATTGACCATCAGAGGTGATACAGAATAAGGGTCAGCAGCCTTTCTCAGGCATTGTGTGATGGACCCAAGAGAGCAGAATAAGTGGGATAGCTCAGTCCTGAAAATAGAAGAATTCTTCAGCATTGAGCCAAGAAGATTTCATCAGATTTTTTGTGTCTGATGGTTGGATTGTTAATCCAAAATGATCCGATTACCTTGGAACTTGGGGCTGCTGTAAAATAGAAGATAATCAAGTTCAAAGATTGATTAACATGGGTCCACCTTTTAAAATAAAATAAACCTTCCTAGAATATGTCACATTGTTGACCTTTTTTAAAATAAAAAGCTGAACTTCAATTGAACCACTTGATCTCTGGAAGGTTTTACCCCCCTTCAGGACCAGGGTATTTTTTTACTCTTCAGCACTGTGCTACTTTAACTGGCTATTGCTCACTCATGCAACACTGTATGCAAATTCAAGTTATATCTTTTTTTTTTTTTACACAAATAGAACTTTCTTTTGGTGATATCTAACTTTTTGCTATATAAATAACCCAAATCAGTGTGTATTATTTAGTCTCTAGGAAAGTTATAGAGTCTACAAACTGTGCTATACATATTTGAAGACTGCCCTAAAATGCCAGAACAGTACAAACAGGGCCGTTTGAAGGAATTTGGGGGCCTTAAGCAAAATGGACATGGAGGCCCCCCCTGCACTCACGCAAAGCCTACAGGAACCACAGCATAGCGATACAGTTTAAGCTCACCCACACTTTATATAAATAAAAAAGGTTTACAGTGCAAATACCGCTGTTGCATATAATCCAACATACTTAAAACACATACACACTCACATTAACATAAAGATGCTGTTTAGGACTGTTTATGGACAGTGGGATGGACAGGGGGGCCGTGGGATGGACATGGGGACAGTGGGACGGACAGGGGGACCGCGGGACGGACAGGGGGGCCGTGGAACGGACAGGGGGACCCCGCACTGTAATATCCACATCATCTCCCC
The DNA here is from genome assembly GCA_029206835.1 of Rana muscosa. Classification (NCBI taxonomy): domain Eukaryota; kingdom Metazoa; phylum Chordata; class Amphibia; order Anura; family Ranidae; genus Rana; species Rana muscosa. The sequence goes on from CM055116.1 coordinate 942,679,565, forward strand.
CACTGTAATATCCACATCATCTCCCCCACTGTAATGTCCACATAATCTCCTCCACTGTAATGTCCACATCTCCCCACATCTCACCTCGGCCGCTGCCGACGGGTGTACCAAGATGGCCGCCGCTCCGGAGCTAGGCCGAAGCCGCGGCCTTTCCTATGGCCGCAATCCGCGGATCGTCTCAGGGCGGAAATCGAGGACAGTGACAGGCAGCAGGCAGGCACCCTAGGCTGGGGCCCCAGGCCAGCTCGGGGCCCCAAGCAATTGCTTGTTTTGCCTGTCCTGTTCCGACGGCCCTGAGTACAAATTCTCCCCAAATTACGCCTTTTTGGAAATTAGACAGTCCGAGGCATTTAGCAAGCGGCATGGTGAATTTTTTGAAATTGTAATGTTTTTTGTCACGATTTTTTTGAAAATGAAAAAATTGAATAAAATTTGCTGTTTTTCTCATAATTGTCTTTTCATACTGTCACCAGCGCAGTGCATCATCATCATATGACTGGTGTGACGGTGACTAGGAATACTTTCATGATGTAAAATGTTATGACAATATGTAAAAATAAGTACTGTATTTATTGGCGTATAAAGCCCCATACACACGGTCGGACTTTTGGCCAACAAACTTCATTTTGAGCAAGTTGGACCAACAATCCGACCGTGTGTACGCTCCATCGGACAAGCTTTTTTTTTTTTTTTTGTTTTCATCGGACAAAAGTTGGGTCTGCAAACGGACAAACTTTTGGCCAACAAAAGTCTGATGGAGCAAAGTCCGACCGTGTGTACAGAAAACCATCGGACTTTTGTCCGATGGACATAAACAACTAATGTTAAAATCAACCAACAATAGCAAAAGTTGACCAAAGGGTGGCGGTAAAGAGCAGAAAAGAGCTGAAAAACCACGTGATGTTGGAAAAAGTTTTGTGAAAGTTTGCAGAAAAGTCCTGTGGTGTGTATGCTATGGGTGTGCCCAGCCAACTCCGTTCGGACAAAAAAACACAGAAAGGTCTGATGGAAGTCCGACCGTGTGTATGAGGCTTTACACTCACTTTTTTATCCTGAAAATAGAGGGTAAACTGTTATATGCAGGGGGTTGTGGAAAGTTTTTTCCCTGAAACTTCCCTCTTAAAGTTAGGGTGCGTGTTATACGCCTGTGCGTGTTATATGCCAATAAATGGTGTATATATATATATTGTGAGGGGGTTAGCTCGGCAGCGGGTGTGTGTGACCCCCGGGATGGGCTCCCCACACAAAAAACAGGCCCAGCAAACGGAGGTTGTGGTTTTCAAAATCAAAAAGGTGCGGTTTATTTTCTATTTACAGTGACAAAACACAGCAAAGCAAAAGAAACATAAATAAAATAAATCCTGGTCAACTTGACCTCTGACTAAACATACAGGTTTCCTAACTAACAACTGGGATCAGCCTAGTGCTGTCCTAGTCCCTAAGTCCCTGGTTTTAAATGTCCAAGCAAATAGCCACACAGGCTTTGTCTCACCGCACAGGGGTTCACTCTCCCTAGACAGTCCACACAGGTCTGGGTCCAGGCATGAGCAAACACCTAATGAAGCTGGGAGTTTTTATAGAGGCCTTAAACGAGCTGACAAGCTTCAGCTGGTCTCATCACCTCCCTGCCTGCACGACGCCCAGCACTCTCCCTAGAGGTATGAATCATCCATGAGCCCACTAGCCTCAGCTGGGCTTCATCAACTCTCTCCCTAGTTGTATAAGTCGGCATAAAGCCTGAATCTGGGAGAAATATATCTACCCCCCTGGATGCAACCAGGTGACTTTACCTTCCTGCTGTCACATACCCCCCCTCTTGTTTTAACCTTGGGGTTGGAACACCAGCAATCAGGCATTCATGTACTCGAGACAAAGCATCCACATTCCCCATTTGAACGCCAGAGCGATGCTTTACTGTGAAGTTGAATTCCTGTAGGGCCAGGAACCACCTATTTACTCTTCTATTTGTTTCCTTGTTTTGAGCCATCCACTTTAACGGAGCGTGATCCGTAACCATGTCAAAGTGCCTACCTAGCAGGTAGTACCGAAGGGAATCTAGAGCCCACTTCACCGCTAAACACTCCTTTTCAACGGTGGCGTAATTTACCTCATGGGACTTCAACTTCCTGCTGAGGTAAATGACTGGGTGCTCTTCCCCGTTCCAGACCTGGGACAATACTGCTCCTAACCCCACATCTGACGCATCACTTTGTACGACAAAGTCTTTAGAGAAGTCGGGTGAGTACAACACTGGCTGGCTACATAAGGCTTGTTTCAAGAATTGGAATGCTGCCTCAGCCTCGGGGGTCCATTTAATCATGACCGACCCTTTCCCCTTCGTCAGGTTGGTTAGGGGCACAGCCTTAGAAGCAAAGTGGGGAATGAATCGCCGATAATACCCAGCGATTCCCAGAAAGGCTCGTACCTGCTTCTTGCTGTTGGGACGTGGCCAACTCTGGATGGCCTCGACTTTGTTGAGTTGGGGTTTTATTACTCCCCTCCCAATGGTGTACCCAAGATATTTGGCCTCCTCCTGCCCAATGGTACACTTCTTGGGGTTAGCCGTAAACCCCGCTTCCCGAACAGAGTCCAGGACTGCTTGCACTTTTGGCAGATGTGAGGCCCAATCTGTGCTATGGACAATTACGTCATCCAGGTAAGCCGCAGCATACTTCCGATGGGGCCTCAGCATCTGGTCCATTTTCCGCTGGAATGTGGCCGGCGCATTCTGTAACCCGAACGGCATTCTTTTATATTGGAACGCCCCGTCTGGGGTTACAAATGCGGTTTTCTCTTTGGCCGACTTGGCCAGGGGGATTTGCCAATACCCTTTTGTGAGGTCAAGAGTCGTCATGTATCGGGCTGTTCCCAGCCGGTCGATCAACTCATCTATACGTGGCATGGGGTAGGTGTCAAATTTTGTAACTTTGTTCAACTGACGAAAATCGTTACAAAATCGCCAGCTCCCATCCGGTTTAGGCACCAACACAATGGGACTAGACCAATCACTTTGGGACTCCTCTATCACCCCTAAGTTCAGCATTTTCTGTACTTCCTCCCGTATTGCCTCCCGTCGGGCCTCTGGGATCCGATAGGGTTTTAACTTCACCCTTTCACCGGGCGGGGTAATGATGTCATGCTCTACCCCAGATGTTTGTCCCGGCAGCTCAGAGAATACCTCCTTGTTGCGAAGCACAAACTCCTTAACCTCCTGTTGTTGGGGTTGTGACAAGGTGGCTGCTATTCCAACCTCAGGAATCACGCAACCAGTTTGAGCTGGTGACCAAGTGTCTGCGACTAGGGACTCTCTATCCCTCCAGGCTTTCAACAGATTAACGTGATAGATCTGTTCGGGCTTTCGCCTTCCTGGTTGTCTGACCTTGTAATTCACTTCGCTCACTTTTTCCATTATCTCATAGGGGCCTTGCCATTTGGCAAGGAATTTACTTTCAACCGTAGGGACAAGTACCAGTATCCTATCCCCCGGGGAAAAGGTACGGGTCTTGGCTCCACGGTTGTACACTCTCTGCTGTGCTAACTGCGCTTGGGCCAAATGTTCCTTCACGATGGGCATTACCTGTGCAATTCGGTCTTGCATCAGGGCGACATGCTCAATCACACTCCTGTGGGGAGAACTCTCACTTTCCCAAGTTTCCTTGGCAATATCCAACAGCCCTCTTGGGTGTCTCCCATACAGTAACTCAAAGGGGGAGAATCCCGTAGAGGATTGGGGCACCTCCCTAATAGCAAACATCAGATAAGGAAGTAGACAGTCCCAATCCTTTCCATCTCTATCCACCACTTTCTTCAACATTTGTTTTAGGGTTTTGTTGAATCTTTCAACCAGCCCATCGGTTTGGGGGTGATACACAGATGTACGTAATTGCGTCACTTTGAACAATTTACACAGCTCCTTCATAACCCGGGACATAAAGGGTGTACCTTGGTCCGTAAGCAGTTCTTTACAAATACCCACCCGGCTAAACACAAGAGATAGCTCTTTGGCTATGGTTTTGGCCGAGGTATTTCGGAGAGGGATCGCTTCTGGATAACGGGTGGCATAGTCCATTATAACTAATATGTACTGGTGCCCCCTAGCGGACTTGATTATAGGCCCTACCAAATCCATGGCGATCCTCTCAAACGGGACCTCAATGATGGGTAGAGGGACCAGCGGGCTACGGAAATGTGGCATCGGGGCCAACCTCTGACACACAGGGCAGGAGGAACAATAATTTTCTATGTCCTTCATCACCCCCGGCCAATAGAATCTCTGTAATACCCTCTCTCGGGTTTTCTCTGTCCCCAGATGACCTCCAAGAATGTGCCCATGGGCCAACTCCAACACCAACTTCCTGTAAGGTTTGGGCACCACAAGCTGCTCAACGGTTTCTTCTGCCCTTTTTGCCACCCGATACAGTAGGTCCTTCTCTACGCTGAAGTATGGGTAAGTGCAGGTATTATCTGGGTTCACTAACTCGCCATCTATTTTCACTACGTTTTCCCGTGCCTTTATTAGGGCGGGGTCTTTCAACTGTTCTGTGGCAAAGTTTTCCCTGTGAACCTCAAGATCAGAAAACTCCACAGACGGTAGGTTTTCGTCTGAGGAGGTGGGCTCCTCTCCAGTTTCTTGAGTCTCCCCTGCCAATACTGATAAGGGAAATTCCGGAGAGTCCTCACCACTCTCAGGGGAGTTCTGGCTATCACATTCCTGGTACATAGGGGCACCAGTGGGGGGCTCAGGATCATCCCACAGTTCCCAGAACTTCGGAAAATCCCTTCCCACAATGGCGTCATGCGGTAACTGAGATACTAAGCCCACTGGATGAGAGAGGGTACCTTTGGGGGTCTCGAACCACACTGTAGTCACTGGATACTCTCGGGTGTCCCCATGCACACAAATAACAGCTACCTTGCTATTCCCAAAGACCTCTGTTTTAACTAACTCAGCCTTTATCAGGGTCACAAGGCTACCTGAATCCAGCAATACCACAACATTTCTACCATTAACACACATTTTGCATAAATGTTTCTCAGTTCCTCGAATGGCAGTGCATGCGACTGTCGCACACAGCGACTGACGTCTGCCCGTCAGAAAGTCACACTGCATGGGTTCCTCCACAACCGGGCAATTGGCTGCAATATGTCCCGCTTGCCGGCAGCGGTAGCAAACGATCCTTCTTGCCGCCTCTTGAGCCGCTGATTTCCCAGGCTGTTCTCGCCAAACTTGGGGTAGAGCTCCCACCCTCTCACTCTCTCCACCCTCACCCCTTGGAATCCTCTTATCCGCCCCTGGGGATGGTCTGGTCTTAGGGTGGAAAGTCCGAGTGTCTCTGGAAGAGGCCGTCAGGTTCTCTGTAGCCAAGTATTTCTCCACACGATCCACAAGACCATCGGCCGTCTCTGGGTCTCCATGGCTTACCCACTTTTGGATGGCAGTAGGAAGAGCTCTCAAAAACCGATCCATTACAACACGTTCCACAATCTTTGGTGTGGACAAAGTCTCTGGCTGTAGCCACTTTCTGCTCAGGTGAATGAGATCATACATTTGAGACCTGGGGGGTTTTCCAAGCTGGAAAGTCCAGTTATGCACACGCTGAGCCCGGACAGCCTGGGTGACACCCAGCCTTGCCAAAATTTCAGCTTTTAGCATCACATAGTCTTTTGCTTGGTTAGGCTCTAGGTCATAGTAAGCTTTCTGCGATTCACCAGTTAACAGAGGAGCCACCAGTCCAGCCCACTGCTCCTCAGGCCACTTTTCTCTTTCAGCGGTCCTTTCAAATGTGGTCAAAAATACCTCTGGATCATCCTCTCCAGTCATTTTTGTCAATAAACGACTCACCCCAAAGGACGCGGTATTAGTGGGACGGCTTGCCTCACTGGTCTGCGGACGTTGCTGCATTACTGCTTCCATCTGTTGTTGTAGTCTCTGCTCTTGCTTCTGCAACAGGTCTATGAAGCGGGCCTCAGATTGCTGCTGGGCTTGTTGCTGAGCCTCCAGACTCTGTTGCAAAGTTGCGTTTGTCTGCTGCTGGGCTGCAAGGCTCTGTTGATGAGCTTGCTGCTGGGCTGCGAAGTTCTGTTGTTGAGCTGCAAGGCTCTGTTGATGAGCTGCAAGGCTCTTTTGCAAACCTGCATTTGTCTGCTGTTGATTGGCATTTGCTAGAGCCAGCTGCTTCAGTATCTCCTCCATGCTGGCTTAAAAAAAAACTGCCACTGGTTCTCCACCAACTGTGAGGGGGTTAGCTCGGCAGCGGGTGTGTGTGACCCCCGGGATGGGCTCCCCACACAAAAAACAGGCCCAGCAAACGGAGGTTGTGGTTTTCAAAATCAAAAAGGTGCGGTTTATTTTCTATTTACAGTGACAAAACACAGCAAAGCAAAAGAAACATAAATAAAATAAATCCTGGTCAACTTGACCTCTGACTAAACATACAGGTTTCCTAACTAACAACTGGGATCAGCCTAGTGCTGTCCTAGTCCCTAAGTCCCTGGTTTTAAATGTCCAAGCAAATAGCCACACAGGCTTTGTCTCACCGCACAGGGGTTCACTCTCCCTAGACAGTCCACACAGGTCTGGGTCCAGGCATGAGCAAACACCTAATGAAGCTGGGAGTTTTTATAGAGGCCTTAAACGAGCTGACAAGCTTCAGCTGGTCTCATCACCTCCCTGCCTGCACGATGCCCAGCACTCTCCCTAGAGGTATGAATCATCCATGAGCCCACTAGCCTCAGCTGGGCTTCATCAACTCTCTCCCTAGTTGTATAAGTCGGCATAAAGCCTGAATCTGGGAGAAATATATCTACCCCCCTGGATGCAACCAGGTGACTTTACCTTCCTGCTGTCACAATATATATATATATATATATATATATATATATATATATATATACGAAAACCTTACAAAATCTTTCATGACTGAGTGGCAAAAGTTTATATATATATATATATATATATATATATATATATATATATATATAAAAATAGAATTTTTGTACACAGGGGGGAGCCAAAAGCTCACTATATATATATATATATATATATATATATTGTGACAGCAGGAAGGTAAAGTCACCTGGTTGCATCCAGGGGGGTAGATATATTTCGCCCAGATTCAGGCTTTACGCCGACTTATACAACTAGGTGGAGAGTTGTATAAGGCTAGTGGGCTCATGGATGACTCATACCTCTAGGGAGAGGGCTGGGCGTCGTGCAGACAGGGAGTTGATGAGACCAGCTGAAGCTTGTCAGCTCATTTAGGCCTCTATAAGAACTCCCAGCTTCATTAGATGTTAGCTCATGCCTGGAACCAGACCTGTGTGGACTGTCTAGGGAGAGTGAACCCCTGTGCGGTGAGACAAAGCCTGTGTGGCTATTTGCTTGGACATTTAAAACCAGGGACTTAGGGACTAGGACAGCACTAGGCTGATCCCAGTTGTTAGTTAGGAAACCTGTATGTTTAGTCAGAGGTCAACTTGACCAGGATTTATTTTGGTTATGTTTCTTTTGCTTTGCTGTGTTTTGTCACTGTAAATAGAAAATAAACCGCACCTTTTTTTGATTTTGAAAACCACAACCTCCGTTTGCTGGGCCTGTTTTGTGTGGGGAGCCCATCCCGGGGGTCACACACACCCGCTGCCGAGCTAACCCCCTCACAGTTGGTGGAGAACCAGTGGCAGTTTTTTTTAAGCCAGCATGGAGGAGATACTGAAGCAGCTGGCTCTAGCAAATGCCAATCAACAGCAGACAAATGCAGGTTTGCAAAGGAGCCTTGCAGCCCAGCAGCAGACAAACGCAACTTTGCAACAGAGTCTGGAGGCTCAGCAACGAGCCCAGCAGCAATCTGAGGCCCGCTTCATAGACCTGTTGCAGAAGCAAGAGCAGAGACTACAACAACAGATGGAAGCAGTAATGCAGCAACGTCCGCAGACCAGTGAGGAAAGCCGTCCCACTAATACCGCGTCCTTTGGGGTGAGTCGTTTATTGACAAAAATGACTGGAGAGGATGATCCAGAGGTATTTTTGACCACATTTGAAAGGACCGCTGAAAGAGAAAAGTGGCCTGAGGAGCAGTGGGCTGGACTGGTGGCTCCTCTGTTAACTGGTGAATCGCAGAAAGCTTACTATGACCTAGAGCCTAACCAAGCAAAAGACTATGTGATGCTAAAAGCTGAAATATTGGCAAGGCTGGGTGTCACCCAGGCTGTCCGGGCTCAGCGTGTGCATAACTGGACTTTCCAGCTTGGAAAACCCCCCAGGTCTCAAATGTATGATCTCATTCACCTGAGCAGAAAGTGGCTACAGCCAGAGACTTTGTCCGCACCAAAGATTGTGGAACGTGTTGTAATGGATCGGTTTTTGAGAGCTCTTCCTACTGCCATCCAAAAGTGGGTAAGCCATGGAGACCCAGAGACGGCCGATGGTCTTGTGGATCGTGTGGAGAAATACTTGGCTACAGAGAACCTGACGGCCTCTTCCAGAGACACTCGGACTTTCCACCCTAAGACCAGACCATCCCCAGGGGCGGATAAGAGGATTCCAAGGGGTGAGGGTGGAGAGAGTGAGAGGGTGGGAGCTCTACCCCAAGTTTGGCGAGAACAGCCTGGGAAATCAGCGGCTCAAGAGGCGGCAAGAAGGATCGTTTGCTACCGCTGCCGGCAAGCGGGACATATTGCAGCCAATTGCCCGGTTGTGGAGGAACCCATGCAGTGTGACTTTCTGACGGGCAGACGTCAGTCGCTGTGTGCGACAGTCGCATGCACTGCCATTCGAGGAACTGAGAAACATTTATGCAAAATGTGTGTTAATGGTAGAAATGTTGTGGTATTGCTGGATTCAGGTAGCCTTGTGACCCTGATAAAGGCTGAGTTAGTTAAAACAGAGGTCTCTGGGAATAGCAAGGTAGCTGTTATTTGTGTGCATGGGGACACCCGAGAGTATCCAGTGACTACAGTGTGTTTCGAGACCCCCAAAGGTACCCTCTCTCATCCAGTGGGCTTAGTATCTCAGTTACCGCATGACGCCATTGTGGGAAGGGATTTTCCGAAGTTCTGGGAACTGTGGGATGATCCTGAGCCCCTCACTGGTGCCCCTATGTACCAGGAATGTGATAGCCAGAACTCCCCTGAGAGTGGTGAGGACTCTCCGGAATTTCCCTTATCAGTATTGGCAGGGGAGACTCAAGAAACTGGAGAGGAGCCCACCTCCTCAGACGAAAACCTACCGTCTGTGGAGTTTTCTGATCTTGAGGTTCACAGGGAAAACTTTGCCACAGAACAGTTGAAAGACCCCGCCCTAATAAAGGCACGGGAAAACGTAGTGAAAATAGATGGCGAGTTAGTGAACCCAGATAATACCTGCACTTACCCATACTTCAGCGTAGAGAAGGACCTACTGTATCGGGTGGCAAAAAGGGCAGAAGAAACCGTTGAGCAGCTTGTGGTGCCCAAACCTTACAGGAAGTTGGTGTTGGAGTTGGCCCATGGGCACATTCTTGGAGGTCATCTGGGGACAGAGAAAACCCGAGAGAGGGTATTACAGAGATTCTATTGGCCGGGGGTGATGAAGGACGTAGAAAATTATTGTTCCTCCTGCCCTGTGTGTCAGAGGTTGGCCCCGATGCCACATTTCCGTAGCCCGCTGGTCCCTCTACCCATCATTGAGGTCCCGTTTGAGAGGATCGCCATGGATTTGGTAGGTCCTATAATCAAGTCCGCTAGGGGGCACCAGTACATATTAGTTATAATGGACTATGCCACCCGTTATCCAGAAGCGATCCCTCTCCGAAATACCTCGGCCAAAACCATAGCCAAAGAGCTATCTCTTGTTTTTAGCCGGGTGGGTATTTGTAAAGAACTGCTTACGGACCAAGGTACACCCTTTATGTCCCGGGTTATGAAAGAGCTGTGTAAATTGTTCAAAGTGACGCAATTGCGTACGTCTGTGTATCACCCCCAAACCGATGGGCTGGTTGAAAGATTCAACAAAACCCTAAAACAAATGTTGAAGAAAGTGGTGGATAGAGATGGAAAGGATTGGGACTGTTTACTTCCTTATTTGATGTTTGCTATTAGGGAGGTGCCCCAATCCTCTACGGGATTCTCCCCCTTTGAGTTACTGTATGGGAGACACCCAAGAGGGCTGTTGGATATTGCCAAGGAAACTTGGGAAAGTGAGAGTTCTCCCCACAGGAGTGTGATTGAGCATGTCGCCCTGATGCAAGATCGAATTGCACAGGTAATGCCCATCGTGAAGGAACATTTGGCCCAAGCGCAGTTGGCACAGCAGAGAGTGTACAACCGTGGAGCCAAGACCCGTACCTTTTCCCCGGGGGATAGGATATTGGTACTTGTCCCTACGGTTGAAAGTAAATTCCTTGCCAAATGGCAAGGCCCCTACGAGATAATGGAAAAAGTGAGCGAAGTGAATTACAAGGTCAGACAACCAGGAAGGCGAAAGCCCGAACAGATCTATCACGTTAATCTGTTGAAAGCCTGGAGGGATAGAGAGTCCCTAGTCGCAGACACTTGGTCACCAGCTCAAACTGGTTGCGTGATTCCTGAGGTTGGAATAGCAGCCACCTTGTCACAACCCCAACAACAGGAGGTTAAGGAGTTTGTGCTTCGCAACAAGGAGGTATTCTCTGAGCTGCCGGGACAAACATCTGGGGTAGAGCATGACATCATTACCCCGCCCGGTGAAAGGGTGAAGTTAAAACCCTATCGGATCCCAGAGGCTCGACGGGAGGCAATACGGGAGGAAGTACAGAAAATGCTGAACTTAGGGGTGATAGAGGAGTCCCAAAGTGATTGGTCTAGTCCCATCGTGTTGGTGCCTAAACCGGATGGGAGCTGGCGATTTTGTAACGATTTTCGTCAGTTGAACAAAGTTACAAAATTTGACACCTACCCCATGCCACGTATAGATGAGTTGATCGACCGGCTGGGAACAGCCCGATACATGACGACTCTTGACCTCACAAAAGGGTATTGGCAAATCCCCCTGGCCAAGTCGGCCAAAGAGAAAACCGCATTTGTAACCCCAGACGGGGCGTTCCAATATAAAAGAATGCCGTTCGGGTTACAGAATGCGCCGGCCACATTCCAGCGGAAAATGGACCAGATGCTGAGGCCCCATCGGAAGTATGCTGCGGCTTACCTGGATGACGTAATTGTCCATAGCACAGATTGGGCCTCACATCTGCCAAAAGTGCAAGCAGTCCTGGACTCTGTTCGGGAAGCGGGGTTTACGGCTAACCCCAAGAAGTGTACCATTGGGCAGGAGGAGGCCAAATATCTTGGGTACACCATTGGGAGGGGAGTAATAAAACCCCAACTCAACAAAGTCGAGGCCATCCAGAGTTGGCCACGTCCCAACAGCAAGAAGCAGGTACGAGCCTTTCTGGGAATCGCTGGGTATTATCGGCGATTCATTCCCCACTTTGCTTCTAAGGCTGTGCCCCTAACCAACCTGACGAAGGGAAAAGGGTCGGTCATGATTAAATGGACCCCCGAGGCTGAGGCAGCATTCCAATTCTTGAAACAAGCCTTATGTAGCCAGCCAGTGTTGTACTCACCCGACTTCTCTAAAGACTTTGTCGTACAAAGTGATGCGTCAGATGTGGGGTTAGGAGCAGTATTGTCCCAGGTCTGGAACGGGGAAGAGCACCCAGTCATTTACCTCAGCAGGAAGTTGAAGTCCCATGAGGTAAATTACGCCACCGTTGAAAAGGAGTGTTTAGCGGTGAAGTGGGCTCTAGATTCCCTTCGGTACTACCTGCTAGGTAGGCACTTTGACATGGTTACGGATCACGCTCCGTTAAAGTGGATGGCTCAAAACAAGGAAACAAATAGAAGAGTGAATAGGTGGTTCCTGGCCCTCCAGGAATTCAACTTCACAGTAAAGCATCGCCCTGGCGTTCAAATGGGGAATGTGGATGCTTTGTCTCGAGTACATGAATGCCTGATTGCTGGTGTTCCAACCCCGAGGTTAAAACAAGAGGGGGGGGTATGTGACAGCAGGAAGGTAAAGTCACCTGGTTGCATCCAGGGGGGTAGATATATTTCGCCCAGATTCAGGCTTTACGCCGACTTATACAACTAGGTGGAGAGTTGTATAAGGCTAGTGGGCTCATGGATGACTCATACCTCTAGGGAGAGGGCTGGGCGTCGTGCAGACAGGGAGTTGATGAGACCAGCTGAAGCTTGTCAGCTCATTTAGGCCTCTATAAGAACTCCCAGCTTCATTAGATGTTAGCTCATGCCTGGAACCAGACCTGTGTGGACTGTCTAGGGAGAGTGAACCCCTGTGCGGTGAGACAAAGCCTGTGTGGCTATTTGCTTGGACATTTAAAACCAGGGACTTAGGGACTAGGACAGCACTAGGCTGATCCCAGTTGTTAGTTAGGAAACCTGTATGTTTAGTCAGAGGTCAACTTGACCAGGATTTATTTTGGTTATGTTTCTTTTGCTTTGCTGTGTTTTGTCACTGTAAATAGAAAATAAACCGCACCTTTTTTTGATTTTGAAAACCACAACCTCCGTTTGCTGGGCCTGTTTTGTGTGGGGAGCCCATCCCGGGGGTCACACACACCCGCTGCCGAGCTAACCCCCTCACAATATATATATATATATATATATATATTTATTTATTCTTAATTCAGGGGCTTGAAAACTTATCTTTCATGACTGAGCACCAATAGCCCATATATATATATATGTGTGTTATACACCTGTGCGTGTTATACGCCGATAAATACAGTAAATAAAAATTTGTTTAAAAAAAAACATTTTTTTTTTCTACTTTTTTCATGATTTTTTTTTTACACATTCTCATCATTGTAGTTCAGTGTCATCATTGTAGTTCAGTGTCACCATAGGGATACTGTATTTCTTTGGGGAGATGATCAGGGATTTATTTTTATTTTTTTACACTGTTAGTGCTTATGTAGCGGCCCCCTCTCTCTCTCTCCCTGGCTTCGTTCTTCTAAAGCCTCGTACACACGACCGATTTTCTTGTCCAAAACCGTCAAGAAAAGTGCCGCGAGAGCTTTTTTATCGAGAAAAACGTTCGTGTGTATGGTTTTACGACGAGAAAATTGCCGTGAATCTCGACGAGAAAATAGAGAACCTGCTCTCTATTTTCTCGTCAGGATTCCAGATTTCCTTGTCGTTAGGGATGAGCTTCGTGTTCGAGTCGAACATACGTTCGACTCGAACATCGGCTGTTCGATCGTTCGACGAAGATCGAACGATTTGGGCCGTTCGCGCCAAATTCGAGTGACGCGAACGGCCCACAATGCACTACGCCATCGCAGTGTCATCCAGGCGCTGTGATTGGCCAAGCATGCACTGTGACCCCGCATGCTTGGCCAATCACAGCGCCGGCAGCGAGGAGAGCAATGATTGGCCACAGGCAGGATGCCTGTGGCCAATTATTGCTGAGGGTGTTTAGTACACGCCCCACACTATAAAAGGCCGCCAGCACGGCGGCCTAGTGTAGTGTGTTCCGGAGCAGGGATAGAGCAGCATAGGCAGGGACAGTGACTTTTATTTCTTTCTTGCTTAACCTGGATTCCTTTAGTTTAGGGAAAGAGAAGCATAGGTAGGGAGAGTGTCAGTGTGTTTTGTGCTTGTGCTATAGTGTGCTTAAAAAAAACATTTTTTCTAGGGACAGAAAACTGTAGGTAGGGAGAGTGTCAGTTTCTTTCACTGTGCAAGTCCTTGTTTCTAGGGACCTGGAAGGACAGTGAGTGAATTCTCCTTGTGCTATATTGTGCTTAAAAAAAACATTTTTTCTAGGGACAGAAAACTGTAGGTAGGGAGAGTGTCAGTTTCTTTCACTGTGCAAGTCCTTGTTTCCAGGGACCTGGAAGGACAGTGAGTGAATTCTCCTTGTGCTATATTGTGCTTAAAAAAAACATTTTTTCTAGGGACAGAAAACTGTAGGTAGGGAGAGTGTCAGTTTCTTTCACTGTGCAAGTCCTTGTTTCTAGGGACCTGGAAGGACAGTGAGTGAATTCTCCTTGTGCTATATTGTGCTTAAAAAAAACATTTTTTCTAGGGACAGAAAACTGTAGGTAGGGAGAGTGTCAGTTTCTTTCACTGTGCAAGTCCTTGTTTCCAGGGACCTGGAAGGACAGTGAGTGAATTCTCCTTGTGCTATATTGTGCTTAAAAAAAACATTTTTTCTAGGGACAGAAAACTGTAGGTAGGGAGAGTGTCAGTTTCTTTCACTGTGCAAGTCCTTGTTTCTAGGGACCTGGAAGGACAGTGAGTGAATTCTCCTTGTGCTATATTGTGCTTAAAAAAAACATTTTTTCTAGGGACAGAAAACTGTAGGTAGGGAGAGTGTCAGTTTCTTTCACTGTGCAAGTCCTTGTTTCCAGGGACCTGGAAGGACAGTGAGTGAATTCTCCTTGTGCTATATTGTGCTTAAAAAAAACATTTTTTTCTAGGGACAGAAAACTGTAGGTAGGGAGAGTGTCAGTTTCTTTCACTGTGCAAGTACTTGTTTCCAGGGACCTGGAAGGACAGTGAGTGAATTCTCCTTGTGCTATATTGTGCTTAAAAAAAACATTTTTTCTAGGGACAGAAAACTGTAGGTAGGGAGAGTGTCAGTTTCTTTCACTGTGCAAGTCCTTGTTTCTAGGGACCTGGAAGGACAGTGAGTGAATTCTCCTTGTGCTATATTGTGCTTAAAAAAAAAAAATTCTAGGGACAGAAAACTGTAGGTAGGGAGAGTGTCAGTTTCTTTCACTGTGCAAGTCCTTGTTTCTAGGGACCTGGAAGGACAGTGAGTGAATTCTCCTTGTGCTATATTGTGCTTAAAAAAAACATTTTTTCTAGGGACAGAAAACTGTAGGTAGGGAGAGTGTCAGTTTCTTTCACTGTGCAAGTCCTTGTTTCCAGGGACCTGGAAGGACAGTGAGTGAATTCTCCTTGTGCTATATTGTGCTTAAAAAAAACATTTTTTCTAGGGACAGAAAACTGTAGGTAGGGAGAGTGTCAGTTTCTTTCACTGTGCAAGTCCTTGTTTCTAGGGACCTGGAAGGACAGTGAGTGAATTCTCCTTGTGCTATATTGTGCTTAAAAAAAACATTTTTTCTAGGGACAGAAAACTGTAGGTAGGGAGAGTGTCAGTTTCTTTCACTGTGCAAGTCCTTGTTTCCAGGGACCTGGAAGGACAGTGAGTGAATTCTCCTTGTGCTATATTGTGCTTAAAAAAACATTTTTTCTAGGGACAGAAAACTGTAGGTAGGGAGAGTGTCAGTTTCTTTCACTGTGCAAGTCCTTGTTTCTAGGGACCTGGAAGGACAGTGAGTGAATTCTCCTTGTGCTATATTGTGCTTAAAAAAAACATTTTTTCTAGGGACAGAAAACTGTAGGTAGGGAGAGTGTCAGTTTCTTTCACTGTGCAAGTCCTTGTTTCCAGGGACCTGGAAGGACAGTGAGTGAATTCTCCTTGTGCTATATTGTGCTTAAAAAAACATTTTTTCTAGGGACAGAAAACTGTAGGTAGGGAGAGTGTCAGTTTCTTTCACTGTGCAAGTCCTTGTTTCTAGGGACCTGGAAGGACAGTGAGTGAATTCTCCTTGTGCTATATTGTGCTTAAAAAAAACATTTTTTCTAGGGACAGAAAACTGTAGGTAGGGAGAGTGTCAGTTTCTTTCACTGTGCAAGTCCTTGTTTCCAGGGACCTGGAAGGACAGTGAGTGAATTCTCCTTGTGCTATATTGTGCTTAAAAAAAACATTTTTTCTAGGGACAGAAAACTGTAGGTAGGGAGAGTGTCAGTTTCTTTCACTGTGCAAGTCCTTGTTTCTAGGGACCTGGAAGGACAGTGAGTGAATTCTCCTTGTGCTATATTGTGCTTAAAAAAAACATTTTTTCTAGGGACAGAAAACTGTAGGTAGGGAGAGTGTCAGTTTCTTTCACTGTGCAAGTCCTTGTTTCCAGGGACCTGGAAGGACAGTGAGTGAATTCTCCTTGTGCTATATTGTGCTTAAAAAAACATTTTTTCTAGGGACAGAAAACTGTAGGTAGGGAGAGTGTCAGTTTCTTTCACTGTGCAAGTCCTTGTTTCTAGGGACCTGGAAGGACAGTGAGTGAATTCTCCTTGTGCTATATTGTGCTTAAAAAAAACATTTTTTCTAGGGACAGAAAACTGTAGGTAGGGAGAGTGTCAGTTTCTTTCACTGTGCAAGTCCTTGTTTCCAGGGACCTGGAAGGACAGTGAGTGAATTCTCCTTGTGCTATATTGTGCTTAAAAAAAACATTTTTTCTAGGGACAGAAAACTGTAGGTAGGGAGAGTGTCAGTTTCTTTCACTGTGCAAGTCCTTGTTTCTAGGGACCTGGAAGGACAGTGAGTGAATTCTCCTTGTGCTATATTGTGCTTAAAAAAAACATTTTTTCTAGGGACAGAAAACTGTAGGTAGGGAGAGTATCAGTTTCTTTCACTGTGCAAGTCCTTGTTTCTAGGGACCTGGAAGGACAGTGAGTGAATTCTCCTTGTGCTATATTGTGCTTAAAAAAAACATTTTTTCTAGGGACAGAAAACTGTAGGTAGGGAGAGTGTCAGTTTCTTTCACTGTGCAAGTCCTTGTTTCTAGGGACCTGGAAGGACAGTGAGTGAATTATCCTTGTGCTATATTGTGCTTAAAAAAAACATTTTTTCTAGGGACAGAAAACTGTAGGTAGGGAGAGTGTCAGTTTCTTTCACTGTGCAAGTCCTTGTTTCTAGGGACCTGGAAGGACAGTGAGTGAATTCTCCTTGTGCTATATTGTGCTTAAAAAAAACATTTTTTCTAGGGACAGAAAACTGTAGGTAGGGAGAGTGTCAGTTTCTTTCACTGTGCAAGTCCTTGTTTCCAGGGACCTGGAAGGACAGTGAGTGAATTCTCCTTGTGCTATATTGTGCTTAAAAAAACATTTTTTCTAGGGACAGAAAACTGTAGGTAGGGAGAGTGTCAGTTTCTTTCACTGTGCAAGTCCTTGTTTCTAGGGACCTGGAAGGACAGTGAGTGAATTCTCCTTGTGCTATATTGTGCTTAAAAAAATCATTTTTTCTAGGGACAGAAAACTGTAGGTAGGGAGAGTGTCAGTTTCTTTCACTGTGCAAGTCCTTGTTTCCAGGGACCTGGAAGGACAGTGAGTGAATTCTCCTTGTGCTATATTGTGCTTAAAAAAAACATTTTTTCTAGGGACAGAAAACTGTAGGTAGGGAGAGTGTCAGTTTCTTTCACTGTGCAAGTCCTTGTTTCTAGGGACCTGGAAGGACAGTGAGTGAATTCTCCTTGTGCTATATTGTGCTTAAAAAAAACATTTTTTCTAGGGACAGAAAACTGTAGGTAGGGAGAGTGTCAGTTTCTTTCACTGTGCAAGTCCTTGTGTCTAGGGACCTGGAAGGACAGTGAGTGAATTCTCCTTGTGCTATATTGTGCTTAAAAAAAACATTTTTTCTAGGGACAGAAAACTGTAGGTAGGGAGAGTGTCAGTTTCTTTCACTGTGCAAGTCCTTGTTTCCAGGGACCTGGAAGGACAGTGAGTGAATTCTCCTTGTGCTATATTGTGCTTAAAAAAACATTTTTTCTAGGGACAGAAAACTGTAGGTAGGGAGAGTGTCAGTTTCTTTCACTGTGCAAGTCCTTGTTTCTAGGGACCTGGAAGGACAGTGAGTGAATTCTCCTTGTGCTATATTGTGCTTAAAAAAAACATTTTTTCTAGGGACAGAAAACTGTAGGTAGGGAGAGTGTCAGTTTCTTTCACTGTGCAAGTCCTTGTTTCCAGGGACCTGGAAGGACAGTGAGTGAATTCTCCTTGTGCTATATTGTGCTTAAAAAAAACATTTTTTCTAGGGACAGAAAACTGTAGGTAGGGAGAGTGTCAGTTTCTTTCACTGTGCAAGTCCTTGTTTCTAGGGACCTGGAAGGACAGTGAGTGAATTCTCCTTGTGCTATATTGTGCTTAAAAAAAACATTTTTTCTAGGGACAGAAAACTGTAGGTAGGGAGAGTGTCAGTTTCTTTCACTGTGCAAGTCCTTGTTTCCAGGGACAGAGAAGGACACCTGAAGGTAGCCCTTATTGCTTTTTTCCCATCTCCCTGCAGGCCATCTATTAGAATGTCTGGAAGGCAAACAAGGAGAGGCAGACAGTCAGGAGGCAATAAAAGAGGGCAAGCAGGCTCTGTGTCTGGGGGCAACAGTGCTGGTCGTGGACGCGGTGCATTGTCATCAGCACATGGCCATGGGACACGCTTGTCCTTCTTTTCCGCAGCTGGACATGTTGAGCCACATCATGCCGAAGACTTGGTAGAGTGGATGACCAAGCCCTCCTCCTCCTCCTCATCCTCTCTCACCCAGGCTCAGGGTACTGGCAAAGCAGCTGCCAAAGCGTCCTCTTCCCTGGTATCAATGTCAGACTCATCATCAGTCACTCCTTCCCTAGACCCACCATGTCCTCCTCCTGAGGAGTCCCCCGAACTGTTTGAGCACAGTGTTGGGTACATGCTCCAGGAGGATGCCCAGCGTTTCGAAGGGTCTGATGATGAAACCCAGCTACAGGAAGGCAGTAGGGTGAGAGCAGACAGAGGGGATGCTCAAGAAGGACACCAATCTGGCAGTCATGTTCCAGCAGCTGCAGCATACTGCCAGATTGGCTCCAGTGATGAGGAGGGAGGGGATGATGAGGTCACTGACTCCACGTGGGTGCCTAATAGGAGAGAGGAGGAGGAGGATGAGGAGGAGGCACATCTCCAACGAGACAGGATGCCCTTTGGTGGCCAGCGTAAGGGCAGTACACCGACGGAATCACACCGCAGAGCTCCGCCTGTGCAGGGCGCTGCCTCTGCCCGTCATTCAAAAAGTTCCTTGGTGTGGGCCTTTTTTGAGGCTAGTGCATCAGATCGCACAGCTGCTGTTTGCAACATATGTCTCAAGCGTATATCGCGTGGCCAAAACATCAGCCGCTTGGGTACCACATGCCTGACCAGACATATGTTGACCTGCCATGCAGCTCGTTGGCAAGCCTACCTCAAAGACCCACACCAAAGAACAAAGCGGACCTCTCCTTGCACCGCATCAGCTGGGATCTCCAACCCCACTATGACTTCAGTCCTCTCTGAAACATGCACTGAGAGGAATGAAGGTGTAGAATTAGGTGTGTCACAGCCAAGTACTTGCGGCCACTCTGCTAGCAGTACACCGACGTCCGATTCTAGCAGGCAAATTTCCCTGCCCCAGCTGCTGGACCGTCGAAAGAAGTTCACTCCCAGCCATCCACATGCCCAGTGGTTGAATGCTAGCTTGGCTAAATTGCTAGCGCTTCAACTGCTGCCTTTTCAGTTGGTAGACTCGGCCCCCTTCCGTGAGTTTGTGCAATGTGCGGTTCCTCAGTGGCAGGTTCCCAAACGCCACTTTTTCTCACGGAAGGCTATTCCGGCTCTCTACCGGCATGTGGAAGGCAATGTCTTGGCCTCGCTGGACAGGGCGGTCAGCGGTAAGGTGCATATTACCGCTGACTCATGGTCCAGCAGGCATGGACAGGGACGTTACCTTTCTTTCACGGCCCATTGGGTCACTCTTTTGGCAGCTGGGAAGGATGCAGGACAAGGTGCAGTAGTGTTGGAGGTTGTCCCACCGCCACGCCTCCAAAATGCTACTACTGGTTGTGACACACCTCTCTCCTCCACCCCCTCCTCTTCTTCTTCCTCCATGGCCTCTTCCTGTGGTTTGTCCTATGAACCAGCGGTGCTCCGTAGCCGTTCACGGGGCTACGCAAGTACGCAGGCAAAAAGATGCCACCATGCCGTGCTTGCGCTGGTGTGTTTGGGGGACAGAAGCCACACTGGGGCAGAGGTCCTGTCTGCTCTGCAGGGCCAGGCCGAGAGGTGGTTGACGCCACGCCAGCTTAAGCCAGGAATGGTGGTTTGCGACAATGGCACCAACCTCCTCTCCGCCCTCCGACAGGGACAACTGACCCATGTGCCCTGTGTGGCTCACGTACTTAACCTGGTGGTGCAGCGGTTCTTGGGCAGGTACCCGGGCTTACAGGATGTCCTGAGGCAGGCCAGGAAAGTCTGTGTGCATTTCCGCAGATCTTATAATGCCAGTGCTCGCCTGGCTGAGCTGCAAAAGGAGTTGAACCTGCCCAAGAACCGCCTTATATGTGACATGCCCACCAGGTGGAACTCAACGTTGGCCATGCTGCAGCGGCTGCACACGCAGCAGAGGGCCATCAATGAGTACCTGTGCGACTACGGCACCAGGACAGGGTCAGGGGAGCTTGGTTTTTTTTCTCCACGCCAGTGGGGCATGATCAGGGATGCATGCACTGTCCTGGCACCATTTGAGGAGGCCACGAGGATGGTGAGCAGTGACAGTGCATGCATCAGTGACACTGTACCTCTTGTCCACCTGTTGGAGCACACGCTGCGTGGAATAATGGACAGGGCACTTGAGGCAGAACAGAGGCAGGAAGAGGAGGACTTCCTTGCCTCTCAAGGCCCCCTTTACCCAGACAGTGTTCCTTCTGTCCCACCCATCGCACAGGAAGAGGAAGAGGAGGAGGAGGAGGAGGAGGAGGAGGATTGTGTCAGCATGGAGGTGGAGGCTGGCACTCAGCATCATCAGCAGCAGTCTTTTAGGGATGATTTACAGTCCCAAGAAACCAGTGGACTTGTACGTGGCTGGGAGGAGGTGACTGCGGATCATGTCGTCCTTAGTGACCCAGAGGACTTCGGAGCGAATGCCTCAGCAAACCTACGCTGCATGGCCTCCCTGATCCTGCAAAGTCTGCGGAAGGATCCTCGTATTCTTCGGATCAAGGAGAGGGACCATTACTGGCTGGCCACTCTCCTTGATCCACGGTACAAGGGTAAGGTTGCGGACCTTATGTTACCGTCGCAGAGGGAGCAGAGGATGAGACAACTCCGGGAGGCCTTGCAGAAAGGTCTGTGCAATGCGTTCCCAGAGACTGGGAGGTTACAAACTCCTGGTCCAGGACAACGAGTTGCTGAGGCTTCGGCCAGTCAAAGAAGGAGCGGTGGGGAAGGTGGCCGTCTGACCGATGCGTTCAGACAATTCTTTAGTCCGCAGCCCCAAAGTATGATTGGTTCCAGCAACCATCGCCAGCGTCTGATAAACATGGTGCAGGAATATCTAGGGGCAAGGTCAGACTTGGACACCTTCCCCACCGAAAATCCTCTGGCTTACTGGGTCTTGAGGATGGATCACTGGCCAGAGCTTGCACAGTATGCAATTGAGCTACTGGCCTGTCCTGCATCCAGCGTTCTTTCGGAACCCACATTCAGTGCTGCTGGAGGATTTGTCACGGATTACAGGGTGCGCCTGTCCACCGACTCGGTTGATCGACTGACTTTCATCAAGATGAACCAGTCTTGGATCACCACCAGCTACCACACACCTGATGCTGATATAACAGACTAATTGATTTTAACATGTCACGTCCCTTCAAGACTGATGCTGATGCTGAGTGCCTGTGCTGTTATGTTGACTGGCTATCCTCCTCCTCCGAGTCCTCAATGATACGATTGATGATGATAGCTTGGAAGATCATTTTTGTTTATGGGTGCCGCCACCAGTGGCTAAGGCCCAATTTTTCAGCCCCTGTTTTACAGGGGCGTGTACTTACAATTTTTTTAGCAATAATTTGCCATAGGGCTCATTGCTGTGCTCCAAGTACAGTATCTGTGAGGGGTTGTAGTGTTGTGCCACCAGTGCCTAAGGCCCAATTTTTCAGCCCCTGTTTAACAGGGGCGTGTCATTACAATTTTTGAAGCAATACTTTGCAACAGGGCTCATTGCTGTGCTCCAAGTACAGTATCTGTGAGGGGTTGTAGTGTTGTGCCACCAGTGCCTAAGGCCCAATTTTTCAGCCCCTGTTCAACAGGGGCATGCAATTACAATTCTTGATGTAATAATTCACAGCAGGGCCCATTCCTGCACCCACCAAGAGTAAGTCTGAGGGCTTACAGTGTTGTGGCAACGCCACCACCACCACCACCACGAAAGGCCCAATTTTTCAGCCACTGTTCAAAAGGGGCATGTAATTACAATTCTTGATCTAATAATTCACAGCAGGGCCCATTCCTGCACCCACCAAGAGTAACTCTGAGGGCTTACAGTGTTGTGGCAACACCACCACCACCACCACCACCACGAAAAGCCCAATTTTTCAGCCCCTGTTCAACAGGGGCATGCAATTACAATTCTTGATCTAATAATTCACAGCAGGGCCCATTGCTGCACCCACCAAGAGTAACTGTCAGGGCTTACAGTGTTGTGGCACCAGCACCACCATCAAAGCCCCAATTTTTACTACCACTGTTCAACAATTATATGTAATTAAAATTCCTGATATAATAGTTGACAGCAGGGCGTTCCAGCACCAACCAAGAGTAACTGTGAGTGCTTACAGTGTTGTGCCAACACCAACAACTAAGGGGCCTATTTCTGCAGAGTATATACGGCAGGTCCCTACTTTCAAACATCCAACTTACAAACGACTCCTACTTGCAAACGAAAGAAGACAACAGGAAGTGAGAGGAAATCTACCCCTAGGAAGGAAAATTCTCTCCTGTAAGAATAAATATGGGAGAAAGGTGTCTCCTCTGTACTGATGCTTTATCAGCAATCCTTGTTTCAAGAAAAACACCACATTTCAAAAACAGTTGTCATTGGGACGGAAAGTGAGGTGAAATGTTCTGAACAGGGGCACAGACAGCAAAACAAATGTTACAGGGGTGATAACCCTTACCTATGTTTCCCAAAAAGTTTAAAAATAGATTTTTGGGCTGGAGCTACACTTCAACAATGTACCTGTTCAAAATTACAAACACATTCTACATAAGAACAAACCTACAGTCCCTGTCTTGTATGCACCGCCTGTATACGGCTGTTCAGAGTATATAGGGCCTTTTTTATTTTATGTGCGGGGTTCCCCTTAATATCCATACAAGACCCAAAGGGGCTGGTAATGGGCTGGGGTAGGGGGGGGGGGGTCATGGGGTAGCTATGCCATTTTTCTTAAAGATTTTCATCCATATTACCGGGACCAGACATTACATTAAAGCCGCAAGAAGTTTTAAATGGCTTTTTTTTCCTTTAGAAGTGTCATTTTGTGCAGGGACAGTTCTAAACACGGGAAACACGTGGCACTTCACAGGCATACTTTAGACACCCCCCAGGTACGATATTTAAAGGAATATTTGACTTTTTTTTTTCACTTTATGCATCATTAAAATGACTGCTCCCGAAAAACGACCGTTTTTAAAACTTCTTTTTGCATTGATACATGTCCCCTGGTGCAGAACCCGGGTTCCAAAACCCTTTTTAGGACAATAACATGCATAATAGTTGTTATAATTAGCACTTTAGAATTCGAACGTTCGCATCCATTGTATTTAATAGGGTTCTAATGTTCGTACGAACTTTCGGTCCGTTCGCGGGTTCTGGTGCGAACCGAACCCGGGGGTGTTCGGCTCATCACTACTTGTCGTGTTTCTCGTCGGCCTCTTTTGTGACGAGAAAATGGTTCGTGTGTATGCTTTAACGAGTCTTTCAAAAGCGCGCATGCTCAGAAGCAAGTATGAGATGGGAGCGCATCTTCTGGTAAAACAAGCCTTCGTAATGGAGATAGCACATTCGTCACGCTCGAAATTATTGCATCGTTTAAATGTTGTGCATTGAAATCTTCTTTAGAATGTTACATTAATCAAAACGAAAGAACTTCTTTTGCTGCTGATATTCACACAGAGTTATGACTATCTTTTTTTAACCTTTTTCATGCTGCTCTTAAGAAGATTTATGTGCATTATATCGTGCAAGTTTTTATGAATATTTTACATTTTTATATTTTTCAAACTGATGTTAATTTTAATTTCGCAATGTTTTGATAGTGATCTCCCATTGAATATTTTAATATATAGTTGTAAAATGTAACACCCTTTTTTTGGGAAATCAGATTCTTTTATTTTTTAGGGGGGTTGTTATCTGTCCCTTTTTTTGTCAGTCAAATGTCTCTGCTTACTCCAAAGCTAAATTTTAAATTTTTACAAGTACACATAGTCAAGTATGAACTTAAACAAAAATAACATTTATTCATGTTTCAAATAAAATAAAGAGAAGGCAGCGCTGGAGAACCTGCTGCCATTTGTGCATCCCAGGGACCCCAGACCACACATCAACCCTGTGTGGACTCTAAAATTGGGAGCTTGAGAAGGCCAACATTTCTGAGCACAATCTGATGCTGGCCCCCCAGAGGTCAGGAACAGCAGCAGGTGAGATATATGTCCCAAGTGTGTGGTACTACAACAGGCTGCCTTCTGTCCGACCACAATGAAGCAAGGCCATCACTTCCTCGTCTTCCTGGCAACCTTCCCTGCAACCTTTCCTGAAGCCTTCCCTGCAGCTTTCCTTCTTCGTTTGGCTGGAGGCTGGGCCACTGGAGGGGTACTCCTGTCAGGAGGAGGAGGAGGTGGAGGAGAAGGGGGTGGCGCAGAAGAACAAGGTGGAGGTGGAGGAGAAGGGGGTGGGGCGGAAGAACAAGGTGGAGGAGGAGGTGGAGGAGAAGGGGGTGGGGCGGAAGAACAAGGTGGAGGAGGAGGTGGAGGAGAAGGGGGTGGGGCAGAAGAAGAAGGTGGAGGTGGAGGAGAAGGGGGTGGGGCAGAAGAAGAAGGTGGAGGTGAAGGAGAAGGGGGTGGGGCAGAAGAAGAAGGTGGAGGTGGAGGAGGAGGTTGAGGTTGGGACAGTTGTGCCACCTCACAAATTGCAGTATTGGGGGTAATTTTTCCCATCACCCCCTTGTTGAGCAAGGTGATGAGCAGGGGCTCGCATAGGAGGCGTTGCTCCATGCTCATCACCTTGAACTTTGCCTCCACTAGGCCGGCAATGGCCTCTTCAGGGGATGTGGGCTCTTTGAGGGTGGCATGGGCCTCTTTAATAAGGGCCATTGCTGCCTCACTTGTGGTCCTGTCCCTCCTGCCTCTTTTGGGAAATCGGATGGGAGGCACCTGTGATCTGGTGCTTCTCCTTTGCCCTGCCACCTCCTGCCTGCCACTTGTCCCTGCCACCTCCTGGCTGCCACCGGGCCCTGCCACCTCCTGCCTTCCACTGGGCCCTGCCACCTCCTGGCTGCCACTGGGCCCTTCCTCCTCCTGCCTGACAGTTTCCAGACCCTCCTCCTGGCTGATTTCATCCTGTGTATGAAAAAGGGACATAGTTTAATATGTTGCTTTAATCTTTGCCTCCAAATTTATAATCATGATTGAACCAATTAGAATGTAAATCCTGAAATCAGTTTCTAAAATTTACAACTACATCAGATTGACTATTTAGCACCCAATTAAGTGCAGACTAATGTCTAGAGATCTTGATTTCACTTGTGGAACTCTAAATAGTTTATGTTTGTCATCTTGACATATTTGGCAAACATTAATTTTATCCCAATACATTTTCATTTAATACTATACCTGGCTCCAGATGGCCAAATCAGGATCATCCAGGATGGCTGCCTCCTCTTGCTCCAGAGAAGGCTCAGGTTGGCTGCAGGGAAGTCTGGGGGGAAGAGTGGAGAGTGATGGCCTTTCCTCAATGTGGTCATCCAGAAAGGACATCCTGCTGTAGTACCACAAATTGGGGACATACACATCATCTGCTGCTGCTCCTGACCTCTGAGAAGCCAGGACCTTCGAGCGTTCAGTCATGTAGGTGCCTCTCAAGCTCCCAATTTTAGTGTCCACCTGTTTTTCTGTGGCTGTGGGTACCTTGGTATGCATAAATCGGAGCAGGGTCTCCAGCGCTGCTTTTCTCACCCCTCTTTTTTTGTGGATGGGGTTTTTGGTCTCCCACAGAGCGGGCAGCTCCCTTACCCGGTCTATAAATTCCGCAAGGAATTCCTTGTCACTTATAAACACATTCATTTTGGGTCTGCAAGTAAAATAAATAATATATAACTAATGTGAGGCACACAGTCTAACCTCCTTAACATCGTAGTCACCATATATATTCTACAACATTCTCAAGACAGTATAGGCCAACAATTTGTCCAAGTCACAAAATCACATACCTTCGTTCGCACGTCCGTAACTTGAACTCCTCTCTCCGCACACCGAACGTAGTATAGTCACATGTGTGTTTGCTATATATACACCACGCATGCGTCAAACTACGAACACGTCGCTCCGCACACGTCGCCCGCCCATGACGTTCTAACTAACATCTTTTCCCCGCCCCTTCTCTTTCGGCGCGCAGACAGATATGGCGGAGTTACAGCAGGTGTCTGATAATTCCGCAACTAACGAGGAGGAGACAAGCCCGGAGACCGAGAAAACGTCACGATGAAGGAGGAGATTCAAGGCATCTAATATGTCTTTTGCGGAGATGGCGGAGATGGTGGACATGTTGCTCAAGTCTGATTATGACGCAAAGAATGGGCCGTATAGCAAACCAAATAGAAGGAAGGCCAAAATCCTCAATAAAGTCGTGAAGAGTCTGAAGACGAATTTCAGGGTGAAACGCTCAAATGAGCAGCTCAGAAAGAGGTGGTCAGACCTCAAACTGAGGGAGCCAGAGCAGTTAAGGAGCATTAAGAGAATGCTAGCAAAAAGTAAGTAAAATGTACACTTTTCCGCTATTAATGTTTTTCTCAACTTACATGTTGCTCCTTTTTGTGATTTTATCATATTGGACTCCCTTCCATAATTTAATAATTTGAACTTGGTTTGGCACAGTAATCGTTCGTTACGTTACAGACACTTCGTTCGGCCACTATCCGCTGTTTTGGCTTATTTTATAGCCACAAAAGTAATTAGACATCTGCGTGTTTTTTTAACATTTGTGTTCAAAATTTTTAGGCTAGATGATGTGTTTGTAAAGAGAATGAAATGCAAACTTTAGTCAGTGTAAAGGAGAGGACACTCAGCAGCTGGTACCACATCTGTACTTTGGAGCACTATAGTGTGGGCCACCAGACCCGCCTTTTTTGGGTGTCCCACACAGGTGCATTAGTGATTTTTTGTGGTGCCTCCATGTCTAAAAACTGACAGCCAAAGGTGAATACTAAACATATTATTGGTCAGAAATAATGCAGTCATCTTTAACTTCCGCCCAAACACACACTTGTACCCCACTTCCAAGCAATTTAGCCTGTTTTTATTTTTCATAGAGAATTTCAGTGTGATAAATAGACCTTTTGTTTGATTATCATAGGGGAGAGAAGACTGGGAGGAGAACACTCCAGGGAGCACAGGAACCCCACAGCTTCACAACAACCCCAAACTCCCAAAGACCCACAACCGAAGGATGTTGAGGAAGTTGAGGTGGAGGAAGGAGAAGTGCAGGAAGGAGAGGTGGATGACATTGTGGAACTGGTCACCACAACAGGTCAGTATCTGACACCACAGCTTCAGGTAAGAGATGTAGGCCTGCAGAGTTATAATACCTTTTTATTTTGTTTTTAGGGGATGTAAATGTTGTGGTGAAGGATAGTACACGTTTCTCTGCTGACAGTGCCCTCCGAATAATACAGCAAGTGATGGAATGTAGCACGGAACTGGACAGAATAAAACAAATAATTCATGTGATGGATCAAACATTTAAAGACATTCTAGATGTTTTGGGGAGAATCGAATAAGTCAACCAAACCCCCATTTTTTTTTCAGGAATAACTGTTCATCAACCTTTTATACTGTTTTTGACAATGCCAAAAATTGAATATGCACACAGTGTGTCAACATGTGCTATCTGCCATCAGGGGATATCCATGTACGTCTTTTGGGGGTGCAACCCCTTCCTCGTATCTAAAGTAGGTGAACTGAGGAAGGGGTTGCATCCCCAAAACACGTCCATTGATCACCCCTGATGGCAGATAGCACATGTTGACAATAGGGATCAGGAGTCTCAAATCCCTAGTGGAAAATAATACAAAATGTGTGCATATTCAATTTTTGGCTGGGCAAGGGGTGGCAAGACCTCATATTAGGACGGGCACATAGAGACATAGTTTGTGTAAGTGAATGTGTCAGATTGCTCTGAGGTATGCAATTTTTGGAATGCAACTGTTTTTGTATTTTCCTAAGAAAAGAATTGGCGGTTTGTGGCCAGGAAAAAAAAAAAGGAAACATGTGTGTGAATGTGCACAGAGTAAAATGTTTAAACAGAAACAACGTGTAGCTTCTTTTTTCAATACGCTCTAACCTGATTTGTGTTTTTTTTAAGGTTACATAGTGAAATGGTTGTTATTTACTAAAGGAAAATACACTTGGCACTACAAATGCACTAAGACAAACTAGGAGACAGGAAACAAACCTAAGTTAAAATTAGAAATCTGAATTTTATTTTAATCATTCCCCAGGAATCTTTAGCCATAGCCTGGCATAGGAATTGCCCCCCTACCCGTGAAATATTCCATATATTTGTCCCGAACCTCACGGGCATTTTGGGGGGCAAGCCAGGACGGGCAGATTCCAGGCCCGGCAGGGGATTAGCAGGTGAAAGTCCAGCCTCAGGCAATACTGAGGCCATATATGAATTTGATTTTCTGCTGAGAAAATTGTGTAGCACACAGCAGCATAAAACTACATAGTTTATTTTGTAGTCCGCCAAGTGGATGGAAGTCATAAAAATGCGGAACCGGCTGGCCATTATGCCGAAGGCATTTTCAACGACTTTTCGGCCCCTGGCCAGCCGGTAATTGAACACCCTCTTCTCTGGGGTCAGGGTCCTGTGAGGAAATGGCCTCATAAGATGCGGTCCGAGTCCAAAGGCTTCATCAGCCAAGAAAACAAAGGGGAGTCCTTCAATATTCCCTGCATCCGGTGGCAATGCAAGGTCGTCACTCTGGAGACGGAGGGCAAACTCCGTCTGGATGAAGGATCCCCCATCGGACATCCGGCCATTCTTCCCTACATCAACATAGAGGAATTCATACCGTGCTGACACCACCGCCATCAGCACAATGCTATGAAACCCCTTGTAATTGAAGTAGTAGGACCCAGAACGGGGTGGCGGCACGATGCGGAAGTGCTTCCCGTCTATGGCACCACCGCAGTTGGGGAAGTCCCACCGCGTGGCAAACTCCGATGCCACAGTCTGCCATTCCTGTGGCGTGGAAGGAAGCTGGGGAGTCAAACAAGGTGAAAGAAAATTAGAAATTAAAAATATTACATTACAAGATTATAATAAAAAACATTAGAGGCCAACATCAATCAAATTCTACGTTTATTAAGGTGTTTTCAATAAGTATAATGGAAGGCTCATGTTTCATATTCATCACCCCCTCTGATGGTCCATTAATACATGATTTTGGGGGGGGGGGGGGTAGATGTGTTTGGCCACAGGATAGCAGTGCAGTGGCGGTGCGTCCAGAGTGGGCGCTGGAACACTTCCCCCTCTCTCCTGTGCCCGTCACTCAGAACAATACATAGGTTCTTGCCTTGCATTAACCTATGTATTGTCAATGCCGCCCACTATTCAGGTGTATGGCCCCCTGTTAAGCGACCAACATATGAATAACTGCGGCATTTATGGGGTGAAAATTGCATATCAGAAACAGGGAGGCAAATAGGCTTGCACATTACAGCCTGAGGGATGTAATTGGCTTCATAAAAGTTAAATAGGGGATGCAGGGGGGGGGAGCATTCCTTGGGTAAACACTGACAGGCTGCTCTGCCAATCATGTTCACCAAGTCTGTTTAATGGTAACATGATTGGCTGATGCAACATCAAGGGAAGGAGAAGACATCAAGGACAGAAGAAGGATGGCGCTGACCACAAGAAGGCATGTGCAGGGCTGGGGACAAAATGGCTGCATTGGAGGGAACAAAATGGCTGCATTAGAGGGGACAAAATGGCTGCATTGGAGGGGACAAAATGGCTGCATTGGAGGGGACAAAATGGCTGCATTGGAGGGGACAACTGGGGGCGTTTAATAGGCACCTTTGCAAAAATGGAGGAAGTTTATTTCCTAAATTGGGGTTGGACCCCCAAACATTTGTTGCAACAGGCGCCCCTGCTGGAAAGGTTAGTAAAGGGAAATATGCATGGAGGAGAAAAAAGGGGCAATCTAAAGCTTCCAGCATGCATGAGGACAAAGGGGACATTCTCAGCATATTACAATCATGGTAATTAGGGAAGGATGAAAGAAATACAATACATTAGCATACATGGAATACATAAAATGTGATGTTAAAGGAGAAAACTTACCCTAATATAGTCCTCCCGCAGGACTTGTATAATGGCAGAACAGGTGTCCGGGATTATGAGGCCCAGAGCCTGGGGGGAGATGCCTGTCGTGAACTTCAAGTCCTGAAGACTTCTCCCTGTCGCCAGATAATGTAAGGTGACGATGAGCCTCTGCTCAGCACTGATGGCTTCCCGCATAACGGTGTCCTGCCTGGTAATATAGGGGGACACCAATGCCAACAGTTCCTGAAAAACGGGGTCAGACATCCGCAGAAAATTCCTGTAGTCCTCAGGATTATTCTCGACTATCTCCCGCAGCAGAGGCATGTGGAAGAATTGGTCCCGCTGGAGCAACCAATTCTTGGTCCATGAACTCCTCCTCACACCATTCATGGACTAGTCTTGGTCCAAAACAAGCAGACCAACACCAAGCGCACGCACAGCACGAACTCGACGACGAGAACGTCCAGGCGACATGGCTAGGAAACGGGCGTCTTATCAGAACGTACAGAACAGAACGCACTTTAGAACAGCAGAATAACGAACTGAAAATCAGAAACGAACGGGCAAGAACGCACTGTAAAACAGATACGACCTGCCTAGACGCCCTGAAAGTCAAGATACGAACCCACAAGCACAAACTGAACCTCAGAAAACGAACTGAAAAGCACGAAGACTGAAAAGCGCGAATCGTCTCTTCCCAAACTTTTACTTCACACGCGGTAACACGAGATCAGCAAAAGCAGCCCAAGGGGTGGCGCCAAGGAAATCGATCTTCCCCTTTATAGTGCCGTTGTACGTGCTGGACGTGAGCGCGGAGAACAACGAGGAAATTGGGAAATGTCAGTGTGTACGCATAGAAAGCTTGACGAGAAACTCGTCAAAGTTAACAAGAATCTCGTCGAAAAAAACGACGTGTTTTTAACGACGAGAAACTCGGTCGTGTGTACGAGGCTTAAGTGTCTAGGGGTTTCTCTGGAGGAGAGAGTGCTGGGTCACCACGCCAAGCCTCCACCACAATTTCCTGTGAGGTGTCAGCAAAGTTTCTTTACCTTCGGGTCGGTGTTCTGTCCTTGGAACCTCCACCTTCCATATTGAACAGTGTCTGTCAGTAAAGTGAGCCCCACATCATCAAAAGTTCAACACTCCTTTATTCTTCTTGCTCAGAGTGAAACACAATCATTTGAACTCCCTCAAGGAACAGAACAGACAGGGGGTGTGGATGCGAGTAGGCCCAGGCACAACTTACTATCCTCTTTCCTTCCTGAAATTGGCTTTTGGTCTCTTGTCAGGGGAGAACATCCCTCCAGGTGGTCTCTGGAGGCTCACCCGGCACCGGCAATCTGCTGCACCAGGTCTTCAGGTGAGTACCCCCTCTGGTCTCTTACGCCTCTGGATTCGGGTATCCACTCCCGGGGTCCCCTAGGAAATCCTTCCCCCGCGGAACCCAGCGAAAGACACAGGGCTCCAGACCTCCATCCGAGTACCTCACCCCAGGCTGAAGGTGCCTGGGATGAAACACGAGCTCCGGGGGGCCCTTTAGGCCTAGGCCGCCCAGATCCTCCACACGAAACACCGTCCTCAGGCTGAAGGTGCCTGGGACTCCCCCGTGACCAAAAATGGCCGACCCCTTTATATTCTCCCCCAGCAATCCCAGCGGAGCCTCCGCCCCGCTGTACTCATGCTGCGAGAGGCCAAAAAGGGTATACCACTGCAACGATGGCTCAACCCCAGGCCCAAAGTGACAGCGCCACCCGCTGGGCCCCAGGGAACCACACATCACAGATTCCCCACCAAATTCAAACATAATAGAAAAGCATATACCCGCTACACTTATAACTGTGACGATCACTGTTATTTGGAATAGTTTTAACTGTCATGAATTGCTTTCATTCATGACAGCTTGTTTACCATTGTGATCTGTGATTGGCTACAACTAATCACATGGTACAATGCTGCACGATCCCGCATTTTTACTGCTTTTTTTTCGCGGTCACATTGGGGTTTATTTACTAAAGGGAAAATCCACTTTGCACTACAAGTGCACTGCAAATGCACTTGGAAACGCACTTGGAAGTGCAGTCACTGTAGATCCGAGGGGGACATGCAAGGAAAATAAAAAACAGCATTTTTTCTTGTACATGATTGGATGATAAAATCAGCAGAGCTTCCCCTCATTTCAGATCTTCCCCTCAGATTTACAGCGACTGTACTTCCAAGTGCACTTTCAAGTGCACTTGCAGTGCATTTGTAGTGCAGAGTGGATTTGCCTTTAGTAAATCAACCCCATAGTTTTAATTGTATGACTGACTCTATTCTACAATAAATTTTTATTTAAACGACTACACTATCACTGACTTTCTGCTGGCTCCTTGGTGAGCAGGGGTGGGCTGGGCCGGGGGGCAGAGTGGCAATTTCCCCCCAGGCCGCTTTAATTCTCTGTAAAAGGGCCACTGTGATCCCTCCATCCCGCGCTGCAGCTGATCCGGCGATGTGTCCTGTGACAGGGATGTTAGCTGCACCTGTCACAGGGCTGAGAGTGTTCCGTTCTTACAGAGCACAGCCCTCCCCCTCCTCTCCACTAATGGGAGAACGATCAGCTCTGCCTCCTCCCGCCCCTCTCTCCATGTGCCCGTCCACACTCAATGCAGCCTGTGTGCTGTGAAGGGGATGTGCGGGCGGGAAACTTTAAAGTCAGCAGTCACAAATCACAATGTCACAACATGAAGATGCGGACAGCCAGTGAGCCTTCTGCTGGGAGTGGGACTGTGCAAGTAAGTGAGCTGTGACCAGACTCTCCCCTTCTCCCTCTCCTTCAGCCTATTATTTGACCTCTTGCCTGCCAGGCACTTTCACAATTTCCAGCTTTCAGTGCTTTCATACTGAGCCGTGGTTCACTTTGGAGTGATTTGGCATGCGATTTGACATGTCAAATCGCATGCCAAATCAGCGGAACATGCCAGCAATGGCACCATCCAAATCGATGCGACGCTGCATTTGTGGCGTCACACCGCTTCCCAAAAGTAGTTTCTGTACTACTTTTGGCGACCTCAGGGTGTGATTTCCATTGACATCTGTGCTGAAACCCCACAGATGTCTGTGAAATCACCCCACAAAGTCGGGACTGACATGCGGAAATGAAATCATGCGATTTCCCGCAGTAAGTGTGAACCTAGGCTCTGAATGACAATTGCATGATCATGCAACACTGTACCCATATTACATTTCAGTCCATTTTTTCACACAAATGGAGTCTTCCTTTTGGGCACTGATAGGTGGCACTATTGGGCAGTATTAATGAGCACCACTGATGGGCGGCACTGATGGCCTCTGATAGGCGGCACTGGTGGGCTCTGATAGGCAGCACTTATGGGCAGCACTGATGGGCACTGATAGGTGGCACTATTGGGCACCACTGATGGCCTCCGATAGGCGGCACTGATAGGCAGCACATATGGGCAGCACTGATGGGTGGCACATATGGGCAGCACTGATGGGTGGCACATATGGGCAGCGCTGATGAGTGGCACTATTGGACAGCACTGATGGGCACTGATATGCTGCACTGATATGCAGCACTGATGGGCTCTAATAGGTGGCACTGATTGGCCCTGATAGGTGGCACTGATTGGAACTGATAGGTGGCACTGATTGGCCCTGATAGGTGGTACTGATTGGTCCTCATAGGCAGCACTAATGGGTACTGATAGGCAGCACTAATAGGCACTGATAGGCAGCACTGATAGGTGGTGGAACAGATGGGTGGTACAGATGGGCACTGATGGGTGGCACCGATAGGCGGCACTTATGGGTTGTGCTGTTGAGCACTGATGGGTGGCAATGATGAGCATTATTGGGTGGCACTGATACCTGTAAAGGGACACTGATGGGTGGCAATGATGGGCAGCACTGATGGGCACTGAAAGGCAGCACTGATTGGTGTCACTAATGGGCACAGACTGGCGTCACTTGCTGGGCACTGCTATAGCTGCACTGTAAAGTGCCCTAATTATCTGTACAGTCCCCTGTGAGGAGATGCCGCTGATCGGCTCTCCTCACGTGCTGTCATTTACATGTGATTGGTTGTTATCGGACACTACATTACATTAGTAACGAGCTCTTTACCAAGATTGGGATCATGCTGTGTCATATTTGTCTTGCGACATAACATCAATATCCAGTATTAAACCA
Organism: Rana muscosa; assembly: GCA_029206835.1. Lineage (NCBI taxonomy): Eukaryota > Metazoa > Chordata > Amphibia > Anura > Ranidae > Rana > Rana muscosa. The sequence continues at coordinate 942,713,953 of CM055116.1, forward strand.
GGTGGGCATGAATGGTGAGCTGATTCGGTAGTACAATGGGCCACTCAACTGGACTTGCACCCCAGACTTAAGGCTGCCAGCCCTCCCCTGCCCCATCTTTTTTAGTGGGAGTTGTCTTTTGCTGCTGCCTAAGGCCAGCCATAGATGGTTCGATTCGAACCGTGTGTGGGCAGGCTGAATGTACCAAGTTGATCAATTAATCAACTTGGGTACAACCAGCCTGCTGGATTCACTTGCGATTAACGCTAGCAGATGTTATAGCCGCTAGGCTAGCAATAATCACTGTTTTCTCCCGGCAGGGACGGCTTCCCCCACCCCCGCCAGGAGAAGACAAGTGCTTGGCAGGAGGGATTCCCCCAGTCAGCACTATCTGTGTTGATGGGGGAATTGTGCAAATTGCAGCCTGTCATTGCAGTAAAGAAATTTGCAGCGTCTATGGCCGGCCTAAGAGGAGTGATTCCGGAGTGAATGCATACACTGGGGAGGAAACATAGCTGGGTCTGCTGTACCTGTTATGCCATGTACACGAGACCGGATTTCCCATTGGAAAAAGTCTGATGTGAGCTTTTAAACGAAAACTCCGACCGTGTGTAGGCTCCATCTGACGGAATTCCCGCCAGCAAAAGTTTGAGAGCAGGTTGTCTATTTTTCCGACGGAAAAAATTTATATCGGAAAATCCATTAGTCTGTAAGCTATTCCGACGGGAAAAAAAATATGCATGCTTGGAAACAATTTGAAGCATGCTCGGAAGCATTGAACTTATTTTTCTCGCCTCGTCGTAGTGTTGTACGTCACCACGTTCTTAATGCTCGAAAGTTCCGAGAACTTTTGTGTGACCGTGTGTACGCAAGACAAGCTTGAGGGGAATTCCTATGGAAAAACCATCCAAGGTTTTTCTGACGGGAAAACCGATCGTGTGTACACGGCATTACAGTTCATGGTTTGGTGAGTGTGCATTTGATTAAGGGGTAGTCCTCTCATGTGACCCAGACTTGGCGCTGAATGAGTTCATGGGAAAACATGGAGTAAAGGTCCGTCATCTCCCGCCTACCCCTTCCTACAAGCAGCCACACACGTTATCACACCGAAGATTCATTACAATACGTTTATCATTTAGATTTTTCATTGATAAATCAAATATGTTATGTTGTCTGACTTGAAAACACCAAAAAAGTCACATTTCAAAAAGCCATTTCCTTTACCACTTTTTCTGGTCCTATGCTCACTCACTTTTCCTCAGGTACATGAATCACAGGGAAAAAAAATTGTTAGTAGCCAGGAAAGAAGTTTTCTTTGAAAAGAGACTTGGCATGTTTTTCTTACCAATAAACTCTATATTTTAGATATTTTTGTTGATGGACTTTAGTTTCATTTTAGCTTGAACTCAGTCAGTTAGTGAGTTAGTCTACTAGTTCAGGAAAAGGCAGGCTGTAGAATAGCTGTCACATAGACCTTGATGTACAATATAACAGTAAGGGAACAACTCTTTAACCAGAAAGCTTTTTAAAACTGTTCAGTTCAAAACTGAGCGGGTGGCAACCCTAATTGGGGGTATTCACATTTAAGACACACATTTCAAATGCGATTGTAGCACCCCCCTCACTCCCCTCTTTCTCCTTCAGCTCGTCTGTCTCTTGTCTAGGGGTACCTCCAGAGGGGAAGGGAGCGGGAACACCACGCCTGGCCTTCACCACAGGTGTCAATGTGGTGTAAGCAAAGTTCTTTTACCTTCGGGTCAGTGTTGCGCACCTGGAGCCTCCACCGAGAGCTACCTTGAACAATGTCTGTCAGGAAATGAGCCCCACACCATTAAAGTTCAACACTCCTTTATTCTTCTCGGGTGAACACAATCAGTTGAACTCCCTTGCTAGAAACAGAGCAGAAAAGGAGGTGTGGATGCGAATAGGCCCAGACACAATGTGTTCTCCACTTTCCTCCCTGAAAGTGAGTCGCGGTCTCCGAGCAGGGGGGGGGGGGATTTCCCTCCAGGCGGTCCCCGATGAGAGACTCACCCGTCACTGGCAATATGCTGCACCAGGTCTTCGAGTGAGGAGCTCCCCCCGGTCCATTATCCTTCTGGATTCGGGTACCCAATCCCTGGGTACCCTAGGATCTCCTTCCCTCGCGGAACTCAGTGTTGGGCACTGAGCTCCAGACCTCCATCCGAGTACCTCACCCCAGGCTAAAGGTGCCTGGGATGGAACACGACCTCCGGCTGTCCTCTAGGCCTAGGCCGCCTAGAGGACCCACACGAACCACCGCCCACAAGCTGAAGGTGCCTGGGACTCGACCCCGTGACAAAGATGGCCGGCCCCTTTATACCCTCTCCCAGCAAGCACGGCGAGTTTCCCGCCCCACCATACCACTGCCGAGGGAGGACAAAAAGGAAGCACAGCACAACCCCAGCCCAGAGCGACAGCGCCACCCGCTGGGCTGCAGGGAATTACACATCACTGATGTCTCTGCCAAGTTCAAATTTACACCCGGGAAAGTACATACCCGCTACACTCTCCCCCTGGTGGTTTGACACTGGTCCCCAGTGTCTGGAGTAAATCATGCCCTCAACGGCTGACATAATCCAATCCAGAGACCGACTAACAATTGCACAAAAATAAAACTTTTAGGAAAAACTACCCAACTAAAACACTGTGTCTGAGCCCTGTAATAAAAATGGAAGAAAGAAAGAAGAGAAAACAACAGCATTAAACCACAACTTGGAATCACATATTCACATTTTACTTTTCCCACCCATCCTGACTAAGATCCACCCCATTCTCAGTGATCTTGATGGGATGTTCTCCTGCAGAGGGAAAAGAAAGAAATCAACACACATAAACCCTGACACATGTATTCGTGTGAGGGAAAATAAACTTCCCCGAGAAGAAATCCCTTTTCTCCAAAGAGTGAGTGCGTGAAAAGTGTTTAACGTTGCGCAACACTGCCACCTGGTGACAGCATCGCGGTAACTGCACTCGTGGAACTTTCCTCTTCTCTTTGGCCCTATCTACCCAGAGTCCATGATCTCTTGTAGGAAAGGTGAAGAACAACAGGAACAGTCCTTTATTCCTCTGGGCACAAAAGCAAAGGGCCCCAGAAAGTTCAGCAGCATAACAAGAACGGAGTCTCTTCTCTCCTAAAGGTAAAAACGGGGATGCGGCAGAACAAGTGGCTTCAAGTGTTGATCCATGGTCTCCAGATGATACTCCACATCTTCTCCCTCCTTGCGCCGGATCAACGCCTTGTCTGCATGGATGTGCCGTCCCAACATCCACTCTGCCTTGCAGTCTTTAAAACATTGAGAAGCCTTGGGAGAGCATGCCAGGTACCTGCGGGCGTGCGGAACCTGAAGGTGGGTCCACACAAAGTCATTGTACCAGCACTCCCGGCACACTTCCACCTCATAGAGCAGTTCCTTCGACAAGTATGGATACTCCCATCCGTACTCTGCAGCAACCTTCTGGCCAAATAGGCGTTGTAGTCTCGCCAAAGGAGGCATGGTAGCTTTGTCCCCTTCGCCAGGCAAAACTATTGAGTCCGGGTGGCGAGGGACCTTGATCACATCTGATCTGGGCATTGGTGCCCGCAGTAACAGTCTCTTTTCCCCGGTCTTCGGTACAGATGGCACCGGAGATGTAGAGGCAGGCTGGGGATGGGACCCCTCTTCAGGCGCTGGTGCCTCCACCCGGGGTGTACTTTCCCCTGTAGACATGGGTGGATCCCTGGTCCTCCGGGATGAAGCGAGAGGTACTTTGTCCCAGCCCTTTTCTGCAAACAGTTCATCTATTGCAACGTCGTCTCCCATGTCCGGGAGCGACTCCAGGTCAGAGGTGTCACACTCCTCCGCGGGCAGGTAGCCTGTAGTGGAGACTGAGTTTTCACCTCTTCCCACACACCAAATCTCTCCGCCTGGCTTACCTCGGGCTTTACTTGAAGCGGGACGCCTGGAACTCTTGTTAACGGATCCATCCAGGCCGGGCGTAAGCGGGCGAGACGGTCCACCACAACCGCTGGTCGGGGCTACCATACCGGTCTTTCTCTTCAGTGGTGGACGATGCAAGACAGTGGTGACCGAGTCAGCATCCTCGGATTTCTCCCGTTGAGTTTTCACGACCTCCTCCGCGGTCGCTGCAGTGTGCGTAGGGGTGGCTGTCAAAGCAGTGATTCCTCCTATCTGAGTGGTGTTACCTGCAGCACGGCCAGGGTAGTTGGTTCTCGGCTTCTCAACCGCCAGGTCCACTTCGAACAGGAACTCCCCACAGGCCTCGCATCGCCCGAATGGCTTCAGTTGGCACACCAGTTCCAAACAACCGGGACAAATCACACCCAGGGCATCAACGTCCATGCACGAGTACAGGGCGAATCGACCCCTTGGCTTTAGCCGGATCCCCGTATCTGTTATCGAAGCAGCAGCAGTCAATGTCGTGGTGGAAGGGTGAACTGGAATCCACAATGAATGTCCGAACATGGCGACCTGTTGCTGATCCATCGCACACTGCAAAGTTTTTTTTTGCGCCAACGTCCCACGTGTAGTCCTTCACACGTATTGGACTCCTCCCCTTTGCTCCAGTTCGCGGGCTTTTCTTCTTTTCTGTTTCTGAGTCACGCCCACGAACTAAGCGATGGGGGTGTGCCTGGTGGCGCAGTGCAATAGAAGCCCCCACGTGTACTACTTCACACGGCTGAGCTTCCCCCTTTTTCCACTCTTCTGCGCGGGCCTTTCCCTTCATGGGGTCATGTCCACGACTTCGAGCAGGGATGCACTTCGGCCAATGAAGGCCTGCCTACTTGCGTAACTCCTCCAGCAGACATGTTCAATACTGTGGTGCACAAACACTATCCTGGACCCGAGCCCCCACTTGTAGCACCCCCCTCACTCCCCTCTTTCTCCTTCAGCTCGTCTGTCTCTTGTCTAGGGGTACCTCCAGAGGGGAAGGGAGCGGGGATACCACTCCTGGCCTCCACCACAGGTGTCAGTGTGGTGTAAGCAAAGTTCTTTTACCTTCGGGTCAGTGTTGCGCACCTGGAGCCTCCACCGAGAGCTACCTTTAACAATGTCTGTCAGGAAATGAGCCCCACAACAAGTTCAACACTCCTTTATTCTTCTCGAATGAACACAATCAGTTGAACTCCCTTGCTAGAAACAGAGCAGAAAAGGAGGTGTGGATGCGAGTAGGCCCAGACACAATGTGTTCTCCACTTTCCTCCCTGAAAGTGAGTTGCGGTCTCCGAGCGGGGGGTGGATTTCCCTCCAGGCGGTTCCCAATGAGAGACTCACCCGTCACTAGCAATATGCTGCACCAGGTCTTCGAGTGAGGAGCTCCCCCCGGTCCATTACGCCTTCTGGATTCGGGTACCCAATCCCTGGGTACCCTAGGATCTCCTTCCCTCGCGGAACTCAGTGTTGGGTACTGAGCTACAGACCTCCATCCGAGTACCTCACCCCAGGCTAAAGGTGCCTGGGATGGAACACGACCTCCGGCTGTCCTCTAGGCCTAGGCTGCCTAGAGGACCCACACGAACCACCGCCCACAAGCTGAAGGTGCCTGGGACTCGACCCCGTGACAAAGATGGCCGGCCCCTTTATACCCTCTCCCAGCAAGCACGGCGAGTTCCCCGCCCCACCATACCACTGCAGAGGGAGGACAAAAAGGAAGCACAGCACACAGCAATGATTCAACCCCAGCCCAGGGTGACAGCGCCACCTGCTGGGCTGCAGGGAATTACACATCACTGATGTCTCTGCCAAGTTCAAATTTACACCCGGGAAAGTACATACCCGCTACACGATACATATCTCTTTAAGTTTGTTTGGACTTTGCGCTGCATTTTTAGCAGAGCTCCAGCCAAAAATAAAAATAAAATGTTAACGTTCTGGTTTAAAGTGGTTGTAAACTTCAGACATGGAATATGAACAACGCATATCCCTCTATAGTGTGTACTTGTCTCAATTAAAAGCACTAAATGTTATTTCTGTCTTCTGCTTTTTTCCTCTATCAGTATGAGTCACTTCTGACAAGTTTACCTGACACCAAGAGAAACAAGGTGACAGGGGAGGGACCTCCAGCAGATTGACAGCCTCATCTCTGTTCCTGTGTGCTGTGTAGAGGGGGGTGTCCCTTCCTTCCAGTCAGCTCTCAGAGCTCTCAGAGCTGAGTTCTGTAGAGCAGGGGTCTCGAAACTATGGCCCTCCAGTTGTTCAGGAACTACAATTCCCATCATGCCTAGTCATGTCTGTGAATGTCAGAGTTTTACAAGGCCTCATGGGACGTGTAGTTCCGCAACAGCTGGAGGGCCGTAGTTTGGAGATCCCTGCTGTAGAGTATACCCTTCAGCTCTCCATCCCCTTTTTTCTGAACTCCCAGATAATCTTTATAAGTTGAGCACTTTGAACGGATGTAGAGAAGAAAGCACTGCAGATAAACAGGTACAACTTATGTAGGAGGATTTGTTTGATCTATGGGGGAGTCAGGAGGGCACACACTGGGGGGATCAGGAGGGCACACAGCAGGGGGCAGTCACAATGCTTTAATGAGCCCAATTTCGCAATGTGCTATCATTTGTCAGATAACAGCATAGTTGCCAACAGTCACGGATTGGCCGGGACATTCCCGGGATTCAAACCCTTTTCCCGGATTTATTTTGTCCCGGCCAATGTCCCGGCCAATCCGTTTTTTCCCGGTTTCCACGACTTTGGCCGCCGCGGGCCGACGCCGCTAGAGGTCCACGGCCGGCGGAGACAATGTCTCCGCCGGCCGCCATTTTAAAGAAGACCAAAACCAGGATGTAGTACAATAGAAAATAAAGCTGCTGCGGCGCCGCCCATACCCCGCGTCTCCCCGTGGGTGGGCGGCGCCGCAGCAGCTTTATCTTCTATTGTACTACATCCGTGTTTTGGCTGGCCGGCCGGCCACCCCCCCGCCCCGCCCCGCTGCAGGTCTGTCTGTAATGGAAAGGGGCGGGGGTGGGCGGCGCCACAGCTTAATTTTTTGTGCAGCCACGCGGTCGGCTCCGCCTCTATTTTGTTCCCCCTCGGGGAAGGGGAAACAGTAATGGCGGTCGAGACAGGAGACACCTGGTTAAGGGGGGACTCCGCTGGGGACGCCTGATGTAAGGGGGGACTCCGCTGGGGACGCCTGTTGTAAGGGGGGACTCCGCTGAGGACACCTGATGTAAGGAAGGACTCCGCTGGGGATGCCTGACGTAAGGGGGGACTCCACTGGGGACGCCTGATGTAAGGGGGGACTCCGCTGGGGACGCCTGTTGTAAGGGGGGACTCCGCTGGGGACGCCTGTTGTAAGGGGGGACTCCGCTGGGGACGCCTGATGTAAGGGGGGACTCCGCTGGGGACGCCTGATGTAAGGGGGGACTCCGCTGGGGACGCCTGATGTAAGGGGGGACTCCACTGGGGATGCCTGATGTAAGGGGGGACTCCACTGGGGATGCCTGATGTAAGGGGGGACTCCGCTGGGGACACCTGATGTAAGGGGGGACTCCGCTGGGGACGCCTGATGTAAGGGGGGACTCCACTGGGGACGCCTGATGTAAGGGGGGACTCCACTGGGGATGCCTGATGTAAGGGGGGACTCCACTGGGGATGCCTGATGTAAGGGGGGACTCCGCTGGGGACGCCTGATGTAAGGGGGGACTCCACTGGGGACGCCTGATGTAAGGGGGGACTCCACTGGGGACGCCTGATGTAAGGGGGGACTCCACTGGGGACGCCTGATGTAAGGGGGGACTCCACTGGGGACGCCTGATGTAAGGGGGGACTCCACTGGGGACGCCTGATGTAAGGGGGGACTCCGCTGGGGACGCCTGATGTAAGGGGGGACTCCGCTGGGGACACCTGATGTAAGGGGGGACTCCGCTGGGGACACCTGATGTAAGGGGGGACTCCGCTGGGGACGCCTGATGTAAGGGGGGACTCCACTGGGGACGCCTGTTGTAAGGGGGGACTCCGCTGGGGACGCCTGTTGTAAGGGGGGACTCCGCTGGGGACGCCTGATGTAAGGGGGGACTCCGCTGGGGACGCCTGATGTAAGGGGGGACTCCACTGGGGACGCCTGATTTAAGGGGGGACTCCTCCGCTGGGGACGCCTGATGTAAGGGGGGACTCCGCTGGGGACACCTGATGTAAGGGGGGACTCCGCTGGGGACGCCTGATGTAAGGGGGGACTCCACTGGGGACGCCTGATGTAAGGGGGGACTCCACTGGGGATGCCTGATGTAAGGGGGGACTCCGCTGGGGATGCCTGATGTAAGGGGGGACTCCGCTGGGGACGCCTGATGTAAGGGGGGACTCCACTGGGGACGCCTGATGTAAGGGGGGACTCCACTGGGGACGCCTGATGTAAGGGGGGACTCCACTGGGGACGCCTGATGTAAGGGGGGACTCCACTGGGGACGCCTGATGTAAGGGGGGACTCCGCTGGGGACGCCTGATGTAAGGGGGGACTCCGCTGGGGACACCTGATGTAAGGGGGGACTCCACTGGGGACGCCTGATGTAAGGGGGGACTCCACTGGGGATGCCTGATGTAAGGGGGGACTCCACTGGGGATGCCTGATGTAAGGGGGGACTCCACTGGGGACGCCTGATGTAAGGGGGGACTCCGCTGGGGACGCCTGATGTAAGGGGGGACTCCGCTGGGGACACCTGATGTAAGGGGGGACTCCGCTGGGGACACCTGATGTAAGGGGGGACTCCGCTGGGTACGCCTGATGTAAGGAAGGACTCCGCTGGGTAAAGCTGATGTAAGGACGGACTCCATTGGGGGCACCTGATGGCATCTGGTGGCAGGCGACGTGGCAGGTGACACACTTGGGGCTTACAGTGATTCGGCATTATGGTGAGTTGAATGATTTAATTTTATATTACAATGTAATAATAGAAATAATGCGCTTCAATCATCCTGACACCATAACAAACATGGTGTCAGGATGATTGAAGCGCCAACAGGTGTTTTGGAGTATACTTATCTGCCAATTTTGTTACACATTTCTATTGTGGTGTAGGATCTGGCTTCTTTCTTTCTATTTCTTTCTCTCTCTTTCTCTCACCTCGGACTGTAGCCACACCCCTTTGAACCACGCCCATTTAAGCCACACCCACTGTCGTGCGTAAACCACGCCCATTTCCCAACGCGGCACGCTTCGCGCGCCACATTTTTTATTTCAGCATGACACGCCTACAAACGCATGCCCCGCCCCCTAATTATAGCAAGGCTCCGCCTCAATACAAAAAAAGTGTCCCAGATGTTTTTTTTCCAATGTTGGCAACTATGTAACAGCTCATTTATCATTTGAGGCCAGTTACTTCACTAGGTATATGTGAAGGTTCACAATCACTTTAAAGTAAACCTTCCACAAAAAAAACAAGGTCAGCTTATTTTTTTTCACAGCCTCTCCTCCATGCCAAAGTGCTCAGTAAAATTTAAAGAAACAAGGCATGTGGGGAAAAAACTACCCCTTTATTTGTGTCGGCGATGCCGACTTTAAAAAACTGCATTAGTAAATTCCTGACCTGTAACAATATACCACAACTGTAGAATTTCTCAAAATAGCTGTACCAGTTGTCATTAAAAAACATTCCTTGAGGTCCAAGGCAAGGGATGATACCGGTTGCAAGAAGGAGGAAGCAGTTTGCTTTTGATCTGTTTCTACAGTGCTTTTTGGGATGTGTTTTGCATTTTTCCACACGCATTTTTCACACATTTTTTAAAGCTTCTTTTTTTGGCAAGTTTGTTGTTGGGCACATTTAAAAATGCAAAATGCGCCAAAACACAGCAAAATCAGGGCAATAACACGTCAAAAACACACTACATAATTTTCTGCAGCATGATCCAGGGGCGGATCCAGGGGGGGGCAACAGGGCAATTGCTTCCCCCAAGAAAATATTGCTGACTCTGAGGCTAAGCGCGCCCCGAGAATTCAGAGCTACGGTCGAGACAACTCATAGCCATAATTTCTCAGCATTAGGAATTTCTGCCCACACACTCGGGACTGCACTCTCCGCCCCCTGTACCTCTACCCAGCAGTTTTCAAGACTCTCTCCTGCAGGCTGCTGCTTGAGTGGGAAGGAAGGGGATGTGCCTGACTCCCGAGACCGCGCCCGCCTGCAAGAGGGAGGTGTGAGCAGCTGAGCAGAGGGAGCCGAGAGACTGTGAACTTCCTGGAGGTAAGCTCAGCTAGCAGTACATCGTGCATTAGTTTACAGGGACCTCTATGCTGAGTTACTGCAGCTTAGCATAGAGGAGCTGTTATCTGACAAATGATAGCACATGTGGAACAGTGAGAAATTGGGTTCATTAAAGCATTGTGACTGCCCCCTGCTGTGTGCCCTCCTGATCCCCTCAGTGTGTGCCCTCCTGACTCCCCCAATGTGTGCCCTTCTGACCCCCCCAGTCTATGCCCTCCTGACCTCCCTGGTGTGTGCCCTCCTGACCCTGTATTGTGCCCTCCTGACCCCGTTCTGTGCTCTCCTGACCTCCCTGGTGTGTGCCTTCCTGACCCCATACTGTGCTCTCCTGACCTCCTCAGTGTGTGCCCTCCTGACCTCCCCGGTGTGTGCCCTCCTGACCCTGTATTGTGCTCTCCTGACCTCCCTGGTATGTGCCCTTCTGACCCCGTACTGTGCTCTCCTGACCTCCCCGGTGTGTGCCCTTCTAACCCCGTACTGTGCTCTCCTGACCTCCCCGGTGTGTGCCCTCCTGACCCCGTACTGTGCTCTCCTGACCTCCCTGGTGTGTGCTCTCCTGACCTCCCCGGTGTGTGCCCGCCTGACCCCGTACTGTGCTCTCCTAAACTCCCTGGTGTGTGCCCTCCTGACCTCCCTGGTGTGTGCTCTCCTGACCTCCCTTGTGTGTGCCCTCCTGACCTCCCTGGTGTGTGCCCTACTGACCTCCCTGGTGTGTCCTCCTGACCTCCCTGGTGAGTCCTCCTGGCCTCTTTGGTGTGTGCTCTCCTGACCTCCCCGGTGTGTGCCCTCCTGACCCTGTACTGTGCTCTCCTGACCTCCCTGGTGTGCTCTCCTAACCCCGTACTGTGCTCTCATGACCTCCCTTGTGTGCTCTCCTGACCTCCCCGGTGTGTGCCCTCTTGACCTCCCTGGTGTGTGCCCTACTGACCTCCATGGTGTGCTCTCCTGACCTCCCTGGTGTGTCCTTCTGACCTCCCTGGTGTGTGCTCTCCTGACCTCCCCGGTATGTGCCCTCCTGACCCCATACTGTGCTCTTCTGACCTTCCCGGTGTGTGCCCTCCTGACCCCGTACTGTGCTCTCCTGACCTCCCCGGTGTGTGCCCTCCAGACCCCGTACTGTGCTCTCCTGACCTCCCCGGTGTGTGCCCTCCAGACCCCATACTGTGCTCTCCTGACCTTCCTGGTGTGTGCCCTCCTGACCCCGTTCTGTGCTCTCCTGACCTCCCTGGTGTGTGCCTTTCTGACCCCATACTGTGCTCTCCTGACCTCCTTGGTGTGTGCCCTCCTGACCTTCCCAGTGTGTGCCCTCCTGACCCCATACTGTGCTCTCCTGACCTCCCCGGTGTGTGCTCTCCTGACCTCCCCGGTGTGTGTCCTCCTGACCCCGTACTGTGCTCTCCTGACCTCCCTGGTGTGTGCTCTCCTGACCTCCCCGGCGTGTGCCCTCCTGACCCCGTACTGTGCTCTCCTAACCTCCCCAGTGTGTGCCCGCCTGACCCCGTACTGTGCCCTCCTGACCTCACTTGTGTGTGCCATCCTGTCCTCCCTGTTGTGTGCTCTCCTAACCTCCCTGGTGTGTGCTCTCCTGACACCCCCCCCCTGTTCTGTAAGTAACACCTTATTTTCTGGCAGTGCCCCTCCCAAGACTAGACTCTGGATCCGCCCCTGGCAGCATCTCCATTGAAGTCTATTGAACAAAAAACACACGCTTTGCATTTAAAAAAGTCCCTGACCCTTTCCAAAAACGCAGGGGCTGAAAAAAGTATAGATGTTAAAGTGTCCTATAGGAAACCATGTTATATGTACTGTGGTGTGTTTTTGCAAAAAGCACCAAAAAAACTTATTGGTGTGAACAAGGCCTTCCCACAGTAATCTGGGACTGCCATAACATTGTAACTTTCTAAATCTCCAAACTGAAAGATTATCACTGTCACCGTATTTGTATGACATGACTGTGACATTTTGTTTCTCGGAAAGGAGGTTACAATCTTTGAGGGTGGGGGGTGTATGCAGGGGAGGGCTGGGCCAGGGGGCAGGTTGGCAATTGCCCCCCAGGCCGCCCTAACTTATGTTCAAAATGGCCGGCAGCCACTGCCCGCTACCATTTTCTTTTTTATTCTGGTCTAGGAAGTCGGGCCGGGGGCATGGCCATGGCGGCCGACCACTAGCTGTTGCATTCCGGGAGTTGTAGTCCGCACTCAAGCTTCTGGTGGGTGGAAAACACAGCAGCGCAGAGGAAACTACAACTCCCTGGGACCGGATTCTTGGAAGCAGGCAGAGGCAGGGCGTGCCAGGGAGTCGGGACGCAGGGCTGCAGGGCTGGGCGCTGGCTGCAACTTGACCCCAGGATCAGGAGCGTTACCCCCCCCAGGAGACTGTGGCATGCAAGGACCTGCTGAGCTGAGATCGCTGAGGTGAGAGACCCTGACACCCCTAGCTGACCCCCCATCTCCCCCCCCATACACCCCTTGTAACCTGCTCCAGTGATCAGGCTGCATTGAAAAACCAGGTGGGCCATGGATGGTGAGCTGATTCGGCGGTTCAATGGGCCACTTGACTGGACTTGCCCCCCAGGCCTAAGGCCGCCAGCCCTCCCCTGGGTGTATGTACAATAAAATGTAGATAAATGAGGAGGATAAGGAGGTACATTTAAAGATATCATTTAATATTAGTTGGAAGGAAACATGCTTACAGTCTATTTATGGGTAGGAGTATCCACAAAAGCTTACACTTGGTGTGTAGAAAAAGAAATATTATTTGCACATCATTGTTATTACAGCTAATTTATTAGTATGAAACACATTACAATTTGTAATTTAACTGCATATGATATTCACAATGTGGATTATATCCTGTAACCTCTGAAATGACAATGCTGACATTTCAAGACTTTAACAACACATTTTGAAATTCCGTGACTCACAATATAAGAGCATGAGAAAAATTATAAATAGTTGTCATCCATAGGTTGGGAAAGAGCGACAGCAGGATGTGAACTGAGAAGGATAGATATTGAAAATATGGAAGTGATGGGGAAAACCCATGTACAAGTAACTTCCATCTTCCATATATTGTCTCTGTTTGTGTGTATGTGTGTGTGTATGTGTATGTGTAGAGATAGGTAGTCAGGTCACAGGTGTTCATAAGACCGCATGATTTAGTATGTATCAGTTGTGTGCATAGGAAGGCTCACAGTATGCTTCTGCTGGAAAGATACATGCACATAAAGTACATAGATGAATTATGGAAGAGGAATTTGTACAATGTTTGCGGTATAATTGTTGAGGTTAGAATGTATTTTTAGCTTTTATGTGCTAGTGAACATCATTATTTTTTGTAGCCATTTATCTGTGTATTATTACTTATAGGGGGCTGTACTATTCCTCTTCCTATGTTACTTGCATACACTGTCTTGTGACATTGCATTGCCGACATACTGTACATGGCTTAAAATCTGTGTGGCCAGTTTAGCGGGTATGTACTTTTCAGAGTGTTTAAATCTGGTGAAGACATCAGTGATGACCAGTTCCCTGCAGCCCAGCAGGTGGCGCTGTCACTTCGGGCTGGGGTTGAACCGTCACTGCAGTGCCGTACCCTTTGTGACCTCTCGCAGCAGTTGTATGGCGGGGCGGGGAACCCGCTGTGCTTGCTGGGAGAGGGTATAAAGGGGGCGGACATCTTCGCCACGAGGTTCGAGTCCCAGGCACCTTCAGCCTGAGGGCTGCTATACGCGGTCGGTGTCCAGGCGGCCTAGGCCTGGACACTTTGAGTTCGTGTTCCATCCCAGGCACCTTCAGTCTGGGGTGAGGCCTAGGGGCCAGTACCTTCCGCTGGGTCCCGCCGGGGAGGGACTGTCCTAGGGTGCCCCGGGTGTTGGGCACCCAAATCCAGAGGCGTAAGGGACCGGAGGAGGGATTCATCCGAAGACCTGGTGCAGCATATTGCCAGTGACGGGTGAACCTCTGGAGACCGCCCGGAGGGATGTCTTTCTCGAAGAGGGGCCAAGTTCATGGAGGAAGGTGGTTCATGTTCAATGACCGGTGGCAGCGGTCCAACTAGTCAATTCAGGTCAGTGGCAGAGACCTGCTATTAGGCCTGTGGCAGGGGCCTCAACGGTTCACCCGGTCGGTGGCAGAGACCGTGCGTCAGGCCTATTCGCTTGCAAAGGAATAGGAGAGTTCATTTGTGCCTGGGCCTACTCGTATCCACACCCCTGTCTGTCTGTTACTGAAAGTTCAACTGTTATGTTCACCCTGCGATGGAGAAATAAAAGAGTGTTGGACTTTTAATTGGTGTGGGGCTCTGTTACTGGAAGACACATCTCCACAGAACAACTGGAAGCTTTGTATGCAGTGAGCAGACCCGGAGGTAATTTAAGTGACTTTGCTTAACCCTCATACACATACGAGGAGAGAGCTTGGCATAGTGTTCCTGCAATCTCCTCTCCCAGGTACCCCTAGACCACACCAGCCAATAACCAGGAGAAACGGAGGCTCCGCTACACCAACATCCTGTTGCAGTTTTTACTGATAAAACATGGAAAATTTACTGACAGAACACATTTAAGGATGCCCACCCATGGCCACCAGGGATGCCCACCCATAACCACCAGGTAAGCCCACTAGAGCCCACCAGGGGTGGCACTCTGTGCCCATCAGTGATGCCTACCAGCGCCTCTGATCAGTGCTGCCTATCAGTGCCATCTATCAGTGCCGCCAGTGCAGCCTATACGTGCCCTCCAGTGCCACCTACTAGTGCCACCTATGAATGCCCATCAGTGCTACCTATCAGTGCCCATCAGTGCCACCTATCAGTGTCGCCCATGAGTGCCCATCATTGTTACCTATCGGTGCCCATCAGTGCTGTCTATCACTGCCCATCAGTGCTGCCTATCAGTGCTGCATATAAGTGCCACCTCATCAGTGCCAATCAGTACTGCCTCATAAGTGCCCATCAGTGCAGTCTCATCAGTGCCCATCAGTGAAGGAGAAAACTTACTTATTTACAGTTTAAGTTTTGTAACAGAAACTAAGAAAATTTTTGTTTTTTTTCAAAATTTTCGTTCTTTTTTTATTAAAAATAAAACCCCCAGAGGTGAGCAAAAGAAATCTCTATCTATGGAGGGGTGATCCAAATTTTGTTTTGGTACAACTCTGCATGACTGTGCAATTGTCATTTAAAATGTGAGAGCGCTGAAAGATGAAAATTGGTCTGGCCCGGAAGGTGTATAAGTAGCCTGTATTGAAGGGGTTAAACAGCATAAACACAATATGGAAACACTGACAATACCCATAATGAGTAATTTGCCTGGTTTATGTTTAAAAAGTCAACAGAGCATGACAAATTATCAGCCCCTGATATTTACAGACAGTTGTAAATATCATAGATTTTTACAAATTGTAAATTTACTTACAGTGGGCAAACTTGCTTACTATGCTAAGAGCATCAGGATAATTATATAGAGCAGTCACCAGCAGCTGCTTTCATAGGGGTTGACTTACTAAAGGCAAATACAGTCAGTCCCCAAGTTTCGAACAGACTAGGGACTGTAGGTTTGTTCTTAAGTCGAATCTGTTCGTAAGTCGGAACAGTACCTTTTTTGATGTTCTGTCAAAATGTCCCCGCCGTCGAAAAGTGGCCGCGCATGCGCAGAACGGCAGAGACGTCACGCCGCCTCCCATTCGTAAGTAGGAGTCGTTTTCCGACGTTCTATTGAAATGTGCTCATTTAAGGAAAAACTCACATAGCGTAATACCGTATGGAATGTTTAATATAAAAAGAGGAGTAACAATAAAACACTCACATTTGAGATGGCATAAAAAGGCATGAATTCAGGAACGATAGCGATGCGTGTAGACAGATCCACCCGACTAGTTTTGACTAATCAGTCATCACCTGGGGTATGGATTCTGTCCCCCACGCATCGCATTAAATAGATAAGATAACCTCTATGATCCCGGAAGTGAACCACCATTACATCACATTCATGCCTTTTTATGCCATCTCAAATGTGAGTGTTTTATTGTTACTCCTCTTTTTATATTAAACATTCCATACGGTATCACGCTATGTGAGTTTGTTTTTTACTTTCATACGTACCAATATGGATACCAAGCCTTTGTATACATCTATGAATATGAGATTAACATACTAGATGTCCTGTTTGACTGAAGCTGAATAACAAGTCCCTCAGACTCCAGATTACCTACATTGGGTTTGTTAACCCCCAAAGCTTTTCTCGACTCGGTGGGCGTATGCCTTTCCTAGTCTGAGATTTCCGGTAAGCCTCCTTCAACTCACTCTTGGTGGCGGTTCTTACAGCATTCCACATTTTGAAATATAAGTTTTTCCTTAAATGAACACTCTTCATCTTTTTGGATTGACCTTCACTTCACTTTCAAATTGATGGACGTTCCTTGTGGACTCACCTTCTAACATTTCAGTTGTCACAATTAATATGTATTATAATATCACTGTAAGGATTTTTGTTTATGTATATGTATAATTATATGATTCATTCATTTTATATATTTTGGGTTTTGCACTGTTTTTCATCTAGTGCACACTTTACCACGTTTTTACCACTCCTATGTATAGTTTAATAGAGTACATAGACCACCAAAATTAGCGCTACACTTATATCCACATTTTTTATTGCTTTGTCTACAGCAGTGTTGGCGGCTGTTTTTGTTCTTTTTGGTTTCATACCTATCTCAGCGCAATATATCCTCCCCATTTTTTACACTATTGAAATGTGCTCGCCATCGAAAAGTGGCCGCGCATGCGCAGAACGGCAGAGACGTCACGCCGCCTCCCGTTCGTAAGTAGGAGTCGTTCGCAAGTCGGATGTTCTTAACTCGGGGACTGCCTGTAGGATGTTCCCTTTGCAAGGAAGGTTGTACTTTGCAAGGGAACTTGCCCCAGAGCTTAGTGAATAAAGTGAAATGTATGGAGGGAGTGGCTGATATGTCCACATTAGATAAGGCACCTCATCCCCAAAATATTATTTTCAAAAGGGAGCGGAGGAAGTGGGATTATTGCAGTGCCTAAGTAACAAATTTTATTACAAATTAATTTAAACAATCTTACAAATCTTAGATCATAATAAAATAGAGAGGAGCATATTACATTTGATTAGGAAGCAAGTCAAGTCTTCCCAACTAGTTTCGGCAAGACAGTGGCTTCATCAGGGGAGTAAGACGTGACCAAAATCGTTATAGCTCTACAAAAAAGAAAAAACATTTTAAAGATCACAACATCAAATAAACAATTTCAAATATAATATGCAGTTCTGAATGATCGGGCGAGAAAGTGTCCTAGTCCAGCCAAATTCCCCACGCGCCTCCCCCATTCACACCGACGGGTGAGAATTGCCACATCAACACCCCCAAAAAAAGAACACCAACCCAACCTACCCAGTACTCCCAGCTGGGCAGGGTCACTGCATGAGGGCCTCCAGAGACGCCAAACCAACACTCCCTAAGTGTGGCTGCAGAGGGCCAAAAAAAAGGGTGGGAGACCAATAAAAACTGTGAGAAAGAAAGATGACAACTAATGACAGATAACTCAGCGAGAGCCCATCTCTATCATATCAATAGGGCTGCAAAGCCTCAATATGTACCAAGGAGATATATAGATTAATTGTAGAGAGGGGCGCTGAGAAAACCCGAAGGGTTGATAATCGATCTAAAATAGGCAATTAGGAATATATATATATATATATATATATTCCCTCCTATCCCTCCTGTCGGGCAGGAGGGATACAATTGCTGGGCAGGAGGGATATTCCCCTGTCAGCACTGTCTGTGTTGATGGGGATCATGCAAGTTTCTTTCCTGCAATCTGTGGATGCAGGAAAGAAATTTGCACCATATATTACCTGCCTAACTGAAAGTGAAAGTAAATTGTGAATGTCTTGAAAGAACAGGAGAGAGGGAGGGAGACAGATGGGGGAGAGAAGGGATGGAGATAATGCAGTTCAGTGATTACAGTGTACTGAAGTCTGCAGTGCACACACGGTCCAGGCTAGAATCTCAGGCATCATTCACACACAGCCAGGAATGCTGCTGATTTTCAGATTTCCCGACCACACATCCCCTCTCTTCAGATACAGCACACCGGGATAGTGTGGGCGGGACTGGAAGGAGGAGGAGGAGCTGTATTCCTCCCTGCTCGTATGTGAGGAGAGTAAGGGGGGTGGCTGGACTCGCTGGGCTGTGAAAGAGTGTCATAGACTGACACTCGGCTCAGCTTGCAGTCACCATTCTCCTAAGGACGGGAGAAATTAGTCTGTTTTTTCAGTAACTGAAATGAAGGCTTGGGCCCCCCTCCCCCCCCCCCACAGTGCTCGTAGAGTCCTTCTTGCAACTCGCTCTTCTCCGTGCCAATGAGGATGCAGGGGAAGCGCTCGCATTATGCAGTGTCAGCGAGCAGAGGGAGGGGGAGGAATCCCCCGCAGGAGCTGACTGGGGACGCTCTCCCTCTCAGGAGAGACTGTGTTACTCCAGCGGCGGCCCATGCAAAATCCAAAAAATGCATTATGCTGTGGGGCACAGCATAATGTTTGGGGGGGGGGGTCAGGGCTCCCTCTGTCCCCCCTAGGGACACCATTGGTTGTTCTTCTGGCATTCTCTCCATATTTCTCCAGTTCCTTTTCTTTAATTTTGTCAGTACACAATCCCTATTTTTAGCATTTAATTTTATGATTGTGTATATGCACTCAATATATACTCAAGTATATATTTTTTGTGTGTGGAATCATTTCTATTTTCATAGCACATGTAATTTTTGGAGAATATGAGTTTTCATGATATTTATTATATTTTATTTGCAATTTATAAACTTACACTAACAGTGCTGGTGTACTATTAAGCTAGGCAATAACTATTATAATCTGGATTATTACCCGGAGGTGGAATGATATTCCTTTTGTAAAGGATTTTGCTGCCCTGATAATATTTTAAGCTGAAATATATTAACCTGAGATAAGCTCAGACTGGGAGAAGAGGAACAGCACTGGAAGCCCAGTCATTTTTACTGCAGTGCTCATATACTAATGTGGGGTATGCTGATAGGAGAGCAAAGGGACAGAAAGATGAGTGTATCATTCTCCTTTCAATCTCCAGTCACAGGCTGAACGAGGGTCAAGACCAGTAAGTGTTAACTGTAGCAGAAAACAATGAGGTCCCCTGCCTTGCCAGACAGGCCTGTGCAGTGTGGTAGCGATATGTAAAATCTCACAACTGGATGCACATATTCTTAGGCATCCACCATATATGCATTTCATTTGAGTGTTTAGCTTTTTTGCCCTGAGTAGAAGACCAAGCCTTTTCTGGCTCTTTTTGTTTACAAGTTTAAGCCCTGGTTCACATTCCAGCGATTTGGCAGGCGTCAAATCGCCTGCCAAATCGGTGGCTTATGCTGGCAATGGCACTGTCTGAATCAATGTGATGCCACATTTGCAGCGCCTCACTGATTCCCAAAAGTAATTTCTGTACTACTTTTGGCGACTTTAAGGTGTAATTTCAATAGACATCTGTGCAGATGTCTCAGAAATCGCCCCCCGAAGTCGGGACTGACATGCGGGAATTAAATTTTGAGAGGCTAAATCAGTATTTTTTGCAAAAAAAATACTTATACCCCCAAACATTATATATATATATATATATATATATATATATATATATATATATATATATATAACAGATCCCCTAGGGAATAAAATGGTGATCATTTCATTTTTTTATGTCACACAGTATTTGCGCAGCGGTTTTTCAAACACAATTTGTTTGGAAAAAATGTATTTGAATGAATTAAAAAAAAAAAGAAGCAATATATTCCCCAATTTTTTATATAATATGAAAGAGGATGTTACGCTGAGTAAAGAGATGTCACACTTTAAAATTGTGGATGCTCGTGGAATGGCGACAAACTACCTTACTTAAAAATCTCCATAGGCGACATTTTAAACGCCTTTACAGGTTACCTGTTAAGAGTAACAGAGAAGGTCTAGCGCTAGAATTATTGCTCTCGCTCTAACGTTTGGGTGATACTTCACATGTGTGTTGCGAACACCGTTTACATGTGCGTGAGTGGCTTACTTATCCCCCCAGGGATGGGGACACTTTAAATTTTAGTTTTTTTCTTATTTATAAAAATTTTTTATTTTTACACTGTCCTTTTACTTTTTTTATCATTTTTATTCCTATTACAAGGAATGTAAACATCTCTTGTAATATAAATAAGGATGACAGGTCCTCTTTATGGAGAGATCTAGGGTCAATAAGAAAAAAAAATCTCTTCTTACCTTTAACCTCCCTGGCGGTATTCCCGAGTCTGGCTCGGGGTAAGATTTCAGTACCTAAAGCGGTAACCCCGAGCCAGACTTGGGATCGCATAGCAGGATACAGGGGAGGATACAGGGGAAGTTACTTACCTTGTCCCTGGATCCTGCAATGTCCCCCCGCTGTGTGAGCGAGCTGTCATCTTGCTCGATCCACACTGCAGAGTGCCGCTGAGCTCCGTTCCCTGCGACGTTGCGGCACACGGGGGTGGAGTTCGGCGCCAAATTCAAAAAGTAAAACACATAATACACATACAGTATACTGTAATCTTACAGATTACAGTACTGTATCAAATAAATACACAAGGGGTCCAAAATCGGCAAAGATAAAGATAATCTATCAGAACTAGAAAGACAAGCTCTAAAAACTCTTAAAGATAACCTAGAAATAACAATCAAGCCCTCGGACAAGGGTGGCAACATTGTAATTATGGATAATTCCTTCTATGTGGAGATGTGTGAAAAGATCTTGCAGAATGACTCCTGGTACCGCAAGATCAACGCCAACAAAATTGATAAATTCAACCAGGAATTTTACTCTTTGGTAGATGCTGCTCATACCCAGAACATTTTGAACAAAACTGAATGGGAATTCATTAGGACCAAAATGCCCAGAATTCCCACTTTCTACGCACTTCCCAAGTTGCATAAATGCACTAAAAATCCTACAGGAAGGCCAATAGTATCTGGAAATGGTTGCATTACCGAAAACCTGAGCACTTTTGTTGACGCTAACCTACGTCCATACGTAATTGAAATACCAAGTTACATCCGGGACACCCTTCACCTTCTGCAGATCATTGACGGACTGTGCATTGCCCCGACGTCCCTCCTGGTTGCCATTGACATCGGCACTATACAGTTCCATCCCCCATGACAAAGGGATGGCATGTGTAAGCCACTGTAATAGCCGCTTTGAGCGGAAAACTAATCAGTTTCTGCTCAGCGCGCTAGAACTTATTCTCCATCACAATCACTTTATGTTCAACGGCTCCCACTACCTCCAGGTACAGGGCGTTGCGATGGGGACCTCGTGTGCCCCATCGTACGCAAACCTGTACCTGGGGGAGTGGGAATGTATGATCAGACAATCAAGTGCTATGGCCTCGTTCATGTGTCACATCAGTCTTTGGTATAGATTTATTGATGATGTCCTGCTGGTGTGGGATGGATCGCTGGACCACCTGAATCAATTCCTCACTCAACTTAATGTAAACCATTTCAACCTCAGCTTCACGATGACCTCAAACGAAACATCAATCAACTTTCTGGATGTGACAATCTATAAAGACACTACCGGTCACCTAAGTAGTAGCCTCTACAGGAAACAAACTGCTGGAAATTGCATGCCAGCAGCTTTCATCCAAAAAATTTGATTGCTTCTATTCCCTATAGCCAATACCTGCGAATACGGAGGAATTGCACAGAAGACAAAAACTTTAAAAAAGAAGCAGACTATCTGAGAGCGAGACTGTCCCTACGAGGCTATTCAAAGACCATCTTGAAAAAGGCCTACAAAAGAGCAATCTCAAAGACGAGGAATGATACACTCTATAACCCTGCATCCAAAACAATCAAAGCAACACCCATTTCTATCATCACTAAATTTTCAAACCAAAATGAGGCCATCAAGAACATAACCAAGAAATACTGGCATGTCCTTACCATGGACCCAGCTATTGGTCCTTATGTGACGAAAAAACCTGTATTCACTTTCAAAACGGCTAGATCCCTAAGAGACCTGCTGGTCTCTAGTGAATTAAGACCAATAGGTAAAAAATGTCCCTGAAAATATCCAGGGACCTTCACATGCGGAGGCTGTAAGTACTGTCGGTACATGAATACCACCCGAAACATCAAACTACCGAATGGAGAGCACTATATCCCAAAACACTATGCAAACTGTCAGACTGCAGCTGTGGTATATCTTCTACTATGCGAATGCCACTGCTTCTATATTGGGAAGACCATCCAACAGTTCTGGCAGAGGGCTTATCGACATATTTTATCAATGAAGGCCTGTAACCCAGACCTACCCCTGGGTAGGCACGTAAGGGACTTTCATAATGGACGTTTCCCCAGAATCTCATTTTTAATCTTGGACAGACTCCATTCTGGTCCAAGAGGAGGGGATTTAAACAAAATGTTACTACAGTCTGAACAACGGTGGATATTCCACCAAAATGCCACGAAACCACCAGGCTTGAATGGGTCAATCGCTTATAGACCCTTTTTGGAGGGTTTCTCTTCGGGGGGCTCTGAATGGGAACCCCCAGATTAGAGACTGCCCCAGTGCGACTATGAACCTTCAATAGGTTCATTCAGCATCTCTGTCGAATGACTCTACGAATGTCCACAATAGATGGCTCCATACATATTTCCACAATCCTTATATTAAGGATTTATGGTTATCAAGAAAAATTCATCTGTCCTAATTTACACCTTGTTTTTAGTTTTTTTTATTAAGTTAGCGAGTATGCGGGTGTGTATTATGGGGAGTGGTGTCCTCTCCCCATCCTATACTCACCGACAGTTTACAGCTCTTTTATACATATATATTAGTCTTTTAGTGTTTCCCAATGTCTTTTGTGTCTTTTGTTATTATATTTTCTCTTCTTTCCATATTCTATTTAAACAGATGCCTGATGGCGAGAGGGGTCAGGTATTCATTGGCTCTACATGTACACATATCCCTCATTTATGGGATATACAATTCTCCAGGTTCCTCTGCAGGCATCATTACTGTATTTGCACCACATATACTTTCCCCTTTTAATATATGCCCCTGGCGTAGTGAACACTTAAGTGATTCTGCTCAGGAAGCTCTGCAGTCTGACTTGATGCATCATATTGATCTATGTCTCCCGAGGATTGAACTGCGGTGTACAAGGCCAGCAGGTTTACACCCTCCACAAGCCCCCCCCCCCCCCCCGCTGTTTGGTGTGAGCCCACTCGGCGCAGGTAGGACCGATATGTGCGGCGCACATTTCCGGTCCTTTTGAGGCTTGGAGGAGAAGGAATGGTTCCCATGACTACCCTCCATCGCCAATCCTGCGTCGCGAGCCTCTGACGCGTGATGTCATCCCCCCCAGGCAGCGCCGCAGTCAGCGGCGCCTGTGTGAGAGGATGCTCTCACCAGTGAGAGTCTCGGTCACCATAACAACCCCCCGCCCTCGGGGGGGTGGCATGGCGCGTCACTGAGCTCGGGGGGCATAATCCCAGCCCGCCCCCTCACCTCCCTGTTCTCTCACAGCTGTCTCCAAGTAACCACTCAGTGAGCATTTATAAGCTGACGCCCATATGGGCTCAGTCTGCTCATACTGAAGCCGCACCTATACCAATCAGCTGGATCCAGACTAGGTAAAGAGTCCTCCATGCACATTCAGGTACCTTTCTGGGAGTCCGTACAGCACTATTTATGTTAGCGATTTGTCTGCTCTCCCCTAGAGACTACTAGATAACATGGGACTTTGCAGATACCTGGCAATTAGAAACTAGCTTCTGGTGGTAATATATCTATATCTGCCACATCTTCTAGACCAGGTAAATATTCATTAGTATATTTTAACTGTCCACCTATTTGGAATAGTGCCAGACCAACAGACACTTATTTAATGACTTTCTCTCCCAGCCACCTGCCAGACTTCTGGACGGACACTACGCCCACCCTGGTTTTCCCCTACATCTCCTGGTGCGGCCTATCCTAGGCAACACTACCATTCCGGGTAGGTTATGTGTTAGTTACCTGGTGTGCTATGAGAGCTTCCTGATTCCTTTTGATACTTAACAAGCCTTATTTCTATCCATACTTTAGGTCAGCCCTATATTTTTCTTTAGGGCACAGTTCATAACCCTTAGGTGCGGCTTACGTGAAGCAGTACTACCTTTCCAGGTAGGTTGCCCCTAGGACACATGTTATTAGAGAGCCCTATACCTCCTCTCTATATATTTTAATATCCACTATCTATTTATACTTAGGCACTTTCTGAACACTGGGAGGTCTCCCCACTGCACGGACAGCAGCTCCTCTGCACCTGTGGTGTGGGGACAGTGTCGGACACTTTCTACGCCCCCTGTGGACCAAGCTGTCCATCGGGACAATACCATCGGGGTTGAGGGCCCGCCCTTGTCACCTGCTGGTCCAACCCTCTGTGGAACAATACCATCAATCCTCAAGTCAGAACTATCGTGTCTTTTTATCACTTGCTACTACAAAGTAACCTGTATACACGCAACACACAGGGTCAGTATCTAAACAGCCTTTTGATAACATACTATGTACCCATATACATAATTTGGAGTTCAGTACATGTCCCCATAACCAATGGCCCTACTCTACCATCATTGTTCTTTGTTTTTTCAGTTTTTTCTGCTTATTTGTTGTTATTCATCTGTTATAGTTTTGTTCTATTTCCTGATTTTGTATTATTTTTTGGATACAGATATCATCTAACACTAAAAGGTGCAGCACCCTACCCCTGAAGAAGAGGCTGTACAATTAAAAGGCCTTGAAACGTTGGGTATCTGTCCTACCTTCGAGACAGTCCCGGGTCCTGTACTGCATTCTTTTTCTTTCTTTGTGTAATTTATGATATCTGTCTATATGCGTTGTGATCATCTCCTTCTCAGTGTATACACACTAGTTACTTGGACATATGTTGTGTTTATACAGTAGCAGCCCCTCATGCTATATATCTATATTTTTGTAAAAAACTTCAAATAAAATCAGTCTTCATGACCAATACTTTTGTACTTCATTACTCTATATACTGTAGAGTAGGGATGAGCTTCGTGTTCGAGTCGAACATACGTTCGACTCGAACATCGGCTGTTCGATCGTTCGACGAAGATCGAACGATTTGGGCCGTTCGCGCCAAATTCGAGTGACGCGAACGGCCCACAATGCACTACGCCATCGCAGTGTCATCCAGGCGCTGTGATTGGCCAAGCATGCACTGTGACCCCGCATGCTTGGCCAATCACAGCGCCGGCAGCGAGGAGAGCAATGATTGGCCACAGGCAGGATGCCTGTGGCCAATTATTGCTGAGGGTGTTTAGTACACGCCCCACACTATAAAAGGCCGCCAGCACGGCAGCCTAGTGTAGTGTGTTCCGGAGCAGGGATAGAGCAGCATAGGCAGGGACAGTGACTGTTATTTCTTTCTTGCTTAACCTGGATTCCTTTAGTTTAGGGAAAGAGAAGGATAGGTAGGGAGAGTGTCAGTGTGTTTTGTGCTTGTGCTATAGTGTGCTTAAAAAAAACATTTATTCTAGGGACAGAAAACTGTAGGTAGGGACAGTGTCAGTTTCTTTCACTCTGCAAGTCCTTGTTTCCAGGGACCTGGAAGGACAGTGAGTGAATTGTCCTTGTGCTATATTGTGCTTAAAAAAACATTTATTCTAGGGACAGAAAACTGTAGGTAGGGAGAGTGTCAGTTTCTTTCACTCTGCAAGTCCTTGTTTCCAGGGACCTGTAAGGACAGTGAGTGAATTGTCCTTGTGCTATATTGTGCTTAAAAAAAACATTTATTCTAGGGACAGAAAACTGTAGGTAGGGAGAGTGTCAGTTTATTTCACTCTGCAAGTCCTTGTTTCCAGGGACCTGTAAGGACAGTGAGTGAATTGTCCTTGTGCTATATTGTGATTAAAAAAAACATTTTTTCTAGGGACAGAAAACTGTAGGTAGGGAGAGTGTTTTTTTTCTTTCACTCTGCAAGTCCTTGTTTCCAGGGACCTGGAAGGACAGTGAGTGAATTGTCCTTGTGCTATATTGTGATTAAAAAAAACATTTTTTCTAGGGACAGAAAACTGTAGGTAGGGAGAGTGTTTTTTTTCTTTCACTCTGCAAGTCCTTGTTTCCAGGGACCTGTAAGGACAGTGAGTGAATTGTCCTTGTGCTATAGTGTGCTTAAAAAAAACATTTATTCTAGGGACAGAAAACTGTAGGTAGGGACAGTGTCAGTTTCTTTCACTCTGCAAGTCCTTGTTTCCAGGGACCTGTAAGGACAGTGAGTGAATTGTCCTTGTGCTATATTGTGATTAAAAAAAACATTTTTTCTAGGGACAGAAAACTGTAGGTAGGGAGAGTGTTTTTTTTCTTTCACTCTGCAAGTCCTTGTTTCCAGGGACCTGTAAGGACAGTGAGTGAATTGTCCTTGTGCTATATTGTGCTTAAAAAAAACATTTATTCTAGGGACAGAAAACTGTAGGTAGGGAGAGTGTCAGTTTATTTCACTCTGCAAGTCCTTGTTTCCAGGGACCTGGAAGGACAGTGAGTGAATTCTCCTTGTGCTATATTGTGCTTAAAAAAAACATTTATTCTAGGGACAGAAAACTGTAGGTAGGGAGAGTGTCAGTTTATTTCACTCTGCAAGTCCTTGTTTCCAGGGACCTGTAAGGACAGTGAGTGAATTGTCCTTGTGCTATATTGTGATTAAAAAAAACATTTTTTCTAGGGACAGAAAACTGTAGGTAGGGAGAGTGTTTTTTTTCTTTCACTCTGCAAGTCCTTGTTTCCAGGGACCTGTAAGGACAGTGAGTGAATTGTCCTTGTGCTATATTGTGCTTAAAAAAAACATTTATTCTAGGGACAGAAAACTGTAGGTAGGGAGAGTGTCAGTTTATTTCACTCTGCAAGTCCTTGTTTCCAGGGACCTGGAAGGACAGTGAGTGAATTGTCCTTGTGCTATATTGTGATTAAAACAAAACATTTTTTCTAGGGACAGAAAACTGTAGGTAGGGAGAGTGTTTTTTTTCTTTCACTCTGCAAGTCCTTGTTTCCAGGGACCTGTAAGGACAGTGAGTGAATTGTCCTTGTGCTATATTGTGCTTAAAAACAACATTTATTCTAGGGACAGAAAACTGTAGGTAGGGAGAGTGTCAGTTTATTTCACTCTGCAAGTCCTTGTTTCCAGGGACCTGTAAGGACAGTGAGTGAATTGTCCTTGTGCTATATTGTGATTAAAAAAAACATTTTTTCTAGGGACAGAAAACTGTAGGTAGGGAGAGTGTTTTTTTTCTTTCACTCTGCAAGTCCTTGTTTCCAGGGACCTGTAAGGACAGTGAGTGAATTGTCCTTGTGCTATATTGTGATTAAAAAAAACATTTTTTCTAGGGACAGAAAACTGTAGGTAGGGAGAGTGTTTTTTTTCTTTCACTCTGCAAGTCCTTGTTTCCAGGGACCTGTAAGGACAGTGAGTGAATTGTCCTTGTGCTATAGTGTGCTTAAAAAAAACATTTATTCTAGGGACAGAAAACTGTAGGTAGGGACAGTGTCAGTTTCTTTCACTCTGCAAGTCCTTGTTTCCAGGGACCTGTAAGGACAGTGAGTGAATTGTCCTTGTGCTATATTGTGATTAAAAAAAACATTTTTTCTAGGGACAGAAAACTGTAGGTAGGGAGAGTGTTTTTTTTCTTTCACTCTGCAAGTCCTTGTTTCCAGGGACCTGTAAGGACAGTGAGTGAATTGTCCTTGTGCTATATTGTGCTTAAAAAAAACATTTATTCTAGGGACAGAAAACTGTAGGTAGGGAGAGTGTCAGTTTATTTCACTCTGCAAGTCCTTGTTTCCAGGGACCTGGAAGGACAGTGAGTGAATTCTCCTTGTGCTATATTGTGCTTAAAAAAAACATTTATTCTAGGGACAGAAAACTGTAGGTAGGGAGAGTGTCAGTTTATTTCACTCTGCAAGTCCTTGTTTCCAGGGACCTGTAAGGACAGTGAGTGAATTGTCCTTGTGCTATATTGTGATTAAAAAAAACATTTTTTCTAGGGACAGAAAACTGTAGGTAGGGAGAGTGTTTTTTTTCTTTCACTCTGCAAGTCCTTGTTTCCAGGGACCTGTAAGGACAGTGAGTGAATTGTCCTTGTGCTATAGTGTGCTTAAAAAAAACATTTATTCTAGGGACAGAAAACTGTAGGTAGGGACAGTGTCAGTTTCTTTCACTCTGCAAGTCCTTGTTTCCAGGGACCTGGAAGGACAGTGAGTGAATTGTCCTTGTGCTATATTGTGATTAAAAAAAACATTTTTTCTAGGGACAGAAAACTGTAGGTAGGGAGAGTGTTTTTTTTCTTTCACTCTGCAAGTCCTTGTTTCCAGGGACCTGTAAGGACAGTGAGTGAATTGTCCTTGTGCTATATTGTGCTTAAAAAAAACATTTATTCTAGGGACAGAAAACTGTAGGTAGGGAGAGTGTCAGTTTATTTCACTCTGCAAGTCCTTGTTTCCAGGGACCTGGAAGGACAGTGAGTGAATTCTCCTTGTGCTATATTGTGCTTAAAAAAAACATTTATTCTAGGGACAGAAAACTGTAGGTAGGGAGAGTGTCAGTTTATTTCACTCTGCAAGTCCTTGTTTCCAGGGACCTGTAAGGACAGTGAGTGAATTGTCCTTGTGCTATATTGTGATTAAAAAAAACATTTTTTCTAGGGACAGAAAACTGTAGGTAGGGAGAGTGTTTTTTTTCTTTCACTCTGCAAGTCCTTGTTTCCAGGGACCTGTAAGGACAGTGAGTGAATTGTCCTTGTGCTATATTGTGCTTAAAAAAAACATTTATTCTAGGGACAGAAAACTGTAGGTAGGGAGAGTGTCAGTTTATTTCACTCTGCAAGTCCTTGTTTCCAGGGACCTGGAAGGACAGTGAGTGAATTGTCCTTGTGCTATATTGTGATTAAAACAAAACATTTTTTCTAGGGACAGAAAACTGTAGGTAGGGAGAGTGTTTTTTTTCTTTCACTCTGCAAGTCCTTGTTTCCAGGGACCTGTAAGGACAGTGAGTGAATTGTCCTTGTGCTATATTGTGCTTAAAAACAACATTTATTCTAGGGACAGAAAACTGTAGGTAGGGAGAGTGTCAGTTTATTTCACTCTGCAAGTCCTTGTTTCCAGGGACCTGTAAGGACAGTGAGTGAATTGTCCTTGTGCTATATTGTGATTAAAAAAAACATTTTTTCTAGGGACAGAAAACTGTAGGTAGGGAGAGTGTTTTTTTTCTTTCACTCTGCAAGTCCTTGTTTCCAGGGACCTGTAAGGACAGTGAGTGAATTGTCCTTGTGCTATATTGTGATTAAAAAAAACATTTTTTCTAGGGACAGAAAACTGTAGGTAGGGAGAGTGTTTTTTTTCTTTCACTCTGCAAGTCCTTGTTTCCAGGGACCTGTAAGGACAGTGAGTGAATTGTCCTTGTGCTATAGTGTGCTTAAAAAAAACATTTATTCTAGGGACAGAAAACTGTAGGTAGGGACAGTGTCAGTTTCTTTCACTCTGCAAGTCCTTGTTTCCAGGGACCTGTAAGGACAGTGAGTGAATTGTCCTTGTGCTATATTGTGATTAAAAAAAACATTTTTTCTAGGGACAGAAAACTGTAGGTAGGGAGAGTGTTTTTTTTCTTTCACTCTGCAAGTCCTTGTTTCCAGTGACCTGTAAGGACAGTGAGTGAATTGTCCTTGTGCTATATTGTGCTTAAAAAAAATATTTTTTCTAGGGACAGAAAACTGTAGGTAGGGAGAGTGTCAGTTTCTTTCACTGTGAAAGTCCTTGTTTCAAGGGACAGAGAAGGACACCTGAAGGTAGCCCTTATTGCTTTTTTCCCATCTCCCTGCAGGCCATCTATTAGAATGTCTGGAAGGCAAACAAGGAGAGGCAGACAGTCAGGAGGCAATAAAAGAGGGCAAGCAGGCTCTGTGTCTGGGGGCAACAGTGCTGGTCGTGGACGCGGTGCATTGTCATCAGCACATGGCCATGGGACACGCTTGTCCTTCTTTTCGGCAGCTGGACATGTT
Organism: Rana muscosa; assembly: GCA_029206835.1. Taxonomy (NCBI): domain Eukaryota; kingdom Metazoa; phylum Chordata; class Amphibia; order Anura; family Ranidae; genus Rana; species Rana muscosa. The sequence goes on from CM055116.1 coordinate 942,744,273, forward strand.
GAGCCACATCATGCCGAAGACTTGGTAGAGTGGATGACCAAGCCCTCCTCCTCCTCCTCATCCTCTCTCACCCAGGCTCAGGGTACTGGAAAAGCAGCTGCCAAAGCGTCGTCTTCCCTGGTATCAATGTCAGACAAATCATCAGTCACTCCTTCCCTAGACCCACCATGTCCTCCTCCTGAGGAGTCCCCCGAACTGTTTCAGCACAGTGTTGGGTACATGCTCCAGGAGGATGCCCAGCGTTTCGAAGGGTCTGATGATGAAACCCAGCTAGAGGAAGGCAGTAGCGTGAGAGCAGACAGAGGGGATGCTCAAGAAGGACACCAATCTGGCAGTCATGTTCCAGCAGCTGCAGCATACTGCCAGATTGGCTCCAGTGATGAGGAGGGAGGGGATGATGAGGTCACTGACTCCACGTGGGTGCCTAATAGGAGAGAGGAGGAGGAGGAGGATGAGGAGGAGGCACATCTCCAACGAGGCAGGATGCCCTTTGGTGGCCAGCGTAAGGGCAGTACACCGACGGAATCACACCGCAGAGCTCCGCCTGTGCAGGGCGCTGCCTCTGCCCGTCATTCAAAAAGTTCTTTGGTGTGGGCCTTTTTTGAGGCTAGTGCATCAGATCGCACAGCTGCTGTTTGCAACATATGTCTCAAGCGTATATCGCGTGGCCAAAACATCAGCCGCTTGGGTACCACATGCCTGACCAGACATATGTTGACCTGCCATGCAGCTCGTTGGCAAGCCTACCTCAAAGACCCACACCAAAGAACAAAGCGGACCTCTCCTTGCACCGCATCAGCTGGGATCTCCAACCCCACTATAACTTCAGTCCTCTCTGAAACATGCACTGAGAGGAATGAAGGTGTAGAATTAGGTGTGTCACAGCCAAGTACTTGCGCCCACTCTGCTAGCAGTACACCGACGTCCGATTCTAGCAGGCAAATTTCCCTGCCCCAGCTGCTGGACCGTCGAAAGAAGTTCACTCCCAGCCATCCACATGCCCAGCGGTTGAATGCTAGCTTGGCTAAATTGCTAGCGCTTCAACTGCTGCCTTTTCAGTTGGTAGACTCGGCCCCCTTCCGTGAGTTTGTGCAATGTGCAGTTCCTCAGTGGCAGGTTCCCAAACGCCACTTTTTCTCACGGAAGGCTATTCCGGCTCTCTACCGGCATGTGGAAGGCAATGTCTTGGCCTCGCTGGACAGGGCGGTCAGCGGTAAGGTGCATATTACCGCTGACTCATGGTCCAGCAGGCATGGACAGGGACGTTACCTTTCTTTCACGGCCCATTGGGTCACTCTTTTGGCAGCTGGGAAGGATTCAGGACAAGGTGCAGTAGTGTTGGAGGTTGTCCCACCGCCACGCCTCCAAAATGCTACTACTGGTTGTGACACACCTCTCTCCTCCACCCCCTCCTCTTCTTCTTCCTCCATGGCCTCTTCCTGTGGTTTGTCCTATGAACCAGCGGTGCTCCGTAGCCGTTCACGGGGCTACGCAAGTACGCAGGCAAAAAGATGCCATGCCGTGCTTGCGCTGGTGTGTTTGGGGGACAGAAGCCACACTGGGGCAGAGGTCCTGTCTGCTCTGCAGGGCCAGGCCGAGAGGTGGTTGACGCCACGCCAGCTTAAGCCAGGAATGGTGGTTTGCGACAATGGCACCAACCTCCTCTCCGCCCTCCGACAGGGACAACTGACCCATGTGCCCTGTGTGGCTCACGTCCTTAACCTGGTGGTGCAGCGCTTCTTGGGCAGGTACCCGGGCTTACAGGATGTCCTGAGGCAGGCCAGGAAAGTCTGTGTGCATTTCCGCAGATCTTATAATGCCAGTGCTCGCCTGGCTGAGCTGCAAAAGGAGTTGAACCTGCCCAAGAACCGCCTTATATGTGACATGCCCACCAGGTGGAACTCAACGTTGGCCATGCTGCAGCGGCTGCACACGCAGCAGAGGGCCATCAATGAGCACCTGTGCGACTACGGCACCAGGACAGGGTCAGGGGAGCTTGGTTTTTTTTCTCCACGCCAGTGGGGCATGATCAGGGATGCATGCACTGTCCTGGCACCATTTGAGGAGGCCACGAGGATGGTGAGCAGTGACAGTGCATGCATCAGTGACACTGTACCTCTTGTCCACCTGTTGGAGCACACGCTGCGTGGAATAATGGACAGGGCACTTGAGGCAGAACAGAGGCAGGAAGAGGAGGACTTCCTTGCCTCTCAAGGCCCCCTTTACCCAGACAGTGTTCCTTCTGTCCCACCCATCGCACAGGAAGAGGAGGAGGAGGAGGAGGAGGAGGAGGAGGATTGTGTCAGCATGGAGGTGGAGGCTGGCACTCAGCATCATCAGCAGCAGTCTTTTAGGGATGATTTACAGTCCCAAGAAACCAGTGGACTTGTACGTGGCTGGGAGGAGGTGGCTGCGGATCATGTCGTCCTTAGTGACCCAGAGGACTCCGGAGCGAATGCCTCAGCAAACCTACGCTGCATGGCCTCCCTGATCCTGCAAAGTCTGCGGAAGGATCCTCGTATTCTTCGGATCAAGGAGAGGGACCATTACTGGCTGGCCACTCTCCTTGATCCACGGTACAAGGGTAAGGTTGCGGACCTTATGTTACCGTCGCAGAGGGAGCAGAGGATGAGACAACTCCGGGAGGCCTTGCAGAAAGGTCTGTGCAACGCGTTCCCAGAGACTGGGAGGTTGCAAACTCCTGGTCCTGGACAACGAGTTGCTGAGGCTTCGGCCAGTCAAAGAAGGAGCGGTGGGGAAGGTGGCCGTCTGACCGATGCGTTCAGACAATTCTTTAGTCCGCAGCCCCAAAGTATGATCGGTTCCAGCAACCATCGCCAGCGTCTGATAAACATGGTGCAGGAATATCTAGGGGCAAGGTCAGACTTGGACACCTTCCCCACCGAAAATCCTCTGGCTTACTGGGTCTTGAGGATGGATCACTGGCCAGAGCTTGCACAGTATGCAATTGAGCTACTGGCCTGTCCTGCATCCAGCGTTCTTTCGGAACGCACATTCAGTGCTGCTGGAGGATTTGTCACGGATCACAGGGTGCGCCTGTCCACCGACTCGGTTGATCGACTGACTTTCATCAAGATGAACCAGTCTTGGATCACCACCAGCTACCACACACCTGATGCTGATATAACAGACTAATTGATTTTAACATGTCACATCCCTTCAAGACTGATGCTGATGCTGAGTGCCTGTGCTGTTATGTTGACTGGCTATCCTCCTCCTCCGAGTCCTCAATGATACGATTGATGATGATAGCTTGTAAGATCATTTTTGTTTATGGGTGCCGCCACCAGTGCCTAACGCCCAATTTTTCAGCCCCTGTTTAACAGGGGCGTGTAATTACAATTTTTGAAGCAATACTTTGCAACAGGGCTCATTGCTGTGCTCCAAGTACAGTATCTGTGAGGAGTTGCAGTGTTGTGCCACCAGTGCCTAAGGCCCAATTTTTCAGCCCCTGTTTAACAGGGGCGTGTCATTACAATTTTTGAAGCAATACTTTGCAACAGGGCTCATTGGTGTGCTCCAAGTACAGTATCTGTGAGGAGTTGCAGTGTTGTGCCACCAGTGCCTAAGGCCCAATTTTTCAGCCCCTGTTTAACAGGGGCGTGTCATTACAATTTTTGAAGCAATACTTTGCAACAGGGCTCATTGCTGTGCTCCAAGTACAGTATCTGTGAGGGGTTGCAGTGTTGTGCCACCAGTGCCTAAGGCCCAATTTTTCAGCCCCTGTTCAACAGGGGCATGTAATTACAATTCTTGATCTAATAATTCACAGCAGGGCCCATTGCTGCACCCACCAAGAGTAACTGTCAGGGCTTACAGTGTTGTGGCACCAGCACCACCATCAAAGGCCCAATTTTTACTACCACTGTTCAACAATTATATGTAATTAAAATTCCTGATATAATAGTTGACAGCAGGGCGTTCCAGCACCAACCAAGAGTAACTGTGAGTGCTTACAGTGTTGTGCCAACACCAACAACTAAGGGGCCTATTTCTGCAGAGTATATACGGCAGGTCCCTACTTTCAAACATCCAACTTACAAACGACTCCTACTTGCAAACGCAAGAAGACAACAGGAAGTGAGAGGAAATCTACCACTAGGAAGGAAAATTCTCTCCTGTAAGAATAAATATGGGAGAAAGGTGTCTCCTCTGTACTGATGCTTTATCAGCAATCCTTGTTTCAAGAAAAAGACCACATTTCAAAAAGAGTTGTCATTGGGACGGAAAGTGAGGTGAAATGTTCTGAACAGGGGCACAGACAGCAAAACAAATGTTACAGGGGTGATAACCCTTACCTATGTTTTCCAAAAAGTTTAAAAATAGATTTTTGGTCTGGAGCTACACTTCAACAATGTACCTGTTCAAAATTACAAACAGACTCTACATAAGAACAAACCTACAGTCCCTGTCTTGTATGCACCGCCTGTATAGGGCTGTTCAGAGTATATAGGGCCTTTTTTATTTTATGTGCGGGGTTCCCCTTAATATCCATACAAGACCCAAAGGGGCTGGTAATGGGCTGGGGTAGGGGGGGGGTCATGGGGTAGCTATGCCATTTTTCTTAAAGAATTTCATCCATATTACCGGGACCAGACATTACATTAAAGCCGCAAGCAGTTTTAAATGGCTTTTTTTTCCTTTAGAAGTGTCATTTTGTGCAGGGACAGTTCTAAACACGGGAAACACGTGGCACTTCACAGGCATACTTTAGACACCCCCCAGGTACGATATTTAAAGGAATATTTGACTTTTTTTTTTTCACTTTATGCATCATTAAAATGACTGCTCCCGAAAAACGACCGTTTTTAAAACTTCTTTTTGCATTGATACATGTCCCCTGGTGCAGAACCCGGGTTCCCAAACCCTTTTTAGGACAATAACATGCATAATAGTTGTTATAATTAGCACTTTAGAATTCGAACGTTCGCATCCATTGTATTTAATAGGGTTCTAATGTTCGTTCGAACTTTCGGTCCGTTCGCGGGTTCTGGTGCGAACCGAACCCGGGGGTGTTCGGCTCATCACTACTGTAGAGGTTTTCAACAGTCACCCTAAAAAGTCCCATTGAGGAACCGCTCTCTTCGGAGTGCACTTTTTGCAAATAAATACACATCCCCCTTTTCCCTAGTGGCCTGTCCAGTGTCCTGCATGCACTTTTATATTATAAAAACTGTTCTTTCTGCCTGGAAACTGGAGATTGTCCATAGCAACCAAAAAGTGTCCCTTTACATCAAAAGTGGTTTTAGACCAGCTAGAAAACAGCGATAATAAATTAGAATCACTTGCAGAATTGAGCGATAGCGATTTGTGGGGAAATTCGTCATCAAACACTAAATCTAATGACAGCGGGGCGTGTCCAAGATGGCGATCTGAGAGGAAGCCTGATCTAGAGCTCTGCTGGCTATTCTCCTATTATCCTTGCTTTTGCCTGTCTTTCCTGGACCAAACAACTCTGCTCCACTCCGGATGTCCCACAGGACTCGGCAGAGGGGAAAGAAACTTCATTTTCCGCAGCAAGCGGAGGCTATAGCTCCGCAGGCAGCTGCACACGTGGCGATCCCCTCTGGGAGAGCTCACAGCATGGCGTCGCAAACGGAGCCGGAGGACCAGACGCTTGAGACCCGGCTCGGATTCCAAGAGGTGATGGCGGCGATCGTGACATGTCAGGCCACATTGACCAGCAAGATCGAGGCCGTGCAAATGGATGTCGGCCTCATTCGGCAGGATTTAGACAAGCTCCGCTCGAGGGTGACGGAGGTTGAACAGCGGGTTGGCCAGACGGAGGACACTGTCCAGGATCACTCGGCGTCTCTCCACACTCTACAGACAAAGGTGCGGGCCCTTGAGTACAAGGTGGACGACGCCGAGAACCGGAACAGAAGAAACAATCTCCGGATTATCGGCCTGCCGGAAGGCGTGGAGGGGAAGAATCCTACGGTGTTTGTGGAGGGCAGGGATGAGCCGAACACCCCCCTGTTCGGTTCGCACCAGAACCTGCGAACAGACAAAATGTTCGTGTGAACTTTAGAACCCTATTAAATACAATGGACTCGAACGTTCGAAATCTAAAGTGTTAATTATAAAGGCTAATATGCAAGTTATTGTCCTAAAAAGTGTTTGGGGACCTGGGTCCTGCCCCAGGGGACATGTATCAATGCAAAAAAAAGTTTTAAAAACGGCTGTTTTTTCGGGAGCAGTGATTTTAATAATGCTTAAAATGAAAAAATAAAAGTGAAATATTCCTTTAAATTTCGTACCTGGGGGGTGTGTATGATATGCATGTGAAGTGGCGCATGTTTCCCGTGCTTAGAACTGTCCCTGCAAAAAATGTCATTTTTGAAAGAAAAAAAGTCATTTAAAACTGACTCGCGGCTATTAATGAATTGTCGGCTCCCGGCAATACATTCAAAAGTCATTGATAAAAAAAAAAAAAAAAGCGTGGGGGTTCCCCAGAATTCAATTACCAGGCCCTTCAGGTCTGGAATGGATATTAAGGGGAACCCCGCCGCAAATTTAAAAAAAAATTGACGTGGGGTTCCCCCAAATATCCATTCCAGGCCCTTCAGATCTGGCATGGATTTTAAGGGGAACTCCACCCCAAATTAAAAAAAAAATGGCGTGGAGTCCCCCTAAAAATCCATACCAGACCCCTTATCCGAGCACGCAACCTGGCCCGCCGCAGGGGAAAAGGGGGGGGCGAGAGAGCGGCCCGCCCTCCCTCCTGAACCGTACCAGGCCACTTGCCCTCAACATGGGGAGGATGTCCCCATGTTGATGGGGACAAGGGCCTCATCCCCACAACCCTTGCCTGGTGGTTGTGGGGGTCTGCGGGCGGGGGGCTTATCGGAATCTGGAAGACCCCTTTAACAAAGGGGACCCCCAGATCCCGGCCCCCCCTATGTGAATTGGTAAGGGGTACATTGTACCCCTACCATTTCACGAAGAAAGCGTAAAAAAATGTTTAAAATAAACACACAAACACCTTGAAAAAGTCCTTTATTTAAAAAAACAAAAACATTCCAGCGGTGAAATCCAGTGTCCCGCGGCGATCCCGATGTCCAGCGCTGTCCTTCATTGGTTGTGCCTGAGCGGACCTGATGGGGAACTCCCTCTCAGTGTTTTAAATGTATACACCCGCCCCTTCTAAAGTTCCCCATCAGGTCCGCTCAGCGGACCAGATGCGGAACATGAGAAGGGGCGGGTCTATACATGTATTACCAAAGTGAGAGCAGTTCCCCATCAGGTCCGCCCCCTCGGTATGTCGGACCCGCCTACGTCATTGGCTTGAGCGGGGAACTTCCTTCACTATGTAAATTTAAATTACACAGTGAAGGAAGTTCCCCGCTCAAGCCAATGACGTAGGCGGGTCCGACATACCAAGGGGGCGGACCTGATGGGGAACTGCTCTCACTTTGGTAATACATGTATAGACCCGCCCCTTCTCATGTTCCGCATCTGGTCCGCTGAGCGGACCTGATGGGGAACTTTAGAAGGGGCGGGTCTATACATTTAAAATACTGAGAGGGAGTTCCCCATCAGGTCCGCTCAGGCACAACCAATGAAGGACAGCTCTGGACATCGGGATCGCCGCGGGACACTGGATTTCACCGCTGGAATGTTTTTTTTTTTTTTTTAAATAAAGGACTTTTTTAAGGTGTTTGTGTGTTTTTTTAAACATTTTTTTACGCTTTCTTCGTGAAATGGTAGGGGTACAATGTACCCCTTACCAATTCACATAGGGGGGGCCGGGATCTGGGGGTCCCCTTTGTTAAAGGGGTCTTCCAGATTCCGATAAGCCCCCCACCCGAAGACCCCCACAACCACCGGGCAAGGGTTGTGGGGATGAGGCCCTTGTCCCCATCAACATGGGGACATCCTCCCCATGTTGAGGGCATGTGGCCTGGTACGGTTCAGGAGGGAGGGGGGGCCGCTCTCTCGTCCCCCCTTTTCCCCTGCGGCCGGCCAGGTTGCATGCTCGGATAAGGGGTCTGGTATGGATTTTTAGGGGGACTCCACGCCATTTTTTTTTAAATTTGGGGTGGAGTTCCCCTTAAAATCCATGCCAGATCTGAAGGGCCTGGAATGGATATTTGGGGGAACCCCACGTCAATTTTTTTTTAATTTGCGGCGGGGTTCGCCTTAATATCCATTCCAGACCTGAAGGGCCTGGTAATTGAATTCTGGGGAACCCCCATGCTTTTTTTATTTTTTTTATCAATGACCTTTGTATGTATTGCCGGGAGCCGACAATTCATTAATAGCCGCGAGTCAGTTTTAAATGACTTTTTTTCTTTCAAAAATGACTTTTTTTGCAGGGACAGTTCTAAGCACGGGAAACATGCGCCACTTTACATGCATATCATACACACCCCCCAGGTACGAAATTTAAAGGAATATTTCACTTTTATTTTTTTCATTTTAAGCATTATTAAAATCACTGCTCCCGAAAAAACGGCCGTTTTTAAAACTTCTTTTTGCATTGATACATGTCCCCTGGGGCAGGACCCGGGTCCCCAAACACTTTTTAGGACAATAACTTGCATATAAGCCTTTATATTTAGCACTTTAGATTTCTCACATAGATTTTTCGAAATTGCCGCGAACACCCCAATTTGTTCGCTGTTCGGCGAACGGGCGAACAGGCAATGTTCGAGTCGAACATGAGTTCGACTCGAACTCGAAGCTCATCCCTAGTGGAGGGCCTGCTAAAGGACTTGCTGCCGGACGCACAGTTCTCTCCATACTTTACAGTGGAGCGCGCTCATCGAATCTCTCTGACCCCGGGACCCCCTGGAGCCCGCCCTCGCACCTTTATCCTTCGGATGCTTAATTTTAGGGATCGGGATGAGTTCCTCCGGGCAGCTCGCAGGGCGGGTGAGCTGAGATATCAGAATGGCAACCTTTTGTTTTTCCCTGACTACTCTGCTGAGACCCAAAAGCTCCGTAGGTCCTTTGACCAGGTGACGGCACGGAACATCAAATATAGTGTCCTCTTTCCTGCTAATCTGAGAGTACAGGATGAGGAGACTGTTACGTTTTTTATTACCCCCCGGGATGCTGCAGCCTGGCTGGAGTCGCTGCCTCCACTCCGTGGATAGTCAGCTGCCCTTCCTTCCTGCCTTGCCTTTATGTTTCGCTTGTGCCTAGTATATGATAACCTGCTGTGCTTGGATGTACTGCCACTGTGGTCTATGTTGCCAGGTAGATAGCGGATATGCGGTACTAAATACACCGCTGCCCGCAGTGGCGACATGTGCCTTTGCCCTAGCACCCTGCCTCTTTGCTATATAGTGGTGTGGAGCGCGGAGTTGCACATATGGGACCTTTTTGTAGCCCGTTAAGAGGGCTTTTGGAGTTGGGATGTCAGTGACCTCTCTGGAGATCTGTGACTAGTTGCAATGCTCCTATACATCAGAGGGTCCTCTCCACTTTGCCTTGGCGCGCTTTTTTTTTTTTTGGCGCCGCATGTGGGTTGGGGGAGTGCGGCCATTGCTGGAGACACTGGGCTGACCTATGACTACTTAGGCTGCATGGATATGCTGCCGCCCTCTCCCACCATCCTTGCACTTGGCTCCCTGCAACTCTGTACGCCGCCGCACGCTCCTGGTCCTGGTTCTGGCTCCTGATTGTTTGGCCTGTGCTGGGGGATGGCGGGTGGACACATTTCGGTGGGGTGTTCTTAGCAATTTGCTGCCCTGCTATGGGCTATATTCTCATGTGGCACAAGTGATTGTTAGGAGGAAGTTGGCGCTGGTATCAGAGACAATGTAAAAACTATTGAAAATGAGGGAAAATAATTAAAACAAAGGCACTAAATAAGAAATGGTAAATAAGTCAATCGCTGGGTGATAATAAAAACAATTCACATAAGACTATACAAAGTCCTTTCAGTCCATCCTAAAGCACCTAGAAGGCAGCCCAGTGAAGAAGTGAAGCAAATCCTGAAAGAGCTGTGGGGAGAAGCACAAAAGCGCCACTCTAAGTGCAGTATTATCAATAAAATGTAATATTAAAAATGGGGGGGGGAGCATGTATGTACTCACAAACATGATGTAAAAAATGAGCATGTAGACAGACAAGTCTTATCTGTAGAGAAGCGGTGGCGCCGACCAGATGGCGCTGCTGAAAGCCGGTGTGTAGCAGTACCGCACTTCTGCTAGTACAGGAAAGGCAGGATGAAGGGAATCCACAGCGGGCGATGAACCATGCTGTAAGCCGTGTCTCTAAATCGACTTCCGGGTATTGGCAGGCCGTGACTTACGGTAGTGTTCCGGGTGGTTAGAGGACCAATAAGATCCGAGTAACTGGAAACCAATGGGTAAGCGCTTTCGGAGCATGCGCTCCTTCATCAGACCTAGTCTAGTCACTAGGTCTGATGAAGTCGATTTAGAGACACGGCTTACAGCATGGTTCATCGCCCGCTGTGGATTCCCTTCATCCTGCCTTTCCTGTACTAGCAGAAGTGCGGTACTGCTACACACCGGCTTTCAGCAGCGCCATCTGGTCTGCGCCACTGCTTCTCTACAGATAAGACTTGTCTGTCTACATCAGGGGTCTCAAACTGGTGGCCCTCCAGCTGTTGCAGAACTACAATTCCCATGAGTCATTGCAAGGCTAAACAGTTACAAGCATGACTCCCATAGGCAGATGCATGATGGGACTTGTAGTTCCGCAACAGCTGGAGGGCCGCAGGTTTGAGACCCCCTGGTCTACATGCTCATTTTTTACATCATGTTTGTGAGTACATACATGCTCCCCCCCCCCCATTTTTAATATTAAATTTTATTGATAATACTGCACTTAGAGTGGCGCTTTTGTGCTTCTCCCCACAACAAGTGATTGTTAGAATGTTTCACTGTTCTATAGGTAACTACGTTTTGTACCCCTGGGTTTACCTAGGAGACTGAATATGCTAGCTTTTACCAGCATATCTATGGATCTTTTGGAGGATACCGCTCGCATTCAGTGCACGCCCTCTGTGAACTGATGTTATTGTTGGGGTTGTGGGAATTGATGCATCACCGGTTTTGCTGGGGGTGTGGGGTGGGGGGGGGAAGTTTCTGCCGTTGCAGACAGTTGGGGGATGTTTTTGTAGTTTTGTATTTCAGGAGTTGCTTAATTCTAATGCTGACATTACTAATTTACATGTACATGGTGCTGCACGTGATACTCATAATCTGTGTTTACATGGGACTGTATGCTCCCTGAATGGGGGGGGGGATCTGCGGATTGTGGCCCTTTCTTTATATCCAGTGATCTATGGTGAACATTAATATTATTTCTTGGAACGTTCGGGGCCTCAATTCGGCCACCAAACGCTCACTGGTTTTTAAGTATCTGCAAAAATACAACCCTCAGGTGTGCATTCTACAGGAAACACATTTAGTGGGCGCCAGAATCCTCGGTCTCCGGAGGGCCTGGGTGGGAACCCACTATCATTCCACTTATTCTACTTATGCCAGGGGTTTTAGCGTTCTGATCCGTAGGTCCCTCCCACTGCAGGTGCTGGATGTCCGGACGAACCCTGGGGGCCGGTATGTAATAGTACATGTTTTACTGTATAACAAAAAAATGGTCTTAGTGGGCCTCTATCTCCCTCCTCCAGCCAATGCTCAAGTGTTATATGACATTATGCAGATAGTGATAGGATTTGACACCCAGGAGGTTTTTCTTTTTGGGGACTTTAACATGGTGCCATCACAGGACCTAGACAGACTGTATGCGGTGGGCCGCCCCTCCTCAGAACTACAAAGCTGGGCAGATACGTTTGCGCTCACAGATGTGTGGCGAAAATTTCACCCTCAGGATAGGGAGTACACTTGCCATTTCGCCTCCTACAGGGCCCTGTCCCGCATAGACCTGGCGCATGCCTCATCTGGGGCATTATGCTGGATAAGAGAGGCCAAGCATTTACCCCGTGGAATTTCGGATCATGCCCCCTTTCAGCTTACTATCTTTCTGGCTAGGTCCTCGAGCCTGAAACTTTGGTGTCTGTCTGGGTTCTGGGTGGATGAGAAGGTGCAGGAATCAATGGTGGAAAGTATTTGCAATTATTGGATGCTGAACGGGGAGTCGGCTAACGCTGCCACATTATGGGATGCTTTTAAATCTTGGACAAGGGGGGGAATACATATCCAAAATCTCTTCCCTGCAGAGAGAGGCTTCTCGGTCACTGGAGAATCTGGAGGGGGTGGCTGCACAATGTGAGAGGGAATACGTTCGCTCCCCCGGTGAGGCGGCGCACCTGTGCTGGCAGAGGGCCCTTCGGGATCTCTCCCTACACAATGTTGAATCGACAAATAAGTCTATGCTGTACTCTAAGCAGAGAATATTTGAACACGGCAATAAAAATGGACGGTTGTTGGCTTGGCTGGTAGGGCCGAGACAGCTTCCACGCATATTGCTGCTGTCCAGGATAGTCAGGGGCGATTGGTGTCCTCTCCTGAGGACATCAGTGCTAGATTTTTGGAGTTTTTTCAAGGAGTATACTCCTCTAGAGCCTGTTTCTCTCCATCGGAACTACAGGACTATTCGGATGCTATCCCCTTTCCTACCTTATCAGAAGAACATAGGACACTGCTAGAGGTGGATATATCTCTGGAGGAGGTTCAAGCTGCGATCGGGGGTCTACAAAGTGGTAAGACCCCAGGAGCAGATGGCTTGCCTACGGAGTTCTATTCTCAGCATGCTGATCTCCTTGCCCCTAGAATTCAAACCCTTTTCTCTGGACTCGCGGAAAATTATGTTTTGCCTGAGTCTATGGAAGATGCCATCATTGTTTTGATCCCCAAGCCCGGTAAAGATCCCCAGGATTAAAAAAAAAAAAAAAAAAAAAAAAAAGATCCCCAGGATTGTGCGTCATATAGGCCCATTTCGCTGCTTAATGTAGACGCGAAGATATTGGTAAAGATTTTGGCCACCCGCTTGTCGTCGGTAATTTCTACATTGATACATATTGACCAGACTGGTTTTATGCCGGGTAAGGGTACAGACATTAATATCAGACGTCTGTTCCTAAACCTGTCCATAACCCATGACAATGCCGGTTCTCGGGTGATTGCCTCCCTGGATGCCGAAAAGGCATTCGACTCTGTGGAGTGGGGGTACCTTTGGGGTGTCCTGAGACGCTTCGGTTTTCGCCCCAGTTTTGTGCGCTGGATTCAGCGGCTCTACAGGGCCCAGAGGGCCAGGGTGCGTACTAATGACTGGATTTCTGACTCCTTCCGTTTGCATAGAGGCACGCGTCAGGGATGTCCCTTGTCCCCCGGCCTGTTCGCTCTGGCGCTGGAACCTCTGGCGATTTTGGTCAGGGAGTCTCTGGAAGTCAGGGGGCTACAGATCGGTACCCTGGAGGAGAAATTATCCCTCTATGCGGATGATGCCCTTTTATATTTGAATGACGCGGGCCCATCCCTGACCGCTGCCCTGGAACTATTTGATAAATTCGGGTCCCTATCGGGTATCCGTATCAACTGGTCGAAGTCGATCCTTTTTCCCCTTGATGATCGGACTCAGGCTCCGCCCAATTCCTCACTGTTGCAATGGGTTGAGGAATTCAGGTACCTTGGGATACGAGTTGCTAGGACTCCTTCCCGATATTATTCACTTAATATACTCCTGCTCCAGCTTCTGAAGGAACGGTGTCAATCCTGGTCTGGCCTTCCGCTGAACTTGATTGGGCGTATAAATATCTTAAAGATGGTTATCTTACCCAAGTTCACTTATATCTTTCGGAACTGCCCGATATGGATTCCGGCGGCCTTCTTTCGGGAGGTGGACAAGTGTATTATTTCCTTTATTTGGAATGGGTGTGTCCCAAGACTAGCGAAAGCTACTTTACAGTCCTCAACTCACCTGGGGGGCCTAGCCCTTCCAAATTTACGGGTTTACTACTGGGTAGCTATGTTAGTCATTGCCTACTGGTGGTTTGTAGACATGTGCGATTAGTTTCGTACAAATCGAAAATTCGCACAAATTTTTCGAAATTCGTACATTTGTACGAATCCGAATTACGAATTTTTACGGATACGAATTCTGTATGAAATACGACGTTTCGTTCACAAAGTTTCGTTTACGAATTTCGGCTCCAAATTGAAAAGATTCGACATTATAGAGAGAAAAGATTCGACATTATAAAGAGAAAAGATTCGACATAAAGAGAAAAGATTGGACATTATAGAGAGAAAAGGTTCGACATTATAGAGAGAAAAGATTCGACATAGAGAGAAAAGATTCGACATTACAGAGAGAAAAGATTCGACATAGAGAGAAAAGATTCGACATTATAGAGAAAAAAGATTCGACATAGAGAGAAAAGATTCAACATTATAGAGAGAAAAGATTCAACATTATAGAGAGAAAAGATTTGACATTATAGAGAGAAAAGATTTGACATTATAGAGAGAAGATTGCTGCTGGAATTGGGTGGGGAAGTACATTTCCGGTCGAATCATTAGTTTGTTCCGGTCGAATCGGTCATTATACGCGTCGTACGAAATTCGTATTTCGTACGAATCCGAATTGAATTCCGTACACGAATTACAAATTACGTTTTTTTTTTTATACGAAACGGAACGGAACAAAACAAATTTTTCGACGGCTCCCATGTCTAGTGGTTTGGGGCTCGACGCTCTAACGCTGCGGTCTGCGTGGAGGCGGCCCGGCTGGGTTCCCTGCAGGCACTCCAAAATTTAGCTTATAGAGGACCGAGAGCTTATGAGGACCTGCCGGCCCGACTAGGGTGACGCTTAAAGTGTGGGTGGTGGCATGGCACAGATTCTCCCAGGTGGGGCGCTGGTCTCTGGTCCAGCCCCTCTGGGGAAATCCTAATTTGCCTCACTTTCGAACCATACCGGACCCTCAGGTGTGGGCGAAATATGACATCAGGACTTTAAGAGATATTATGCCGGCAGGAGTCTTACTGACCTTTTCCCAACTAACCCGGATCTATGGCCTGCCCGGCTGGATGTACTTTCGCTATGCCCAAATTCGTCACGCGGCTAGGGCCCAATTTCCCTCACCCCTGTGTCTTCGCTTAGACCCGGTGGAAGACCTATTGTCCTGTGATGGCCTACAAAAGCCCCTCTCTGCTCTTTATAGCACCTTGCTTCCCATTGATTCCCTCAAGATGGATAGGCTCTGGGAGGCCTGGAGGGCGGACATACCAGCACTGGAGAGGGAGGACTGGGAGGAATGCTTAGAGAGGGGCCCCAAGTTGGTTGTGTCTGCGGGCGATAAACTTATACAAACCAAATTCCTCCACAGAGTTTACTTTACCCCTGTGCGGTTATCCAGAATATACCTGGATAGGGACACGCAATGCCCACGGTGTCGGACGTCCCAGGGCACCTATATCCATATAAAAAAGGACAAAGCTGTGGAGTGGGGGTACCTTTGGGGTGTCCTGAGACGCTTCGGTTTTGGCCCCAGTTTTGTGCGCTGGATTCAGCGGCTCTACAGGGCCCCGAGGGCCAGGGTGCGTACTAATGACTGGATTTCTGACTCCTTCCATTTGCATAGAGGCACGCGTCAGGGATGTCCCTTGTCCCCCGGCCTGTTCGCTCTGGGGCTGGAACCTCTGGCGATTTTGGTCAGGGAGTCTCTGGAAGTCAGGGGGCTACAGATCGGTACCCTGGAGGAGAAATTATCCCTCTATGCGGATGATGCCCTTTTATATTTGAATGACGCGGGCCCATCCCTGACCGCTGCCCTGGAACTATTTGATAAATTCGGGTCCCTATCGGGTATCCGTATCAACTGGTCGAAGTCGATCCTTTTTCCCCTTGATGATCGGACTCAGGCTCCGCCCAATCCCTCACCGTTGCAATGGGTTGAGGAATTCAGGTACCTTGGGATACGAGTTGCTAGGACTCCTTCCCGATATTATTCACTTAATATACTCCTGCTCCAGCTTCTGAAGGAACGGTGTCAATCCTGGTCTGGCCTTCCGCTGAACTTGATTGGGCGTATAAATATCTTAAAGATGGTTATCTTACCCAAGTTCACTTATATCTTTCGGAACTGCCCGATATGGATTCCGGCGGCCTTCTTTCGGGAGGTGGACAAGTGTATTATTTCCTTTATTTGGAATGGGTGTGTCCCAAGACTAGCGAAAGCTACTTTACAGTCCTCAACTCACCTGGGGGGCCTAGCCCTTCCAAATTTACGGGTTTACTACTGGGTAGCTATGTTAGTCATTGCCTACTGGTGGTTTGTAGACATGTGCGATTAGTTTCGTACAAATCGAAAATTCGTACAAATTTTTCAAAATTCATACATTTGTACGAATCCGAATTAAGAATTTTTACGGATACGAATTCTGTACGAAATACGAAGTTTCGTTCACAAAGTTTCGTTTACGAATTTCGGCTCCAAATTGAAAAGATTCGACATTATAGAGAGAAGATTTGACATTATAGAGAGAAAAGATTCGACATAAAGAGAAAAGGTTCGACATTATAGAGAGAAAAGATTTGACATAGAGAGAAAAGATTCGACATTACAGAGAGAAAAGATTCGACATAGAGAGAAAAGATTCGACATAGAGAGAAAAGATTTGACATTATACAGAGAAACGATTTGACATTATAGAGAGAAGATTGCTGCTGGAATTGGGTGGGGAAGTACATTTCCGGTCGAATCATTAGTTTGTTCCGGTCGAATCGGTCATTATACGCGTCGTACGAAATTCGTATTTCGTACGAATCCGAATTGAATTCCGTACACGAATTACGAATTACGATTTTTTTTTAATACGAAACGGAACGGAATGGAACAAAACAAATTTTTCGACGGCTCCCATGTCTAGTGGTTTGGGGCTCGACGCTCTAACGCTGCGGTCTGTGTGGAGGCGGCCCGGCTGGGTTCCCTGCAGGCACTCCAAAATTTAGCTTATAGAGGACCGAGAGCTTATGAGGACCTGCCGGCCCCGACTAGGGCGACGCTTAAAGTGTGGGTGGTGGCACGGCACAGATTCTCCCAGGTGGGGCGCTGGTCTCCGGTCCAGCCCCTCTGGGGAAATCCTAATTTGCCTCACTTTCGAACCATACCGGACCCTCAGGTGTGGGCGAAATATGACATCAGGACTTTAAGAGATATTATGCCGGCAGGAGTCTTACTGACCTTTTCCTAACTAACCCGGATCTATGGCCTGCCCAGCTGGATGTACTTTCACTATGCCCAACTTCGTCACGGGGCTAGGGCCCAATTTCCCTCACCCCTGTGTCTTCGCTTAGACCCGGTGGAAGACCTATTGTCCTGTGATGGCCTACAGAAGCCCCTCTCTGCTCCTTATAGCACCTTGCTTCCCATTGATTCCCTCAAGATGGATAGGCTCTGGGAGGCCTGGAGGGCGGACATACCAGCACTGGAGAGGGAGGACTGGGAGGAATGCTTAGAGAGGGGCCCCAAGTTGGTTGTGTCTGCGGGCGATAAACTTATACAAACCAAATTCCTCCACAGAGTTTACTTTACCCCTGTGCGGTTATCCAGAATATACCTGGATAGGGACCCGCAATTCCCACGGTGTCGGACGTCCCAGGGCACCTATATCCATATAAAAAAGGACAAAGCTGTGCCAACCCTCTCAAACTTAGCCCAAACCCATTCCAGCACCATTAAGGATGTTGACTGGTAAATATTAGAATAAAAACTCCAACAGATATTGCACCAATTAAAGTCCAACAAATATTGCACGATATATGGTTTGTAAATGTCCACAAATCTTATGTCAGCGGAAAACAGAGTACAGTACCACAGTGACTTCTCAAATCTTTGTGAGGTATCCACAACCAAATAGAGAAGCAACTTACCAGAAGGCAAGCGGTTTGGGACATTCGACTGTAACCCAACCACGGTCTTTAGTACTGGAGCAGTGGTCCTTCCTTACTGAACAGGTGTTTCTCAGTTCGGGTTATCCCCTCAAACATCCAGATCGTAAGCCCCCAGACATAGAATAGATAAAAGGGCAGACCAATAGCGTAACTCCGTTTCACAGTATTTATTTAAAAAACTTAAGTTATACTTACAATAGTAAGCGATAAAAACAGCATGTAACAAATTTTGCCGGCCGGCATAACAGGAGCCTCACTCCTACAGCGTGGTGACGTCACTGAGTGTCCTCCTAGACGCGTTTCGCCATCACGTAGACGTTTTCAATAGGAATGGGCGCTCCAGAGATGCACCACGCTTATAAAGGCCGGACCCCATTATGAGATGCACGGAACGGCCATCTTAGTTGTGGGCAAAAATGCCCTCCCTGATAACATAACTAATATGCCCCCGACTTCATATGACAAAGCGGGACGGAGGAAATTATTACGTGGGACTAATGGAACCTATCTTAATGAAATCTCAGGACTCAGCCTGCGGGCAGAAAACGGCTAACCCAATACGAGAGGATATTAATATAGTTAGCCTAGATGGGATTACACGTATACCGGAAATATATAAACCTCACGGATATATAATAGAAGTGCTCTTTAGTTAATTAAATATATAGCGGTCACATATATATGTCCCCTATATAAAAAATGTAAATAAAAATAACCCCCCTGGGGTTTTGGCACCCTCCCTTAAAATTTTCCGTGACGTCCCACTGAGGGACTTAGATGCAATGGAGGTTAAAAAGGCGAGGCTAAATGAGAGGGATTTGATTCTCTCTGTACTAATAAAGAACTGGTTATTAGACCGGCCGATAAGGGGGGGGGGGGGTTGTCATCTTAGATAAAAAAGACTATTTGATTGAGATGCATAGAATAGTGGATGACATCAATACTTATACTTTGTTACCCTCAGATCCGCAAGTCAAATATGTCAAGGATTTGGAACTATTGGTGGCTAGGGGTTTCTACGAAGGGATTCTTACCTCCAAGGAGAGGTTGTTTTTGATTCTGAAGGCCCCCCGTACACCTACCATCTACTACTTGCCAAAACTGTATAAGGATCCAGTCTGCCCCCCGGGACGTCCCATAGTCAGTGGGATCGATTCAATCACGTCCCGGGTGGGCAGATATATTGATTTCTTTTTGCAGCCTTTGGTGCGGAATACACCATCATATGCCATGGATTCAAGACATATTATGAATCTTTTGGCAGAAATTTCACCAGGGGAGGGTATGTGGATGGTAACAGTGGACGTAACGTCCTTGTATACCATCATTCCCCACGAGCTGGGGTTTGAGGCGGTACGATTTTATCTGGAAAGGGATTCTGGCCTTCCATCTCGGCAGTTTGAATTCCTGATGGCCCTCTTGAGGTTTGCTTCTGCTTCTTACTACTTTTGGTTCAATGGCAATTTTTATAGGCAGGACATTGGAGTTGCCATGGGAGCAAAGTATGCTCCGAGTCTGGCCAACCTTTTTATAGCCAGATGGGAGGAGGATGTCATCTATTCCAGAAACATACCTCAGGTGGTTTTCTGGGCTAGGTATATTGATGACATCCTCCTCCTATGGGATGGACCACACCAAGGTTTGGTTGAGTTTATGTCCACTCTGAATAACCACCAGAGGAACATAGAACTGAAATATGTGGCCAGTCAAACTGAAGTCCATTATTTGGATTTACGGATTTCTATTAGGGGTGATCATTTTGTAACTTCTACGTTCTTCAAAGAAACGAACAGGAATTCTTTTATACCCGTTGGGAGTTGCCATCACGCATCCTGGCTCAGGGCGGTTCCAAAGAGCCAATATTTAAGGCTGCGGAGGAATTGCTCTGATGACCAAGAATTTTTAAAACAGGCCGAGGTTTTGACAGGCCGCTTCCTGGAAAAAGGTTATACGGCGGACGCCCTGCAGGAATCTTTGGATTCAGCTAAAAGCACTAAAAGAGAAGACCTTTTGGTGGAACGAGACCCACGCGAGGGAGGTCAATTCCCACTGGGGGTACCCTTCATTACCACCTATTCCATCCAACATAGGGCTATAAAACAGCTTGTTGGGAAGCACTGGCACATTGTGGCTAACGGCGATGTGTTGAAAAAAGTGCTTCTGGACAGGCCGAGGGTGATTTTTAAAGGGGTTCAATCTTTGAAAAATCACATTGCCCCTGGAGTTGTGAACCCCCCCAGTACTGGGAGGAGCTTTTTTGAACAACTCACAGAGTACTATAAATGCAGGAGATGCAGAGTGTGTTCTTTGAATTCAAATCTTGATAGACGCACGACCACTTTTACATCTACTGCCACAGGGTTACAACATACCATCAAACCCTGTATCACATGTGCTTCCACCAGAGTTGTGTACCTGCTGCAGTGCCCATGTGGCCTGCAGTATGTGGGACGGACCAAACGCCCACTTCAGGTACGACTCAATGAACATATAACAAATATCTTGACAGGCTTTAAGAACCACTCAGTGTCGAAGCACTATCTGCTTAAACATGATAAAGACCCCTCAAACACCCTTTTTTGGGGTATTGATAAATTCAAACCCGATTGGCGGGGGAGTAATTTAGTTAGGGAAATTTCTAGGCTAGAAATGGCCTGGATCCATCGTTTGAAGACCTATTCACCTTATGGGTTAAACATATGTAGCGGCCTCACCCCGACCTCTTTAGCTAGGGGTATGTCGAGCGACAGAGTGAGGTGCGCTACGGCCCATGTCCTCCCCATGCATGTGGATGAGGTGAAGGCCAGTATCAATCTTTTCCTCGGGCCAAATGTGTGCTGGTTATGAGGGTCAGTCCTTCCGTGCCGGAATCTCCCTTTGCTCCTATCAACAGAGTCCATACACCCATCAAAGTCCAAACTCAGGTTTATTGCGTATCTCCACATACAGTCAAATGCAACGGCATGATACGATGGGGAAGCAGGTCGAGGCACTGTACAGGTTCTTAGTCCCTACACTCCCTGTGCTATGACCAGGGGTTGCAGGAGTCTTGATGGAAGCTCCTCCGCTGCACTGAAGCCCATGTCAGGGGAAGATGTCCTCCAAGGGAGTTACTGAAGGCCCATCCGTCACCGGGTTGACGCTATACCGGGTCTTCGGACGGGTGACCCCCCCCCAGCCTCCTCACCTCAGATGCGGGTCCCCTCGCAAGGGGCGCCCTGGAGCAACTTCACCCTCGCGGGACCCAGTCGGAGTCACCGGGTCCCAGGCCTCCTTAATAGTACCTCACCCCAGGCTGAAGGTGCCTGGGATGGACTCCATCCTCGTTCCGGCCAGGCCTTGGGCGCCTAGGACGGAACCTTGAACCGCCCGCACCCAGGCCTAAGGTGCCTGGGTGCGTGAAGGGATGATCTCCCCCCGAAAGACGACGACGACGACGACCTCCTCGTGGCAAGGGCGTCTCCCCCTTTTATCTCCTCCCATCGACACCACGGCGGGTTCCCCGCCCCAGCCGTACCATCTCCAGGAAGGGACAAAGAAGGGTAGCACTGTGGTAGTGATTCTACCTCGAGCCAATAGGTACACTGACACCCACTGGTCAAAGAGAATATTACACCACCCAATCCTCCACGAATAAGAAAAAGGGGTCTAATCCCTGACATAATTACACACCTGGGCCTCTCTACCCCCAGGTGCATCCCACTAACTTTGAAGACCCCGCTACACACTCCCCCTGGTGATTTGACGCTGGTCCCCAGCGTCGGGTGCACACCCATGTCTCCCAAGGAGTGGTGACATGAAGTGGGCCCCAGAGGCTATCCCTCAAAAAAAAATTTTATACTGTATGTGCCAAGACCTGCTCAACAGAAAAGGAACTATAAAACATTAAAACTTTTTTGTATAAAACATCTGTCATGTACACATATACAATCCCTCCCGTCACTGTCTAAGAACCACCCCATACTCAGTAGTCTTGACCGACGAATCTCCTGCAGAAGGGAAACAAAAAAAAACAACATCCGAACACTCTGTGTTAACTTGGCATGAGTGGGTCCGTCAGCCGAGAGACCCACTCACTCCAATAAGTAAGTAATGCATGTGTAACATTTTCAAACAACCGTTGCACAACACTGCCACCTGGTGACAGCGCTGCGGTAATGACACTTGGTTAGATCTTCATTCTTCCTGCTTTCCTACTCTAACTCTACCCCAAAAGTCTCTGCCTTTGGCACATGAAGAAAAGGGAGAAAAAAAAACAACAGCTCCCAAATCTCCAGTGAGTAAAAGAAAAGCCCAAATCAAAACAAAAGTAGGGCATAGTTCTAGGCGTCTGGGAATGTCTCTTCCAGAAAGTTTCAATAGCAACAAGATAGGAGCTCACTTTTCCTATAAGTAGAACCTTGGATCCGGCAGAAACAGGGGCTTCAGGCGCCCGTCAAACACTTCCACCGAATACTCGACATCCTCTCCATCAGAGCGGGTGAGGTAGTTGAATGCGGAAAGTTGGTCGGAGGACTAGATTTCCTCGGGAACTCCGGGGCCTTCACCCGGAGCGTACTGCCTTCTATGGACATGGGGGAATCCTGCGGTTTACTCAGCACAGGTGGTGGGCGTCTGTCCCAGCCCTTGCGGTGAAACAGTTCGTCTATCTCTCCGTCATCCCCACAGTCTGACAATGACTCTAAGTCGGAGGTGTCATACATCTCAGCGGGAAAGTAGTCTCTAGTAGACAGAAGGCTACCCTCCCCTGCGGGCTCCACCGACTGGGAACCCCCGACACCTCCAACCAACACCACAGTCCCAGCCCCTGGCTCACCTGGACCTTCTGAAGAACTGGGATGTCCGGGACTCTCTTCTCTACCGGCGCCATCCAGGCCAGGCAAGCGGCGGGGTGAAGCTCGACCACGGCCATAAGATGCCTGTACCAGACCGACTTTCCTCTTCGGAGGTGGGAGCAGGGAGTCTGTAGTGACCGAAGCAGTGTCCTCGGATTTTTCTCTCTCAGTCTCTGGTTGGGCAGTCACTTCGCCCTGGTCAGCGCGCACGGGAAACTCCGCAAAGGCTTTGATCTCTCCCTCCGGAGTGGCGGTTCCTGTGATGCAGTTGAGGCGTAGGGCCCGGGGCCTTTCCGTGTGTGGTTCAACCTCAAAAAGAAACTCCTTGCATGCTTTGCATCGCCCGAATGGCTTTAGTTGGACCACCAGTCCCGAGCATCCGGGACAGATCACACCGAGGGCCTCTGTGTCTCTGCATGAATACAGAGCCAACTGTCCTCGGGGCCTGAGCCTTATCCCCGTGTCTGTAATGGATGCAGCAAATGCAGTCATCTTGAAAGGATAAGGTACCGGCATTCACGGGGAGCCTGAGTTCGCTCCGACCACTTGCTGCTCCATCACGCGCTGACCTCGCGCCAGAGTCTCCACGTGTATCTCCACACATGGCCAGACTCCTCCCACGACTTGCACGTTTTCGCGGGCTTCCTTCAGTCTCCTCCCACGAATTGCGCAGTTATGGGGTGCCTCGTGGCGCAGTGCAGCAAAAGTCCCCACATGTAGTTCGTCACACGGCTGGACTCCTCCCTCTTCCCGCTCTTTCTGCATGGGCCTCTCCCGGTTTTTCAGGGAAATTTCCACGACTTCGAGCACAGGGATGCACTTTGGCCAATCACATGGCCGACCTACTCGGACCTCCTCCGGGCAGCAAAGTTCAAACACAGCCGTTCCAAACCTCAGGGTTAACACACATTTCATCCCGGACTCACGAGCCCCCACGTGTAGCGGCCTCACCCCGACCTCTTTAGCTAGGGGTATGTCGAGCGACAGAGTGAGGTGCGCTACGGCCCATGTCCTCCCCATGCATGTGGGTGAGGTGAAGGCCAGTATCAATCTTTTCCTCGGGCCAAATGTGTGCTGGTTATGAGGGTCAGTCCTTCCGTGCCGGAATCTCCCTTTGCTCCCATCAACAGAGTCCATACACCCATCAAAGTCCAAACTCAGGTTTATTGCGTATCTCCACATACAGTCAAATGCAACGGCATGCTACGATGGGGAAGCAGGTCGAGGCACTGTACAGGTTCTTAGTCCCTACACTCCCTGTGCTATGACCAGGGGTTGCAGGAGTCTTGATGGAAGCTCCTCTGCTGCACTGAAGCCCATGTCAGGGGAATATGTCCTCCAAGGGAGTTACTGAAGGCCCATCCGTCACCGGGTTGACGCTATACCGGGTCTTCGGACGGGTGACCCCCCCCAGCCTCCTCACCTCAGATGCAGGTCCCCTCGCAAGGGGCGCCCTGGAGCAACTTCACCCTCGCGGGACCCAGTCGGAGTCACCGGGTCCCAGGCCTCCTTAATAGTACCTCACCCCAGGCTGAAGGTGCCTGGGATGGACTCCATCCTCGTTCCGGCCAGGCCTTGGGCGCCTAGGCCGGAACCTTGAACCGCCCGCACCCAGGCCTAAGGTGCCTGGGTGCGTGAAGGGATGATCTCCCCCCGAAAGACGACGACGACCTCCTCGTGGCAAGGGCGTCTCCCCCTTTTATCTCCTCCCATTGACACCACGGCGGGTTCCCCGCCCCAGCCGTACCATCTCCAGGAAGGGACAAAGAAGGGTAGCACTGTGGTAGTGATTCTACCTCGAGCCAATAGGTACACTGACACCCACTGGTCAAAGAGAATATTACACCACCCAATCCTCCACGAATAAGAAAAAGGGGTCTAATCCCTGACATAATTACACACCTGGGTCTCTCTACCCCCAGGTGCATCCCACTAACTTTGAAGACCCCGCTACACATAGAAACCGATGTGAATGCGTTTATCAATAATGCCTAAATTATCTTCTATGTAAACCTGTTATGTGATGCACGGATGAGGGCTAGTTATTTATTGGGGTATTTCCTTTTAACACATTAATTTAATTTAACTAATTAAATAATTATTTATTTCAATTTAAATATTCACATTTTCATATATTTGCTTATGTATTTAAATTGATATATAGTTATTCACATAACACATTTATATGATTATACTCATATAATATATATTTTTCACAGACATAGTAATTTTCAGTTAGTTTATTTTTGGGTACTTTATATGTATGGCATATGTATATAGGTTCCCCAAATAAGACATCACGGGGAGTTCCACTGGTGTTCTTTTGTTAGAACAATTAATATTGGAATTTAGGAATTAATTTAGCTTCATTGTGATTTTTTGGTTTCTTCCACTAGATGTCACTCTCGAGTTCTTTCAAATTAAAGATGAATTTGAAAGATGACAACACTACTTTTATTTTTATTTACATTTTTATATAGGGGACATATATATGTGACCGCTATATATTTAATTAACTAAAGAGCACTTCTATTATATATCCGTGAGGTTTATATATTTCCGGTATATGTGTAATCCCATCTAGGCTAACTATATTAATATCCTCTCGTATTGGGTTAGCCGTTTTCTGCCTGCAGGCTGAGTCCTGAGATTTCATTAAGATGGGTTCCATTAGTCCCACGTAATAATTTCCTCCGTCCCGCTTTGTCATATGAAGTCGGGGGCATATTAGTTATGTTATCAGGGAGGGCATTTTTGCCCACAACTAAGATGGCCGTTCCGTGCATCTTATAATGGGTTCCGGCCTTTATAAGCGTGGTGCGTCTCTGCAGCACCCATTCCTATTGAAAACGTCTACGTGATGACGAAACGCGTCTAGAAGGACGCTCAGTGACGTCACCACGCTGTAGGAGTGAGGCTCCTGTTATGCCGGCCGGCAAAATTTGTTACATGCTGTTTTTATCGCTTACTATTGTAAGTATAACTTAAGTTTTTAAAATAAATACTGTGAAACGGAGTTACGCTATTGGTCTGCCCTTTTATCTATTCTATGTCTGGGGGCTTACGATCTGGATGTTTGAGGGGATAACCCGAACTGAGAAACGCCTGTTCAGTAAGGAAGGACCACTGCTCCAGTACTAAAGGCACGGCTGGGTTACAGTTTTTCGCTGACATAAGATTTGTGGACATTTACAGACCATATATCGTGCAATATTTGTTGGACTTTAATTGGTGCAATATCTGTCGGAGTTTTTATTCTAATATTTACCAGTCAACATCCTTAATGGTGCTGGAATGGGTTTGGGCTAAGTTTGAGAGGGTTGGCGCAGCTTTGTCCTTTTTTATTTGCTTTTGGTGCTGTCACACTATTGCTGCTGCCAATTTTAGGTTTTTTAATAATTTTTGTGCTAGCGCAGTTCTATTTCCGTTTACCTATATCCAAATGTTCTGGACATGTCCTGCTCTGGCGTCCTTCTGGTCAGGGGTATTTGAACAGTTAAATGTTAGACTGGAGCTGGCTGTTCCCATGACGCCTGAGTTGGCTTTGCTGGGTGTCATTGATGATGAGCAAAGGTCCCATCACAGTAAACTGTTGATCTTCTATCTTCTTTTCTATGCAAAAAAGGAAATCTTATGTAAGTGGACTTCCCCCGCCCCTCCTTCTGTCTCTTCCTGGGAGGGCAACATTAATGCGGCTCTGCCTCTTTACAAATTGACATACATTAGTCGTGGATGTCCCTGGAAATATGATAAAGTCTGGTTGGCCTGGACAACATTTTGAGGCCCTGGATCTACCTGATTATGGTCCCTTCCCTCCTTGTTTGCCTTCCTTCCGCCCCCCCTCTCTCCCCCTCTCTCCCCCCCTCCTATAGTCCTCGCCTCCCTCTGTCCCTCCCCCCCTCTCTTCCTCCTCTTCCTCCCCCCCCCATTCTCCCCCCCTTCCCCCTTTTCTCCGCTGGAGAACTGAGCTCTGGTTATCCTGTCTTTCTGTGTCTTTTTCCCATTTGGGTCTACTCTTTTTATTTTCTCTGCCTACAAATTGGTATTTCCAGAGTGTTTCGATTTGCTAGATTCGATGTTGTGTTGGAGCAATGTACATACCATGTGCTGTATTTAGCGATTGTACTGTGTTATGTCAAATTTTTTATTGTTCTCCTTTGTACTTGACGAAATGTCTGTATTGATGATCTACTGTACTGTACCTAACCTTCAATAAAGCACTCCTGTTTTGTAAAAAAAAATCTAATGACAGCGACAATTCTGCAACTGAGCAAATTTCAGTGTTTTTATTTGATTACATTATTGAATATTTTTTATTATTATTTGTTATAATTATTTATAGTTATTTATTATATTATAATTTATGATTTTGTTTTTTGAACTTTATCATACCGGGGATGTCTACTAGACTCTGGTTTGGACATATTTAAGTGAGTTATTCCTAAGAATTGCAGGCCTTCAATATAAAACGCCAAATTTCCATGCAAAATAATTGTACTGCTTTCAGAACCTAAAATCTGACAGAAATATACCGCCAGGGAGGTTAAAAGCAAAAGATCAAAAGAATGTTGTCTTGTTTTATAAGTGATTTTAGCCTGTTTTCTCTTATCCGTTATTTTGTACTAACAACTTTAAGGCTCCATGTACACAGAAGCTGATAAACTGCAGTTTATTGGTGTTTTGGCGTTTTTTTAAAAAGCCCATTAACTGCACTCTATGTTAGCCTATGTGTTCATGTACACATAACGTTTTTTAGCCTTAATGGGCAGTGGAGTTAATGGTTCAAAGTGCAGTTTTTCAGCAGAAAAAAACGCTCATAAACGCTCAAAAACGCTGGTCGTGAGCGCTTTTTAGCGTTTTTTGATTCATTGAAAAAAAAAAAGCTAAAAACCGCTACACTAAAAAAAATGCTAATAAACGCTAGTAAAAAAAACGCTGATTAAAGCTAGCTTTTTCTGCTCCTTTAAAAACAACCGTTTTTGAGCTTCTGTGTACATGGAGCCTTAATGTACCTTGTATAATGTATATTGGGCTTGTGCCAAGTTCTTCTTTTTTCTCTCGTAGTTGGTCAATACAGAAATGGAACAAGTAAGGAGATCAGAAGTTCTGACTTTCCTTTAGCTTCACAAGCTGCATGCTTGTTCCAGATCAGAGGCTCAAAGCATCGAGACAACCAGATAACTTGTAGGGAAATCACTGTATTTCTTTCAGTAAATGTTTCTTTTAAGTACTTATATCAATCGTGGGTCAATAATGTGTATCCTTCTTTCATTATTTTACAGAGAAGCCTAATTTATATAATTGTTTGCTTGACAAATTCCTGTGCCTGGGGAATTCTGTACATTCATAAATGGATACTTCCTAGAGTTTAAGTACTCTGCTTACAATAGCTCAAGGCTGATTCTGTTTGCAAGATAGTTTCTATATTCTATGCCCAGTGACTGAGTATGCACCCAGCCCCCCACCCCTCCCCCCTCATCCTCTAAATGTTAGCAGAAATTGTTTTTTTTTTTTCTGTGGATTTAGACAGCTGGAAGGAGGTTCAGGATAGCCTCCTACTTTTATTTCATTTTATTTATTCATCATTTGTATTATACACCTTCTGAGCTTTAGGTTAGGTTAACACTAACCCGCATGGTAAAACATAGCATTTTGCAGTGCAGGTTAGTGTCAGTGTCAGCTCCGACCGGATTAGCGGTGCTATGGAAAAATTTAGACATGCCTTATTTTTCTGCACTACACTGCACCACACATCACATCACCCTGGCGGTTACTTGCGTTTATCCGGTGTGGAAAAACACAGGCCACCACACACAGTGTGAACAAGCCGTTATAGTATGGGTTTATTATTATTATTACCAAAAGTGGATGTTCTCCTCAGTAGATTTTTCATATCTTCTGAAGTTGCTCCATATAGAACTATTGGTTGTCAGCATGGCTTTTTTTTTTTTTTTAGAAAATAGGTCCAGGAACTCAACCATGACTTCATAAACCACCCCCCACACACACACACACATAACATGGGTGTGCCACATCAGTGGGTGTGGTCAAATTTCACTAACAGTGGGAGGATACCAAGTGCAGAGTTTGGGGGTTAAACACAGAGTGCAGAGTTTGGGGTTGCGCTATATACATAGTGTACAGTTCCGGGGTGCGCTGCATAGAGTGCAGAGTTCAGCATTCTTCCACATCTCGCTTTGATTCCTATTCAGCTCTGACCTCTGCATACAACCCCCCCTCCACTGCCCCCATCTTCTCCCCTCCTTACAAAATGCCACCATCTTCCACATGTCTTAATTTTGTTGCTGCATTAAGCTGAAGCTGAAGCACCAAGCTGGCTCTAGTACCTCTCGCACACTGTAGATGGCTCCACCTCTCACTTGCAGGGAGAGCATCCAGTAGGGGTGTCGGCACCCGCACTGCACCCTGGGCACCTGCATCTCCGTTTTCCCCATCCTGCACTCAGTGGCAACGCTGTATCCTGGCCTAGGCCAACAAGGCCCAGGCCTAGGGCAGCACTTTGCAGGGGGGCAGTACGGAAAGAGTCGCTGGCGGCTTGCGCTACACTGTTAGTGTAGTGCCAGTCTTATGGGCTGCACTGCTTCCGGTATGCAGACAGCCGGCATTCTGCAACTGTGCAGGGGGGGGGGGTGCTGCTTCTAATTTTGACTGACCTATCATCCTGGACCACAAACCTTCCTCGCTGTGCTATATGTTTTCTGCTGCACCATTGACATGGTTATATCTTCTTAGTCTTCTCCATAAAATTATCATAAATTTGTGCTTAACCACTTCAATACCATGCACTTATACAGCTTCCTGCCCAAGCCAATTTTGAGCTTTCAGCGCTGTCGCAATTTGAATGACAATTGCGCGGTCATGCTACACTGTACCCAAACTAATTTTTTATCAATTTGTTCCCACAAATAGAGCTTTCTTTCGGTGGTATTTGATTGCCTCTGCAATTTTTATTTTTTGCGCAACAAATAAAAAAAGAGCGTTTTTTTTTAAAAAAAACTATGTTTTTCTTTGTTTCTGTTAATTTTTTTTGTAAATAAGTACCTTTTCTACTTCAATGATGGGCACTGATAAGGCGGCACTGAAGGGCACTGATAAGGCGACACTGATGGGCACTGATGAGGTGGCACCAATGAGGTGGCACTGATGAGGTGGCACTGATGGGCACTGATGATGGGCACTGATATGTGGCACTGGTATGCGGCACTGATGGGCACTCATAGGCGGCACTGATTGGCACTCATAGGCGGCACTGATTGGCACTCATAGGCGGCACTGATTGGCACTCATAGGCGGCACTGATGGGCACTTTTGGGCGGCACTGATAGGTGGCACGGACGGGCACTGATAGGTGGGCACTTATGGGCACGGATGGGCACTGATAGGTGGCACTAATGGACACTAGTAGGTGGCACTGGTGACACTGCTGCCTAGCAATGCCAGCCACCACACATTTGTTTCTTGGTATGATCGTGCCAGTCAGTGCCCATGTGTGGGCACTGATTGGCATATTTTTTTTATATATATATTTTTTTTACTACATGTGGATGGCCATGGGGGCCATCCACATGCTTAGGGCTTCCCTGGTGGTCCTTGGGGGCTTCCCTGGTGGTCCAGTGTGGGTATCCGAGGGGGGGCTGCGCTGATAAACAATCAGCGCGAACCCCCCCTGTCAGGAGAGCCGCCGATCGGCTCTCCTCTACTCGCGTCTGTCAGACGCGAGTAGAGGAGCGCGAACCCCCCCTGTCAGGAGAGCCTCCGATCAACGGCTCTTCCTGTTTACTTCCTGATCAGCCGTGATTCGACACGGCTGATCACATGGTAAAAGCCTCCGACGGAGGCTTTTTACCGAGATCAGTGTAGCGGTGGGTCAGACTGACCCACCGCTCCACCGATCGCCGCGATGCGCGCCCCCCCGGGCGCGCGGCGGCTGTTATCCCGCAGGACGTCATATGACGTCCAGTGTGGATAACAGAACCACTTCCCGGACGTCAATTTGCTATTGACTGGGCGGGAAGTGGTTAAAGTAACTATAGGCAACACTTTTTTTTTTCATTTTGGATAGAGTAAGGGAGGGTTATAGCCCCTGTCAGTTTATTTTTTACCTTCCCTGTCCCATTGCAGGGATTTTCCTTCACTTTATGCCCCATAGTCAAATAGGAAGTGAGAAAATCTATGCAAATTAAGGGAATTCATTGCCCCCCCCCCCCCCCAGGCCCTCAGGACTAGTGTCTCCGTTCGAAAATTTCAGAACGGGTCTTAAACAGAAAGGGATGTGGCCTTGACAGAAAGCGGTGGGTCATTTTTAAATTATGGGGTGCACGAGTTTAGTCAGGCCTAGGGCAGCACAAAACCTAAATACACTACTGCTCAGTGGGAGCCATTCAGGGGAACAGGTCATTGGGAGACGAGCTGTCACTTGTTAACACAGAAGCCGGACCTGTGTTTACAAGTGATAGTGGTGAGCAGGGGGCAAAAAGCCTGAGCCAAAGGTGGTGGAACTGAGTTCCACCAAGTTCCAGCTGAAAAAAGCCCTGATTGTCGGTCTATTCTTCTCTCCCATGCCTTTTTTACACCAGAGCTTTGCCTACTTGCCATGATAAACTCACTCTTTTTCAGCCTGTTTTTATTTTATGCACTCATCAATTCCTGTTTACTTGTCCTTTTTCTCTAAAGTAGTCTCATCAATACCTTCACACCTGAGTTTTGCCTACTTGGAATATTTTTTACGAAAGCACACACTTATGCAGATGCTGTTATTTTATATGCAAGTATTCTGCTGCAGTGGAAGAACCTCCAACCATCTGAACTTCCCATGTTTTATACAAATGGTTAACAAACCCAATTACAAGCTGTCCTGTGCAAGTCTTGTTCGTCCTAGTTAAAGAGGACCTGTACTGTGAAACTTGCCCCCAAAAAGTCAAGCAGAATGCAAAGAATTTTACTTTGGTTGCCTGTGGCCTTCCTGCAAATGATCTTTTCCCACTTATACTGAAGACACCAGCAGAGTTCTGCATAGCTTTTTATTGCTGTCGTTGTTCCCATTAGAGAGATTCATCATCTCCACTTGTCCTGTTTACCATTATTACTGAGAGTGAATGTGCCTTGTTCCATAGTTTCATTGTGTGGACAATGGACATCTTGGTAGAGGACTAGGGCTTTGCTTACTTATGTCAAAGCTGCCACCCAATTCAGAAGCATTGAGATTATTGCATTGCAGATAATTTAGGTTCAGCTTCCTCTTTAGCATATACAGTTAGCAGCACTCTAATACCATCACCAAATCTCACTCCAATTCCCATGAGAAAAGCAATCAGAGGCACCAGTACTTTAGATGATTTCACACTCCAGAGCTGCAGCTATGAGGCTATTAAAGAGTCACCTGCTGAGTACACCATTATATTTTAGCCAGAATTTAAAGCAAAAGGTAGGTTATTCTATATGTCTAATGCCGCGTACACACGATCGGAATTTCCGACAACAAATGTTCGATGTGAGCTTTTGGTCGGATATTCCGACCGTGTGTAGGCTCCATCAGGCATTTGCTGTCGGAATTTCCGACAACAAATGATTGAGAGCTGGTTCTCAATTTTTCCGACACCAAAAGTTCTTGTCGGAAATTCCGACCGCGTGTAGCCATTTCCGACGCACAAATGTGCTGCACATGCTCGGAATCAATTTGACGCATGCTCGGAATCATTGTACTTTCTTTTTCTAGGCTCGTCGTAGTGTTGTACGTCTCCGCGTTCTTGACCATCGGAATTTCCAAACAACATTTGTGTGACCGTGTGTATGCAAGACTAGTTTGAGCCAACATCCGTCGGAAAAAAAAAACACAGTTTTGTTGTCGGAAATTCCGATCGTGTGTACACGGCATTAGAGGGAGTAGAACACCTGTCAGCTTTATATTACTTTTCTTATAAATCCATCCAAAACCAGACCCATATGTTAACATCTCAAGTTGAGACTGCACAGCCCATGGAGATACCATCAACAATTGCTTGATGAAGACACCAGCAGAGTTCTGCATAGCTTTTTATTACTGGCTTGGTCCCCATTAGAGAGATTCATCATCTCTACTTGTCCTGTTTACCATTATTACTGAGATTGAAAGTGAAAGAAAATGCCAAATTTTGGGTTGTTAAAGAGGAAGTAAACTCCCCTTGTTTGTTTTTACCTATAGGTAAGCCTATAATAAGGCTTACCTATAGGTACTGTAAATATCTCATAAACTTGCACCATTTAGGAGATATTTACTTTATACTGTGCTGATTACGTCATCGACGCATGCGCTCTGACGGAATGCCCGCCTGTACCGTTCCTTCAGGGCCTGTGCCATGACCGGCTGTTCCCGCACAGGAGTGACGTCATCGCGGCTCCAGCCAATCACAGCGCTGGAGCCCACGAGTCCGGAAGAAACCATGGGGAAGATGTCAGCCGTGTTAGCGGGTTACGTAGCTTCTAAGGTAAGTATTTCATAATGAGCTAGTATGCGATGCATACTAGCTCATTATGCCTTTGTGTTGCAGGTTTTTTTTTTCTTCATGGGGGTTTACAACCTCTTCAACAGACAAGAAATAGAGGGGAATCTTCCAATGGGGACAATGGTTCTGGTGACCTTGGTAACAACCAGGGATTCTTACACTGTGGAGGGATATCCTCTCATGTCCTGTTTTGGCTATGGGACAATGAATGAAGGTAAGTCTCCCCAATGGAACATAGATGGCAGGGGTTATAACTTTCCCTTACTCTATTCCAAACAGAAAAGGTGTTTGTCTTTATGTAGTTCTACCTTAACCCCTCTATGTATTTTCTATATGATAGCAGATCTTCACTTTGTGAGCTTAAAGGGGGTTTAAGCTCAGCAAGCCTACTGAGGAGGCAAGCTTACTGAGGAGGAACAGGAAGTGAGAAATTCAGACAAAGAAAAAAAACATTTTGAAGGGAAATCGAAGGAAAAGGTAAGTGAACCAACAATGCACTAGCTTAACCACTTCAGCCCCGGAACATTTTGCAGCTAAAGGACCAGGCCCCTTTTTGCGATTCGGCACTGCGTCACTTTAATTGACAATTGTGCGGTCGTGCGACGTGGCGTCCTTTTTTTCCCACAAATAGAGCTTTCTTTTGGTGGTATTTGATCACCTCTGCGGTTTTTATTTTTTGCGCTATAAACAAAAATAGAGCAACAATTTTGAAAAAAATATTTTTTACTTTTTGCTATAATAAATATCCTCCAAAAATATATAAAAAAAAAATTTCCTCAGTTTAGGCCGATACGTATTCTTCTACATATTTTTAGTAAGAAAAATCGCAATAAGCGTTTATTGATTGGTTTGCGCAAAAGTTTGCGTCTACAAAATAGGGGATCGTTTTATGGCATTTTTATTAATATTTTTTTTTTTACTAGTAATGGTGGCGATCAACGATTTTTATCATGACTGCGACATTATGGCGGACACATCGGACACTTTTGACACTATTTTGGGACCATTGTCATTTTTACAGCGATCAGTGCTATAAAAATGCACTGATTACTGTTAAAATTACACTGGCAGTGAAGGGGTTAACCTGTAGGGGGCGCTGAAGGGGTTAAGTGTGACCTAATGTGTGTTTCTTACTGTAGGGGGGCGTGGCTTGGCATGTGACATCACTGATAGTCGTTCCCTATGACAGGGAACAGACGATCAGTGACAGGCTCACTAGGAAGCACGGGGAGAGGTTTGTTTACACTTACCTCTCCCCGTTCTTCAGCTCTGTGACCCGATCGCGGGACACTGGGGGCAATCGGATCCGCGGGTCCTGCGGCCAGGGTCACGGAGCTCAGGACCAGGTCGCGAGCGTGCCGCCGCTGGCGCACACGCGACCCACGGCTGGGCTCTTAAAGGGCAACGTACCTGTACGTTAATGTGCCCAGCCGTGCCATTCTGCCGACGTATATCGGGGTGAGGCGGTCCTTAAGTGGTTAAAGGTACCTACAGTATTTAGAAAAAAAAAAAAAAACTTTACAACCCCTTTAAGTCTACTTTAACATGAAAGCATAGGTCAGCCCTGGTTAATAATTGTGTAAGTGTGTAGTATCTCTACTTCCAGTTAAAGCCTGTCACAAGTATATCCCTATAATAGTATTTTTTTGAATTTGGATGGTAATGTGTGTGATATGTGCATGATGCGTATGTGATGAATGAATACGTTTGTGGGGGTTTTTTTTGTCAGTAATGCGTAAGATATTATTTCCAAAAATATCCTAAAAATGGTATACACTTTCTCTATATTCAACCAATAATGTTGCCACAATGTTGCTCTGTGCTTGATATGCTATTAAAAGAGCAATAAGCTTACGCTTATAGGAGTGATTAAATGTCTTTGCTACTGAGAGATGTAACTACTTGTCCATCATCATATTGGCAGCCGCTGATTTCAGTGCGCTGCAAATTAAACTGTTGCCAACAAGCAGTTAAAATGTAATCTGATTATATTTTGTCTTCCCTGGTTCCTCCATTCCACCCTCATCAAGATGCTAATGCAATGTTTAAATGAAACCTGTTTTCATTACATAGTTTTTTTTAGCTCCACTGGGTGCTTCCCTGCAATGCAGGTAGATCATGCTTGGTTGCAAGGGCCAGCAGGGTGATATACATAGCTTCCTGAAAACATCTCAGGACCCTGCCTCACTACTCCTCTAAAGAACCCTAAATGACTGATTCCTGGAAGAAGCTATGCATATATTAAAATGCCTTGATTGGTGGATGTCAGTCTGGAGTGGCCATTCATGGGCAAATTATTATTACATGTATCCACATGTGATGCTCAGCCTCCAAGACTGAAAGAGCTCAAATCCAATAATTGAAAGGGATGGGGCAAGGACAAGCTGGGGAAAAAAGATTGAGATGATGCTGGACATCCTCTAGCCAGGAAATGAGATGTCCCCTGACTTGCTACTAGGGTGACCACGTGTCCCGGACTGCCCGGGATTATCCCGTAATGTACATTTTTGTCCCTTGTCCCGGGCAGCTTCATTACGGGACAATACAGTGTCCCGCAATGAAATTGACAGTCTGGGAACAGTCTGGGAAAAGGGGCGGACCGAGACACCATAGCGCTGGCTCTAGCTCCGCCTCCACCTACTCCTGATCACTGGTTGCTATAGCCGCTTGGCGTCTGGCAACCAGTGACGTTACTGCCCAGCATTGAAAGCGGAGGAGGATTTCACTTCCTCCTCCTCCGCGCTAGTGTTGCTGGGGAGTCACTGCTGGTTCTTTCACCTCCACACTTGGCTCCAGTGACTGGCTTGCTGCTTCTGTGGGGTGTTTCTGTTCCCACACGCTGCGAGGCATCTCTCCCTCTCCCTTCCTCCCCCTTCCTCCCCCCTCCTGCCCACCTAACACTAACACATAGACTGAAGTCCCCTCCCCCCTTTCCTCCGCTCGGAGGTCACAGACAGGAGAAGGAGGGGGAGGAGAATGGACACAGCACTTAACAGGATGGGACATGCTGATCTGAGGTTAGTACACAATATTAATGCTTGGCACTTGCAGGAGAAGGAGACACAGAGACAGGGGGCAAGTTGTCAAAAAAGAATACTTACAGTGATTTTGGGGGATAAGAGCATATTGTATGTGCTAGGGGGCACACTTTAGGAGGGGAGAGAAATCATTTTTTATTCAACCCCCGCTTCCAGCACAATTTCTTTCCCCTCCCAATGTGTGCCCCCCCTAGCACATACAATATGCTCTTATCCCCCAAAATCACTGCAAGTATTATTTTTTGACAACTTGTCCCCTTCCCCATCTTCCAAGACAAACTGGATGCTATTGAGGGGACAATTGTACCGTCTGAAATCCTGGGAACTTTGCTAGAGATTCAGGGCAATTGCTTCAGGTGCCAGTGCCCCCCTGTCAGGTAAGTTAGTGAAGCCAAGTGCCTGACCTTTTTTCAGCAATGGGCTCCAAGACTCAGGGCCGGTTCACACCACAAATCACATAGGAACATGCTCTGCATTCCTTTGATATTCACATGCCTTCCAGGTGCTGTGCAATTTCAGCCCTTTCATTTGAATAGGCTGAAACCATGTCGCTCTGCACCAAGAGCTGTGCATGCGCTATTTTACAAAACGCACAGCAACTGGATCGCATGGTACTGCTGCTGATCATACATTCTGGTGCAGGCAAACACTGCATTTGCAACCTACATTTGGGTAGTCATTAACCCCTTGGCACCGGCCACACACAAATATGCGGCTTCTCGGTGCCTGGGCCTTGGTACAGAGAGGTCACATATTTGCATGAATTGCGATCAGTAGCGCTGTGCCGAGAGCGCACGCCCTGAGCACCCCCTTTACAGTTACCAGCGTCTAACGGAAAGCTTGCGATCACTGCAAGCGATGAGGAGTTTTTGGATCGCGTGTGCCAAGAGGCAAAGTGTAAAGCGTTCTAGTTGACACCCACTACAGATCGTTATGGGAGTGCATTTTGAAATGCACACAAAATGCAAGATTCCCTCACAGCTTTTGGTATAAACAGACCCTTAGTCCGGATACACAGGATTCAATTTGTATCTCAGGAAGGTCCCACCAAAATCTTGCACACGGGCCCGCTGATTTCATACGCCCCTGCCCCAAAAATCGGCAAAAAAAAAAAATTCAAATAACATCTTTTTTTTGGGGGGGTCCCTGAATTGCAGTTTGGAAATGTGGTCAGCCTACTTGCTACAGGTTCTTTAGCACACTCTGACAGGCTCACAGTGTGCAGTAAAATCAGAGCAAGCTTTTTCAGTACAGGAGGTGAGCCTGTACAACTGTGCGGGACTGAGGGTAAGGCTGGAGTTCAGCTTTAAGTTTCTTAGTAGCAAAGAAATGCATTTGCTTTTGTAGTCCTTGCTGCTTTGCTGGGTGGCCTTACTAATAACATCATCAGTCGTGCCATTGCCTGTTTATTCAAAATTGTTAGGGGGTGGAATGCCCACATTGTTGTGGTGACAAAGAGGTCTGCGAGAGGAGCCAACGAGCGCTACAGGGGACACAAGAGATGGACACTCTCAGAAGTGTTGATTTCCATACAGACTATAGCAGAGGATTTCTCATGAATGGAGGTGCTTTCAGTGGTGTGGGGAAAATGGAGAAGTAACAATTTACACTCGTCTTTCCAGGTGCAGTATTTTCCCACACTTTTTTGAAAGCATAACTCCAGCCAAAAACCACGTTTGCTGTCTGATGGCCAGCATCATTCAGCCCACTATTTATTTTTTTTGTTTTGTTTACAAACGATTCTTATTATTGTAAAAGTTCAAAAGATAGTACAGACGTGTAATCAAAACATAGGTACAACTGATTTTTCATGCATGAACTTAAAGGGGTTGTAAAGGTAATTTTTTTATTTTCTAAATAGGTTCCTTTAAGCTAGTACATTGTTGGTTCACTTACCTTTTCCTTCGATTTCTCTTCTAATTGTTTTCTTTGTCTGAATTTCTCACTTCCTGTTCCTCCTCAGTAAGCTGTTCAGTAAGCTGTTCTGGCTGACTAAACACGGCTCGGATGATGGTGGCAAGTTTACAGAGGAGAAACAGGAAGTGAGAAATTCAGACAAAGAAAAATAACATTTAGAACGGAAATCGAAGGAAAAAGTAAGTGATCCAACAATGCACTAGCTTAAAGGGGTTGTAAAGGTTAGTTTTTTATTTTCTAAATAGGTTCCTTGAAGCTAGTGCATTGTTGCTTCACTTACCTTTTCCTTTGATTTACCTTCTAAATGTTTGTTTTCTTTGTCTGAATTTCTCACTTCCTGTTTCTCCTCAGTAAACTTCACACCATCATCCGAGTGGTGTGGAGTCATCCAGAACAGCTTACTGAACAGCTTACTGAGGAGGAACAGGAAGTGAGAAATTCAGACAAAGAAAACAAAGAAAAAAAATATTTAGAAGGGAAATCTAAGGAAAAGGTAAGTGAACCAACAATGCACTAGCTTAAAGGAACCTATTTAGAAAATAAAAAACTAACCTTTACAACCCCTTTAATATGAGGTGAATAGTACATATGAGGAGGACATAGCAATACAATATAAGAACAATAAAGATGTGATTTAAGTATGTATGTTTCCTGTCAGGTTATATAGTTGGGGGAAAAAAAAGAAACACAAATTCAATTTATAATGATGATCATTATTAGGTTATATCCTGTCAT
This sequence comes from Rana muscosa, assembly GCA_029206835.1. Classification (NCBI taxonomy): domain Eukaryota; kingdom Metazoa; phylum Chordata; class Amphibia; order Anura; family Ranidae; genus Rana; species Rana muscosa. The sequence goes on from CM055116.1 coordinate 942,783,155, forward strand.
ATTTAAGGAAGTGGTATGTCCCATGGGGACCATTTTTTATTGAAAATGTGCATAGTATCTAAGAGTGTATGATAGATACTCTCTGAGAGTTTAATTTGATCCATTCTATTTAATACCTGGGACCAGGTGACTGTTGGTGAGTGCCAATTAACCACTGCCAATTCTGACACTTCACTCCTACATGTAAAAATCATAATTCTTTTGCTAGAAAATTACATAGAACCCCCAAACACTATATATGTTTTTTTTAGCAAAGACCCTAGAGAATACAATGGCGGTCATTACAACTTTTTATCTCGCAGCAATTTTTCAAATGCGTTTTTTTGGGGAAAAAAAACTGTTTCATGCTTTAAAAAAAACAAAAATTAAAGTTAGCCCAATTTTTTTGCATAATGTGAAAGATGAAGTTACGCTGAGTAAATAGATACCTAACATGTCACGCTTCAAAATTGCGCACGCTCGTGGAATGGCGCCAAACTTCAGTACTTAAAAATCCCCATAGGCGATGCTTTATTTTTTTTTACTGGTTCCATTTTTTGAGTTACAGAGGAGGTCTAGGTCTAGAATTATTGCTCTAGTTTTAACGTTCGCATGTGTTGTTTGAACACCGTTTTCATATGTGGGCGGGACTTACGTATGCATTCGCTTCTGCATGCGAGCACACGGGGACAGGGGCACTGGAAAAATATATATATTTTTTTATTGTTCATTTTACTTAATTTTTTTTATTTTGACACTTTCAAAAAAATAATAATAATTTGATCACTTTTATTCCTATTACAAGGAATGTAAACATCCCTTGTAATAGGAATATGGCATGACAGGACCTTTTTACAGTGAGATATGGGGACAATAAGACCCCACATCTCACCACTAGGCTGGGAAGCCTACAAAAAAAAAAAAACGATCACCGCTTCAAAGCCGAAGCGGCGCCGTTTTTTTTTAATGCAGAGGCCGGGCGTGACGTCATAACATCGCACCCGGCCTCCGACGATCATAGAGACTCTGGCGACCATCTGGTCCACCGGAAATCTCTGTGATCAACATACCCGGGGCCGGCGGATCCTGTCACCGACTCACCGATCACACAGGTGAGTCGGGAGCAGCACCAGAGGGCGGCGGGAGGGGGGGGTGTCCCCTTCTGCTGCCCGTAAGAACGATCAAGCGGTGGAACAGCCACTATGATCATTCTCATGGTGCAGGGAATCGCTGGCTGAAACCGGCAATATCTGAATGATGCCTGTAGCTGCAGGCATCATTCAGATATACCCGCACAAAGCCAGAGACGTCATATGACGGCCTCTGGGCCTGAAGTGGTTAAATGCTATCATCCAGTGGATTGAGTTAAACATTGTATGTATTCGTTTAATATTCTGTATGGGTACATTTGGTATAGGTGCAAACAACAAACACATCTTAGGAGTGAGGGGAATTTTTTTACCTGTTATATGTTCGACCCTTGCGGCTGCTTGTAGCCATATGGGTTTCAAAAATATGCCGTTCCAGAATGTGTGTAAGATGGTACCCTGATCCGGACATCCTCTATAACATGTGGGCGATACCGATGGATAAAATAGGATTTTTTACTCACCGTAAAATCCTTTTCTCTGAGTCCATGGGCCGACACAGCTTCTCTATTGACAAAGTGGGTATTATCCGTTAATTAGGAGTGACTAGGCAGAAAAACTTGTAAAAAGTGTTGCATCACACCTTCTACAGTACCGCCCAGGGGGCGGACCCTCTGGGTATACCCTCTCAGTCTGCATCTTCGCAGATCAGTTCGTCAAAAAGCAGTACAAACTTAAAAGGAGGGGTGGGTGCTGTGTCGGTCCATGGACTCAGAGAAAAGGATTTTACGGTGAGTGAAAAATCCTATTTACTCTTTCGTCCATGGACCGACACAGCTTCTCTATTGACAAAGTGGGACGTCCCAAAGCAGTGTCAGAGAAAAAAATGAGGTGTGGTAACAGCATAAAAATAAACTTCACCCCAAACACAAAACAGCACTCCTCCAACGGAGGAGTTGCAACTCTAAACAGCCACTTGTAAAACCTTGCGGGCAAAAGAGGCATCCGAAGATGCACCTACATCAATTTTGTAGAATTTTGTGAAAGTGTGAGCGGACGACCAAGTCGCCGCTTTACATAATTGGGAAACAGACGCTTAATGTCGGAAAGCCCAAGAGGCACCTATTGCCCTGGTCGAATGCGCCGTGACAGGAAAGGGGGGCGCCTGACCCTTTAAGGCGTAAGCCTGGATTACTATCTGTCGGATCCACCTAGAGATGGTGGCCGATGAGACTGCTTGGCCCTTCTTGGGACCAGCCACCGAAACAAACAGTGAGTCTGACTTCCGGAACAGGGAAGTAGCAGATAGGTATACTCTCAAAGCTCGGACAACGTCCAAGGAATGCAACGCCGACTCCTTAGGATTCGACGGCTGAGGACACAAGGATGGAAGTACAATGTCTTCGTTGAGATGAAAAGCCGAAACGACTTTCGGAAGAAAGGAAGGCTGTGTCCGCAGCACCACCTTATCCTTGTGGAAAATCAAATAGGGAGCCTTGCAGGACAAGGCTGCCAGCTCAGAGACTCGTCTAACTGACGTAACAGCCACCAAAAAGACCACTTTCTGAGAAAGTGTCAACAGGGGAATATCTCTAATATTCTCAAACGGTGCCTTCTGAAGCACCGAGAGGACCAGGTTCAAGTCCCACGGAGGTAACGGGGGACGGACCGGAGGGGCCACCTGTCGGACCCCCTGCACAAATGTACTCACGAGAGAGTGAGTCGCCAGGGGTCGCTGAAAAAAGACAGCCAGGGCAGATATCTGTCCCTTAAATCGTACTTAGGGCAAGCCCTTGGTCCACCCCATGCTGTAAAAACAGCAGGATTCTGGAAACCAAATAGGTACGCGGATGCCATTTCATTTCCTCACACCTGGAAATGTAGGCCCTCCAAGTGCGGTGATAGACCTTCCTAGAGGACGGTTTTCGAGCACTTCTCATAGTAGAGATTACTGAGTCTGACAGGCCCCGGTCTCTCAGTACCCGGTTCTCAACAGCCATGCCGTTAAAGCCAATGACTGTAAAGCAGGATGGAATATGGGACCTTGCGATAGCAGGTCCTTCCATAGTGGTAGGCGCCAGGGGACGTCTGCTACCAGACGTACTAGATCGTCGTACCAAGGACGCTGAGGCCAATCTGGAGCGATTAGGATCATTGGAATTCCCTCTGCCTCCACTCTGCGGAGCAGAAGAGGAAGAAGCCTTAAGGGAGGGAAGGCATAGATTAGCCGATACTGACCCCACGATGCTACCAACGCGTCCGTTGCGTCTGCCCATGGGTCTCTTGACCGGGCCACAAATCTCAATACCTTCCGATTGAGTCAGGAAGCCAGAACATCTACGTCTGGTGTGCCCCATCTTTGGCAGAGGAGTTGGAACACCTCCGGGTGTAAGGACCATTCTCCCTGGTCCAGCATCTGGCAGCTCAGGTAGTCCGCCTGCCAGTTTTCCACACCCGGAATGTACACGGCCGACAGTGCCGGTACGCTCCTCTCTGCCCACTTCAGGATGCGAGCGATCTCCGATGCTGCAGCTGAGCTTCTTGTTCCTCCTAGATGATTGACATATGCCACTGCTGTGGCGTTGTCTGACTGGATCCTGACTGGACGCCCTTGCAGTCTCTGAGACCATTTGAAGAGGCACAGCTTGATCGCCCGGATCTCCAGGACATTGATCGGCAGGAGGGCTTCCTCTGGGGTCCAGCGACCCTGCGCCGACTGGACACCCCAGACCCCCCCCCCAACCTGTAAGGCTGGCGTCCGTCGTGATCACTATCCAGTAAACCGGAAGAAATGACTTCCCGGCCATTACAGCCGGTGCTGTCAGCCACCATACCAGGGATCTCCTGACTAGGTGGCTCACTCGGATCTGATAATCCAGAGATGAAGGGCATCTGTTCCATCTGGACAGAACTTCCTTCTGTAACACTCGAGTGTGGTATTGAACATATGGGACCGCCTCGAAGGAGGCTACCATGAGGCCCAACACTCGCATGCAAAAACGGAGTGACGACCAATTCCTGGAAGTCAGCTGCCGTACTGCAGCCCGGAGGGTCTGCAACTTCTCCACAGGGAGGAATACCTTTGCCTCTGAGGAATCCAGAATCAACCCCAGGTACACTAGGCGTTGAGTGGGCACCAATACTGACTTTTGCGTGTTTAGTATCCAACCACAGTCTCGAAGAGTCTGACAGGTAATGGACACGCTTACCTCTAATTCTGAGCTTGAAGGGGCCTTCAGCAGAAGGTCGTATAAGTAGCCTGTGATAGCGATACCCCGCTGTCTTAGAAGTGCCAGAATCGGAGCGAGCACCTTGGTGAACGTCCTGGGTGCTGAGGCAAGGCCCAACGGGAGGGCCACAAACTGGTAGTGGTCCTTCCCGATAGCAAATCGCAGAAACCTCTGGTGTCTGGAGTATATGGGGACATGCAGGTATGCGTCCTTGATGTCCAAGGAGGCCAGAAAGTCCCCCGGATGGAGAGCCGTGACTACAGATCGAACCGACTCCATCCGAAAACTTTGTACCTTCACAAAGCAATTGAGGGCTCTGAGATCCAAGCTTGGACGAACCCCCTCCTTCTTCGGCACAATGAACAGATTTGAGTAAAAACCCTGTTCCAGTTCTGGAACTGGAATAACTACCCCGCGTTCCAGTAGACCCTGGACCGCCCCATACAGGGCCTCCCGATGGATCGGTAGTAGCTGGAGATTGGAGGTGTTGAATCTGTCCGGTGGACAAGAGAGAAACTCTGTCTTGTAGCCTGAGGAGATTACTTTGCAAACCCACCTGTCGGAGATTAGTGCTGTCCACTGAGTCGCGAATTTGCGAAGACGTCTCCCCACCCGAGAGCTGGGTGGGGGTGGACCTTCATGCGGACGCAAATTTGTCCGCAGGCTTATTGGGTATGTGGGACCAGGGACGCTTTTGTCCTTGGGCAGGCGCTTTATCGGCCTGGGGTCTTTTCCCTGTCGCCCTAGGGGGACGAAAAAACCACTTGTGTGCAGTAAAGGAGGGCCCTTGCCCTTGGCGTGGCCCCTTACCCTTGCTAATTTGGGGAAGCAAAGTGCTTTTACCTCCTGTGGCATCCTTGATGATGTCATCCAGAGAAGCCCCAAAAAGTCTGTCGCCCTTAAAAGGCAGATCCAACAGGGCTTTCTTGGAAGTCTGGTCCGCAGACCAGCCTTTTAGCCAGATCAGGCGGCGTATTGCTACTGCATAAACCGAAGTTTTAGACAGCAGGGGAATAGTATTCATGTCTGACTCGCAGACAAACCTAAGGCCCTGGACCAACAGGTCGGCCAATGTTATCTCATCAGGAGGAGCATCTCGCTCCTTAACCCCTGGAGTAGCAATCTTGCCCATTCAGTAAGTGTGTGAGACACTAGGGCCCCCGCCAATGCCGGGCGTACTGCCGAGCCTACCACTGAGTATAGGTAGCAAGCGAGTGCTTCAGCCTTCTTATCCACAGGGTCCTAGAAAACAGGAGCCCCTTCTACAGGAATTGTGGTGGCTCTATTAAGTCTGGACACCGGAGGGTCCACTATAGGGGGGAGAGGTCCATTTCTTCAGAAAACTCTCCTCAAAAGGGGTACCGTACCGCAAACCTCTTTGGGGCTGTAAAGACCCTCAGTGGGTTCTCCCATTTCCTTGTATAAGAGTTTATCAAAAGACACACAAGGGCAAAAGACACACAAGGGAACAGGCAGGTCTATGAAACCCAAGTGGACCGGAGTCTCTGCTGCTTCTGCAGTATTTTCCAATTTTAGCATATCCCGCACTGCAGTAATAAGGTCAGATACCAAAGCCGTCTCGCGTACTGACCTGGACTTTGAGTCATTCTCACTGTCCGGTCACGGTCTGCAGTCTCTGATGCGTCAGAATCTGGGTCCCGAGCCGTAGCTGGACCTGGTTCTGCACCAGAATTATCCCCAGAAGCTTGCAGGGGATGGGGCGTTTACTACCCCCTGTATTCCCGTGTGCTGCTTCCACCCTGGCAGCAAACGCCTCTAGGATTGCAGTCATAGCGTTCATAGACACCTCAGAGGCACCAGCTGCTAAATCTGGTGTTTCAGGGGAGAGGACATCTGGCTCAGATGCCATGCTGACCACACGCTGACACTCACAGGGCTCCAGGCAAGATATCAATAGGCCACCCTCCTGTGCTGCAGAGAGGCCGGGTCACCCAGAGGACTCACCACCCTGGATAGGTACTGCTATGCTGCGCCTGTGATGCTGTCCCTCTGCTGCTGTGTCAGTCTGCTTCTTTTATCAGCACTTCCTGTGTGAATTTTCGCACCAGTGTAATGCACCCTAGAGGCCGGAGGCTCTCGAAAAATGGTTGCCAAAAACGTCTGTATGGAAGATAATGTGGGCTCTAAGAAAATGGCCGCCGACAGAAGATAGAGGTCAAGCAGCCATAGCCCACAAAAAGATGGCCGCCGAACGGCAACATCTGCATACAGGGTGGACAAACATGGCCGCCGATCAGCTGATAGGGGCCAGTGGGTGTGGCCGAACCACAGGAAGATGGCCGCCGGGCAGTCACAAGAGGCCAAACTTGGCATGGACCACCTCAAAATGGCCGCCGACAGCATGGAGGAGGAAGGACACAAACACAGGTAAGAAAAAATGACATTTCTTTTAAATGTTAGTTACAGCCAGCCCCGCTCCAGTGGGACCCCCTAGGTGACACCCAGCAACCTTTAGCTAGAAGCCCAGGGAGGAGGGAAAGGCAGGGAGAGAGGGAAGAAAGGGGCCACAACCACTTACTTGATCTCTCCAGGAATGTCCAGCTAAATCACCCAGCCGAGGCAGGGGAGTTTTACTTACCTATCCTGCATGTATTCTGCTGGAAGACATTCCAAACAGATCATCGTCCGCGCACGGAAGGTGACTGTTGGCCAGGCATGCTGTGATTGGACCCAGAAGGGACGATCATATGTATGCCCTGGAGCATGACGCTCACCGGCCAGGCTGCTGCGACTCGGCCGTAAGGTCAGCCGAAGCAGAGCGGTCCGATGCAGGCCCTGGAGCGTAGGCTCACCGGCCACCCGTGAAGCGACGGGCATGTCGTGGAAAACCCAGCGCGTAGCTAGGGTCGGCACACGCTCGATGGCCGAAACTGGGGAGACTACAAGGATCGAGGATCCAGCCTGTCACCCAGTCGGCAGTTGATTGAAGATCGTAGGAAACAACAAATGTAGCAAAAAAAAATAAAAATATATATATATATATCTTTTTTCCCCGGACCAATGGGCCCGAAGGGAGCCATGTCCTACTCCTTGCTAGACAGAAAAAAACTGATCTGCGAAGATGCAGACTGAGAGGGTATACCCAGAGGGTCCGCCCCATGGGCGGTACTGTAGAAGGTGTGATGCAACACTTTTTACAAGTTTTTCTGCCTAGTCACTCCTAATTAACGGATAATACCCACTTTGTCAATAGAGAAGCTGTGTCGGTCCATGGACGAAGAGTAAATGTGTTTTATTTTGTACGGAGTAAGGTACCATCTGGTGTGTAACTTGATGGCTGTTTCTCTCGCTGAAATTGAGCGAGTACATTTCAGTAGGGTTTGGATCATAGAGGTGCATTCTGGTGGTGTAAAGGATTGGTCCAAGTCAATTTCTCATTGAAGCATTGGTTTTGACTTTTCTAAAAGAGAGAATTCATTTAAACAGCGGTAAATACGAGAGATGAATCCCCTATCTCTCAGTGAGGAGATGCAGATTTGTTCAAATTGGGAGTGTGGGGGATATAAAGTTAGAGAGAAGTATTTTTGGTAGAATTTTTCAATTTGAGTATAAAGGAGTTGTTCTGAAATCAGCCCACTATTTCTGAGCCTAGGTCATTGCCCCAGTCTGTGACCATAGCTCCCAACTGTCCCTGATTTCGAGGGACTGTCCCTGATTTGAAACAGAGTCCCTCTGTCCCTCTTTCCTCCTCATTTGTCCCTCATTTTGGTCTGATCTATATAGCTGTATATAAAATGCACTTTGTATCTATAAAAAGCTCTAGCTCTGCTATAGAGGGACTACAAGAGGCTAATACCAGGTTAAATTCAGTTACTTACATTGCTTGCATATAAAAATACATTTAATGTCTGATAGCGCAGTCTTATTGGGTTAAAATATTTTCTATCCTTTCATCGCTGTTTGATAGACATGTCCCACCTGATCCATGGATAGCTTCCCTAAATTACTCACCTCCGAAGATGACCAGGAATCAATGTCCCCTCCTCTTTTCTATGACGGCTGCTGCGAAACAGACAATAGCCAGAGCTTGGAAGACATCTGTTCTCTGCATGACCGCCACAAAACCCGAGTCACCCAGACGATGATACACACCAAAACTGAGGTGACACTAGAAGACAAGGTTCGCAGGTACGCCAAAATCTTGCCAACCTGAGTTGACAAATACTTCCCCCGAGATTTTGGTTTTGACACCACTTCTTGACTTGACCAAATACACCACTTTGCCACCTGTTTGAGCTCCTGGGACTGTTGCCGATGACGACCCCAGAACCAATTCCCCTACTTCTCTCTCCTTCTTTCCTTTCCTCTCTGCTTTTCCCTTAGACTACTGGATATTTACTGTATACCTCCCTGACATTGCTTGGTCCTAGATATTCCCAAAACTATGGCTGAGGTGGAGGATCCAATTGTCAGCTCTTTTCACTCCATTTAATCTTAGAATGTTTAAAATGTTTAAAATTTTGTTCACTGCCATAGCCTAACGGATCTTTTTTTCTACACCTATAGTTACTCTTTGGAGCTGTTAACATTATATTCTTTTGTTTCTCTCCCCGTGTGGAGAACTATTTTCATTTGATATCACCTTGCTTGTGATGGCCTCTATATCTTCCAATAAAATGTTTGAATTAAAAAAAAAAAACATTTATTGTATCATTTATGGCAGCAGTTTTGATTTGTTTCTTTTATATCCACCAATGTTTAAGTTTTAGTTTAAGTCACTTTAAAATAATTCAGCATAAATCACATAGCAGGGTTATGGCATAGCTTGGTTTTAATTTCTTCATTACAAAAGCCTGAAACCATATGTGGAATGAAATTAGAAGCATTTCAAGCATCATTAGCCTGATATTTTTTATTAGTACATAATACATAGGGGGCTATTTATAAAAAAAGAAATACAAAAAAGTAATGTGTTGGTGCCCTCTGTGACGCCCAGGTTATTTATTTTTTTACTTTTTTTAATCATTTGACAATACAATGGATACATTCCATGAGTCTGACTTTATAATATAAGTGCATGAAAGCAAAATGCAACATTACTATTAATGTAGATTTGTTCTGTGTATACAGGCAATACAACCTTCTTTTCTACAAGCCCGTGATCAGGTCAGCAGGATGCAGTATTATGCATCAATTGGACATACTCGGACAGCTGACAGCTCTTATACCCCATATCTGCAAGATTCTTAGATCCAGGTTGACATAGCATTATTATTTTTAGGTAAATTTTTAATGGTGTGTGTGTGTTAGCAAATTTCACCAAGTTTTTGTACTTGCCTAACATTTGTTTGTAGCAATCACATTAGCCCATACCTGGTGTTAGGTAACCGGAGAGCTATACAGTATGTCCCAGCATCATTGGCTAGTTCCCTGGCTGACCTTAGAGACTCTTTAGATGGCAGAGCATGATATAGTAGTCCTGCAGTAGCTGAAGACCCACCGATTATATATGGCTACGGCTTTAGAGGTGATTTTTAATCCCTTGCTACTGAAATTTAACTCCTTCATAAAAGTCACCTAATTTGCTGCACACTGCTAATGTGCTGCTATTGAGTTGATTGTCAATAACTGGTTAAATCTTTCAGTAGTAACAGATTAAAATCATCATTGTAGACCTAGGCTATCACTATTCCAACTCCTACAATGCATTTTTCTTAACTGAATAATGACTCTGTGGGCAGTCATATATCAATACTGAGTTGTGAATTTCACAAAAGAGTAAATTGCTATTAACAAAATTTCATTGAAACCAGAGGTATATGGATAACAATGAACCTTCAATACCTTTGTTTTCCATATTATGTACTAGTCAGAAAAACATCTAAACACAAAAAGTTCTAATTAAAGTAAACTTGACACAAATCTTGGCAAATCATATGGGTCATGTGATGAAAAATTCATAGACAGAGGGGTTCGCATCAGTAAAAAACACATCAAAATGATTCCTAGATCCGAATATGGAGTTATGTACAGTAAAAATGTTTGTGTTCCCTAAAAGTTGTGCTTGGTCCTTTTCTTCCTCTTGGTCCTTCTTATTGGTCAATGGGGTCATCTATAACATTATTGAAGGACCAATAGGGAGGGTCGAGAGGTGGAAAGGGGTTCGGTCAAACGTGAATTTTACAGGAAAGGTCAAGGTTTACCTATTAGCCACACATAGTTCTGGATCTATCGGTCAGTTTATTATGCAGTTTTCACTACATATACGTTTTTGATATGTAGCACTACCCCCGTAGGAGCTGCTGGTAATTTTTGGTCCTGCCGCTACCCCACAGTTCACTGTATCAAGACTTGCTTGGCTCTAAATTGGGCAATGTGCCCACAGATGCATGCACCAGTCACTTAGTCTTTTTCCAATGCTTTTTTATTAAACACAACTTGCAGCAGTAGAGGGATGGAGGGTTAGGGGAATTCAGATACCTTGTGCATATCACTGAGGAACTTGAGATCCTGGAGACAAGTACACTTGCTGTCAACAGATCTTGCTTACCCGGATAGGCCTCTCTCACCGGCCTAGCAGCCGGAATGATGCACTGACAAAAGTCTCTGCCACAGACTTGATGATAATAGTAAACGGTTGAACAATCCTCTGCCACAGGATTTAGTAATCGGTAATTGACAAAGCGGACACAGCTACACAGTACCAAAGTCCTTTAAGCCATCCGGCAGTACTGTGAGGTAGATTGGTTAGGATGCATCCTCCAATGGAGTCACCAGGCTCTTTTTGAGATACCAGCCTTTTGCTCAGTCCTCTCCAAAAAGAGTCCTCCCCTGGATCTTCCAATTGCTCGGCTTCTTCCCGCAGGCAAGACAGCACAGGACCATCCCTGAACCAGTAGGCCCCAGACAGACTTCCGGGCCTACCTGTAGTAACGTAGCCTCGGGCCAGCAGGGCCCCGAGGCAGAAGAGGAGTTGTCACATACCTTAGGCCAGGCGGGCCATGAGGTCAGAGAGACAGAAAAATGGCGTCCGCCCCTTAAGTATCCTCTCCCAGAATGCACAGCGTTAAAACACTCCCACTGGGATGTTTCTGGGAAAGGGACACCCAATACACTTCAGCCTGTTGTATTTCCAATACTGGCCTGTGGTGACAACGACACCTACCGGCGACAGTGGTAAATGCTCTCAACACAGCCAAAGCTGGAGCAGAGGCTAATTTAGCCATAAACATTACATTCTGAACTATGTACAATTCAGATGACCCACTACATTTACATGATAGCGCCTGGTCAACAGGAGCAGGGCACTACAGATATATTAAAGGTTCTAAAGCCTCAAGGTTTTTTACCTTAAAGTGGAAGTAAACCCTCCTATCATTTTCAGGCAAGGAAGCTGCCATTGTGGACTCTGTTTTATCTTCAACTGCCATGATGCTGCACATGTGATCAGTTATGACACCAGCCATTGGATGGTGTGACAGTTTGGTTGAGAGCACAGCCAATGTGACAGTTGGCATTTCCGGCATGCCGGGAATGTAACTGTTTTTTTTAAACTATTAAATCGTTGGGTTTACTTCCGCTTTAACCATTTGCCGGCAAATCCTGTACCTGGTATGTCATCTGACTTTAAGTGGTTGTACTCAGGTGATGCCTGTAGCTGCAGGCATCACACTAGCACCATTTTTTAGAGCCGTCGGCTCTCTTGTAATAGCAACCGGAGGCTCTCTTGTGCTCTCCAGTCCCACTGGGAGACCCGAGCTACCAGCTGGCAAGTCACACAAACAGCGATTGTCCCACACATGTGAGATGTCCCCGTGAACGTCAGATTATGGGCAATAGTTCTAGAACTAGATCTCCTCTGTGGATATAAAGTGGTAACCTATAAAGGCTTTTAAAGCGTCACCTATAGATAGTAAAATGTATGTAATTTGATGCCGCTGCGCAGGCGTGCGCAATTTTAAAGCATGACATGTTTAGTATCTATTTACTTGGCGTGACATCATCTTTTAGATTTTACCAAAAAATTGGGTTATGTATCGTGTTTTATTGCATTAAAATTTAAAAAAAGTGTATTTTTTCCTCAGAAAAAAAAAATACCATGTTACATAAAAATTGCAATGACTGCCATTTTATTCTTTAGGGTCTCAAAAATGTATATATAATGTTTGGGGGCTCTAAGTAATTTTCTAGAAAAAAAATAGATTTTTTTACTTGTAAACAACAAATGTCAAACAAAGGCTGGGTCCTTAAATGGTTAATGCATTCTAGGCATTAAGATAAAAAAAACCTTCTGTGCTGCAGGAACCCCCCCAGACTCCCCCCCCCCTTTATTCCTGCCTGAGCCAGATCCAATCCAGAGACGTGCATGAGAGCAGCGGCTCTCTCCACTGTCTCCCTCCTCATTAGGCAGATTGATAGCAGCGGCAGCTATTGGATTCCACTGCTGTCAATCAAATGCCATGATGAGGGAGCAGGGGGCTGGGCAGAGTCCCCTGGTCTGTGTCAATAGACACAGACTGGGCAGCTTGGGAGGGAGCACACATGGGTGCCCCTAGGGAAAGTGCATTCCCGGGGGCACTTGCCGAAGAGGTGGGGCCTGGAAAGCCGGTGGGGGACCCCAGAAAAGGAGGATTGGGACTGCTCTGTGCAAAACCATTGCACAAAGCAGGTAAGTATGACATGTTTGTTATTTTAGTTTTAAAAAAAGCAAAGGTTTATAATCACTTTAGGTTTAAAGTGGTTGTAAACCCCCACATGTACCCAGTGAATTGACTAGCATTAGGTGATACACAGAGATGAAACAAATCCTCCTAAATCAGTTGTAGTTGTGTATCTGCAGTCATTTCTTCGGTAGATAATTCTGAAAGCACACAAAAGGCTGGATTCACACCTATGCATTTTTAGTGCTTTTTGCATTTTGCAGATTTGCACTACAGTCCATTTACCATGGTTTCCTATGGAACACGTTCTGTAGTGCAAACATGCAAAAAGCATTAAAAAATGCATAGGTGTGAATCAGGCCTTAGAAAGGATTTCTCTTTAGTTCTAGGATCAGGGGGCAGGGACCACTAGGATCCCTGATTGGAGAGAGAGGACACACCCCCTTCACATAGTACTTACAACAAGCACAGCTGTGGATATGATCCAAAGGCTAAGTGCTGCAGCTCACTCCCCCATGGCCTTTTTAACTCTTGGCGTCAGGAAAAGCTGCAAGAACTGAGTCATGCTGATAACAGAGGAACCAGGCAGCAGAGAGAAATGACACTCAGAGCTTTGGAGAATGCACAGTAAAGAAGGATGTGCAAGCCTGAGGTTTACAACCACTTTAAATACCTTGGTCTGTAGCAGGTTTACTTTAGCCTAAGGTCTAGTTAATACTTGTAATTGGGGGCTGTAAAAACACATGGTTGATTTGCATTTGTACCATCCCGACATCTTACCTTAAAGTGATTATAAAGTCTTGTTTAAAAAATAAATAAATAATAATAAACATATTATACTTACTTACCTCCTCTGTGCAGTTGGGTATGCACAGAGCAGCCTGGATCCTCCTCTTCACGGGTCCCTCTTCTGCCCTCCTGGCCCCTCCCTCCTGTCAACTGCCCCCACAGCAATCCCCTGATTGGCGAACTGACATTGATTGACAGCCACCGCGGTGCCAATCAGGAGGAGAGTCCTGGATGGCTAAGACACTCGTGGACATCGCTGGAGAGAGATGGGGCTCAAGCAAGTAATTAGGGGTGCTGGGGAGGCTGCCACACAGAATGCATTAAGATAAACAAAACTTTCTGCCTTTACAACTCCTTCAAGCTGCAAAGAAAGGGTGTACACATGCTGTGCACACTGCAGGAAGAACCCCCCCCCCCCCCTTCACGTCTAACAGGAAAAAAAACACCTACAGGACATGACCCATTCAAGTGAATGGGGCTGAGCTGCAACCACAGGCAATGCATGTGTTTGTGGCATGACGGCGCGTGCATTTAAGGGTTAAAACAGAATAAGGAGGTAACATAACACGTTCTAGCCGCCTGTCCACTGTGGATCTCTCTTCAGAGTGTCAACCCGTGTGTAAAAATGTCCTTAAAGAAATACTAGTAAATAGGAAACTCACAAACTGTTCAGTTCAAAGGATGTCAGTTCTAGAATGTGTTACATTGCTCAGTTTGGTTAGTATTTGCGCAGTCTGATGCTGCATGATTTGCTCATCACATCTAATTACTTTCAATACACTTACAGCAACGCCTGAGTGAAAAACTGAGGTTATGGAGCAGGTAGGCTGAGCTCCTTGTATTCATCTCAAGGTTTCATGTTCAATTTTCACAGGAGTGCACCTTTAAAGAGACACTAAAAGCTGATTTAAAAAAAAAAGTTATCCAAGTATTCTTAACTCAAAAAAACACCTTCTATTGCTCTCAGCCTCCAATGAATCTCCTATACTTTTTTTTTTCTTTTTTTTTGCTGCTGTAATCTGATTTCCTGTTAGAGGGTGGCTATGTTTGTTCTCCATGGTTCCAATGTATGTAGAACATAGCCACCTCCTTTTTCTTCCTCCTAAGATGGACTGCGGACTGTGGGATTTGTAATGTGCAGAAAGCAGTGTACATGAACGCAACTAACATGCACTGCTCTTCAGGGACGTGCAGTGAGGTCAGTGGCTGGTGAGGCACTGGCTAGTATCAGAGCCAGATACACACGGTTACATACGCCGCAATCGTTAGAGTGAGAGCAATAATTCTAGCACTAGACCTCCTCTGTAACTCTAAACATGTAACGCTAAACATGTAACCTGTAAAGCCTCGTACACAAGGTCGGACTTCCATCGAACTTTTCCGTGGTTTTTTGTCCGAACGGAGTTGGTCGGGAACACTCATAGCATGCTCGGACTTTTCTGCAAACTTTCTCAAAACTTTTTGCAACATCACGTGGTTTTTCTGCTCTTTTCTGCTCTTTACCGCCACCCTTTGGTCAACTTCTGCTATTGTTGGTTGAGTTTAACATTATTTGTTTTGTCCATCGGACAAAAGTCAGATGGTTTTCTGTACACACGGTCGGACTTTGCTCCATCTGACTTTTGTTGGGCAAAAGTTTGTCCATTTGCAGACCCAACTTTTGTCCGATGAAAACAATAAAAAAGCAAAAAAAGTTTGTCCGATGGAGCGTACACACGATCAGATTGTTGGTCCAACTTGCTCAAAATGAAGTTTGTTGGCCAACAGTCCGACCGTGTGTACGGGGCTTTAGTACCAAAGTTTGGCGCCATTCCACAAGTGCACGCAATTTTAAAGTGTGACATGTTAGGTATCTATTTACTCGGTTTAACATCATCTTTTACATTATACATTATACATTTTTTTTTTTATTCATGAAACTGTTTTTTTTTTAATGCGTTTTTAAAAATTGCTGTGCAAATACCGTGTGACATAAAAAGTTGCAACAACCACCATTTTATTCCCTAGGGTGTCTACTAAAACAATATATATAATGTTTGGGGGTTCTGAGTAATTTTCTAGCAAGCAAAATGATGATTTTTACATGTAGGAGAGAAGTGTCAGTATTGGCCTGAGTGGCAATTGAAAAAGAAAAAGCTGGATAGCCGCACTCCAAATATTCACCTTTTATTGTAAAGTTAAAATCAAGGCAACAAAAGTCGGTACAGACTAACTGCATTGCCGCTGACATGTTTCACACCAGACACGGTGCTTAGTCATAGCTAAAGTGCTGAATATACATACAGGTACCTAAGTAATTAGACAAATGGAAAACACATGTATGTCGTCAGTAACGTAATAAGAAGCACCTATGAGCATCTACAATCCAAAGTGTAACCATTAAAGCGGAGCTCCGCCGAAAAAAAAAATTAAAAGCCAGCAGCTACAAATACTGCAGCTGCTGACTTTTAATATTAGGACACTTACCTGTCCTGGAGTCCAGCGGCGTCCGCAGCAGAGGACGAGCAATCGCTCGTCACTCTGCTGCCCCCACCGCCATCCTCGGTGAGGGAACCAGGAAGTGAAGCCTTGCGGCTTCACTGCCCAGTTCCCTACGGCACATGCGCGAGTCGTGCTGTGCCATTCTCACTGGTCCCCTTGTGTTCTGGGAGCCGAGTGTCTCCCAGAACACTACGGGTATTCTGCGGGAAGTGACGTGCTTCCCGCAGATTTCCCGCAGAGAGGACTCCCGGAAGTGGGTGAAAATACCTGTCATAGACAGGTATCTGCACCACCCTCCCCCCTGAAAGGTGTCAATTGTGACACCGGAGGGGGGGAGGGTTCCGATCAGCGGAAGTTCCACTTTAGGGTGGAGCTCCGCTTTAAGCATATAGAGAGCAACCCCCCTGCTGGAGATTCCAAATATCAAAAACATATAATAAAAAAGAACAATCTCATGTTTAGGAAGAGAGGCACCGGTGCAACCTAGAAAAGAAAGAAAAGACATAACACATAAAATAATACCATATGTAATAAAAACTCTCATGCACCAACAAATACGCAAAAAGGGAAGAAAAACAAACGTTTATCCCCCGTGTGCATCAATGCTGGTGTGTGTAGCTCAAATAATCGAATCCGCTGAAAGATGATACAGTCCCTCCTCAATATTAATTCATATCCATGTAATCATATGGTAACCAAATTTAAGAAAAGGGGGAACATAGCAGAAAAAGAAAATAATATGGCAAGGGGTTAATTACCATAAGTAAGTGTAGCGTTACCCTCAACTAAGAGGGCCGCAGATTTGGTCTGGGCCCTGAGTACAGCTCCGCCAACCCCCGGCAATCTACTCGACCCTTTCTGGCACAGTTAGTTTAGGGGTATACACATTTAATACTTATACTTTACGAGAGACTCAGACACGGAGTAGTTATAAAGGAATAACAGATTTTACTTTCAGCTATGCAAAGGGAATGAACAGTGATAACAACTTGACCATTTGAATATTCACAGAGCCCTGCAATATTACAATATCAGTCACACTACACCATGGAGAAAGGGGGGGGAAGGGGGTTTGATAAAGAGACGCCACGTGGGGCGACTGTTAATTAGACGCCCTGTGGCGCAATAACTAAACTAGGTCCCTAATGAATCAGGCCTGATTCCTAACTCTAGAACTCAGTCCTGTATGAATGATGGATTCTTCACCGGCATCTGTAGAGGTGGTGCACTTAAGAATAAACAACAATTGTAATCCAGGAAAAGGAAAGTTGATAACTGACAACACTTCACTGGAGATCCTCTGGATCAGTCCTGCTGTGAATCTCCAGTGAGAGTCTTTAACATGAGGTAGTAGGCCTCGGCAGTTTATAGGCACAGTACTAGCAAACAGGTTAGGGAATGAGCTTACGCTCGCTCACCCGCCGGACACGATCTCCGTCCGGAACTTCCACCGGCTGTGACTTCACTCGCCCACAGCGGTTGCTGCGATCGGGTCCCCGATCCCATCCAGGCTGTAAGTAGAGATATCGGATGCCACCCAGGCTCGCAGTGGGGTGGAAGGCTCTTTGGTCGGCTGCGGAAGGCCCCAGGCTTCAGGCCTTACCCAGCACAGGTCCGCACAGGTGTTTCAGTCTCTGCCGTCCCGTGTCCAAAGAGGCCGAGCCAGGCCTCGCCCGTTCCTTATATATCCCCACCCATGAGTCTCTGGGGCAGAAGCAAAACATCCTGGGAACCAATGGGGTTCTGGGAACAGTAGTTCGAGAGCATTTAAAGGAACCCCGCTACACACTCCCCCCACTTAAACTCTTTGGTCCCCAAAGATAAACTTCAACAAATACTGTTTACCATTTTGGACAGTGTCGAGCATGATGTTGGCATAGGGAATTCCCACCAAAACTTTGGGATGGAACGCTCTTGCCCACAGGTCACACTACCATGAGTGGCCTGCCTAACTGTGCCAGAGAGTGAGCTGGGGTTGCCCTCCACCAAATGGACAGTGGAGGGATCAGGTTGCTCAACACTTCTCCTAGCCGTTACAACAGAGTCCTCTGAGCTCGTCCCCATTTGGGGGTAAGTTAGTTTCTTGGGAGGCCTGATGACTCTGCGAGCCCTCTGCTCTCTTGGTGCTTCTGACTCTGGCACCACAGGCTCTTCTTCAGGAGTAAGTTCAGGTAATATTGCTGGTTCTGGAACCTCTGATTCAGAAGTCGACTGACGTATGGAATCTCTAGGGTCCTCCTCTTTTCAAGTGTCAGGAACATCTTCCCAGTAATCAGCCGAGGGACTGAAGGGTATGAATTCAGTAGCCTCCGGATTCAGCGTTGCATCTGGGGTATCCCCTCCATTTGGGAGATCTATGGCGGACGTTCCCAGAGTCGAGGGAGGCCACAGCCAGTCCAGTTCTCCACCTTCATCTGTACTCAATTGGGAGGCCTCCCCATCTTCAACTCTAGAAGTCTGGGACCGAGTGCTCGGCCTAGGAGTATCCAGGATAGAGGCTGGTTCAGGGGAGTCTCTCACGGGAGGTATTCTGACTGCCTCAGCAAGTGGGAGCAGGTGGTTTCGATGCCACGTCTTCAGTGGACCCACCTTTCCTTCTGGCTTTAGTTTGTAGACAGGCAAACCAGGCAACTTCCTACAGACGACATAGGGTTCAGATCTCCATCTGTCGGCAAGCTTGTGTTTTCCAGGGACCCCCAGATTGCGTAGCAGTACTTGGTCCCCGGGCTGCAGATCTTGCACTCGAACCTTCAGATCGAAATTTCTCTTGTTGCGGGCTCCCCTTTGATCCGAAGCCGCCTGGGCTTGTTCATAGGCCAACTGTAAGCTACATCTAAGTCTGTCCACGTATCCCTTGTGGGATGTAGCTGAGGTATTGTCTAAAGAAGTGCCAAAGGCCAGGTCCACGGGTAGTCTTGCTTCTCTCCCAAACATAAGTCGATAAGGGGAGTAGCCAGTGGCGTCACTTGTGGTACAGTTATAGGCATGCACTAGGGCTGATATGTGTTGACTCCAGTGTTGCTTCTTCTCTGTTTCTAAGGTTCCCAACATGTTGGGCAGGGTCCGGTTAAATCTCTCCGGCTGAGCATCTCCTTGTGGGTGGTAAGGCGTGGTTCTGGTCTTCTTTATTCCCAATGAATCCAAAAGTCTTCGGATCAACTGACTCTCAAAGTCCCTTCCTTGATCTGAGTGGAGTCTCTGTGGTAGTCCGTAATGGACAAAATACTTCTCCATAAGTATCTTGGCCACGGTGGATGCCTTCTGGTCTTTGGTTGGGAAAGCTTGAGCATAGCGGGTGAAATGGTCGGTTATTACCAGAACATTTCCCAATCTACTCAGGTCGGGTTCGAGGCAGAGAAAGTCAATGCATACCAGATCCATTGGGCCTTGACTCTGTAAGTGGCCCATTGGGGCAGCTTGATGGGGTAGAGTTTTTCTCTGAATGCATCGTGCACAGGAATGGCAATACTCCTCTACTTCTGCCCTCATGCAGGGCCAATAGAACCGATTTCTGACAAGCTGGAAGGTCCTTTCTGCCCCTAGGTGACCATGATGGTCATGCAGGGCAATTAGTACAGTCTCTCGGTGCTTCTCTGGAAGAAATAACTGCCACTTATCTTCTGAGTCATCAGAGGGGCCCCTTCGGTAGACCACTCCCTGATGTACCTGCAGCCTGTCCAATTCCTTCCTCAACAGGCGAGCCTCCTTTGAGGGGTGATGTAGGAGTTTGTTGGGATCCTGATTCTCCAGGGCTTCGAGGACCAATCTCCCCATGGGGTCTTCCAATTGGTCACACCTCAACTCCTTCTTGGACAGTCTCGGTAGGTTGTCTTCCTCCAGTTGAGTTACTCCACAATAGTGTTTGGGGACTCCTACCATGGTAACCCCTATTTCTTCTGCTCTGGAGCCTCCTCTGGCTTGGAATTCAGCCCCTTGACAAAGGGCCCGCACCCCGTCCGGTGCCACTTGGGTCCAATCTTCCCAGTCATTTGTCGTGGCATGAGACCTCCGGGACAGGGCATCTGCATCCCTATTTCCAGCTCCTGGTCTGTACTTCAGACTGAAGTTGAATCCAGACAATGCGGCCAACCACCTGTGTCCGGTGGCTTCTAGTTTTGCGTTGGTGAAGAGGTAGGTCAGGGGGTTGTTGTCTGTCTTCACAGTAAACTCTGCCCCATACAGGTAGTCTTTTAGCTTGTCTACTACCGCCCATTTGAGGGCCAGGAATTCCAGCTTATGAGTGGGGTAATTCTTTTCTGAGGGGGTCAGGCTCCTGCTCACATAGGCCACTGGTCGCAGTTGACCTTCATGTTCTTGGTAAAGCACACCGCCTAGACCCTCATGGCTGGCATCCACATGTAATTCATAAGGTCTGGTAGGGTCGGCGTAGGCCAGGACTGGGGCAGTGGTTAAGCTCCTCTTCAGGGCCTGAAAGGCCTCTTCACACCTTGGGTTCCACTGATCTTGAACTGACTCACCAGGCCTCCTGGGCCCTGAGTCATCCTCTTCCCCTTCTGCCTTTAGCAATTCATTCAATGGGCGGGCAATCCGAGCAAACCCCTCCACAAACCTCCTATAATAGGAGCAGAACCCCAGGAAGGATCTGAGCTCTGTTACTGTGGTGGGTCGTGGCCAGGAAGTGACTGCTTCCAACTTCTCAGGATCTGTGGCCACCCCTTCTTCAGACACTATGTGCCCCAGATAGTTCACAGAAGACTGGTAGAACCGACACTTCTCGGGGGAAAGCTTAAGTCCCTCTTCGCTGAGTCTTCTCAATACTTTCTCCAGCCTGGCTTCATGTTCTTCCAAGGTTCTCCTGAAGACAATGACATCGTCCAAGTACACAAGGACTTCTATAAGATTCATGTCTCCAACAGTCTTCTCCATAAGGCGTTGAAAGGTAGCAGGAGCTCCAGATAGACCCTGAGGCATCCTATTGAATTCGAAGAATCCCACCGGGGTTATGAAGGCTGTCTTCTCCCTGTCTTCTGGGTGCATAGGGATTTGATAGTACCCACTCTTGAGGTCCATCACACTGAACCATTTGGCTCCAGACAAACTTTGTAAGGCATCTTCTATCCTTGGCGTGGTGTATTGGTCAGGGATGGTTCTCCTGTTGAGAGTCCTGTAATCGATACAAAGCCTCAACGATCCATTCTTCTTTCTGACCACCACGATTGAGGAGGCATAGGGGCTTCTAGACTCCCGGATCACACCAGTCTTATTTAGTTCTACAAGTTGTTCCCTCAGATCCTCCAGATCTGCCAGGGGGACCCGCCGGACCCTCTCTCGGAAGGGCTTATCTTCTTGGAGGCGGATCCGATGGGTGGCACTTCTTACACATCCCACATCGAATTCATCTTCGGAAAAGATCTTCTCCCACCTGGTCAGCTGGGCCTTGGCTCTTTCTTTCCAAGCCCTGGGTAGGTTCGGGTTTTCCATGGACAGCTTCTCCCAAACATCTCCTCCGTCACCCGTCCCTTTGACTTCGGACCAAGTGACCGGGGCAGCAGGGCTCACCTGACCCAGCAACACTCTGGCAGGAATCTCCATGGGCCCTCCCGTAGTGTTCCTAACACTCACCGGAACTCTGCCATGGGCCTTCTTCAGGGCCTTGAACGGAATCACTTCTGGTATCACTTCCAGGCCTGAGGACTCTTCCCTTGGGTCGGATTCCAGCATGACAAAGGGGCCAGGTTGTTCCCACGTAAGCTTCACAGTGGCCCTAAGACAGGTTACTTCTCCGGGCTGTAGCACTACTCCTTCTCTGCCAAGTCTCCACACCTTCCCTATCCCCTCTCCCGGGGTCTTCTGCTCTAAGACCAGTCGTTGGTAGGCCGTCTTTAGCATGGGATGGATTTTGGTGGCTGAATGGTTTCTCTCTTTCACTAGAGGGGTCAGGAGTCTCCTGACTAAATCCGTGTTTGTCCCAATGATCAGGGAAATCTTGCTGGCTCCAGGCGGCCGAGGACACACAACTGCCAGGGTGTCAAACACTTCAGCCTTCCCAGCCACGGATGGGTCGAAAGTAATCTTTATGGGCAGGTTCCCATCATAAGGGAAACTCTGGGTTCCAAGTCCCCATATCTCCAGCTCTTCTATCTTCTGGATAGGCCGATGACTCAAGTGCCTATCATAGAAGTCCCGGTATAGTAAAGTCACCTGTGCTCCGGTGTCCAGAAGAGCTTTAGTATAGACTCCTTCCACTTGAATGGGCACAGTAGGAGACGGGCCCACCAGTTCCTTTGGGTATGGCCGGACTGGGGTCACCTTCTTCTTTGGGCTTTTCCTTGCCCTGCTCCTTTTGGACTTTAATTTTTCCTGAGCCTGGCATGCATTGACTTTCTCCCTCTCAATGGGGGCACAAACCCGCTGAGGGATGTTATTGTTCCTCTTAGGTGGATGTTCCTTCTTTGGGGTGCTGTATTTCCACTGAGGGGTCTTGCCCCCTCCCTCTGGGGTACATCTTGGTGGAGGGGTACTATACCTCCTCCTAGGAGTTTTGTCTCCTCCATTCTTGGCCTTTTTTTCCAGTTTGGAGCGCACTAAAGATGATGGGCACCCGGTTGACTCCTTCACCGGGGCCCTTTGGAGTTTCCCGCCGGCTTGCAATTATCTGTTCTCTTCTTCTTTGGGCTGGAGCATACGTTAGCAAAGTGGCCACTCCCTCCGCAGTTATAGCAAATCACCTCTTCTCGGTCCTGTAGGGAGGCCGGTGCTGAGGTGTTCGGGAACAACTCCTTTCTTGGGCTTGGTTTCTCTGGTCTTCTCTGATCTTTCTCCATCAAAGAGGTCAGCATCTCCAACACTTGGGCCATTTGCGATTTCAAAGTGTCAACCTCCGCATCTCTTTCCGGGCTCTTGACCGAATGGACCAACACTGGTACAGGTGTGACATTCGCCTTGGCCACCTGCTGATCTTCCTGCAGCGCCTCTTCGTCCCTAATAATTTTTATTAGATCAGAGTAGGTTAGTGACATTCCTCCTCCTGAGGTTTTCAGGTGCAGCCAGACCGGGTCTGAGCGCCGCGCTCCCCTCATGATCTGCTTCATGCGTGCTTCATCTGCATCTTTGGGCAGCATTCCCTTCTTCAGTACAATCTTGCATAACTGCCTGTTCAGCCTTCTAACATATTCTGACAGTTTCTCATTCGGCTGCTGGAGAGTGTGTTCAAATTGATAGATCATCTCTGACACCTTCTCCAGCTGACCAAACTCTTCCTGCAGCATGGCCAGGCAATCTTGAGCTGTACAGTTTTCATTTCCAAACCGGAAGCTCTTCACCGCTTCTGCCGCGGCACCTTTCAGACTTTCTAAGACTCGCTGTCTCTTCTGTGCCTCAGGCACCTCCCATGCCTCTACTGCCTGCAATGCCTGTTCCACCCAAGTGTCAAAATCTTCCTCCCCCGCAGGGACGGGAAGCTTCCCCGAGAATGCTTTTAGTCTCCGGTAGCTAGTCTCTACGTGCACCGTGCTTGCCTTCTGACAGTTTGTTAGTAGGTCCCCTAACGCCTTTATCAGTTCGGGTGATATGGCCGTGGCAGGTGCAGGCATCACCGGAGGTGTCGCTCCATCTCTTCTCTCTGGTGAGGTACGGGCCGCAGTCTGCGGTGGTCCCGTTAGGGTTGGCTCCTTCTTAATAGCATGCGTCAGACTATAAGATATGTTATACGACGTCTGCGTATATTTGCGCTTGCAAACTTCTGGCTTCCCATCTGAATACTCCACTAGTGCATACTGGTGTGAGGTGTCTGGGTCTAACTTTGTTCCCATCACCCACGGTGTACCATCTGGGGTCACTGACTTCATTAATCCTTCCACCGTCTCGGACGACCATTCCTGACCGGGCATGTTAATGACCACTGACTGGCTTGGATCTGTCTTAGCTACTCCACACCACGTTCTGATGTCTTTCGGGTCCATGCCGGTACCTCTTGGCGGGTTTTCTGTTCTATCAGGATCCCGGACGAGAACCCCCACGTGTAGCGTTACCCTCAACTAAGAGGGCCGCAGATTTGGTCTGGGCCCTGAGTACAGCTCCGCCAACCCCCGGCAATCTACTCGACCCTTTCTGGCACAGTTAATTTAGGGGTATACACATTTAATACTTATACTTTATGAGAGACTCAGACACGGAGTAGTTATAAAGGAATAACAGATTTTACTTTCAGCTATGCAAAGGGAATGAACAGTGATAACAACTTGACCATTTGAATATTCACAGAGCCCTGCAATATTACAATATCAGTCACACTACACCATGGAGAAAGGGGGGGGAAGGGGGTTTGATAAAGAGACGCCACGTGGGGCGACTGTTAATTAGACGCCCTGTGGCGCAATAACTAAACTAGGTCCCTAATGAATCAGGCCTGATTCCTAACTCTAGAACTCAGTCCTGTATGAATGATGGATTCTTCACCGGCATCTGTAGAGGTGGTGCACCTAAGAATAAACAACAATTGTAATCCAGGAAAAGGAAAGTTGATAACTGACAACACTTCACTGGAGATCCTCTGGATCAGTCCTGCTGTGAATCTCCAGTGAGAGTCTTTAACATGAGGTAGTAGGCCTCGGCAGTTTATAGGCACAGTACTAGCAAACAGGTTAGGACACGATCTCCGTCCGGAACTTCCACCGGCTGTGACTTCACTCGCCCACAGCGGTTGCTGCGATCGGGTCCCCGATCCCATCCAGGCTGTAAGTAGAGATGTCGGATGCCACCCAGGCTCGCAGTGGGGTGGAAGGCTCTTTGGTCGGCTGCGGAAGGCCCCAGGCTTCAGGCCTTACCCAGCACAGGTCCGCACAGGTGTATCAGTCTCTGCCGTCCCGTGTCCAAAGAGGCCGAGCCAGGCCTCGCCCCTTCCTTATATATCCCCACCCATGAGTCTCTGGGGCAGAAGCAAAACATCCTGGGAACCAGTGGGGTTCTGGGAACAGTAGTTCGAGAGCATTTAAAGGAACCCTGCTACATAAGTAATATACAAATAATTATTATATATTGTTTTTAGGGTAATTTACTATATTTTCAAAATCTGTACTCAAGCAGGTGGCTTAACGGACAAATTACTGAAGTTTGAAGTTATAACTTCCAACCACAAATTTTACAGTAAATAGATAAATAATAAATTGATTATGTTAAAACATATAGCATATAAATATATGATTTAGCTTGAATATAACAGTACCTTTTCAACAGAATCAGTTTCTCCCTCCTAACTGTCTGAGAAAAACATGAGATTGTGGGTAAATCTTATACACATAAACACATGTTTTTTCCTAGTAGTTAAGAGGGCTGGGCTGGAAGGGAGCATGACTAATGGATGTGCAGATTACTGAGGCTCTGTTTTATCCCACACTAGTGATGAGCCGAACACCCCCGGGTTCGGTTCGCACCAGAACCCGCGAACGGACCGAAAGTTCGAACGAACATTAGAACCCTATTAAATACAATGGATGCGAACGTTCGAATTCTAAAGTGCTAATTATAAAAACTATTATGCATGTTATTGTCCTAAAAAGGGTTTGGGAACCCGGGTTCTGCACCAGGGGACATGTATCAATGCAAAAATAAGTTTTAAAAACGGTCGTTTTCCGGGAGCAGTCATTTTAATGATGCATAAAGTGAAAAAAAAAAAGTCAAATATTCCTTTAAATATCGTACCTGGGGGGTGTCTAAAGTATGCCTGTGAAGTGCCACGTGTTTCCCGTGTTTAGAACTGTCCCTGCACAAAATGACACTTCTAAAGGAAAAAAAAGCCATTTAAAACTGCTTGCGGCTTTAATGTAATGTCTGGTCCCGGTAATATGGATGAAAATCTTTAAGAAAAATGGCATAGCTACCCCATGACCCCCCCCCTACCCCAGCCCATTACCAGCCCCTTTGGGTCTTGTATGGATATTAAGGGGAACCCCGCACATAAAATAAAAAAGGCCCTATATACTCTGAACAGCCGTATACAGGCGGTGCATACAAGACAGGGACTGTAGGTTTGTTCTTATGTAGAATCTGTTTGTAATTTTGAACAGGTACATTGTTGAAGTGTAGCTCCAGACCAAAAATCTATTTTTAAACTTTTTGGAAAACATAGGTAAGGGTTATCACCCCTGTAACATTTGTTTTGCTGTCTGTGCCCCTGTTCAGAACATTTCACCTCACTTTCCGTCCTAATGACAACTGTTTTTGAAATGTGGTGTTTTTCTTGAAACAAGGATTGCTGATAAAGCATCAGTACAGAGGAGACACCTTTCTCCCATATTTATTCTTACAGGAGAGAATTTTCCTTCCTAGTGGTAGATTTCCTCTCACTTCCTGTTGTCTTCTTGCGTTTGCAAGTAGGAGTCGTTTGTAAGTTGGATGTTTGAAAGTAGGGACCTGCCGTATATACTCTGCAGAAATAGGCCCCTTAGTTGTTGGTGTTGGCACAACACTGTAAGCACTCACAGTTACTCTTGGTTGGTGCTGGAACGCCCTGCTGTCAACTATTATATCAGGAATTTTAATTACATATAATTGTTGAACAGTGGTAGTAAAAATTGGGCCTTTGATGGTGGTGCTGGTGCCACAACACTGTAAGCCCTGACAGTTACTCTTGGTGGGTGCAGCAATGGGCCCTGCTGTGAATTATTAGATCAAGAATTGTAATTACATGCCCCTGTTGAACAGGGGCTGAAAAATTGGGCCTTAGGCACTGGTGGCACAACACTGCAACCCTTCACAGATACTGTACTTGGAGCACAGCAATGAGCCCTGTTGCAAAGTATTGCTTCAAAAATTGTAATGACACGCCCCTGTTAAACAGGGGCTGAAAAATTGGGCCTTAGGCACTGGTGGCACAACACTGCAACTCCTCACAGATACTGTACTTGGAGCACAGCAATGAGCCCTGTTGCAAAGTATTGCTTCAAAAATTGTAATTACACGCCCCTGTTAAACAGGGGCTGAAAAATTGGGCGTTAGGCACTGGTGGCGGCACCCATAAACAAAAATGATCTTCCAAGCTATCATCATCAATCGTATCATTGAGGACTCGGAGGAGGAGGATAGCCAGTCAACATAACAGCACAGGCACTCAGCATCAGCATCAGTCTTGAAGGGATGTGACATTTTAAAATCAATTAGTCTGTTATATCAGCATCAGGTGTGTGGTAGCTGGTGGTGATCCAAGACTGGTTCATCTTGATGAAAGTCAGTCGATCAACCGAGTCGGTGGACAGGCGCACCCTGTGATCCGTGACAAATCCTCCAGCAGCACTGAATGTGCGTTCCGAAAGAACGCTGGATGCAGGACAGGCCAGTAGCTCAATTGCATACTGTGCAAGCTCTGGCCAGTGATCCATCCTCAAGACCCAGTAAGCCAGAGGATTTTCGGTGGGGAAGGTGTCCAAGTCTGACCTTGCCCCTAGATATTCCTGCACCATGTTTATCAGACGCTGGCGATGGTTGCTGGAACCGATCATACTTTGGGGCTGCGGACTAAAGAATTGTCTGAACGCATCGGTCAGACGGCCACCTTCCCCACCGCTCCTTCTTTGACTGGCCGAAGCCTCAGCAACTCGTTGTCCAGGACCAGGAGTTTGCAACCTCCCAGTCTCTGGGAACGCGTTGCACAGACCTTTCTGCAAGGCCTCCCGGAGTTGTCTCATCCTCTGCTCCCTCTGCGACGGTAACATAAGGTCCGCAACCTTACCCTTGTACCGTGGATCAAGGAGAGTGGCCAGCCAGTAATGGTCCCTCTCCTTGATCCGAAGAATACGAGGATCCTTCCGCAGACTTTGCAGGATCAGGGAGGCCATGCAGCGTAGGTTTGCTGAGGCATTCGCTCCGGAGTCCTCTGGGTCACTAAGGACGACATGATCCGCAGCCACCTCCTCCCAGCCACGTACAAGTCCACTGGTTTCTTGGGACTGTAAATCATCCCTAAAAGACTGCTGCTGATGATGCTGAGTGCCAGCCTCCACCTCCATGCTGACACAATCCTCCTCCTCCTCCTCCTCCTCCTCCTCCTCCTCCTCCTCTTCCTGTGCGATGGGTGGGACAGAAGGAACACTGTCTGGGTAAAGGGGGCCTTGAGAGGCAAGGAAGTCCTCCTCTTCCTGCCTCTGTTCTGCCTCAAGTGCCCTGTCCATTATTCCACGCAGCGTGTGCTCCAACAGGTGGACAAGAGGTACAGTGTCACTGATGCATGCACTGTCACTGCTCACCATCCTCGTGGCCTCCTCAAATGGTGCCAGGACAGTGCATGCATCCCTGATCATGCCCCACTGGCGTGGAGAAAAAAAACCAAGCTCCCCTGACCCTGTCCTGGTGCCGTAGTCGCACAGGTACTCATTGATGGCCCTCTGCTGCGTGTGCAGCCGCTGCAGCATGGCCAACGTTGAGTTCCACCTGGTGGGCATGTCACATATAAGGCGGTTCTTGGGCAGGTTCAACTCCTTTTGCAGCTCAGCCAGGCGAGCACTGGCATTATAAGATCTGCGGAAATGCACACAGACTTTCCTGGCCTGCCTCAGGACATCCTGTAAGCCCGGGTACCTGCCCAAGAAGCGCTGCACCACCAGGTTAAGGACGTGAGCCACACAGGGCACATGGGTCAGTTGTCCCTGTCGGAGGGCGGAGAGGAGGTTGGTGCCATTGTCGCAAACCACCATTCCTGGCTTAAGCTGGCGTGGCGTCAACCACCTCTCGGCCTGGCCCTGCAGAGCAGACAGGACCTCTGCCCCAGTGTGGCTTCTGTCCCCCAAACACACCAGCGCAAGCACGGCATGGCATCTTTTTGCCTGCGTACTTGCGTAGCCCCGTGAACGGCTACGGAGCACCGCTGGTTCATAGGACAAACCACAGGAAGAGGCCATGGAGGAAGAAGAAGAGGAGGGGGTGGAGGAGAGAGGTGTGTCACAACCAGTAGTAGCATTTTGGAGGCGTGGCGGTGGGACAACCTCCAACACTACTGCACCTTGTCCTGAATCCTTCCCAGCTGCCAAAAGAGTGACCCAATGGGCCGTGAAAGAAAGGTAACGTCCCTGTCCATGCCTGCTGGACCATGAGTCAGCGGTAATATGCACCTTACCGCTGACCGCCCTGTCCAGCGAGGCCAAGACATTGCCTTCCACATGCCGGTAGAGAGCCGGAATAGCCTTCCGTGAGAAAAAGTGGCGTTTGGGAACCTGCCACTGAGGAACCGCACATTGCACAAACTCACGGAAGGGGGCCGAGTCTACCAACTGAAAAGGCAGCAGTTGAAGCGCTAGCAATTTAGCCAAGCTAGCATTCAACCGCTGGGCATGTGGATGGCTGGGAGTGAACTTCTTTCGACGGTCCAGCAGCTGGGGCAGGGAAATTTGCCTGCTAGAATCGGACGTCGGTGTACTGCTAGCAGAGTGGGCGCAAGTACTTGGCTGTGACACACCTAATTCTACACCTTCATTCCTCTCAGTGCATGTTTCAGAGAGGACTGAAGTTATAGTGGGGTTGGAGATCCCAGCTGATGCGGTGCAAGGAGAGGTCCGCTTTGTTCTTTGGTGTGGGTCTTTGAGGTAGGCTTGCCAACGAGCTGCATGGCAGGTCAACATATGTCTGGTCAGGCATGTGGTACCCAAGCGGCTGATGTTTTGGCCACGCGATATACGCTTGAGACATATGTTGCAAACAGCAGCTGTGCGATCTGATGCACTAGCCTCAAAAAAGGCCCACACCAAAGAACTTTTTGAATGACGGGTAGAGGCAGCGCCCTGCACAGGCGGAGCTCTGCGGTGTGATTCCGTCGGTGTACTGCCCTTACGCTGGCCACCAAAGGGCATCCTGCCTCGTTGGAGATGTGCCTCCTCCTCATCCTCCTCCTCCTCCTCTCTCCTATTAGGCACCCACGTGGAGTCATTGACCTCATCATCCCCTCCCTC
This sequence comes from Rana muscosa, assembly GCA_029206835.1. Classification (NCBI taxonomy): domain Eukaryota; kingdom Metazoa; phylum Chordata; class Amphibia; order Anura; family Ranidae; genus Rana; species Rana muscosa. The sequence goes on from CM055116.1 coordinate 942,813,238, forward strand.
CTCATCACTGGAGCCAATCTGGCAGTATGCTGCAGCTGCTGGAACATGACTGCCAGATTGGTGTCCTTCTTGAGCATCCCCTCTGTCTGCTCTCACGCTACTGCCTTCCTGTAGCTGGGTTTCATCATCAGACCCTTCGAAACGCTGGGCATCCTCCTGGAGCATGTACCCAACACTGTGCTGAAACAGTTCGGGGGACTCCTCAGGAGGAGGACATGGTGGGTCTAGGGAAGGAGTGACTGATGATTTGTCTGACATTGATACCAGGGAAGACGACGCTTTGGCAGCTGCTTTTCCAGTACCCTGAGCCTGGGTGAGAGAGGATGAGGAGGAGGAGGAGGGCTTGGTCATCCACTCTACCAAGTCTTCGGCATGATGTGGCTCAACATGTCCAGCTGCCGAAAAGAAGGACAAGCGTGTCCCATGGCCATGTGCTGATGACAATGCACCGCGTCCACGACCAGCACTGTTGCCCCCAGACACAGAGCCTGCTTGCCCTCTTTTATTGCCTCCTGACTGTCTGCCTCTCCTTGTTTGCCTTCCAGACATTCTAATAGATGGCCTGCAGGGAGATGGGAAAAAAGCAATAAGGGCTACCTTCAGGTGTCCTTCTCTGTCCCTTGAAACAAGGACTTTCACAGTGAAAGAAACTGACACTGTCCCTACCTAGAGTTTTCTGTCCCTAGAATAAATGTTTTTTTTAATCACAATATAGCACAAGGACAATTCACTCAATGTCTCTCCAGGTCCCTGGAAACAAGGACTTGCAGAGTGAAAGAAACTGACACTGTCCCTACCTAGAGTTTTCTGTCCCTAGAATAAATGTTTTTTTTAAGCACAATATAGCACAAGGACAATTAACTCACTGTCCTTACAGGTCCCTGGAAACAAGGACTTGCAGAGTGAAAAAAAAAAACACTCTCCCTACCTACAGTTTTCTGTCCCTAGAAAAAATGTTTTTTTTAAGCACAATATAGCACAAGGACAATTAACTCACTGTCCTTACAGGTCCCTGGAAACAAGGACTTGCAGAGTGAAAGAAAAAAAACACTCTCCCTACCTACAGTTTTCTGTCCCTAGAAAAAATGTTTTTTTTAATCACAATATAGCACAAGGAAAATTAACTCACTGTCCTTACAGGTCCCTGGAAACAAGGACTTGCAGAGTGAAAGAAACTGACACTGTCCCTACCTAGAGTTTTCTGTCCCTAGAATAAATGTTTTTTTTAAGCACAATATAGCACAAGGACAATTAACTCACTGTCCTTACAGGTCCCTGGAAACAAGGACTTGCAGAGTGAAAGAAAAAAAACACTCTCCCTACCTACAGTTTTCTGTCCCTAGAAAAAATGTTTTTTTTAATCACAATATAGCACAAGGACAATTAACTCACTGTCCTTACAGGTCCCTGGAAACAAGGACTTGCAGAGTGAAAGAAAAAAAACACTCTCCCTACCTACAGTTTTCTGTCCCTAGAAAAAATGTTTTTTTTAATCACAATATAGCACAAGGAAAATTAACTCACTGTCCTTACAGGTCCCTGGAAACAAGGACTTGCAGAGTGAAAGAAACTGACACTGTCCCTACCTAGAGTTTTCTGTCCCTAGAATAAATGTTTTTTTTAAGCACAATATAGCACAAGGACAATTAACTCACTGTCCTTACAGGTCCCTGGAAACAAGGACTTGCAGAGTGAAAGAAAAAAAACACTCTCCCTACCTACAGTTTTCTGTCCCTAGAAAAAATGTTTTTTTTAAGCACAATATAGCACAAGTAAAATTAACTCACTGTCCTTACAGGTCCCTGGAAACAAGGACTTGCAGAGTGAAAGAAAAAAAACACTCTCCCTACCTACAGTTTTCTGTCCCTAGAAAAAATGTTTTTTTTAATCACAATATAGCACAAGGAAAATTAACTCACTGTCCTTACAGGTCCCTGGAAACAAGGACTTGCAGAGTGAAAGAAACTGACACTGTCCCTACCTAGAGTTTTCTGTCCCTAGAATAAATGTTTTTTTTAATCACAATATAGCACAAGGAAAATTAACTCACTGTCCTTACAGGTCCCTGGAAACAAGGACTTGCAGAGTGAAAGAAACTGACACTGTCCCTACCTAGAGTTTTCTGTCCCTAGAATAAATGTTTTTTTTAAGCACAATATAGCACAAGGACAATTAACTCACTGTCCTTACAGGTCCCTGGAAACAAGGACTTGCAGAGTGAAAAAAAAAAAACACTCTCCCTACCTAGAGTTTTCTGTCCCTAGAAAAAATGTTTTTTTTAAGCACAATATAGCACAAGGACAATTAACTCACTGTCCTTACAGGTCCCTGGAAACAAGGACTTGCAGAGTGAAAGAAAAAAAACACTCTCCCTACCTAGAGTTTTCTGTCCCTAGAAAAAATGTTTTTTTTAATCACAATATAGCACAAGGAAAATTAACTCACTGTCCTTACAGGTCCCTGGAAACAAGGACTTGCAGAGTGAAAGAAAAAAAACACTCTCCCTACCTAGAGTTTTCTGTCCCTAGAAAAAATGTTTTTTTTAATCACAATATAGCACAAGGAAAATTAACTCACTGTCCTTACAGGTCCCTGGAAACAAGGACTTGCAGAGTGAAAGAAAAAAAACACTCTCCCTACCTACAGTTTTCTGTCCCTAGAAAAAATGTTTTTTTTAATCACAATATAGCACAAGGAAAATTAACTCACTGTCCTTACAGGTCCCTGGAAACAAGGACTTGCAGAGTGAAAGAAACTGACACTGTCCCTACCTAGAGTTTTCTGTCCCTAGAATAAATGTTTTTTTTAATCACAATATAGCACAAGGAAAATTAACTCACTGTCCTTACAGGTCCCTGGAAACAAGGACTTGCAGAGTGAAAGAAACTGACACTGTCCCTACCTAGAGTTTTCTGTCCCTAGAATAAATGTTTTTTTTAATCACAATATAGCACAAGGAAAATTAACTCACTGTCCTTACAGGTCCCTGGAAACAAGGACTTGCAGAGTGAAAGAAACTGACACTGTCCCTACCTAGAGTTTTCTGTCCCTAGAATAAATGTTTTTTTTAATCACAATATAGCACAAGGAAAATTAACTCACTGTCCTTACAGGTCCCTGGAAACAAGGACTTGCAGAGTGAAAGAAACTGACACTGTCCCTACCTAGAGTTTTCTGTCCCTAGAATAAATGTTTTTTTTAAGCACAATATAGCACAAGGACAATTAACTCACTGTCCTTACAGGTCCCTGGAAACAAGGACTTGCAGAGTGAAAGAAAAAAAACACTCTCCCTACCTACAGTTTTCTGTCCCTAGAAAAAATGTTTTTTTTAATCACAATATAGCACAAGGAAAATTAACTCACTGTCCTTACAGGTCCCTGGAAACAAGGACTTGCAGAGTGAAAGAAACTGACACTGTCCCTACCTAGAGTTTTCTGTCCCTAGAATAAATGTTTTTTTTAATCACAATATAGCACAAGGACAATTAACTCACTGTCCTTACAGGTCCCTGGAAACAAGGACTTGCAGAGTGAAAGAAACTGACACTGTCCCTACCTAGAGTTTTCTGTCCCTAGAATAAATGTTTTTTTTAAGCACAATATAGCACAAGGACAATTAACTCACTGTCCTTACAGGTCCCTGGAAACAAGGACTTGCAGAGTGAAAGAAAAAAAACACTCTCCCTACCTACAGTTTTCTGTCCCTAGAAAAAATGTTTTTTTTAATCACAATATAGCACAAGGAAAATTAACTCACTGTCCTTACAGGTCCCTGGAAACAAGGACTTGCAGAGTGAAAGAAACTGACACTGTCCCTACCTAGAGTTTTCTGTCCCTAGAATAAATGTTTTTTTTAATCACAATATAGCACAAGGACAATTAACTCACTGTCCTTACAGGTCCCTGGAAACAAGGACTTGCAGAGTGAAAGAAACTGACACTGTCCCTACCTAGAGTTTTCTGTCCCTAGAATAAATGTTTTTTTTAAGCACAATATAGCACAAGGACAATTAACTCACTGTCCTTACAGGTCCCTGGAAACAAGGACTTGCAGAGTGAAAGAAACTGACACTGTCCCTACCTAGAGTTTTCTGTCCCTAGAATAAATGTTTTTTTTAAGCACACTATAGCAGAAGCACAAAACACACTGACACTCTCCCTACCTATCCTTCTCTTTCCCTAAACTAAAGGAATCCAGGTTAAGCAAGAAAGAAATAACAGTCACTGTCCCTGCCTATGCTACTCTATCCCTGCTCCGGAACACACTACACTAGGCCGCCGTGCTGGCGGCCTTTTATAGTGTGGGGCGTGTACTAAACACCCTCAGCAATAATTGGCCACAGGCATCCTGCCTGTGGCCAATCATTGCTCTCCTCGCTGCCGGCGCTGTGATTGGCCAAGCATGCGGGGTCACAGTGCATGCTTGGCCAATCACAGCGCCTGGATGACACTGCGATGGCGTAGTGCATTGTGGGCCGTTCGCGTCACTCGAATTTGGCGCGAACGGCCCAAATCGTTCGATCTTCGTCGAACGATCGAACAGCCAATGTTCGAGTCGAACGTATGTTCGACTCGAACACGAAGCTCATCCCTATCCCACACTATCAAAACTTATTCCTTATACTCTATAAAATTGACCAGACGACACATTCCTTTTTTGGAGTCGAATGGCCATAGCAGCCTTTTTATTATAACAAACACCAATGAAAAAATACAACAAATTCTCAAACAACGAATGTAATGTATATAATACATTTTATATCCAATTAAACTTAATAAAAACTTCAGTTTAACAACCTGCCCGGTCTAGGGATCTTTGAAGGGCAACTATTCTATCACTGGTTGTATCTGTAGACCCCATGAAGGCCCCCCGCCGCATATTACGCCAGCTCAAGGGACAATTTCCATTAACCTCCTTCAGATACAACCAACTACCAAAAAACATTTTTCCCATTGTCTTGTTAGTAAGGGAAGGGACACCCATACCTCCAGATGGGCCCAACCCCCCCTAACCTCCATTCTTTTTTGGCACCGCCTTCAAAGACCCCATACACCTCCCGCCACAGCACACAAACATGACACCTTATGTTTGTGTCGCCCACCCCAAACGGAGGGCCCGTTGGATGCCGTCCTGCAAACCCAGCTGCCAAAGGTCAATCCCAATGGCATTCAGGTGGATACCATCCGGCCGCAAAAAACGCCAGGACTCCTCCTCTAAATCCCGATGACGCACAGCCAGGCCCCCGTTGCAAACTAAAAATGTAGCCACTGCCTTATTGAGCTTGACCCTGGCCCGGTTGATACCAAAAACAGAGCGAGCCAAACGCCATTCCGACCTGGCCACAACATCGGACCAAATAAAAATGGTGTCCAGGAAAAATGACTGGAGGCGCAGCAAATCAAACTTAATATCTCTGATGAGTTCACGTGCGCAACGTATGGCAAGGTCATTGACGCCCACATGGAACAGAACCACATCAGGGGATCGATCCAGGCGAACGTATCTGTGCATTTCAGGCACGACCCGTGACCAAAGCATGCCTGGAATCCCAAGCCACCGTACCACGACCTCCTTCTCAAAGAAACCCAACAGCCTGCCCCCAACCCGTACATCCGCCCTCCTGGCACCCCAATACACATCAGGGGATCGATCCAGGCGAACGTATCTGTGCATTTCAGGCACGACCCGTGACCAAATCATGCCTGGAATCCCAAGCCACCGTACCACGACCTCCTTCTCAAAGAAACCCAACAGCCTGCCCCCAACCCGTACATCCGCCCTCCTGGCACCCCAATACACATATGAGTGTCCCAGGATCCACACCAAGCAGGCACCAGGATCTGAAAGAAAGAAGGAAAAAAAGGGGGGAGGAATAACATGCCCCCCCAATAAACCAAGTACCCCCCAAGAACAAACAGCACGGAAAATGTGGAAAAAACAGCGAAAAGCAAGGGTGAAAAACAAAAGAAGGAAAAAACACACACCCCACCCCCTCACCGACTACCCTGCAACAACCTATAACAAATGTGGGCGGACATACGACCTGAAACGAGCCGATTCCCAACGCCCAAAGCGCTGCACCACCATATCATCCAGCCCCTAACGGACCGCTTCAGTAGCCGCCCCAATGCGGGAAGAATGGGACGAATAATTGTCCGCCCCCAACACCGCTGCAATCAGACACTTTTTAAACACCGCCTGAAACTGGAAGCGGGAAAGGGCCGTCCCATCCTCATGCTTGAAGAACACCCCAGGGCCCTCAGGCCTGATCCTGGAAAACTCCCCAACAGCCGCAACCGGACACACCGGGGAGAAAGGAACTGCCCTCAATTCCACCCGAGTCCCCTTACCCAACCGGTCTGTCTTGGACCGCCTAAGAAACACCCCCAGGGAATCACCCTGTACCCAAACATCCTGAACCCCCAGGCCCCCAACAGCGCGCTTATTAATGCTAACCAGTTCGCCAACCCGGAAAGCCCCTAAAAAGGCCAACACAAAAACTGCCCGGAACAAAACCCCCTCATACCTGGACACGCAAACCCCATCCAACTGGCCCACCACAGAGCCAAGAACAGAGAAAGAAACCGGGCGACGGAGCCCCCCTCCAAGCTCACTCACCAGGTCCGACCATTCCGACCAAACCTTGTAGTACGCCGACCAGGTAGCCGCAGAGAACGACTCACGCATCAGGAACTAGGAAGTGGCAATGCAACGCTCCACAGCCGCTCGGGGCAGGGTATCTCGTGTAGCTCCGCATCCGGTGCCAATTGGCGGAATCTGTCCCACTGGAAACGAGATAACGCATCAGCCACTGAATTATCAACCCCAGGAACATGTATTGCAGACACAAAACAATTAAGCCGCAAACAGGCAAGCACTAGATGCCGTAGCAATCGGACAACAGGAGGAGAAGAAGCGGTGTTATTATTAATAGCCTGCACTACCCCCAGGTTGTCACAATGAAAACGAACACGACGATTGCGAAATTCCGCACCCCACAATTCCACAGCCAACACAATGGGGAACAACTCCAAAACCGCCAGATTGCGCAACAAACCAACCTCCTTCCACTCATCCGGCCACTCGCCAGCACTCCAACGCCCCTGGCAAAAAGCCCCAAAACCAGCCGATCCCGCCGCGTCCGTAAAAAGCTCCATGTCAAAATTAGAAACCACCTGATCCAACCAAAGGGAGCGGCCATTGTAGGAGGCCAAAAAGGAATCCCACACCTTCAAGTCCTCCCGGTGATCATGCACCAATCTGACAAAATTATGTGGGGCCCTGACGCCGGCCGTGGCCGCCGCCAGGTGCCTACAGAAAACCCGCCCCATGGGCATGATGCGGCAAGCGAAATTCAGCTTGCCTAACAAGGATTGCAAGGCCCGCAGCTGCAATTTCTTTCTCTTCAACGCCGAAGACACCTCAATCCTGAGGTCATCCAGTTTGTCCAAAGGCAAACGGCACTCCATAGCAAAGGTATCTATGACAATACCCAAAAAACGCAATTCCATGGCCGGGCCCTCGGTCTTGTCCGCAGCCAAGGGGACCCCAAAAGAATCAAAAATCTTTTGAACCGTAGCCAGCAGGGAGGCACAGATCGAACTCCCAGCCGTACATATATACAGGAAGTCATCCAAATAGTGAATGACCGAGGGCAGGCCGGAAACATCCCGAACCACCCACTCCAAGAATGAACTAAACTGCTTGAACAGCGAGCAAGAAATAGCGCAGCCCATAGACAAACATCTGTCCACAAAAAACAAACCCTGCCATCGACAGCCCAACAAACAGCAGCAACTTGGATGCACTGGAAGCAGACGAAAAGCCGCCTCAATGTCAGTTTTCGCCAGCAACGCCCCCCGACCATACCGCTGTACCCAGGCCCCCGCAGCATCAAATGAGGTGTAAGACACCGTACAAAGGTCAGGGTCAATGGAATCATTAACAGACCCCCCCCCAGGGATGCGACAAATGATGAATGAGCCGAAACTTATTCGACTCTTTCTTGGGAACAACCCCCAAAGGAGAAACAACCAAATCGGGCACAGGCAGCGACTCAAAGGGGCCAGCCATGCGACCCAAGGAAACCTCTTTGAACAATTTTTCGGAAACAACTTCCGAATGCTCCCTGGCCGACCTCAAGTTGTCAGCCAGGGGTGGAGCCACCTGCAAATTGCTATTCAACCAGAAACCCTCAGAAAACCCCAACTCCAGCAACTCGGCCGCCGCACGATTAGGGTACCGCCTTAGAAAAGGAGCCATCCTTCTTACCTTCTCCGGCGTCATCCCTCTTTCCAGCATCACCCCCTTTTCCTCGGCCCTGCTTGAAACACCGGGACTGTGGATGAGATCCCCCACAACTCGAGCACTCGTGGCGGAAACGGCACTTAGCACCGAATTTGCAGGTACCGGCGTTAAACTGCCAGCAGAAACCCATGTGACCCGCGGCCAGTTGTGCAGCGGAGGCTGCACCCCCGGCCCCATTCTGAAAGGGCGCCACTGCATTCCTAGGAGAGGACATCAGCTTCATCCAGAGGCTGATGTCTTTATGGTCCCACCGCAGAGAAGGGCAGACCGCCTTTCGCTGACGGAATTGCTCGTCATAACTGAGCCAAGCAACCCCCCCATAAACCCGCTGCGCCTCGCCAATGGAGTCCAAATAACAAAAAAGAGGGGAGCAATTCCCAGGGGCCTTTTCTCCAATGACACTCGCCAAAATTGCAAACGCCTGCAACCAATTTGCAAACGTGCAAAGAATCAAGCGATAACGGCGCTTTTCCTCCTCCTCTTTCTTACTCTCGTCCGGTTTAACTTTATCCAAGTTAAACTTCTCCAAGGGCAACAAAGAAAAAATGTCCACGTATTCCCCCTTCCAAATACGTTCTCTCACTTCCGCCTTTAAATGAGCCCCCAGCGGCCCTTCAAAGCAGACATAGATTTCGCATTTCGCAGCATCCCCCAAACACACCCCATCCGTCGCGACAGCGTCCTTCGCCGCCGTGACAGGTGCAGGAACCGCAACAGTGGGGGTGGCCACCACCAACGGAACAACGGGAACACTAGTCCCAGACCCCCCAGCACCAGGGGCCCCCCGCCGTCCCAGAACCCCCGACCATTGGAGCCGGGGTCGCCTGTGTAACACCTGTGGCGGCGGACGCACCGGCCGCAGCCCGCGCTACCGCCTGGGAAGACCCAGTGCTCGACCGTACCCCAGCCTCACAGCGCACCAGCACCTCCCGCAGGCCAGCCAACAAGGTATGTATCATACCATCCCCCTGCGCCGCAGCCAACACCAGGGGGGATGAACCCGAACCACCCATAGCACCAGAACCAACTGACAACCCCACAAGCCCCCCTGAGCCCCCCACCTCACTCCCAGCCACCCGCACTACAGACACAGGAGGAGCAACAGGAGGGGAAAAGGAAAAAGGAGAGGAGAGTGTCTCACCTGGCTGACGCAGCCCCTCAGGGTTTCCAGCCGTCACTCCGGCTCCACGCGCAGGCTCCCGGATCTCGCCGTCCTCCGAATCGGTGATCTCCCCCTCCGACAGTCCTTCATGCGATGCCGCAACAGCTTCCACTCGCGCCCGACGATCAGGCCGCGAGTCTCCACCACTAGGCCGCGCAGGGCGCCCACCTCTGACGTCAGCCCCGCGCGCCATACCGGATTCCAAGGGCCGTATCACGCGGCCTCCACGCTGAGCTCCGGGCCGGGCAGGAGAGGCCGGCCTAGCCGCCGACTGACCTCTGTCGTCCACGCTGTCTCCGTGCCGCCGCTGAGCTGCTGGTGAAGAACCGCTCCGTCCCCGAACACCGCGTGTGGAGGCCCCGGCCAATCCAGGTAAGCCGTCACCCACGGAGTCATCTCTCCCACGCCGAGCCGCCCTCCGAGCAGGCTGGGGGCCTGCAAAGGCAGCCGCATCGTCAGCGCATCCAGTAGAAGGGGGGTGGAAGCAGGCCTCAGATACAGCGCCACCACCTCGGGTCCGTCGTGGGCGGGGATTCCTTCCGACCACCACTCCTGGCCCAACGGGCTGCTGCTGAGCCGGAGGTGACGAAGGGTCCTCTAAAGGGCTCCCAATACGGTCACGGATGCCACGGGTCACCTCTGGGCTGAAACGCTCAGGAGGCCTGGACCTCCTAGCACGTGGGCGACCAGATAGAGGGGGGCCAGGAGAAGCACTTGAGGAGGCCTGGCTGGGCGCTTGTATCAGGTCCGAAAGCGCGGCCTGAATCCAGCCAGGACCCCTGGCCACCGCCTCAGCACAGAGCTGGGACAACAGGGACTCCACATCCCCTATAGCAGCGAAGTCCCTGACCACAGAAATTTCACAGCAAACAGTCAGACAGAGAAAGGAAATTTCTGCTTCTCCTCTGTGGCCAAAACAGCTCCAACTGAAGCTGATGCTGACCACATCCCTACCTATCCTCCTGGCCACCGCCTCCCCCCATGTGAAATTACCCAATCCTAATGAGTGCCCAGTAGCTCCCCCTACCCACAACCTTCCTGCGCCCCACTGCCCACCCCAGTCATGCTGGCCCTCCTCCTAGCTGTGCTTCTGATCCGGGCCATTACTTTTGTCTTTTAGACACATGCCCCTTCTATGACACTGCAGTGAGAGGAGTGCCTTCACTGCCGCATTTTTATTAGACAGCTGGGACCAATGGTACTTTACCATTGGTCCAAGACTCCAAGCTGTTTATTGAGCTCAGTGCCTCTGACAAGAAGTGAGAGGCACTGTGAGCTCAACTTCTCAGTCTGCTACAGAGTGTGTCAGCTTGTATTTAAAGTGGCCGCTCTGTATTTAGCTTCTGTTAGGCTGTGCAAGCAGCCCCGTATCTCTGGAACCATAGGTCGTAGGAGCCACAAATTTTGTCTCTGTGACCCCAGATCGCCAAGCTATGACCCTCAAAGCTCTTTTCTTTTTTCATGTTCATGGCAGGTGAGGCCATGACTGCACGTCCCTGCTGCTCTTCAAAACAAAAGAAGTGAGAAGGAAAAGGAGAGGTTCCAGAGATCACAGAGGACATTACCAGGAGGCAAAAAAAAGTCAGAAACAATTTTATGAAAAATAGATTACAGTTCCAATAAATAATGGATGTGTATGGATTATAGCTGGAGAATAAGAATATTGTTTAGTGTCACTTTAAATTGATTTACAGGCCAAGGGAGTAGATTAATGTGAAAGAATGTATATGTGTTTATTTTTAGTGTGCCAAAAGTAGGATTAAAGGGAGAAGGGGGTGTGAATGAGTATGATAGGCAGCCTCCATGCAGGCAGCAGGTTATTATGCATGCTTTTACAGTGGAACATATTAAAAAATATATACATTTATTGTGAGACTTCAACAATAATTCTATATGTTATAGAACACATAAATACAGGGTGACAGCCCATCCTTATACACACAACTTGTACAGGATCCACTTATGTACACAGCTCCTCCAGGATACAGTATTTGAGTGGTGACATCCTTGTTTACGCAGTTTATACAAGATCTGTATGTATTGCTATTCTTCTATATACAGTACAACTTGTCCTGGATATGTACTTATTGATCAAATGATAAATTGCTAGCAATAGACTGAAATTCATTTTCATATACCTTAGTATGATGATGGCTGAAAGCAACATCATTATTTAGAAGGAGCAGTAGTCGACTTCTGATTTATGTCACAGGACTCCCAGTTGTGCTATGGACTACCTTTATTGGCCCATTATCCAATAAGAATGCCATTAGTGACCACTAACACCTTATCAGAGTATGGCTGGGCTGGGGAAGGGGGGCAAGTTGGCATTTGCCCCAGAGCAAAAAATATAGTTATATATTGACCTGGTGGCACTAAGTGGAGAACAGCTGCTGGGATTATGTAACTATCAGCCTCTTACAATATTCTGGCATCTACCTCCTTTGTGGCTGTGAGATACTATTTGGTTAAATGTAGATATATAAAGCACTCCACATATGTCAACCATGTCCCTTAGTGAAAATACAGGCTTCAGCTAAATCCCCACCCATTGGCAATGTTCCAACTGATGCATTTCACCCTGCTTGGATTTAGACCTGCACAATTAAGCCCAATTGTGGTGAAAGGCCTCAGAGGGGCATTGCTAATGGGCAGGGGCTGTAGCTGAAGCTTGTGTTTTCACTAAGAGATGTGGTTGACATACAGGTGCATCTCAAAAAATTTGAATATCATCAAAAAGTTAATTTATTTCAGTAATTCAATTCAAAAAGTGATATATATTTCAAGCATTTCTTTCTTTTAATTTTGAGGATTATGGCTTACAGCTAGTGAAAACCAAAAATTCAGTATCTTAGAAAATTTGAATATTACAAAAGACCAATAAAAAAAAGGATTTTTAATACAGAAATGTTGGCTTACTGAAAAGTATGTCCATGTACAGTATAGTATGCACTCAATACTTGGTCGGCACTCCTTTTGCATGAATCACTGCATCAATGCAAAGTGTCATGGAGGTGATCAGCCTGTGGCACTGCTGAGGTGTTATGGAAGCCCAGGTTTCTTTGATAGCAGCATTCAGCTCATCTGCATTGTTGGGTCTGGTGTAGGGATGAGCTTCGTGTTCGAGTCGAACATACGCTCGACTCGAACATCGGCTGTTCGATCGTTCGACGAAGATCGAACGATTTGGGCCGTTTGCGCCAAATTCGAGTGACGCGAACGGCCCACAATGCACTACGCCATCGCAGTGTCATCCAGGCGCTGTGATTGGCCAAGCATGCACTGTGACCCCGCATGCTTGGCCAATCACAGCGCCGGCAGCGAGGAGAGCAATGATTGGCCACAGGCAGGATGCCTGTGGCCAATTATTGCTGAGGGGGTTTAGTACACGCCCCACACTATAAAAGGCCGCCAGCGCGGCGGCCTTGTGTAGTGTGTTCCGGAGCAGGGAAAGAGAAGCATAGGCAGGGACAGTGTCATTTTTTTCCTTTACTAATCCTGGATTCCTTGTGTTTAGGGACAGAGAAGGATAGGTAGGGAGAGTGTCAGTGTGTTATTCTGTGCCAAACCTTGTTTGTAGGGACAGAGAAGGACAGTGAGGGAAAGTGTCAGTGTGCTATTCTGTGCTAAACCTTGTTTGTAGGGACAGAGAAGGACAGTGAGGGAAACTGTCAGTGTGCTATTCTGTGCTAAACCTTGTTTGTAGGGACAGAGAAGGACAGTGAGGGAAAGTGTCAGTGTGCTATTCTGTGCTAAACCTTGTTTGTAGGGACAGAGAAGGACAGTGAGGGAAACTGTCAGTGTGCTATTCTGTGCTAAACCAATCTTGCTGAACCGTATTTGAAATCCTTGAGTTTAGGGACAGAGAAGGACACTCGTGGAAACTATCAGTGTGCTATTCTGTGCTAAACCTTGTTTGTAGGGACAGAGAAGGACAGTGAGGGAAACTGTCAGTGTGCTATTCTGTGCTAAACCAATCTTGCTGAACCATATTTGAAATCCTTGAGTTTAGGGACAGAGAAGGACACTCGGGGAAACTGTCAGTGTGCTATTCTGTGCTAAACCTTGTTTGTAGGGACAGAGAAGGACAGTGAGGGAAAGTGTCAGTGTGCTATTCTGTGCTAAACCAATCTTGCTGAACCATATTTGAAATCCTTGAGTTTAGGGACAGAGAAGGACACTCGGGGAAACTGTCAGTGTGCTATTCTGTGCTAAACTAATCTTGCTGAACCGTATTTGAAATCCTTGAGTTTAGGGACAGAGAAGGACACTCGTGGAAACTATCAGTGTGCTATTCTGTGCTAAATCTTGTTTGTAGGGACAGAGAAGGACAGTGAGGGAAACTATCAGTGTGCTATTCTGTGCTAAACCTTGTTTGTAGGGACAGAGAAGGACAGTGAGGGAAACTGTCAGTGTGCTATTCTGTGCTAAACCAATCTTGCTGAACCATATTTGAAATCCTTGAGTTTAGGGACAGAGAAGGGCACTCTGGGAAACTGTCAGTGTGCTATTCTGTGCTAAACCAATCTTGCTGAACCGTATTTGAAATCCTTGAGTTTAGGGACAGAGAAGGACACTCGGGGAAACTATCAGTGTGCTATTCTGTGCTAAACCTTGTTTGTAGGGACAGAGAAGGACAGTGAGGGAAACTGTCAGTGTGCTATTCTGTGCTAAACCAATCTTGCTGAAACATATTGCAAATCCTTGTGTTTAGGGACAGAGAAGGATAGGCAGGGGACAGTGTCAGTGTCATTGTTGCTAAGCCTCCTGCACAGTATACACCTGAAGGTAGCCCTTTTTGCTGTTTTTCCCATCTCCCTGCAGGCCATCCATTAAAATGTCTGGAAGGCAAACAAGGAGAGGCAGACAGTCAGGAGGCAAAAAAAGAGGGCAAGCAGGCTCTGTGTCTGGGGGCAACAGTGCTGGTCGTGGACACGGTGCATTGTCATCAGCACATGGCCATGGGACACGCTTGTCCTTCTTTTCGGCAGCTGGACATGTTGAGGCACATCATGCCGAAGACTTGGTAGAGTGGATGACCAAGCCCACCTCATCCTCCTCATCCTCTCTCACCCAGGCTCAGGGTACTGGCAAAGCAGCTGCCAAAGCGTCCTCTTCTCTGGTATCAATGTCATCATTAGTCACTCCTTCCCTAGACCCACCATGTCCTCCTCCTGAGGAGTCCCCCGAACTGTTTGAGCACAGTGTTGTGTCAACACCACCACCACCACCACCAAAGGCCCAATTTTTCAGCCCCTGTTCAACAGGGGCATGCAATTATAATTATTGATCTAATAATTCACAGCAGGGCCCATTGCTGCGCCCACCAAGAGTAACTGTCAGGCCTTACAGTGTTGTGTCAACACCACCACCACCACCACCACCACCAAAGGCCCAATTTTTCAGCCCCTGTTCAACAGGGGCATGCAATTATAATTATTGATCTAATAATTCACAGCAGGGCCCATTGCTGCGCCCACCAAGAGTAACTGTCAGGCCTTACAGTGTTGTGGCACCAGCACCACCATCAAAGGCCCAATTTTTACTACCACTGTTCAACAATTATATGTTATTACAATTCCTGATATAATAGTTGACAGCAGGGCGTTCCAGCACCCACCAAGAGTAACTGTGAGTGCTTACAGTGTTGTGCCAACACCAACACCTAAGGGGCCAATTTCTGCAGAGTATACACGGCAGGTCCCTACTTTCAAACATCCAACTTACAAACGACTCCTACTTGCAAACGGAAGAAGACAACAGGAAGTGAGAGGAAATCTACCCCTAGGAAGGAAAATTCTCTCCTGTAAGAATTAATATGGGAGAAAGGTGTCTCCTCTCTACTGATGCTTTATCACCAATCCTTGTTTCAATAAAAACACCACATTTCAAAAACAGTTGTCATTGGGACGCAAAGTGAGGTGAAATGTTCTGAACAGGGGCACAGACAGCAAAACAAATGTTACAGGGGTGATAACCCTTCCCTATGTTTTCCAAAAAGCTTAAAAATTGATTTTTTGGCTGGAGCTACACTTAAACAATGTACGTGTTCAAAATTACAAACAGATTCTACTTAAGAACAAACCCACAGTCCCTGTCTTGTTTACACCGGTCTTGTTTACACCGCCCGCATACCTCTGACCCGGAAGTGATGACCCCAGGACCCCACGGAGCACACACAGTCCAGATCGAAGTTTCCGGCCGGCGCTGCTCAACAACCAGTGCAGGAAGAGACACAGGATCGAGGACTCCAGCCCAACTGCCCGTGAAACCACCATCACCCCTGAGGATCTGCGGATGAAGTTCCTGTCAACCCCTGACACGCTCGATTACCACTGCTCAAATGTGAGTGTATTTTAACTCTTTAATTAAAAACTGTTTTTACTTGCTGCATTTAGAGGGCGCCGTTCCCTTTTTCGTCTTGTTTACACCGCCTGTATACTGCTGTTCAGAGTATATAGGGCCTTTTTTATTTTGTGTTGCGGGGTTCCCCTTAATATCCAAACAAGACCCAAAGGGGCTGGTAATGGGCTGGGGTGGGGGGGGGGGGGGGTGATGGGGTAGCTATGCCATTTTTCTTAAAGATTTTCATCCATATTACCGGGACCAGACATTACATTAAAGCCGCAAGCAGTTTTAAATGGCTTTTTTTTCCTTTAGAAATGTCATTTTGTGCAGGGACAGTTCTAAACACGAGAAACACGTGGCACTTCGCAGGCATACTTTAGACACCCCCCAGGTATGATATTTAAAGGAATATTTGACTTTTTTTTTTTCACTTTATGCATCATTAAAATGACTGCTCCCGAAAAACGTCCGTTTTTAAAACTTCTTTTTGCATTGATACATGTCCCCTGGTGCAGAACCCGGGTTCCCAAACTCTGTTTAGGACAATAACATGGATAATAGTCGTTATAATTAGCACTTTAGAATTCGAACGTTCGCATCCATTGTATTTAATAGGGTTCTAATGTTCGTGCGAACTTTCGGTCCGTTCGCGGGTTCTGGTGCGAACCGAACCCGGGGGTGTTCGGCTCATCACTAGTCTGGTGTCTCTTATCTTCCTTTTGACAATACCCCACAGATTCTCTATGAGTTTTAGGTCAGGCGAGTTTGCTGGCCAATTAAATTAAAAGGCAGTGCAGTGCAAGATACACATATAATCATATATAAAATGCATAAAAATCATAAAGTCCTTAAAGTTCATAGCAGGATAGATGACAGAGTGCACAAGCACCAGAGAGTGTCCATTCAGTGCTTCTAATGATGAAACAAATAGTGGTCTTGTGACAACCTCCATCGGTGGTAATCCTAGCAGCTCACCGCAATGTATGGACCCCTGATTTACCAGATAGGTCTCACAAGAATTTCCCTCACAGGGGTAATAACGGCTGGATCACTGGATATAATAACCGCTGAAGAGGAGTATACACTGGTAAATAATGGATCACTTGCGCTCAGAATGTAAGCTCCAGTCAATGAATTGGATCAGATAACAATGATGTTTAACCGCTTGCTGACCAGCCACCGTCATTATACTGCGGCATGTCGGTGCGATCCCGAGAATCGTCGTAGCTGTACGTTGGTCCCTTTAGGCGGGATAGCAGGCGCACGCAGGGGTGCCAATGCTTGTGACCGGTGGTCGCGATGACTGCCGGCCACGAGCAATCATGGGCACGAGAGGCAGAACAGGGACGTGTGTGTGTAAACACACACATCCCTGTTCTGTTCTGTGAGGAGAGACAGATCGTGATTTCCTAATAGCTAGGAACCACGATCTGTCATTTCCTCTAGTCAGTCTCCTCCCCCCACAGTTAGAACACACAGTCAGGGAACACAGTTAACCCCTTGATTGCCCCCTGGTGTTAACCCCTTTCCTGCCAGTGACATTTACACAGTAACCAGTGCATTTTTATAGCACTAATCGCTGTATAAATGCCAATAGCCCCAAAAATGTGTCAAAAGTGTCCGATGTGTCCGCCATAATGTCGCAGCCCCCATAAAAATCGCAGAAAAAAATAATAATACTATAATAAAAATGCCATAAATCTATCCCTTATTTTGTAGACGCTATAACTTTTGCGCAAACCAATCGATTTTTTTCCCTTTTGCAATTTTTATTACCAAAAATATGTAGAAGAATACATATCGGCCTAAACTGAGAAAAAAATAGCTTTTTTAAAAAAAAATTGGAGATATTTATTATAGCAAAAATTACAAAATATTGTGTTTTTTTCAAAATTGTCACTCTTTTTTTGTTTATAGCACAAAAAAAAAACGCAGAGATGATCAAATACCACCAAAAGAAAGCTCTATTTGTAGGAAAAAAACGACGTAAATTTTGTTTGGGTGCAACGTCGCACGACCGCGCAATTGTCATTTAAAGTGACGCAGTGCCGAATCGCAAAAAATTGCCTGGTCATTGAGCAGCCAAATCTTCTGGAGCTGAAGTGGTTAAATAGGATGATCAGTATGAGCACAGTTTTTTGAGTATGCCAAGAGGTATCTCCAGACAATGAATCGGATCAGATAACAATGACAGCATCCAGGAAATGTATTTTACAGGAGTATTATTTTTCTTAAATTTGCCCTTTAATATTGCCTGATTCAAAGGGGTTGTATGGCTTTGGTTTAAAAACAAAAAACAAACATGTTATACTTACCTCCACTGTGCAGATTGTTTTGCACAGAGTGGCCCTGATCCTGGTCTTCTGGGGTCCCTCGGCGGCTGTCTTGGCTCCTCCCCGCAAGCGCTAACCCCCTTCATGGGAAGCTCTCTCCCAAGGGGGTTAGCTTGCAGGCGCGCTCCCGTGATACAGCCGGCGGCTATAGCCGCCGACTGTATCACTCGGCCCCGACGCGCTGCGTCATTGGATGTGATTGACAGCAGCTCGAGCCAATGGCTGCGCTGCTATCAATCTCCAATGACGAGCCGCTTCAAGCAGGGAGAAGCCATCGCCAGAACGAGCCCAGGATTTTCGTGGCTTAGTTAAGTAAAACAGGGGGGCTGGGGTGCCCGAGAGTGCAAGGTGTTTTTGCACCTTAATGCATAGAATGCATTAAGGTGCAAAAACACAAAGCTTTTCAACCCCTTTAAAAACCTGCTCTGATGAATGTTTTTTTTTGTTTGGTTGTTTTTCATTTTCAGAGTTCAAAGATTTCAGGCTGGGTTCGGTAAATGGCACACAAATCGAATCCGGAACAATTCACTCATCACTAACTAACACCAATCACTGCGACACACCGCATTGTGCACTTTCTAAAGATGTTCCAATGAAAGAGCATGTTATCTATCTGCTTTAAACTATTTGATAGTTTTCCACCTCTTTCCTCACACCTTGAAGCCATTTTACTCTCCATCCAAGTGTTTTAAGTGTCTGCTTTCACCTGACACCAGATTCCAAACTATCTGCATGTCTGTAACTTACTGGCCTTCCTCAAAATGATTCCCACCCTTTTTCAGACCTGCCATCCACCAAATTCCATTACTTTCTCTACTGGCCCATCTTTCCTCGGCTCCTTTGTTACTTAGTCTGTTTTCAATATCTCCAGGCACTCTTTGTTCTGTCATGTCTTTCAGCCCATTGTGACCACCTCTCCATCCTTTGTCACTAGACACCACTCAGAAAATATCTGCCTGCTTAATTTCATGCATTTATTTTATATGCGCAGAGCTATGAAGTCACCCTGCTGATACCAAACAATGCCACTCTAATATCCTGAAGGTTTTATATATCTCTCAGAATACAGGTTGGAGCAGGGCAGTCTGTCAGTTATTACTAGGGTTTATAACTATTTTACATGTTATTATTAGGAAAGAGATTGTAAGGTCAGAAAAGATGGAAACTTTAGTTGTTACATACCCATTGGCTCTATTTTTAATTTGACCGTACAATATATTGGAATTCTGCATTATGAAGGTGCATAGCGCATACAATGGAATGCAGAAGCTTAAAGATCTAGTCACCAATCCAAGGCTATGGTTGGCCAGACATATTGTGCACCTACTAAACCACTGCATACCCAAAATTGCAATGTACTGGATGCCACCCCCCTAGAAGAAAGCAGAAACAAGGAAGACAGCTGACAACCTGCCAGTCCACCTTTAAAAAAGACCTAAAAGAGCCGTCAAGGTCCCGTTGGATAAAACTGATTTAGCCACAGCTGATAGAAAGCAATGGAAAGCACTTACTGCCCAATATTCCAAATAGCGCTGGAGAAACAAAGTCTAAAGCAGCCCATAGATGAGGCAGTTTTTGTTCAACCCGTTGAATGAAAAAACGTTGCGTAGGCGTGCGCAATTTTAACCACCTCCCACCCGACCACTGCACATATACGGCCGGGTGGGTGCTTCCTCCTTCTGAGTGGACGATCAGGAATGTCCCTCAGAAGGAGGGGGATCGCGTGTGCGCGAGCACGCGCAGCGGCGCGATCCCGATGCGCTTGTGTCATTTGTGTGGAGGAGTGATATACTGAGTACCTCTGTGAGATGTTTTGTCCCATTTCACTACACACTTGTAACTGAGATGTTAGCATTAGGAGGGATGTGCAGAGCCTGCGCCCATTCCACCAGTCCAGCGCACCTGTGTCATTTCACTCCCAGTAACAGAATGGAGCCCCGAGGAACACATAGCGAGCCCCATGCGTGCTCATTAACTCTTTCCTTCCTGTACCTTAGGATCAGGCCTTGAATCATTGTAACTCTAGTCTGCTTCTAGTGACCAGAGGAGATGGACAGCTAGGATGGGAGCCAAAGCACCAACCCCATTTATCGGAGAACCTGTCACCTATCTAGGTACCAAGTCAACGACTGTTTGCTATAGCTGTTGTTCTTTAAGGTTACCCATGGCAACTACCTTCTCTTTTTTGCCTTGCGAGTTAACCTTTTGTAGTGGTGTTACTCATAACCCCATAAACTGCAGATGATCTTGCAAACTACTATGCATATATAAAAAGACAATAATGAGCCAAGCCGCTGGCACTGTTCACAATCCCATAGATGTGCTAAGTGTAACTTTAAGTGTTTAAATTATGCCGCGCTGTCATGCTCTATATACCTCTGTGGTGTCTGTGAGGCTTGTGTGGAGAAAATGGAGATATTAAAACTGAGCTCTGTGCCTGTTATAGCCTGATGCACTGGAAGCACCAGGGAAATGTGAGTACCTCATACACCTGTGTATTTTAATAAAACAACATTTTAAAACGGTATAAGCACTATCAAATCTTTCCTTTACATACAAACTCTGGATGTTTCTGGCTGTCTATGAGGAGACAGCAGTGAAGAAGCTTGTTTGTAGCTCGGGAGAGGGTAAAAAAGCTTACATTGCCCTTACTTAACTGTACAGGTCACACTACACCAGGCGAGAATATTTTTGAAGGGGGAGAGCACCTTGTGGTGACACATTGTCTGCTATTCGAGCATCAGTGTATGGAATGAGACGCACTTCTTGTGGTTGCATGGACTTTATTTTGGACTGCACCACTTTGATTAACCATTTTTGCACTGGAATTGCATGCAACGGGAATGTATATGTGATTACACCTTGTATATGTATTATTTAGGTTACAGTTAAGAGTTAAATTTTAAATATTGTATTATAATATTTTACTTTTAACACTTACCCTTTGTATCTGTTGACACTATTTGTATTCATTAGTGTATACATAGCACGACAGCATGGCATCATTTAAAGTGGTTGTAAAGGTTCCAGTTTAAAAAACAAAAAAACAAACATGTTATACTTACCTCCACTGTGCAGTTCGTTTTCCACAGAGCGGCCCCAATCCTCCTGTTCTGGGGTCCCACGGCGGCTCTTTCGGCTCCTCCCCGCAATAGATAACCCCCTTTGGGAAGCCCCCCTGCGGGCACGCTCCTGTGTCATACACTCGGCGTCCACAGCCGCTGAGTGTATGACTCGGCCCTGCCCCCCGGCGCCCGCGTCATTGGATTTGATTGGCGGGAGCCAATGGCAGCGCTGCTATCAATCTATCCAATGAAGAGCCGAGAAGCCGTGGAGAGAGCGACGCAGGATCGTGCTCACAGAAATTCGGGGCTCAGGTAAATAAAACGGGGGGGGGGGGCCCGACACAGCCAGGTGTTCTTTCAACTTAATGCATTGGATGCATTAAGGGGAAAAAACACAAACCTTTACAACCCCTTTAAACACTAAAGCCCCGTACACACGATCGGTTTGACTGATGAAAACCGTCCGATGGATGGGTTTTCATCAGACCAACCGATCGTGTATGGTACCCATCGGTCTTTTTTCCATCGGTTGTAAAAAATAGAACTTGTTTTAAAATTTTCCGATGGATAAAAAACAGATGGTAATTTCTGATCGTCTATGGGCAAGTCCATCGGTTAAAAAACCCGCGCATGCTTAGAATCAAGTCGACGCATGCTCAGAAGCATTAAACTTCATTTTTCTCGGCTCATCGGAGTGTTTTACGTCACCGCGTTTGGAACGGTCAGTTTTTGACTGATGGTGTGTGGCCAAGACTGATGAAAAACAGTTTCATCGGATTTCCGATGGACAAATCCATCGGACGAAAATCCATAGGTTATCCGATCGTGTGTACGGGGCTTTAAAGTTACTCATAACCCCATGTTGCTTTTAGAGACCCAGGTTCTTAGAAATACGCCAAGACCCAACATGCACCCCTTGAATAACTTCATACAAGGTTCACAGCAGTTAAAACAACTTTACTGTAAACTCGGCATGTAAAATGCAAACATCCTTTCCCTAACTAACTCTAATTGAGGCTGCTCCAGTATACCTGTAGAGGCAAAGTCCTTATGGGTGTAGTCTATAATTGACAGGTCCAGAGTCGAGGAGTCCATCATAACAGTGTGTCCCAACGAATTAGTTTTCCTGAGGTGGACCACAGGTCCCAGCATCATTCTTCAATAGTTCCCGCTCTCACTCTCTGGGGACCCGAACCTCTCCCCTTTTATAAGACATGAGAGGGTGGCCAGACCCCAAATGACGACAAATTTACCCAGGGAAGGCTGCAAAACGTTAACTCCTCCTCCCTGCTTGGGCAGCCAAGCTAGCTAACTACAGTAGGCAACCTGCCCACACATACGTGGGATGAAATTCGGCTAGTCCCTACTAAACTGGACAAATTTTGATCCATGTATGGCCAGCTTAAGTCTACTCGGTTAGCTCAAATAAATCGTGCTTATAATGCACTCCTTGCATTTGCCATTTGTTTACTCAAAATCGCCATCATGAAAATCACTTTTGATTTTGTCCAGTAAGTAGATTATTATAATTGCATGTTTATAATAGAAATTGTTTCCAGGGATTGAACCTGCTATAAAAGCACTATGATTTAAAAAAATAAGACAGGTCAATTTGGTTAACAATAGACACAATTATTCAATGTACAGCTTTACTCCAATCATTCTCAGTTTTATGTAGTACAGAACAAGCCCTTTCAAATTGTATCCTTAAAGTGGAGCTCCACCCTAAATAGCAACTTTTGCTATTTGGAACCCTCCCCCCCTCCGGTGTCACAATTGACACCTTTCAGGGGGGAGGGGGGTGAAGATACCTGTCTAAGACAGGTATTTTCACCCACATCCGGGAGTCCTGTCTCCGGGAATCTGCGGGAGTTACGTCACTTCCCGCAGACTTCCCTTGGTGTTCTGGGAGACACTCGGCTCCCAGAACACAGGAGCACCAATCAGAACGGCGCAGCGCGACTTGCGCATGCGCCGTAGGGAACCGGGCATGAAGCCGCAGGGCTTCACTTCCTGGTTCCCTCAGCGAGGATGGCGGAGGGAGCAGCAGAGCGACGAGCGGTCGCTCGTCCTCTGCTGCGGACGTCGCTGGACTCCGGGACAGGTAAGTGTCCAAATATTAAAAGCCAGCAGCTGCTGTAGCTGTAGCTGCTGGCTTTTAATTTTTTTTTTCCGGTGGAGCAACCCCTTTAATGACAGCAAATTACATGGGAGACTGCCTAACTACCCATGGAGGCTGAAAAAGAGTTTAAAGTACAACTGCACATTTTTTGTTTGCCATATAGATACATTGTTATTCCTCTTGATGCACTTCATAGAATATTCAGTTCTGCAGTCCTAACAGAATTTCTTATAAGTATCCCGCTCTACCTATACTCAAGTGCTTTTGGTTGTATGCTCTCAGCATCATGAGATGTGACCAGCAGGCTATTAGATACCTTTTTTTCTTGGTCTTACCTGTGAAAGTACAGATATGAGACCTGAAAACCTCTTTATTGCCCTCAGGTGATGTGATATGGTCCGTCTGCTAGGTGATTTAGGAATGCAGATTGATTTTTCCATCTTTCACATTATGCTTGTAAGCCGTTTAGTATATTTGCTTGATACTTTTGTTAGATTATTCAGACTGCCTGTGGTTTTTGGTAGTCTATCTATATTTTCTCTCTTTCATTGCGGTATTTGTCTCTGTTTAAATTGATATGTATAAATCTGTTTTGTTTGTTTTTTGCCTAGTAGTGCTATATGGTTTTTGTGCTCATATACACATTCAGATTTAATCTATGGTTACTAAGCGACTGCTATTAAAATACTTTTCAAACCAACTTGGTGACTGAAGCCTAGTACACACGCCCGAGAATCTCGTCGCAAAAAAAACTTAATTTTTCTCGACGGGTTTCTTGTCAAGCTTGACGAGATTCTTGACAAGCTTTCCTTGCATACACACTGTCAATCCAAAATCTCGTCAGTCTAAAGAGCGGTGACGTACAACACGTACGACGGCAGTATAAATGGGAAGTTCCATTCTCATGGCGCCACCCCTTGGGCTGCTTTTGCTAATCTCGTGTTACTGCGTGTTAGTAAAAGTTTAGTGAGAGACGATTCGCACTTTTCAGTCTTCGTGCTTTCAGTTCGTTACAGCCTGACGAATGTGATATCTCCATTACGAATGCTAGTTTTTCAAGAAGGTGCGCTCCCGTCTCATACTTGATTCTGACCATGCGCGGTTTTTGAAGACTCGGAAAAGCATACACACGAACGGTTTTCTCGTCCAAAAACAGTCTGATGAGAATCACGACGAGAAAACTGAGACTCCCGACGAGAAAAAAGAAAGCAGGTTTTCTTTTTTTCTCGTCGAGATTCACGACAGTTTTCTCGACTAGAAACCATACACAGAGCTCGGCAAGAAAGCTCTCCCAACAGTTTTCTTGTCGTTTCTTGCCGAGAAAACCGGTCGTGTGTACAAGGCTTAACAACAAGATTTTGAAAACCTTTACAATTGATACTGTCCGGGTAGTGAATAGTGTTGAGCGAACCCGAACTGCAAAGTTCGGGTCCGTACCGAACTTTAGCTTTTTCCCGAACCCGAACCCGGACTTTGCCCAAAAGTCCGGGTTCGGGTTCGGCAATCTAATAACGCATTTAGAAATGCTTCAGGGGCCAGCCAATCACCTTTTGATTAGCTGGTGTGCCCTTAGAGGCCATCATAGCCATGCCTACTAATGGCATGGCTGTGATTGGTCAGTGCAACATGTGACCCAGCTTCTATATAAGCTAGAGGCACACAGCACACATGTCACTCTGCTTCAGAATAGATAGGGAGAGGATCTAGTCTGCTGCTGCTGCTTTTAGGGAGAGATAGAAAGATAGATGAGGTAGTCCTGATTCTACAATCTGAGGGAAAAGATAGAGAGATAGTGTAGTGTAGGGCCAGGTTCCTGTGTTGGTGCTTTTAGGGAGAGAGAATATTATATAGGAGTCCAGATTCAGAGATTAAAATTAGCGATCTGCATAGGTCTACCTATTTGTGTTGCAGTGCAGTCTTTTTACACTGCCATGAGCCCAGTGTCAGAGAAAATCTAACTTTTAGGGGGAAAAAAAAGGCACTTTATTGTTCTCTTCTCCAAAAGACCCATAGGGCAATAAAAAAAAAGCATTTTATTTTGCTCGTGCAAAAAAAGACCCGTTTAGGGCGAAAAAAAATAATAATAATTTGCACTTTAATGTACGCTTGCAAAAAACGCCGTTTAGGGGCACAAAAAAAAGTTTGCAGTGTGTTATACATATTTGGAGGTGTGTGAAATAAACAATTTCTATATAGTTTTCTCCTACGTTGCTATACTAAAAAAACAACATTTTTTTTGAATAGCATTTTCTGCAGTTCTGTAGCTGTGCGATTCAGCGGTTACGTACTGTGGGTGTGTTCTGCTCTTCCAAAAAACGCAGTTTAGGGGCACAAAAAAAAGTTTGCAGTGTGTTATACATATTTTGAGGTGTGTGAAATAAACAATTTCTATATAGTTTTCTCCTACTGTGCTATACTAAAAAAAACAAAAATTTTTTTGAATAGCATTTTCTGCAGTTCTGTAGCTGTGCGATTCAGCGGTTACGTACTGTGGGTGTGTTCTGCTCTTCCAAAAAACGCCGTTTAGGGGCACAAAAAAAGTTTGCAGTGTGTTATACATATTTTGAGGTGTGTGAAATAAACAATTTCTATATAGTTTTCTCCTACTGTGCTATACTAAAAAAACAAAAACATTTTTCAATAGCATTTTCTGCAGTTCTGTAGCTGTGCGATTCAGCGGTTACGTACTTTGGTTGTGTTCTGCGCTTCCAAAAACACCCATTTAGGGCAAGATCCTAAATTTTGAAAATATGAGGAGAAGGTCAAAGGGACGTGGTGGCCCCGGTCGTGGTGCTGCTGGCGGAGCTCCTGTTGCAGGGAGAGGACGTGGTGGATCTGTGCCAGATACACGCACAAGTGAAACACCTTCCTCAGGTGCGAGTAGACGACCGAGCCTGCGGCGGTATTTTGTCGCGCCTAATGAGGCTGTACGAATGTTTAGGCCAGGACAAGTACAGGCGATAGTATATTGGGTTGCTGACAGTGCCTCGGGTTCCTTCACATTGTCTCCCACCCACTCTTCTGATGAAAGAACAGAGTTGGCACCTGAAACCCATGTCCATCAGTCTTTCACCTCACCCCCTTGCAAATCAGCCAAGCAGTCTGAGCCCCAAATCATGCAGCAGTCTCTTCTGCTTTTCGATGACTCTGTTAGCAGGGTTTCCCAGGGCCATCCACCTAGCCCTGCCCCAGAAGTGGAAGAGATTGAGTGCACCGATGCCCAACCACTTATGTTTCATGATGAGTACATGGGAGGACCATCGCAGTACGTCTCGGATGATGACGAAACACAGGTGCCAACTGCTGCTGCTTTCGCAATTGTGCAGACAGACAAGGAGGGCAGGGGTGAAGACTGGGTGGAAGATGATGTGGAGGACGATGAGGTCCTCGACCCCACATGGAATCAACGTTATGCAGGTGACCAGTGTAGTTTGGAGGAAGAGGCGGTGGTCGCACAGAGCCACCAGCACAGCAGAAGAGGGAGCAGGGTGCAAAAGCGGAGCGTCTGTCAGCTAGACAGTATGTCTGCTACTGCCCAACGCAGCAAGGGACCGAGCACACCAAAGCCAGGTCCAAGGAGTTCCCCAGCGTGGCAGTTCTTCACACAATGTGCTGATGACAAGACACGAGTGGTTTGCACGCTGTGCAATCAGAGCCTGAAGCGAGGCATAAACGTTCTCAACCTGAGCACAACCTGCATGACCATGCATCTAAGTGCAAAGCACGAGCTGCAGTGGAGTAGACACCTCAAAAACCAAGAAAGGTCTCTGGCTCCTCCTGCTTCCTCTTCTGCTGCAGTCTCGGCCTCTTCATCCACCTCTGTAGTGACAGTGGCACCTGCCACCCCGCAAACAGAGGATCTGCCAGCAACACTACCACCTGGGTCACCAACCATCTCCACAATGTCCCATGGAAGCGTTCAGCTCTCTATCTCCCAAACATTGGAGCGGAAGAGGAAGTACCCCCCTAGCCACCCACGATCCCTGGCCCTGAATGCCAGCATTTCAAAACTCCTGGCCTTTGAAATGCTGTCATTCCGTCTGGTGGAGACGCAGAGTTTTAAAAGCCTGATGGCATTGGCTGTCCCACAGTACGTCGTGCCCAGCCGCCACTATTTTTCCAGGCGAACCATCCCTTCCCTGCACAAGCAAGTGGGGGACAAAATCAGGTGTGCACTGCGCAACGCCATCTGTGGCAAGGTCCACCTAACTACGGATGCGTGGACCAGTAAGCACGGTCAGGGACGTTATATCTCCCTAACAGCACACTGGGTAAATGCAGTGGCGGCTGGGCCTGAGGCAGATAGCAGTTTGGCGCATGTCCTTTCACCACCGAGGATTGCAGGGCGCTTCAGTTTGCCTCCTGTTGCTAACTCCTCCTACTCCGCTTCCTCATCCTCTACCGCCTCCTCATCCGGTCAGCGTAACACCTTCACCACCAACTTCAGCACAGCCAGGGGTAAACGACAGCAGGCAGTTTTAAAACTTTCCTGTTTGGGGGAAAAACCCCACACCGCGCAGGAGTTGTGGAGGGACATGGAACAACAGACCAATGAGTGGTTGCTGTCAGTGAGCCTCAAGCCCGGCCTGGTGGTGTGCGATAATGGGCGAAATCTCGTAGCAGCTCTGGGCCTAGCCGGTTTGACGCACATCCCTTGCCTGGCGCATGTGCTGAACTTGGTGGTCCAGAGGTTCCTTAAAAATTACCCCAATATGCCAGAGCTGCTGCAGAAAGTGCGGGCTGTGTGTGCGCACTTTCGGCGTTCTCACCCTGCTGCTGCTCGCCTGTCAGCGCTGCAGCGTAACTTCGGCCTTCCCGCTCACCGCCTCATATGTGACGTGCCCACAAGGTGGAACTCCACCTTGCACATGCTGGCCAGACTGTGCTAGCAGCAGCAGGCGATAGTGGAGTTTCAGCTGCAGCAATCACGCATGAGTCGCTCTGCGGAACAGCACCACTTCACCACCAATAACTGGGCCTCCATGCGAGACCTGTGTGCCTTGTTGGGCTGTTTCGAGTACTCCACCAACATGTCCAGTGCCAATGACGCCGTTCTTAGCGTTACTATCCCAGTTCTATGCCTCCTTGAAAAAACGCTTCGGGCGATGATGGAAGAGGATGTGGCACAGGAGGATGAGGAGGAGGAGGAGGAAGCGGGATCATTTCAAAGGCTTTCAGGGCAGTCTTTCACAAGTGGCTACGAGGGTGGGTTCCTGCACCAACAAACGCCAGGTACACAATTGTCCGGCAGAAAGGGCACAGTTCTGGAGGATGACGAGGTGGAGGAGGAGGTGGAGGAGGAGGAGGAGGAGGAGCCATTTTCACAGCAGGGTGGCACCCAGACCAGCTCGTGGCCATCACTGGTGCGTGGCTGGGGGGATACAGAGGACACAGACGATACACCTCCCACAGAGGACAGCTTTTCTTTGCCTCTGGGCAGCCTGGCACACATGAGCGATTACATGCTGCAGTGTTTCCGCAATGACCGCCGAGTTGCCCACATTTTAACTGGTGCTGATTACTGGGTGGCCACCCTGCTGGATCCCCATTACAAGGACAACGTACCGTCCTTAATTCCCTCACTGGAGCGGGATCGTAAGATGCGCGAGTACAAGCGCACGCTGGTAGACGCGCTGCTTTTGGCATTCCCACCTGACAGCGGGCGTACGGTGGAAGCACAAGGCGAAGGCAGAGGAGGAGGAAGAGGTCGCCAACGCAGCCGGGGCACCGGCAGCACCTCAGAAGGCAGGGTTAGCATGGCTGAAATGTGGAAAAGCTTTGTCAGCACGCCACAACAACCAGCACCACCAGCTGAGATGGAACGTCTTAGCAGGAGGCAGCATTTCACCAACATGGTTGAGCAGTATGTGTCCACAGGCCTACACGTACTGGATGACGGGTCTGCCCCCTTTAACTTCTGGGTCTCCAAATTGGGCACATGGCCTGAGCTTGCCCTTTATGCCTTGGAGGTGCTGGCCTGCCCTGCAGCCAGTGTATTATCTGAACGTGTATTTAGCACGGCAGGGGGCGTTATCATAGACAATCGCAGCCGCCTGTCCAGAGCCAATGTGGACAAGCTCACGTTCATTAAAATTAACCAGGCATGGATCCCACAGGACTTGTCCGTACCTTGTGCAGAATAGACATGTATACCAGTGTTGTGACAAAAACTGTCCGGCCATCGGATTGTGTCCGGCCCATACTGCGAAGGCGCAGCGCTTGCGCAGTACAGAGGACAAGGAGATTCACAAAATCTCCGAAGATGAACGGCGCCTGCGCTGTGAGTGCAGGTTCAAGCCCCACCATCCAAGTGGACATACGGTAGCACATAGTAACAGGGCCCCTCACGGGCTCGGTTCGATCGCCACGCTTCGGGCACGGCCTCACTTGGCTCGGCTTGAACCACGGATGGTGTGGCCTTCACCTGAACTCACCACGCAGGCGCCGTTTGTCTTGGGAGATTTTAGAAATCCCCTTGTCCTACATACTGAGCAAGCGCAGTACAGGGTGGACACTATTGGACAGAATTCGACACATCACCGGCATTACACAGCCATTGTTGTATTTTTGAATCAGTGTTGGCTACCTCGTCCTCCTCCACCGCCGCTTCCACCTACACAGCCACATCCACCGCCACCTCAACCTCCTACTCCATATGGACCTCGTCCTCCTAGGTCAAGATTATTATTTTTTATTTTTATTTTTTTTATGTTATTTTAAGTTATTTCCCTATCCACATTTGTTTGCAGAGCACTTGCCATGCTCTTAACAACATTTTTCTGCCATTTGCAGCCCTCTAGCCCTTTCCATTACCTTTTTAGAGCCTTTTTAGTCCTTAGAAGTCCGGGTCCCCATTGACTTCAATGGGGTTCGGGTTCGGGTCCGGGTTCGGGTTAAAGTTCGGTCCCGAACCCGAACTTTTTTCCGAAGTTCGGCCGAACCCGTCGAACCCGAACATCCAGGTGTCCGCTCAACTCTAGTAGTGAAAGCTTTGGTCTGGAGTTTCCTAAATTTCCAGAGCTATGAAAGGGTAGATGGACTTTATTAAATATGAGAGAAATGTTTCCTGTCTCGGCTGAGGTTCCTGAGAGTCAGACCATGGAAAGGTGGACTGGGAGAAGCTGAACAGATATGCAGAGTAAATCTGAATGTTGTTAGAAATCATGCATGTGTATAATAGTTACAGTGGGGCAAAAAAGTATTTAGTCAGCCACTGTAATTGTCATCATAGGTATACCTCAACTATGAGAGACAAAATGTGGAAACAAATCCAGACAATTACATTGTCTGATTTGGAAAGAATTTATTTGCAAATTATGGTGGAAAATAATTATTTGGTCACCTACAAACAAGCAAGATTTCTGGCTCTCACAGACCTGTATCTTCTTCTTTAAGGCCCCTTTCACACTGGGGCGAGCATGTGCAGTGGCGGTATAGCGGCGCGATTTTTAGCGCTGCTATACCGTCGTATTTACAGCGATATTCGGCCGCTAGCGGTGCGGTTTTAACCTCCGCTAGCCGTCGAAAAAGGGTTATTACCGGGGTGTCCCATTGATTTCAATGGGAAGGAGCGGTAAAGGAGCGGTATACACACCGCTCCTTCCCCACTCCAAAGATGCGGCTTGCAGGAGATTTTTTTTTTCTCCTGCCAGCGCATCACCTCAGTGTGAAAGCCCTTGGGCTTTCACATTGAGAATACTGGGGCAGGAGTATTTCAGGCGTTATTTATGCGCTATTTTTAGCGCTAAAACGCCTGAAATATGCCTCAGTGTGAAAGGGGCCTAAGAGGCTCCTCTGCCCTCCACTCATTACCTGTATTAATGGCACCTGTTTGAACTTGTTATCAGTATAAAAGACACCTGTCCACAACCTCAAACAGTCACACTCCAAACTCCACTATGGTGAAGACCAAAGAGCTGTCGAAGGACACCAGAAACAAAATTGTAGACCTGCACCAGGCTGGGAAGACTGAATATGCAATAGGCAAGCAGCTTGGTGTGAAGAAATCAACTGTGAGAGCAATATTTAGAAAATGGAAGACATACAAGACCACTGATAATCTCCCTCGATCTGGGGCTCCACGCAAGATCTCACCCCGTGGGGTCAAAATGATCACAAGAACAGTGAGCAAAAATCCCAGAACCACACAGGGGGACCTAGTGAATGACCTGCAGAGAGCTGGGACCAACGTAACAAAGGTTACCATTAGTAACACACTACGCCGCCAGGTCCTACAGTGCCAGACGTGTCCCCCTGCTTAAGCCAGTACATGTCTGGGCCCATCTGAGGTTTGCTAGAGAGCATTTGGATGATCCAGAAGAGGATTGGGATAATGTCATATGGTCAGGTGAAACCAAAGTAGATCTGTTTGGTAGAAACACAACTCGTCGTGTTTGGAGGAGAGAGAATGCTGAGTTGCAACTAAAGAACACCATACCTACTGTGAAGCATGGGGGTGGCAACATTATGCTTTGGGGCTGTTTCTCTGCAAAGGGAACAGGACGACTGATCGGTGTACATGAAAGAATGAATGGGGCCATGTATCGTGAGATTTTGAGTGCAAACCTCCTCCCATCAGCATGACAATGATCCCAAACACACAGCCCGGGCAATGAAGGAGTGGCGTTGTAAGAAGCATTTCAAGGTCCTGGAGTGGCCTAGCCAGTCTCCAGATCTCAACCCCATAGAAAACATTTGGAGGGAGTTAAAAGTCTGTGTTGCCCAGCGACAGCCCCAAAACATCACTGCTCTAGACATGGGCGTCCACTCCATAGGTTCGCCCTGCCCTGGAATCCAGTGCCGTGATAATGATTCTCGGGGAAGAAAACAGGCAGTGGGCAGGAAGCAAGGCGGCAGCGCGGCGAATTCAATTTGATCCTCTCTCTCTCTCTCTCTCATGGAGGAGAAGACAGAGCAGGAGGAGCTGCTGCCTGCCACCTAGATGGGGTAAGTGCCGGACCGATAGGCGGGCGGGCAGACGAGCGGACGGGGGGTGGTTAAGTGCCCCTGGCTGCCCAAGGGGAGGTTGTTTGCCACCCCCCCAAAAAAAACACCAGCTACCACTGGTTATATCACTAACACAATATTACAGTGCAGTCCAAGGGTCAATATAAGTATATGAGGTAATGCAGCAATTTATTATGTGTCAAAATCCAGTTTGCCAACCTGTTTGGACAATATGTAGTCGTTTCCACCTATTGCTATTAAGGCTAGTGAACCTGATGCTCTTTGAGTCACATCCATCATCAATTGCAAATTTGCTTTCCGGACTCTGTTTTTTTCTTGTCTGACCAATAAGTCCCTCCTAAAGTGGTAGTAAACTCTGTTATCCCACTTATACCTACAGCCTATAAGAAGGCTAACCTGTAGGAACTGTGAATATGACCTACTGTGAAGTGACGTCACCAGCGTACGCGCTCTGAAGGTTCGGCTGACAGTGCCGGACCTTCAAAGCCCGTGCCCCAAAAGGGCGACTTCCGCACGCATGCGTGGGAGTGACGTCATCATGCCCAAGGCCACTCATGTAGACAGAGGCTGCGAGCCCACAACCACTGACTTCCCCACTAGCCTAGCCGGGGAACACGAGGGGCCCTACACAGGGCTGGGGCGCTGACTGACTCTCCAGAGAAAGCTGCAGCTGTGGAGGACATCCGTCACAGTTGCTGCAGGAGGTCAGCAGCAACTCAGCCTGTGAGGAGGGTGACAGCGGAGGAGGTGGACATGAGAACAGCTGGGGAGGGAGGCGGAGGAGGCAGGTATGGGGACAGCTGGGGAGCCGGAGGAGGCATGCATCATGTCTCAGAATGTAGAATAAATTATTTTGCCCCGGTGAGTCCACTCTGACCCTGTTCTAGTCACCCGTGCAGCCCTAGGCAAGAAGACTAATGCCCACCCCCCCCCCACCGGCGCAAACGAGGGTTTGTAGTTGGTCTTCCCTAGGGTGCAAAATAGTCAAGCACCGGCCCTGCATGTAGTATATTTCAGCTTACCAATTCTTTGATGTGATGATTGCATTTGTTTCCTTTCATAGGTCCACCCAAATTCAGCCTGATAGTGGCTGAATTTGGGTGGACTTTTATCTGGGCATTTCCTTATGACCTGGAACCTTTCCTTCCATCTATGTTACACAGAATGCCAAGGACATTGCCAACCCTGCTGAAAGGAATTTTGCAGTTTTCCAGGGACAAAGGTCTGATCGCTCAGAACATATGGGTGTGGAAAGAGATTTTTTTTTCCACCCAATTACAGTGTGGGAGGGGGGGGGGGGTATATTTCACCCTTTCCTGAATGGTTGTAAAGCTGCTAAGAATGCTAAGTTTCAGTTTTTCACATATCATGGTATAAAATCAAGAGGTGGAATGTTTTGCTGTGGATATGTTTGGTTGATTTTAGAGCATAGATATTTGTTAATTGTTAGATTTTCAGACCATGTGCTGTTTTTTGAAGATAAGCCTCTCCTACTGATATGCTAATGAACTTGTAGGGCTACTTTGTGAAGTTTTTTACAGGATATGATGTAGCAGGAAATTCACTTTAGTCCACCTTAAAAAAAATTATAATAATAAATGCACATATATCTGCAGGAAAAAATGTGCATTTATTATTTTTTCTCTATAGCAACTTTCAGAGCATTGCACCTGCAATCAGTGGATGGCACATGCAATGTCAGGCTCCAGCAGACCCTTTCTCCAGCTTCCTGCCCATACTGAGGTACAGACTTTCAGTTGGAGGGCTGGAGGAAGTCTCAATGGACTACAAGTGCATGTAAGAGTTCATCTCAGGGGACATACAACCCTCAACCTACTCTTTTAAATGTCAATGCCTATGAATCAGACAAAATGTTGGCTGTGGGTTGTCCTGCTGACACCACCTGGCTTAACAAACTTCAACTAAGGAAAAAAAAAGGGGAAAAAAGTTGGCCAAACAGTACAGTCAATCAGTTGCAGTCATTGTTGGGGTATTAAGACAGCTGCAGGTGCCTGCTGTCAGTAAACAATAGCCTTCAACTAGAGATTCGTCCAACCACAATGTTTTGTGTTAATGGGTAAATCTATAGATTTCTCTTGCTCACCCATCCACAAAGAAATCTTTACACATATGGCCAGTGTTAAACAAAAGGTAGTATGTTTGTGGAGAAAAATAAGCATTTCTTATACTCATAATGTTTGGTGCTTTTGTCAAAATAATAATAATGAAATGGTTACTTTTAGAATGAAATTACATTTTACGCAAGACCTCTTCATGTTGCTCTATGTATCACAGTTTACATCCTACTAACTTCTTTTTTCATCTTTCTCTCTCAACATATTTCTTATGGCACCCCTAGCAGAGACATGCAGTCAAGGGGAGCTAGGTGAGGCAGAGCTTTGAGGGTTGTAGCTCGGCGACCTGACGTCACAGAGAGTTTAAATACAAGCTGGCTCACTCTGTTTGCAGCAGACTGAGAGGTTGAGCTCACAGAGCCTCTCCTCACTTCTTGTCAGAGGCACTGAGCTCAATGGACAGCTTGGAGTCTTAGACCAATAGTAAAGCACCATTAGCCCCAGCTGTCCAATAAAAATGCTGCAGTGGAGGCACGCCTCTCACTGCAGTGTCATAGAAGGGGCATGTGTCTAAAAGACAAATGCTCCCTATCGGCCCAGCCCTCTTAAAGCGGAGGTCCGCCCTCCACTGCAAAAATTAAAAGCCAGCAGCTACACATACTGTAGCTGCCTGCTTTTATTAATAGGACACTTACCTGTCCTGGAGTCCAGCGATGTTTCCATCAGCTGTCGGGTGCTGCCGCCACCATTGCAGGTAAGGGAACCCGGCAGTGTAGCCTTATGGCTTCACGCCGGGAACCATACTGCGCATGCGCGAGGCTCCGCTCTCTTACTGGCCTGGTGGCAGGGGAAGGAGGAGGGAGCTGAGTGGTGACGTCAAAGGCCGCAGGCCGGACTCCCGGAAGTGGTATCAGGATACTTGTTAAAGACAGGTATCAGCTCCCCCCTCCCCCTCCCTCCGAAAGGTGCCAAATGTGGTGCCGGAGGGGGGGGGGCAGACAAATGAGCAGAAGTTCCACTTTTGGGTAGAACTCCACTTTAACTACAAGGAAAAAACATGGTTTTGTCAGAATGTTTATACTGAAATATTAAAACAATATTATATTCATGGAATTATGCAAATATCTGTGTTTTAGGAGATTTTTACAATTTTCCACAAATACAACAAATTAATTCAAGTTGGTTTATCCGTGCTATTTTGATGACAAGTGATAACAACGATATGATAAAAATATATATTTATTAACTAAAAATTCAGTGTAAAATAATATCATATATATTTGGTGATAATACAAAAATTGATATACTTTCAAATATCAAATATATATAGGGATACAGATGATAATCACATTTCTACCACAAGCTCTTATTACAAAATACTATATTTCAATACTTGAATGATAACTTGGTAACTCTTAAGCCGTGTACACACGATCGGTTTTACTGATGAAAACAGTCCGATGGACTGTTTTCATCGGACGAACCGATCGTGTGTGGGCCCCATCGTGTGATAAAAATAGAACATGTTTTAAATTTATCCGATGGGGATAAAAAAAAACACGCATGCTCAGAATCAAGTCAACGCATGCTCAGAAGCATTGAACTTAATTTTTCTCGGCTCATCGGAGTGTTTTACGTCACCGCGTTTGAAACGGTCCGTTTTTTGACTGATGGTGTGTGGGGAAGACTGATGGAAGACAGTTTCATCGGATTTCCGATGGAAAAAAACATCGGATTAGAATCCATAGGATATCCGATCGTGTGTACAGGGCTTTTGTGAATAGCTTTCCGTGGCTCCACGGACTTATATAAAGAGACTAGGTGTTGACATTAACACTTTTTGATTATTCTCAAAACAAACAGACCTTAGAGCTTAAACCTCTTTTACAGTCTATGGACAAGTTTGTTAACCATATACAAACTTGGTAATTTAACCAAGTTTAATTTTTAAATTTAGAATGAATCTATGGCTCAACACATACTATAACTAATCCAATTCTAATGCCTTGTACACACGACCGGTTTTCACGAAGAGAAAACTGCCATTTTTTATATTGGTCATGAAAACCAGTCGTGTGTATGCTCCCTAGCAGTTTTCTCAACTAAAAAACTGCCCGCAAAAAAATGAAAACCAGCTCTCTTTTTTCTCGTCGTGTTTCCCGTCAGTCTTTTTCTCGTCGCGAAAAACGGTCATGTGTATGCTTTTCAGAGGGGAAAAATGTACATGCTCAGAATCAAGTATGAGACAGGAGCGATCATTCTGGTAAAACTAGCGTTCAGAAAGGAGAAAGCACATTTGTCACGCTGTAACGGACTGAAAAGCACGAGGCTGAAAAGCGCGAATCGTCTCTCACCAAACTTTTACTAACACGAGGATCAGCAAAAGCAGCCCAAAGGGTGGCGCCATTTGAAAGGAACTTCCTCTTTATAGTCCTGTTGTATGTATTGTACGTCACCGCGCTTTGGTCGGATGTTTTTTTGCATGAACGTGTGTATGCAAGTCAGGCTGGAGAGAAATCACATCGGGAAAATCCACGGCTTTTTGCACGTCAGGAAAAACGATGGTGTGTACAAGGCTTTATACAAAAAATGTAGCGCTATGCGTGAAAATTACAAAACATGTAACACCCAAGTGTTATACTGAAAGTGAATGAATCAAAAGAAGTCTATGTAAATGAATCCAAAATTCAGTGAAGTTGAAAAACGTGTTGAAAGAGTCTCTGATGACAATTCAA
This sequence comes from Rana muscosa, assembly GCA_029206835.1. NCBI lineage: Eukaryota > Metazoa > Chordata > Amphibia > Anura > Ranidae > Rana > Rana muscosa. Next base: position 942,850,355 of record CM055116.1, read on the forward strand.
AGAGGGTTAAAAAAAAACTTCCAAAATGAGATGGTGACTTCAGAGAAGGCAAATAAAACAGATAAGGGCAAATAAATGCAACGCTAGTTGCTGTAAGTCTAACTACCTAATAACATAATTAAATTATGAATAAAATTCAGCATAGGCTAAAAACATGTGGCAATCCAAAAATTTATGAATATGAAAATAATATGGTGTTAGAAATGAAAAGAAGGAATCGGTCAGAAAACCAAAATTATCTCTCCCTATGTTTATACCATGAGACACCCCTATGAATGGTAACAGATAACCCACATATAGAGCTGGAACTAACACTCGTAGTGGGACTGACAAAAACCTTGACCCATCATAAACAGTGATAGGGGGGAGGTGACAAAACTCAAAAATGGGGATTACCCAATGGATGAACTGGGAGTCAGACTGGGATCCTCCTCAAAACACCACATGACCCAATAGGGTCAATTCATTAATGAATATATAAAATTATATAAAAAAACATATATGAATAAAATGTATAAAAATTATATAAAAATGAGAAACAATAAAAAACTGAAAAGAAGAGGCTATATAAAGGTCCCCAATCGAACAGAAACAACCACATTAGGACTGGTCAATAAAAGAATTAATGTCCCATTCGACATTTAAACCAGACGGCCTATGTGTCTGTAATTGATATATCCTGCACCCACGGAAATATATACATATCAAGCCTGAGTTGACCCCATAGACATATGTTTATCGGGTCCACTTACTTCGGTAAGCCTCCCTTCTATGTGGTGGTGGTTATGTCACAGTCACTTGTTTATTGAAGTCACCATCTCATTTTGGAAGGTTTTTTTACCCTCTTTGAATTGTCATCAGAGACTTTTTCAACACGTTTTTCAACTTCACTGAATTTTGGATTCATTTACATAGACTTCTTTTGATTCATTCACTTTCAGTATAACACTTGGGTGTTACATGTTTTGTAATTTTCACGCATAGCGCTACATTTTTTGTATATTGTTTGTATTTGCCTTTCTTCACAGGTATTGTAGCTGCTCACATGTGTTAGTAGCGCAAATATTTTTTGTATATTGTTCTATTTGTGTACAAGGCTTTGAAGTCAGTTTTGTGAGATATAATAAGATATATATCTCCCTTGGTTAAAAAAATAAATAAATTCGTACTGCAGTTACAATTCAATCCACTACAAAACTGAACTACCAATATTGATTACCGTAGTTTAGTTAAGCATATGCTCAAACAACTTAAATTACCCAAAAGGTAAAAATTTAAAGATTAATACTTTACCACGGCTTAAGAAATCTGTTGTTTTGAGAAGCATCAAGTTAGGTGTCCCAAAGGACTTCTTCTAACATTCCTACATCTCTGCGCTCTCTTCTGATCCTCTCGTCTTCCAAGATTCTTTCCGTCCCCAAAATTATTTTTGTTTTCCTCAGGTTGTCTGTGTCAGGTCACCTGTGGCCAGGTGACAGATGCACACCGTAGGGGGACAGGAGTGCACCGCAAGGTAGTGAACCCTATGGCTGACTGCTGCAGATAGGAAACTGGGTGGTTGTGGAAAGCGGGACCAGAGGAGCACAACCGGGATCCTATGGGAAGCTAGAGCCAAGATTCCCCAGGGCGCGGAGTCTAAGACCCAGCAGGTCTTCTCCAGAGCCTCTAGTGGTGAGGATGTTATGCTGCAGGCTGGGACCAGGTCGCGGCCCCTAGAGTCTCCTAGCTCACGCCCCGTAGGATAAGGGGACAAGAGGGGAAGCAGCAGCACAAGATATAAGAGTAACGAATAACAAGCTGAAGGTCAAGGGTCACAAGCAGACAAGGATAACGAAAGACAAGCCGAAGGTCAAGGGTCACGAGCAGACAGGGATAGTTGGGGACAAGCCAATAACGTAACAGAGAGACAGACGTAGCACACGGCAGGCAGGAACCCAAACGCACAATGCCTAACAAACACGTTGATCAGCAAAGCAGGCTTGCAGTGCACAGGTTAATATAGTGTTCTGTGATAGGGCCTGGGGTGGAGTCAGGCTGGGAGGAGATTATAAAGGAAGCCAGGTGAAAGGGTTCTGGCCTCTAAGATGAACACATGGGAAGGAAGGTAAGCTGACAGACAAACACTACTGCATATCCATGACAGTACCCTCCCTCTTATGGGCCCTCCCCCACCTGGGCCCAGGCTTAAAGGGAAATCACTGATGAAACCTCCTCAACAGATGAGGTGCAGCGACATCAGATGCAGCGATCCAAGACGCCTCCTCAGGACCAAAACCTCTCCAATGCACAAGGTACTGAAGAATGCCTCTGCAGAGCCGAGAATCCAGAACTTGTCTAAGCTCGTACTTAAGATTATCCTCAGAGACTGAAAACGAGGTAGGGAGATGACAAGAAGATCTATTGTGGACCAAAGGCTCTCTAGGAATAAGCAAGGGCATGAGAGGATTAACAGGAATCTGAGGAGGGTCCCCTAGACCCTTAAAGGGGAACTGGTCATCTTGCACAGGACCATCAGACTGGGCAGATGTCAGTGGAACCCTGAAGTCAGGTTGGTTAGAAGGTGACATGTCGCCGGAGTCAAGATGAATAGCTGAAGGACAAGCAGAATGTCCTGAACAAGAAAAAGTAGGAGGCTCACTGGGCATGGGCTGGACTGGCATAACTAGTACAGAGGCAGAGTGAATAGCTGAGTCAGGTGTAGCGACTACCTGAATCGCATCGCAAGACGTAGCCACTGCAGGACTTGTAGACAAGCTAGCCTGGCTGTGCGTCCAAGGGTGGTTAGGGACAGAGAAATGTAAATGGTTATGCAACCTGGAATGAATGACCGGCTCAGGTTCACAGGGGGCAACCTTGGGTAGGCAGGACGAGGAACAGGAGGGACCCCAAGCCAGGATCTGTCCAGTAGCCCAGTCCACATGAGGAGTAGTGATGAGCCGAACACCCCCGGGTTCGGTTCGCACCAGAACCCGCGAACGGACCGAACGTTCGTACGAACATTAGAACCCTATTAAATACAATGGATGCGAACGTTCGAATTCTAAAGTGCTAATTATAACGACTATTATGCATGTTATTGTCCTAAAAAGGGTTTGGGAACCCGGGTTCTGCACCAGGGGACATGTATCAATGCAAAAAGAAGTTTTAAAAACGGTCGTTTTTCGGGAGCAGTCATTTTAATGATGCATAAAGTGAAAAAAAAAAGTCAAATATTCCTTTAAATATCGTACCTGGGGGGTGTCTAAAGTATGCCTGTGAAGTGCCACGTGTTTCCCGTGTTTAGAACTGTCCCTGCACAAAATGACACTTCTAAAGGAAAAAAAAGCCATTTAAAACTGCTTGCGGCTTTAATGTAATGTCTGGTCCCGGTAATATGGATGAAAATCTTTAAGAAAAATGGCATAGCTACCCCATGACCCCTCCCCCCCTACCCCAGCCCATTACCAGCCCCTTTGGGTCTTGTATGGATATTAAGGGGAACACCGCACACAAAATAAAAAAGGCCCTATATACTCTGAACAGCCGTATACAGGCGGTGCATACAAGACAGGGACTGTAGGTTTGTTCTTATGTAGAATGTGTTTGTAATTTTGAACAGGTACATTGTTTAAGTGTAGCTCCAGCCCAAAAATCTATTTTTAAACTTTTTGGAAAACATAGGTAAGGGTTATCACCCCTGTAACATTTGTTTTGCTGTCTGTGCCCCTGTTCAGAACATTTCACCTCACTTTCCGTCCCAATGACAACTGTTTTTGAAATGTGGTGTTTTTCTTGAAACAAGGATTGGTGATAAAGCATCAGTACAGAGGAGACACCTTTCTCCCATATTAATTCTTACAGGAGAGAATTTTCCTTCCTAGGGGTAGATTTCCTCTCACTTCCTGTTGTCTTCTTCCGTTTGCAAGTAGGAGTCGTTTGTAAGTTGGATGTTTGAAAGTAGGGACCTGCCGTATATACTCTGCAGAAATAGGCCCCTTAGTTGTTGGTGTTGGCACAACACTGTAAGCACTCACAGTTACTCTTGGTTGGTGCTGGAACGCCCTGCTGTCAACTATTATATCAGGAATTGTAATTACATATAATTGTTGAACAGTGGTAGTAAAAATTGGGCCTTTGATGGTGGTGCTGGTGCCACAACACTGTAAGCCCTGACAGTTACTCTTGGTGGGTGCAGCAATGGGCCCTGCTGTGAATTATTAGATCAAGAATTGTAATTGCATGCCCCTGTTGAACAGGGGCTGAAAAATTGGGCCTTTCGTGGTGGTGGTGGTGGTGTTGCCACAACACTGTAAGCCCTCAGAGTTACTCTTGGTGGGTGCAGGAATGGGCCCTGCTGTGAATTATTAGATCAAGAATTGTAATTACATGCCCCTTTTGAACAGGGGCTGAAAAATTGGGCCTTTCGTGGTGGTGGTGGTGGTGGCGTTGCCACAACACTGTAAGCCCTCAGAGTTACTCTTGGTGGGTGCAGCAATGGGCCCTGCTGTGAATTATTAGATCAAGAATTGTAATTACATGCCCCTGTTGAACAGGGGCTGAAAAATTGGGCCTTAGGCACTGGTGGCACAACACTGCAACCCCTCACAGATACTGTACTTGGAGCACAGCAATGAGCCCTGTTGCAAAGTATTGCTTCAAAAATTGTAATTACACGCCCCTGTTAAACAGGGGCTGAAAAATTGGGCCTTAGCCACTGGTGGCGGCACCCATAAACAAAAATGATCTTCCAAGCTATCATCATCAATCGTATCATTGAGGACTCGGAGGAGGAGGATAGCCAGTCAACATAACAGCACAGGCACTCAGCATCAGCATCAGTCTTGAAGGGATGTGACATGTTAAAATCAATTAGTCTGTTATATCAGCATCAGGTGTGTGGTAGCTGGTGGTGATCCAAGACTGGTTCATCTTGATGAAAGTCAGTCGATCAACCGAGTCGGTGGACAGGCGCACCCTGTGATCCGTGACAAATCCTCCAGCAGCACTGAATGTGCGTTCCGAAAGAACGCTGGATGCAGGACAGGCCAGTAGCTCAATTGCATACTGTGCAATAGGGATGAGCTTCGTGTTCGAGTCGAACATACGTTCGACTCGAACATTGGCTGTTCGATCGTTCGACGAAGATCGAACGATTTGGGCCGTTCGCGCCAAATTCGAGTGACGCGAACGGCCCACAATGCACTACGCCATCGCAGTGTCATCCAGGCGCTGTGATTGGCCAAGCATGCACTGTGACCCCGCATGCTTGGCCAATCACAGCGCCGGCAGCGAGGAGAGCAATGATTGGCCACAGGCAGGATGCCTGTGGCCAATTATTGCTGAGGGTGTTTAGTACACGCCCCACACTATAAAAGGCCGCCAGCACGGCGGCCTAGTGTAGTGTGTTCCGGAGCAGGGATAGAGTAGCATAGGCAGGGACAGTGACTGTTATTTCTTTCTTGCTTAACCTGGATTCCTTTAGTTTAGGGAAAGAGAAGGATAGGTAGGGAGAGTGTCAGTGTGTTTTGTGCTTCTGCTATAGTGTGCTTAAAAAAAACATTTATTCTAGGGACAGAAAACTCTAGGTAGGGACAGTGTCAGTTTCTTTCACTCTGCAAGTCCTTGTTTCCAGGGACCTGTAAGGACAGTGAGTTAATTGTCCTTGTGCTATATTGTGCTTAAAAAAAACATTTATTCTAGGGACAGAAAACTCTAGGTAGGGACAGTGTCAGTTTCTTTCACTCTGCAAGTCCTTGTTTCCAGGGACCTGTAAGGACAGTGAGTTAATTGTCCTTGTGCTATATTGTGATTAAAAAAAACATTTATTCTAGGGACAGAAAACTCTAGGTAGGGACAGTGTCAGTTTCTTTCACTCTGCAAGTCCTTGTTTCCAGGGACCTGTAAGGACAGTGAGTTAATTTTCCTTGTGCTATATTGTGATTAAAAAAAACATTTTTTCTAGGGACAGAAAACTGTAGGTAGGGAGAGTGTTTTTTTTCTTTCACTCTGCAAGTCCTTGTTTCCAGGGACCTGTAAGGACAGTGAGTTAATTGTCCTTGTGCTATATTGTGCTTAAAAAAAACATTTATTCTAGGGACAGAAAACTCTAGGTAGGGACAGTGTCAGTTTCTTTCACTCTGCAAGTCCTTGTTTCCAGGGACCTGTAAGGACAGTGAGTTAATTTTCCTTGTGCTATATTGTGATTAAAAAAAACATTTATTCTAGGGACAGAAAACTCTAGGTAGGGACAGTGTCAGTTTCTTTCACTCTGCAAGTCCTTGTTTCCAGGGACCTGTAAGGACAGTGAGTTAATTTTCCTTGTGCTATATTGTGATTAAAAAAAACATTTATTCTAGGGACAGAAAACTCTAGGTAGGGACAGTGTCAGTTTCTTTCACTCTGCAAGTCCTTGTTTCCAGGGACCTGTAAGGACAGTGAGTTAATTTTCCTTGTGCTATATTGTGATTAAAAAAAACATTTTTTCTAGGGACAGAAAACTGTAGGTAGGGAGAGTGTTTTTTTTCTTTCACTCTGCAAGTCCTTGTTTCCAGGGACCTGTAAGGACAGTGAGTTAATTTTCCTTGTGCTATATTGTGATTAAAAAAAACATTTTTTCTAGGGACAGAAAACTCTAGGTAGGGAGAGTGTTTTTTTTCTTTCACTCTGCAAGTCCTTGTTTCCAGGGACCTGTAAGGACAGTGAGTTAATTTTCCTTGTGCTATATTGTGATTAAAAAAAACATTTTTTCTAGGGACAGAAAACTCTAGGTAGGGAGAGTGTTTTTTTTCTTTCACTCTGCAAGTCCTTGTTTCCAGGGACCTGTAAGGACAGTGAGTTAATTGTCCTTGTGCTATATTGTGCTTAAAAAAAACATTTATTCTAGGGACAGAAAACTCTAGGTAGGGACAGTGTCAGTTTCTTTCACTCTGCAAGTCCTTGTTTCCAGGGACCTGTAAGGACAGTGAGTTAATTGTCCTTGTGCTATATTGTGATTAAAAAAAACATTTATTCTAGGGACAGAAAACTCTAGGTAGGGACAGTGTCAGTTTCTTTCACTCTGCAAGTCCTTGTTTCCAGGGACCTGTAAGGACAGTGAGTTAATTTTCCTTGTGCTATATTGTGATTAAAAAAAACATTTTTTCTAGGGACAGAAAACTGTAGGTAGGGAGAGTGTTTTTTTTCTTTCACTCTGCAAGTCCTTGTTTCCAGGGACCTGTAAGGACAGTGAGTTAATTGTCCTTGTGCTATATTGTGCTTAAAAAAAACATTTATTCTAGGGACAGAAAACTCTAGGTAGGGACAGTGTCAGTTTCTTTCACTCTGCAAGTCCTTGTTTCCAGGGACCTGGAGAGACATTGAGTGAATTGTCCTTGTGCTATATTGTGATTAAAAAAAACATTTATTCTAGGGACAGAAAACTCTAGGTAGGGACAGTGTCAGTTTCTTTCACTGTGAAAGTCCTTGTTTCAAGGGACAGAGAAGGACACCTGAAGGTAGCCCTTATTGCTTTTTTCCCATCTCCCTGCAGGCCATCTATTAGAATGTCTGGAAGGCAAACAAGGAGAGGCAGACAGTCAGGAGGCAATAAAAGAGGGCAAGCAGGCTCTGTGTCTGGGGGCAACAGTGCTGGTCGTGGACGCGGTGCATTGTCATCAGCACATGGCCATGGGACACGCTTGTCCTTCTTTTCGGCAGCTGGACATGTTGAGCCACATCATGCCGAAGACTTGGTAGAGTGGATGACCAAGCCCTCCTCCTCCTCCTCATCCTCTCTCACCCAGGCTCAGGGTACTGGAAAAGCAGCTGCCAAAGCGTCGTCTTCCCTGGTATCAATGTCAGACAAATCATCAGTCACTCCTTCCCTAGACCCACCATGTCCTCCTCCTGAGGAGTCCCCCGAACTGTTTCAGCACAGTGTTGGGTACATGCTCCAGGAGGATGCCCAGCGTTTCGAAGGGTCTGATGATGAAACCCAGCTAGAGGAAGGCAGTAGCGTGAGAGCAGACAGAGGGGATGCTCAAGAAGGACACCAATCTGGCAGTCATGTTCCAGCAGCTGCAGCATACTGCCAGATTGGCTCCAGTGATGAGGAGGGAGGGGATGATGAGGTCAATGACTCCACGTGGGTGCCTAATAGGAGAGAGGAGGAGGAGGAGGATGAGGAGGAGGCACATCTCCAACGAGGCAGGATGCCCTTTGGTGGCCAGCGTAAGGGCAGTACACCGACGGAATCACACCGCAGAGCTCCGCCTGTGCAGGGCGCTGCCTCTGCCCGTCATTCAAAAAGTTCTTTGGTGTGGGCCTTTTTTGAGGCTAGTGCATCAGATCGCACAGCTGCTGTTTGCAACATATGTCTCAAGCGTATATCGCGTGGCCAAAACATCAGCCGCTTGGGTACCACATGCCTGACCAGACATATGTTGACCTGCCATGCAGCTCGTTGGCAAGCCTACCTCAAAGACCCACACCAAAGAACCAAGCGGACCTCTCCTTGCACCGCATCAGCTGGGATCTCCAACCCCACTATAACTTCAGTCCTCTCTGAAACATGCACTGAGAGGAATGAAGGTGTAGAATTAGGTGTGTCACAGCCAAGTACTTGCGCCCACTCTGCTAGCAGTACACCGACGTCCGATTCTAGCAGGCAAATTTCCCTGCCCCAGCTGCTGGACCGTCGAAAGAAGTTCACTCCCAGCCATCCACATGCCCAGCGGTTGAATGCTAGCTTGGCTAAATTGCTAGCGCTTCAACTGCTGCCTTTTCAGTTGGTAGACTCGGCCCCCTTCCGTGAGTTTGTGCAATGTGCGGTTCCTCAGTGGCAGGTTCCCAAACGCCACTTTTTCTCACGGAAGGCTATTCCGGCTCTCTACCGGCATGTGGAAGGCAATGTCTTGGCCTCGCTGGACAGGGCGGTCAGCGGTAAGGTGCATATTACCGCTGACTCATGGTCCAGCAGGCATGGACAGGGACGTTACCTTTCTTTCACGGCCCATTGGGTCACTCTTTTGGCAGCTGGGAAGGATTCAGGACAAGGTGCAGTAGTGTTGGAGGTTGTCCCACCGCCACGCCTCCAAAATGCTACTACTGGTTGTGACACACCTCTCTCCTCCACCCCCTCCTCTTCTTCTTCCTCCATGGCCTCTTCCTGTGGTTTGTCCTATGAACCAGCGGTGCTCCGTAGCCGTTCACGGGGCTACGCAAGTACGCAGGCAAAAAGATGCCATGCCGTGCTTGCGCTGGTGTGTTTGGGGGACAGAAGCCACACTGGGGCAGAGGTCCTGTCTGCTCTGCAGGGCCAGGCCGAGAGGTGGTTGACGCCACGCCAGCTTAAGCCAGGAATGGTGGTTTGCGACAATGGCACCAACCTCCTCTCCGCCCTCCGACAGGGACAACTGACCCATGTGCCCTGTGTGGCTCACGTCCTTAACCTGGTGGTGCAGCGCTTCTTGGGCAGGTACCCGGGCTTACAGGATGTCCTGAGGCAGGCCAGGAAAGTCTGTGTGCATTTCCGCAGATCTTATAATGCCAGTGCTCGCCTGGCTGAGCTGCAAAAGGAGTTGAACCTGCTCAAGAACCGCCTTATATGTGACATGCCCACCAGGTGGAACTCAACGTTGGCCATGCTGCAGCGGCTGCACACGCAGCAGAGGGCCATCAATGAGTACCTGTGCGACTACGGCACCAGGACAGGGTCAGGGGAGCTTGGTTTTTTTTCTCCACGCCAGTGGGGCATGATCAGGGATGCATGCACTGTCCTGGCACCATTTGAGGAGGCCACGAGGATGGTGAGCAGTGACAGTGCATGCATCAGTGACACTGTACCTCTTGTCCACCTGTTGGAGCACACGCTGCGTGGAATAATGGACAGGGCACTTGAGGCAGAACAGAGGCAGGAAGAGGAGGACTTCCTTGCCTCTCAAGGCCCCCTTTACCCAGACAGTGTTCCTTCTGTCCCACCCATCGCACAGGAAGAGGAGGAGGAGGAGGAGGAGGAGGAGGAGGAGGAGGATTGTGTCAGCATGGAGGTGGAGGCTGGCACTCAGCATCATCAGCAGCAGTCTTTTAGGGATGATTTACAGTCCCAAGAAACCAGTGGACTTGTACGTGGCTGGGAGGAGGTGGCTGCGGATCATGTCGTCCTTAGTGACCCAGAGGACTCCGGAGCGAATGCCTCAGCAAACCTACGCTGCATGGCCTCCCTGATCCTGCAAAGTCTGCGGAAGGATCCTCGTATTCTTCGGATCAAGGAGAGGGACCATTACTGGCTGGCCACTCTCCTTGATCCACGGTACAAGGGTAAGGTTGCGGACCTTATGTTACCGTCGCAGAGGGAGCAGAGGATGAGACAACTCCGGGAGGCCTTGCAGAAAGGTCTGTGCAACGCGTTCCCAGAGACTGGGAGGTTGCAAACTCCTGGTCCTGGACAACGAGTTGCTGAGGCTTCGGCCAGTCAAAGAAGGAGCGGTGGGGAAGGTGGCCGTCTGACCGATGCGTTCAGACAATTCTTTAGTCCGCAGCCCCAAAGTATGATCGGTTCCAGCAACCATCGCCAGCGTCTGATAAACATGGTGCAGGAATATCTAGGGGCAAGGTCAGACTTGGACACCTTCCCCACCGAAAATCCTCTGGCTTACTGGGTCTTGAGGATGGATCACTGGCCAGAGCTTGCACAGTATGCAATTGAGCTACTGGCCTGTCCTGCATCCAGCGTTCTTTCGGAACGCACATTCAGTGCTGCTGGAGGATTTGTCACGGATCACAGGGTGCGCCTGTCCACCGACTCGGTTGATCGACTGACTTTCATCAAGATGAACCAGTCTTGGATCACCACCAGCTACCACACACCTGATGCTGATATAACAGACTAATTGATTTTAAAATGTCACATCCCTTCAAGACTGATGCTGATGCTGAGTGCCTGTGCTGTTATGTTGACTGGCTATCCTCCTCCTCCGAGTCCTCAATGATACGATTGATGATGATAGCTTGGAAGATCATTTTTGTTTATGGGTGCCGCCACCAGTGCCTAACGCCCAATTTTTCAGCCCCTGTTTAACAGGGGCGTGTAATTACAATTTTTGAAGCAATACTTTGCAACAGGGCTCATTGCTGTGCTCCAAGTACAGTATCTGTGAGGAGTTGCAGTGTTGTGCCACCAGTGCCTAAGGCCCAATTTTTCAGCCCCTGTTTAACAGGGGCGTGTCATTACAATTTTTGAAGCAATACTTTGCAACAGGGCTCATTGCTGTGCTCCAAGTACAGTATCTGTGAAGGGTTGCAGTGTTGTGCCACCAGTGCCTAAGGCCCAATTTTTCAGCCCCTGTTCAACAGGGGCATGTAATTACAATTCTTGATCTAATAATTCACAGCAGGGCCCATTGCTGCACCCACCAAGAGTAACTGTCAGGGCTTACAGTGTTGTGGCACCAGCACCACCATCAAAGGCCCAATTTTTACTACCACTGTTCAACAATTATATGTAATTAAAATTCCTGATATAATAGTTGACAGCAGGGCGTTCCAGCACCAACCAAGAGTAACTGTGAGTGCTTACAGTGTTGTGCCAACACCAACAACTAAGGGGCCTATTTCTGCAGAGTATATACGGCAGGTCCCTACTTTCAAACATCCAACTTACAAACGACTCCTACTTGCAAACGCAAGAAGACAACAGGAAGTGAGAGGAAATCTACCACTAGGAAGGAAAATTCTCTCCTGTAAGAATAAATATGGGAGAAAGGTGTCTCCTCTGTACTGATGCTTTATCAGCAATCCTTGTTTCAAGAAAAACACCACATTTCAAAAACAGTTGTCATTAGGACGGAAAGTGAGGTGAAATGTTCTGAACAGGGGCACAGACAGCAAAACAAATGTTACAGGGGTGATAACCCTTACCTATGTTTTCCAAAAAGTTTAAAAATAGATTTTTGGTCTGGAGCTACACTTCAACAATGTACCTGTTCAAAATTACAAACAGATTCTACATAAGAACAAACCTACAGTCCCTGTCTTGTATGCACCGCCTGTATACGGCTGTTCAGAGTATATAGGGCCTTTTTTATTTTATGTGCGGGGTTCCCCTTAATATCCATACAAGACCCAAAGGGGCTGGTAATGGGCTGGGGTAGGGGGGGGGTCATGGGGTAGCTATGCCATTTTTCTTAAAGATTTTCATCCATATTACCGGGACCAGACATTACATTAAAGCCGCAAGCAGTTTTAAATGGCTTTTTTTTCCTTTAGAAGTGTCATTTTGTGCAGGGACAGTTCTAAACACGGGAAACACGTGGCACTTCACAGGCATACTTTAGACACCCCCCAGGTACGATATTTAAAGGAATATTTGACTTTTTTTTTTTCACTTTATGCATCATTAAAATGACTGCTCCCGGAAAACGACCGTTTTTAAAACTTATTTTTGCATTGATACATGTCCCCTGGTGCAGAACCCGGGTTCCCAAACCCTTTTTAGGACAATAACATGCATAATAGTTTTTATAATTAGCACTTTAGAATTCGAACGTTCGCATCCATTGTATTTAATAGGGTTCTAATGTTCGTTCGAACTTTCGGTCCGTTCGCGGGTTCTGGTGCGAACCGAACCCGGGGGTGTTCGGCTCATCACTACTGTGCAAGCTCTGGCCAGTGATCCATCCTCAAGACCCAGTAAGCCAGAGGATTTTCGGTGGGGAAGGTGTCCAAGTCTGACCTTGCCCCTAGATATTCCTGCACCATGTTTATCAGATGCTGGCGATGGTTGCTGGAACCGATCATACTTTGGGGCTGCGGACTAAAGAATTGTCTGAACGCATCGGTCAGACGGCCACCTTCCCCACCGCTCCTTCTTTGACTGGCCGAAGCCTCAGCAACTCGTTGTCCAGGACCAGGAGTTTGTAACCTCCCAGTCTCTGGGAACGCGTTGCACAGACCTTTCTGCAAGGCCTCCCGGAGTTGTCTCATCCTCTGCTCCCTCTGCGACGGTAACATAAGGTCCGCAACCTTACCCTTGTACCGTGGATCAAGGAGAGTGGCCAGCCAGTAATGGTCCCTCTCCTTGATCCGAAGAATACGAGGATCCTTCCGCAGACTTTGCAGGATCAGGGAGGCCATGCAGCGTAGGTTAGCTGAGGCATTCGGTCCGGAGTCCGCTGGGTCACTAAGGACGACATGATCCGCAGCCACCTCCTCCCAGCCACGTACAAGTCCACTGGTTTCTTGGGACTGTAAATCATCCCTAAAAGACTGCTGCTGATGATGCTGAGTGCCAGCCTCCACCTCCATGCTGACACAATCCTCCTCCTCCTCCTCCTCCTCCTCTTCCTGTGCGATGGGTGGGACAGAAGGAACACTGTCTGGGTAAAGGGGGCCTTGAGAGGCAAGGAAGTCCTCCTCTTCCTGCCTCTGTTCTGCCTCAAGTGCCCTGTCCATTATTCCACGCAGCGTGTGCTCCAACAGGTGGACAAGAGGTACAGTGTCACTGATGCATGCACTGTCACTGCTCACCATCCTTGTGGCCTCCTCAAATGGTGCCAGGACAGTGCATGCATCCCTGATCATGCCCCACTGGCGTGGAGAAAAAAAAACAAGCTCCCCTGACCCTGTCCTGGTGCCGTAGTCGCACAGGTACTCATTGATGGCCCTCTGCTGCGTGTGCAGCCGCTGCAGCATGGCCAACGTTGAGTTCCACCTGGTGGGCATGTCACATATAAGGCGGTTCTTGGGCAGGTTCAACTCCTTTTGCAGCTCAGCCAGGCGAGCACTGGCATTATAAGATCTGCGGAAATGCACACAGACTTTCCTGGCCTGCCTTAGGACATCCTGTAAGCCCGGGTACCTGCCCAAGAACCGCTGCACCACCAGGTTAAGGACGTGAGCCACACAGGGCACATGGGTCAGTTGTCCCTGTCGGAGGGCGGAGAGGAGGTTGGTGCCATTGTCGCAAACCACCATTCCTGGCTTAAGCTGGCGTGGCGTCAACCACCTCTCGGCCTGGCCCTGCAGAGCAGACAGGACCTCTGCCCCAGTGTGGCTTCTGTCCCCCAAACACACCAGCGCAAGCACGGCATGGCATCTTTTTGCCTGCGTACTTGCGTAGCCCCTTGAACGGCTACGGAGCACCGCTGGTTCAGAGGACAAAGCACAGGAAGAGGCCATGGAGGAAGAAGAAGAGGAGGGGGTGGAGGAGAGAGGTGTGTCACAACCACTAGTATCATTTTGTAGGCGTGGCGGTGGAACAACCTCCAACACTACTGCACCTTGTCCTGCATCCTTCCCAGCTGCCAAAAGAGTGACCCAATGGGCCGTGAAAGAAAGGTAACGTCCCTGTCCATGCCTGCTGGACCATGAGTCAGCGGTAATATGCACCTTACCGCTGACCGCCCTGTCCAGCGAGGCCAAGACATTGCCTTCCACATGCCGGTAGAGAGCCGGAATAGCCTTCCGTGAGAAAAAGTGGCGTTTGGGAACCTGCCACTGAGGAACCGCACATTGCACAAACTCATGGAAGGGGGCCGAGTCTACCAACTGAAAAGGCAGCAGTTGAAGCGCTAGCAATTTAGCCAAGCTAGCATTCAACCGCTGGGCATGTGGATGGCTGGGAGTGAACTTCTTTCAACGGTCCAGCAGCTGGGGCAGGGAAATTTGCCTGCTAGAATCGGACATCGGTGTACTGCTAGCAGAGTGGCCGCAAGTACTTGGCTGTGACACACCTAATTCTACACCTTCATTCCTCTCAGTGCATGTTTCAGAGAGGACTGAAGTTATAGTGGGGTTGGAGATCCCAGCTGATGCGGTGCAAGGAGAGGTCCGCTTTGTTCTTTGGTGTGGGTCTTTGAGGTAGGTTTGCCAACGAGCTGCATGGCAGGTCAACATATGTCTGGTCAGGCATGTGGTACCCAAGCGGCTGATGTTTTGGCCACGCGATATACGCTTGAGACATATGTTGCAAACAGCAGCTGTGCGATCTGATGCACTAGCCTCAAAAAAGGCCCACACCAAAGAACTTTTTGAATGACGGGCAGAGGCAGCGCCCTGCACAGGCGGAGCTCTGCGGTGTGATTCCGTCGGTGTACTGCCCTTACGCTGGCCACCGAAGGGCATCCTGCCTCGTTGGAGATGTGCCTCCTCCTCATCCTCCTCCTCCTCCTCTCTCCTATTAGGCACCCACGTGAAGTCAGTGACCTCATCATCCCCTCCCTCCTCATCACTGGAGCCAATCTGGCAGTATGCTGCAGCTGCTGGAACATGACTGCCAGATTGGTGTCCTTCTTGAGCATCCCCTCTGTCTGCTCTCACGCTACTGCCTTCCTGTAGCTGGGTTTCATCATCAGACCCTTCGAAACGCTGGGCATCCTCCTGGAGCATGTACCCAACACTGTGCTCAAACAGTTCGGGGGACTCCTCAGGAGGAGGACATGGTGGGTCTAGGGAAGGAGTGACTGATGATGAGTCTGACATTGATACCAGGGAAGAGGACGCTTTGGCAGCTGCTTTGCCAGTACCCTGAGCCTGGGTGAGAGAGGATGAGGAGGAGGAGGAGGGCTTGGTCATCCACTCTACCAAGTCTTCGGCATGATGTGGCTCAACATGTCCAGCTGCCGAAAAGAAGGACAAGCGTGTCCCATGGCCATGTGCTGATGACAATGCACCGCGTCCACGACCAGCACTGTTGCCCCCAGACACAGAGCCTGCTTGCCCTCTTTTATTGCCTCCTGACTGTCTGCCTCTCCTTGTTTGCCTTCCAGACATTCTAATGGATGGCCTGCAGGGAGATGGGAAAAAAGCAATAAGGGCTACCTTCAGGTGTCCTTCTCTGTCCCTTTACTTAAGGATTTCTAAATATGGTTGAGGATGATTGCTTTCGCACAGAATAGCACAATGACAATTTCCCTGACTGTCCAAAAAACAAGGATTTCAAAGATGGTTGATGAGGAATGCTTTAGCACAGTATAGCACAAGGAGAATTTCCCTCACTGTCCTTCCCTGTCCCTAGAAACAAGGATTAGCACAGTAAAACACACTGACACTCTCCCTACCTATAGTTTTCTGTCCCTAGAAAAAATGTTTTTTTTAAAGATGGTTGATGATCAATGCTTTAGCACAGTATAGCACAAGGAGAATTTCCCTCACTGTCCTTCCCTGTCCCTAGAAACAAGGATTAGCACAGTAAAACACACTGACACTCTCCCTACCTATAGTTTTCTGTCCCTAGAAAAAATGTTTTTTTTAAAGATGGTTGATGATCAATGCTTTAGCACAGTATAGCACAAGGAGAATTTCCCTCACTGTCCTTCCCTGTCCCTAGAAACAAGGATTAGCACAGTAAAACACACTGACACTCTCCCTACCTATAGTTTTCTGTCCCTAGAAAAAATGTTTTTTTAAAGATGGTTGATGATCAATGCTTTAGCACAGTATAGCACAAGGAGAATTTCCCTCACTGTCCTTCCCTGTCCCTAGAAACAAGGATTAGCACAGTAAAACACACTGACACTCTCCCTACCTATAGTTTTCTGTCCCTAGAAAAAATGTTTTTTTAAAGATGGTTGATGATCAATGCTTTAGCACAGTATAGCACAAGGAGAATTTCCCTCACTGTCCTTCCCTGTCCCTAGAAACAAGGATTAGCACAGTAAAACACACTGACACTCTCCCTACCTATAGTTTTCTGTCCCTAGAAAAAATGTTTTTTTAAAGATGGTTGATGATCAATGCTTTAGCACAGTATAGCACAAGGAGAATTTCCCTCACTGTCCTTCCCTGTCCCTAGAAACAAGGATTAGCACAGTGAAACACACTGACACTCTCCCTACCTATAGTTTTCTGTCCCTAGAAAAAATGTTTTTTTAAAGATGGTTGATGATCAATGCTTTAGCACAGTATAGCACAAGGAGAATTTCCCTCACTGTCCTTCCCTGTCCCTAGAAACAAGGATTAGCACAGTAAAACACACTGACACTCTCCCTACCTATATAGGAATATGAAGGTATTGGGACTTTTAAGGTGCAACAACTACACAATATTCAATATAAAAAATATAATTTTATTACAAAAAAATATATGAAAATTCATATGTACAAATATACATGAACCATCAAAATAAACATAATAGAGTTTCCAAAGTGCATACAGACAAAATTCTCTACATGTTTCGCCATTTTGTAGGCTTCCTCAGGAGTTTGTCATGCAAATACTGGAAACAAAGAAAGAAAAATAATAAATACATAATAATATTTACTCAAATTTCAAACTCAAAATTACAAAACAGAATATTATTAAGAAAAAAAGGATAACTGAAAACCATAACCAGCCCAATGGTTGCTCAAAAGTTCATCTCAAAATTAGTTCTATTTATTCAAGGTATATGACCTTATTAGTATCAGTTGTAAGTACATTACCTGTAAATTTTGATGGTACAATCTAAAATGAAGAATGACCAGATAGCCAATGAGCTATCCCACACGGGGGCGCCCGTAAGGAGGGGATCATATGGTGTATCATAGAGGGGGAGAAATACTGCCACAAATAACCACCCGGATATTACTAGCACAGGAACAGAGGGCCATCTGGGGGAAATTACAAAGAAAAATCGAATGAAGTCAAATAACAATCTATGTATAAGAGTAAAGGTGTCTCCATCTAGTTATACGGCACATACCCCATCAGTATTTACCTGTTTATGGCTGTTGATAGTAAAAAATATTAGAATAGGCAAAAAAGGGGCAGTATCTCCAAAGTACCCCAATCAGTGTCCACTCTAAAGGAAAAAGAATTAGTGGAAATTACTATAAATATATAATAATCCCCTCTAGTTGGTAATCAGAATTTTAATTTTTTAGCCATATACTTGCTAGCTGATATATACCTGGTTAATCCAATTGGATAAAGTGTGTCCACATTAGGGCATCTCTGCCGAAAAACTTGTTTTACAAAACCGATCAATCAGTTTACTGAAAAAATATATAAAATATAAAAACCATTTTAGATTAAAGACCAAGTAAACCAGACAACAGGATAAAAACCAATGTTGCCCATAAAGAGATCTAGTGCCTAAGTAATTTACCTTTGACTGATATCTAAGAACGTCTTCTCCCCAGAATGTTGGTCATGCTACTGATTTGCAAGGCTGCGATCCGGACTATATACCCCCCCTCCCCCTTCCCATTGGACGCACAATGGCGCCAAATCAATGGGCGGAGCGGGCACGTCAGTTCCGACATCTGCCCATCGTCAGATCCGACCCGGAAGTGACAATTCCACCACTGAAAAACCGGAGACGTCCGCCGGAAGCGCCACCCCGCTCATCAGGAGAAAACATCCTGACGAGCTGGACGCACCATAAGACGGATCCGGAAGGGGAAAACATGCCTAAAGTATAGAAAAGGGCAGACTTCCCTTTAAAATCACGGCAGAAATGGCACATTGGATGTTAGAAAAATGGGGCCAGGATATCCGGTGGGCTTAGTCAGATGGCGCTCAGATTGTCTCCCAAAGGAGAACAAAGAGAAACGCCCTGGGCGCCCATATGATCACCAAATCCCCCCCAAAAAAGAAAAGGGAAACGCCACCCTAAAAAATGTGGTAAACTCCATTGAAATCAATTACATATAATGTAGATTTATCAATAATTAAAGAGAGCCCCTATGGAATATAGAAATGGTGCATTCAGTCACCTGTACATAAAGACAAATTTAATAAACAAAAATAAAATAACAAAACAAAATTTTATTTGTTTTAAACAGAGTCTACATATACAGCATAACTATTTTTATCCTACAAAAAGGGTTTGAAACTGATGGACTCATTTAACCCGGGATACATAGTAGCTCTCAAGGTATGTATCCATCTGGTTTCTCGTTGTAGGAGATTTTTGTCCACATCCCCACCTCTTTCATTAAGAGGTATGTATTCTAAAGCAAAGAATTTAATCTTTGACAGATCGAAGGAGTGGAAAAGACCACTATGTCTACTAATAGGAGTCTCCATTTTTTTCTTTTGAATGAGAGATACATGGTCTCTCATTCTGTGAAAGAAAGGCCTCTTCGTTTTACCAACATAAAAGGCCTTACAATCACAGATCATCAAATAAATAACGCCAATTGACTGGCAATTGCTAAAGAAATTTGGTCTATACGTAACTCCATTAGGGAGAACTATTTCAGTAGAATCATATATAAACCTGCAAAATTCACAATGACCACATGGGGCCGAACCCTTTCTACTCTCAACCCTCTTGATTTGGAGATGGCTATGAACTAGTTGATCTTTTAAAGACCTAGATTTTCTATAGGTAATTTGGGGAAATGGCTTAATATATTTGGAGATAATCTCATCTGTTGCTAGCAAAGGCCAGAATTTTTCAATAATTTTTCTTACTTTCTGATGTTCACCAGAGAACCTGGTAATTAATCGTACCGATTGGTCAGTAGTTTGAGATTTCTTAGGATGTATTAGATCTTTCCTGTTTTTATTTTTTGCTCGTTTGTAAGCTTTTTTGAGGGTTGAACGACTATACCCTCTAGCAATTAGTCGAGATTGGAGGGCAGAGGCCTCCGTCTCGAAATCTACTTCCTTACTACAATTTCTTCGAATTCGTAAGTACTGACTGTATGGGATACTTTGTACCAGAGTCCTGGGATGAGAACTTGTGGCATGCAGGATGGTATTGCCTGAAGAGGGCTTTCTATATAATGAAGAGCCCAAGGTGCCATCAGAGTTTAAGTAAATAGAAATATCCAGAAAATTAATCACATTCTGGTCACAAATCATCGTAAATTTGAGATTAAAGGAATTTACAGCTAATGAAGACATAAAAGATGTCAATTCCTCTAAGGAGCCAGTCCACACAACAAAAATGTCATCGATAAAGCGTCGCCATATCAAGACTTTATCAAAAAACATTTCAAATGATTCTAAAGAAAAAATCTCCCGTTCCCACCCCCCCAGGTACAGGTTGGCGTACGATGGGGCACACTTGGTCCCCATCGCAACACCCTGCACCTGGAGGTAGTGGGAACGGTCGAAAACAAAAATATTGTTGGTAAGTATGAACAGCAACAATTCCAAAATGAAATTGTTGTAGGGCCTGGCTCCAGGTCCTCTCTCAGAAAGGAAGCCGTCTATAACTTTAATACCCCTAGTGTGGGGGATAGAGTTATAGAGGGCTTCAACGTCTATAGCTACTAGCCATGACCCCGGTGGTACACATAGACCATCCAAAGATCTCAGTAGATCGGCGGTGTCTTGAATGTAGGAACTTAAAGAACCTACATGGGGCCTCAAATAGTCGTCTACCAGCTTACTAGCTGGTTCTGTAAGGCAACCAATCCCTGACACAATCGGACGGCCAGGGGGATTTTCCAAATTTTTGTGCACCTTTGGCAGAGCATAAAACGTGGGAAGTCTCGGCTTATCAATAACCAAGAATTCACACGTCTTCTTGTCTATAAGGTTATCACAAAATGCCCGATTAATGAGAATACGGTATTTTGTCTCCGCATATTTTACCTGTGCAAAAGGAATAGAGCGATACCAACTTTTATTTGAAAGGAGGTTCATGACCATCTGCTTATATTTGTTTAAATCCATTACCACTATGTTACCTCCTTTATCCGAGGGTTTTATCACTAAATGTTCGTTCTGTTTTAAAGATAACACGGCTTTTTGTTGGGATGGCTTAAGGTTAGTATTTCTTCTAAACCTTTTCCAATTGGTACTCTGTAGTTCCTTTGTAACTTGTTGGGTGAATGCCCAAATGTTGGGGTTTCCTTGGAGAGTAGGAAAGGTCCTGGATTTCGGTTTATATAGATTAGGTGGAGGAAAAATTCTCTCCGTGGGAATCTCATCTACGAGGCCAGACTGGGGTTCCTCAAGGGGGTCATCTAGTGGATTACCTTCTTCCCATAATTCCATTAATTCGTTTATTGCCTGAATCTCCTTAATTGTTTTATTTTGCCAGAGATCTTCCCCCATGGAATCCATGGGAGAACGTTTATAATCCCTGTCAAACATAATCTTAAAAGTAAGTTTTCTCGCAAAGAGATTGACGTCCTTTATAATTTCAAAGGCATCAACCTCCTGATCAGGACAAAAAGTCAGGCCAAGGCCCAAAACCTCCGTCTGATCCGGTGTAAGTAAATGTGAAGACAGATTAATTACTTGGAAATTACTTTGGAAGTTACTTTGAGTGCCTGTGAAAGAATGGGTGTCTTTTTGGTGTCCACAATTGGGGGTGGTGAAAAGATTGGCGCAGTGCGAAGATCCCCTATATTGGGGATTTGAAAGTCCCCCGAAGGGGTAACTATTGATTGATTTAACTTCGGTGCATTAAGAATATTAGAAAAACTGGGTGTGGATAAATTAAGGTGACCATCACCTGTGGGATGAGTGGGAGGGGGTACATTTTTGGACTGTGAACGTAAACCCTGACGATTCATGTCCTGTTGAGTACGTTTAGAAAGCGCTGACATCGAAGGTGCTCGATCAGTCTTTCTTTTATTAGAACTAGCTGACGTGTTTGAGGCATTACCTGGTAGGGACGAGGAAGATAAAGATGATTCATCGGAATCAGTGGCTTCCTGATTTTTATTTGTTTGCTTACGAGCTGAGGATTTGGATTTCCTCCATTGGTTTTCAGTAGTCCACCGATAGGCTGTGTTTGATTCATATGCCAGACGATCCCTATAGTATTTTTTATCCTTAGTTTTAAGGATATTGGAGACAAAAGACTCCAAATGTTTTTCTAAGAGAGCCTCTCTATTAGAGAAGGTTTCCTCCGTAGTCAAGTTGGAATTTTCAACATACAATTTTTCTATGTCGTTATTGACTATCTCTAAATCTTTAGCATAGTTTTGGCAAAGAGCCTCCATCATCTTAAATGAACATGACTGTAAGTTCGATTCCCAGTCTAATTTGAATTCTGTCTCCACTTTAAATATATTAGGAAAAATCTGTATGCGTAATCCCCACGGTACAATTTTATCCTCTAAATATTTCAAGAAATACCTGCGATTCCAAAAAATACGTGCTTTCTTTTCCAATAAACGTTGAAGGCTATTGAAAAAGCGTTCAAGGGTAATCCCACCAAATGTAGACCCTTGGGCTAGATGGATTTTAGTCATAAGGCCATCAAATGCCGACCCTCTATAGGTAGCCATGCTGATTGAAAAAAAGACTCTGTTATACAAAATAGAAACTATAAAAGGATTAATCTTTAAACCCAATTCAAAAGAATAATCTAATAAACTACAAAAATGATATAGAGGTGACAGGTAAAAAATGAGCGTTTGCCACCCGGTATATTCACAAGGAGAAATTGAAAATAATACCTGTCACCTGTATCTCATAGGCACCACATCCCTTCATTAAGAAGCTATATAGGAATATGAAGGTATTGGGACTTTTAAGGTGCAACAACTACACAATATTCAATATAAAAAATATAATTTTATTACAAAAAATATATGAAAATTCATATGTACAAATATACATGAACCATCAAAATAAACATAATAGAGTTTCCAAAGTGCATACAGACAAAATTTTGTACATGTTTCGCCATTTTGTAGGCTTCCTCAGGAGTTTGTCATGCAAATACTGGAAACAAAGAAAGAAAAATAATAAATACATAATAATATTTACTCAAATTTCAAACTCAAAATTACAAAACAGAATATTATTAAGAAAAAAAGGATAACTGAAAACCATAACCAGC
Source organism: Rana muscosa (assembly GCA_029206835.1). Taxonomy (NCBI): domain Eukaryota; kingdom Metazoa; phylum Chordata; class Amphibia; order Anura; family Ranidae; genus Rana; species Rana muscosa. The sequence continues at coordinate 942,873,045 of CM055116.1, forward strand.
CCAATGGTTGCTCAAAAGTTCATCTCAAAATTAGATCTATTTATTCAAGGTATATGACCTTATTAGTATCAGTTGTAAGTACATTACCTGTAAATTTTGATGGTACAATCTAAAATGAAGAATGACCAGATAGCCAATGAGCTATCCCACACGGGGGCGCCCGTAAGGAGGGGATCATATGGTGTATCATAGAGGGGGAGAAATACTGGCACAAATAACCACCCGGATATTACTAGCACAGGAACATATTATTATGTATTTATTATTTTTCTTTCTTTGTTTCCAGTATTTGCATGACAAACTCCTGAGGAAGCCTACAAAATGGCGAAACATGTAGAGAATTTTGTCTGTATGCACTTTGGAAACTCTATTATGTTTATTTTGATGGTTCATGTTTATTTGTACATATGAATTTTCATATATTTTTTTGTAATAAAATTATATTTTTTATATTGAATATTGTGTAGTTGTTGCACCTTAAAAGTCCCAATACCTTCATATTCCTATATAGCTTCTTAATGAAGGGATGTGGTGCCTATGAGACACAGGTGACAGGTATTATTTTTAATTTCTCCTTGTGAATATACCGGGTGGCAAACGCTCATTTTTTACCTGTCACCTCTATATCATTTTTGTAGTTTATTAGATTATTCTTTTGAATTGGGTTTAAAGATTAATCCTTTTATAGTTTCTATTTTGTATAACAGAGTCTTTTTTTCAATCAGCATGGCTACCTATAGAGGGTCGGCATTTGATGGCCTTATGACTAAAATCCATCTAGCCCAAGGGTCTACATTTGGTGGGATTACCCTTGAACGCTTTTTCAATAGCCTTCAACGTTTATTGGAAAAGAAAGCACGTATTTTTTGGAATCGCAGGTATTTCTTGAAATATTTAGAGGATAAAATTGTACCGTGGGGATTACGCATACAGATTTTTCCTAATATATTTAAAGTGGAGACAGAATTCAAATTAGACTGGGAATCGAACTTACAGTCATGTTCATTTAAGATGATGGAGGCTCTTTGCCAAAACTATGCTAAAGATTTAGAGATAGTCAATAACGACATAGAAAAATTGTATGTTGAAAATTCCAACTTGACTACGGAGGAAACCTTCTCTAATAGAGAGGCTCTCTTAGAAAAACATTTGGAGTCTTTTGTCTCCAATATCCTTAAAACTAAGGATAAAAAATACTATAGGGATCGTCTGGCATATGAATCAAACACAGCCTATCGGTGGACTACTGAAAACCAATGGAGGAAATCCAAATCCTCAGCTCGTAAGCAAACAAATAAAAATCAGGAAGCCACTGATTCCGATGAATCATCTTTATCTTCCTCGTCCCTACCAGGTAATGCCTCAAACACGTCAGCTAGTTCTAATAAAAGAAAGACTGATCGAGCACCTTCGATGTCAGCGCTTTCTAAACGTACTCAACAGGACATGAATCGTCAGGGTTTACGTTCACAGTCCAAAAATGTACCCCCTCCCACTCATCCCACAGGTGATGGTCACCTTAATTTATCCACACCCAGTTTTTCTAATATTCTTAATGCACCGAAGTTAAATCAATCAATAGTTACCCCTTCGGGGGACTTTCAAATACCCAATATAGGGGATCTTCGCACTGCGCCAATCTTTTCACCACCCCCAATTGTGGACACCAAAAAGACACCCATTCTTTCACAGGCACTCAAAGTAACTTCCAAAGTAATTTCCAAGTAATTAATCTGTCTTCACATTTACTTACACCGGATCAGACGGAGGTTTTGGGCCTTGGCCTGACTTTTTGTCCTGATCAGGAGGTTGATGCCTTTGAAATTATAAAGGACGTCAATCTCTTTGCGAGAAAACTTACTTTTAAGATTATGTTTGACAGGGATTATAAACGTTCTCCCATGGATTCCATGGGGGAAGATCTCTGGCAAAATAAAACAATTAAGGAGATTCAGGCAATAAACGAATTAATGGAATTATGGGAAGAAGGTAATCCACTAGATGACCCCCTTGAGGAACCCCAGTCTGGCCTCGTAGATGAGATTCCCACGGAGAGAATTTTTCCTCCACCTAATCTATATAAACCGAAATCCAGGACCTTTCCTACTCTCCAAGGAAACCCCAACATTTGGGCATTCACCCAACAAGTTACAAAGGAACTACAGAGTACCAATTGGAAAAGGTTTAGAAGAAATACTAACCTTAAGCCATCCCAACAAAAAGCCGTGTTATCTTTAAAACAGAACGAACATTTAGTGATAAAACCCTCGGATAAAGGAGGTAACATAGTGGTAATGGATTTAAACAAATATAAGCAGATGGTCATGAACCTCCTTTCAAATAAAAGTTGGTATCGCTCTATTCCTTTTGCACAGGTAAAATATGCGGAGACAAAATACCGTATTCTCATTAATCGGGCATTTTGTGATAACCTTATAGACAAGAAGACGTGTGAATTCTTGGTTATTGATAAGCCGAGACTTCCCACGTTTTATGCTCTGCCAAAGGTGCACAAAAATTTGGAAAATCCCCCTGGCCGTCCGATTGTGTCAGGGATTGGTTGCCTTACAGAACCAGCTAGTAAGCTGGTAGACGACTATTTGAGGCCCCATGTAGGTTCTTTAAGTTCCTACATTCAAGACACCGCCGATCTACTGAGATCTTTGGATGGTCTATGTGTACCACCGGGGTCATGGCTAGTAGCTATAGACGTTGAAGCCCTCTATAACTCTATCCCCCACACTAGGGGTATTAAAGTTATAGACGGCTTCCTTTCTGAGAGAGGACCTGGAGCCAGGCCCTACAACAATTTCATTTTGGAATTGTTGCTGTTCATACTTACCAACAATATTTTTGTTTTCGACCGTTCCCACTACCTCCAGGTGCAGGGTGTTGCGATGGGGACCAAGTGTGCCCCATCGTACGCCAACCTGTACCTGGGGGGGTGGGAACGGGAGATTTTTTCTTTAGAATCATTTGAAATGTTTTTTGATAAAGTCTTGATATGGCGACGCTTTATCGATGACATTTTTGTTGTGTGGACTGGCTCCTTAGAGGAATTGACATCTTTTATGTCTTCATTAGCTGTAAATTCCTTTAATCTCAAATTTACGATGATTTGTGACCAGAATGTGATTAATTTTCTGGATATTTCTATTTACTTAAACTCTGATGGCACCTTGGGCTCTTCATTATATAGAAAGCCCTCTTCAGGCAATACCATCCTGCATGCCACAAGTTCTCATCCCAGGACTCTGGTACAAAGTATCCCATACAGTCAGTACTTACGAATTCGAAGAAATTGTAGTAAGGAAGTAGATTTCGAGACGGAGGCCTCTGCCCTCCAATCTCGACTAATTGCTAGAGGGTATAGTCGTTCAACCCTCAAAAAAGCTTACAAACGAGCAAAAAATAAAAACAGGAAAGATCTAATACATCCTAAGAAATCTCAAACTACTGACCAATCGGTACGATTAATCACCAGGTTCTCTGGTGAACATCAGAAAGTAAGAAAAATTATTGAAAAATTCTGGCCTTTGCTAGCAACAGATGAGATTATCTCCAAATATATTAAGCCATTTCCCCAAATTACCTATAGAAAATCTAGGTCTTTAAAAGATCAACTAGTTCATAGCCATCTCCAAATCAAGAGGGTTGAGAGTAGAAAGGGTTCGGCCCCATGTGGTCATTGTGAATTTTGCAGGTTTATATATGATTCTACTGAAATAGTTCTCCCTAATGGAGTTACGTATAGACCAAATTTCTTTAGCAATTGCCAGTCAATTGGCGTTATTTATTTGATGATCTGTGATTGTAAGGCCTTTTATGTTGGTAAAACGAAGAGGCCTTTCTTTCACAGAATGAGAGACCATGTATCTCTCATTCAAAAGAAAAAAATGGAGACTCCTATTAGTAGACATAGTGGTCTTTTCCACTCCTTCGATCTGTCAAAGATTAAATTCTTTGCTTTAGAATACATACCTCTTAATGAAAGAGGTGGGGATGTGGACAAAAATCTCCTACAACGAGAAACCAGATGGATACATACCTTGAGAGCTACTATGTATCCCGGGTTAAATGAGTCCATCAGTTTCAAACCCTTTTTGTAGGATAAAAATAGTTATGCTGTATATGTAGACTCTGTTTAAAACAAATAAAATTTTGTTTTGTTATTTTATTTTTGTTTATTAAATTTGTCTTTATGTACAGGTGACTGAATGTACCATTTCTATATTCCATAGGGGCTCTCTTTAATTATTGATAAATCTACATTATATGTAATTGATTTCAATGGAGTTTACCACATTTTTTAGGGTGGCGTTTCCCTTTTCTTTTTTGGGGGGGATTTGGTGATCATATGGGCGCCCAGGGCGTTTCTCTTTGTTCTCCTTTGGGAGACAATCTGAGCGCCATCTGACTAAGCCCACCGGATATCCTGGCCCCATTTTTCTAACATCCAATGTGCCATTTCTGCCGTGATTTTAAAGGGAAGTCTGCCCTTTTCTATACTTTAGGCATGTTTTCCCCTTCCGGATCCGTCTTATGGTGAGTCCAGCTCGTCAGGATGTTTTCTCCTGATGAGCGGGGTGGCGCTTCCGGCGGACGTCTCCGGTTTTTCAGTGGTGGAATTGTCACTTCCGGGTCGGATCTGACGATGGGCGGATGTCGGAACTGACGTGCCTGCTCCGCCCATTGATTTGGCGCCATTGTGCGTCCAGTGGGAAGGGGGAGGGGGGTATATAGTCCGGATCGCAGCCTTGCAAATCAGTAGCATGACCAACATTCTGGGGAGAAGACGTTCTTAGATATCAGTCAAAGGTAAATTACTTAGGCACTAGATCTCTTTATGGGCAACATTGGTTTTTATCCTGTTGTCTGGTTTACTTGGTCTTTAATCTAAAATGGTTTTTATATTTTATATATTTTTTCAGTAAACTGATTGATCGGTTTTGTAAAACAAGTTTTTCGGCAGAGATGCCCTAATGTGGACACACTTTATCCAATTGGATTAACCAGGTATATATCAGCTAGCAAGTATATGGCTAAAAATTTAAAATTCTGATTACCAACTAGAGGGGATTATTATATATTTATAGTAATTTCCACTAATTCTTTTTCCTTTAGAGTGGACACTGATTGGGGTACTTTGGAGATACTGCCCCTTTTTTGCCTATTCTAATATTTTTTACTATCAACAGCCATAAACAGGTAAATACTGATGGGGTATGTGCCGTATAACTAGATGGAGACGCCTTTACTCTTATACATAGATTGTTATTTGACTTCATTCGATTTTTCTTTGTAATTTCCCCCAGATGGCCCTCTGTTCCTGTGCTAGTAATATCCGGGTGGTTATTTGTGGCAGTATTTCTCCCCCTCTATGATACACCATATGATCCCCTCCTTACGGGCGCCCCCGTGTGGGATAGCTCATTGGCTATCTGGTCATTCTTCATTTTAGATTGTACCATCAAAATTTACAGGTAATGTACTTACAACTGATACTAATAAGGTCATATACCTTGAATAAATAGATCTAATTTTGAGATGAACTTTTGAGCAACCATTGGGCTGGTTATGGTTTTCAGTTATCCTTTTTTTCTTAATAATATTCTGTTTTGTAATTTTGAGTTTGAAATTTGAGTAAATATTATTATGTATTTATTATTTTTCTTTCTTTGTTTCCAGTATTTGCATGACAAACTCCTGAGGAAGCCTACAAAATGGCGAAACATGTAGAGAATTTTGTCTGTATGCACTTTGGAAACTCTATTATGTTTATTTTGATGGTTCATGTATATTTGTACATATGAATTTTCATATATTTTTTTGTAATAAAATTATATTTTTTATATTGAATATTGTGTAGTTGTTGCACCTTAAAAGTCCCAATACCTTCATATTCCTATATAGCTTCTTAATGAAGGGATGCGGTGCCTATGAGATACAGGTGACAGGTATTATTTTCAATTTCTCCCTACCTATAGTTTTCTGTCCCTAGAAAAAATGTTTTTTTTAAAGATGGTTGATGATCAATGCTTTAGCACAGTATAGCACAAGGAGAATTTCCCTCACTGTCCTTCCCTGTCCCTAGAAACAAGGATTAGCACAGTAAAACACACTGACACTCTCCCTACCTATAGTTTTCTGTCCCTAGAAAAAATGTTTTTTTAAAGATGGTTGATGATCAATGCTTTAGCACAGTATAGCACAAGGAGAATTTCCCTCACTGTCCTTCCCTGTCCCTAGAAACAAGGATTAGCACAGTAAAACACACTGACACTCTCCCTACCTATAGTTTTCTGTCCCTAGAAAAAATGTTTTTTTTAAAGATGGTTGATGATCAATGCTTTAGCACAGTATAGCACAAGGAGAATTTCCCTCACTGTCCTTCCCTGTCCCTAGAAACAAGGATTAGCACAGTAAAACACACTGACACTCTCCCTACCTATAGTTTTCTGTCCCTAGAAAAAATGTTTTTTTAAAGATGGTTGATGATCAATGCTTTAGCACAGTATAGCACAAGGAGAATTTCCCTCACTGTCCTTCCCTGTCCCTAGAAACAAGGATTAGCACAGTAAAGCACACTGACACTCTCCCTACCTATAGTTTTCTGTCCCTAGAAAAAATGTTTTTTTAAAGATGGTTGATGATCAATGCTTTAGCACAGTATAGCACAAGGAGAATTTCCCTCACTGTCCTTCCCTGTCCCTAGAAACAAGGATTAGCACAGTAAAACACACTGACACTCTCCCTACCTATAGTTTTCTGTCCCTAGAAATTTTTTTTTTTAAAGATGGTTGATGATCAATGCTTTAGCACAGTATAGCACAAGGAGAATTTCCCTCACTGTCCTACCCTGTCCCTAGAAACAAGGATTAGCACAGTGAAACACACTGACACTCTCCCTACCTATAGTTTTCTGTCCCTAGAAAAAATGTTTTTTTAAAGATGGTTGATGATCAATGCTTTAGCACAGTATAGCACAAGGAGAATTTCCCTCACTGTCCTTCCCTGTCCCTACAAACAAGGATTAGCACAGTAAAACACACTGACACTCTCCCTACCTATAGTTTTCTGTCCCTATAAAAAATGTTTTTTTAAAGATGGTTGATGATCAATGCTTTAGCACAGTATAGCACAAGGAGAATTTCCCTCACTGTCCTTCCCTGTCCCTACAAACAAGGATTAGCACAGTAAAACACACTGACACTCTCCCTACCTATCCTTCTCTTTCCCTAAACTAAAGGAATCCAGGTTAAGCAAGAAAAAAAAATGTCACTGTCCCTGCCTATGCTTCTCTTTCCCTGCTCCGGAACACACTACACTAGGCCGCCGTGCTGGCGGCCTTTTATAGTGTGGGGCGTGTACTAAACACCCTCAGCAATAATTGGCCACAGGCATCCTGCCTGTGGCCAATCATTGCTCTCCTCGCTGCCGGCGCTGTGATTGGCCAAGCATGCGGGGTCACAGTGCATGCTTGGCCAATCACAGCGCCTGGATGACACTGCGATGGCGTAGTGCATTGTGGGCCATTCGCGTCACTCGAATTAGGCGCGAACGGCCCAAATCGTTCGATCTTCATCGAACAGCCGATGTTCGAGTCGAACGTATGTTCGACTCGAACACCGAGCTCATCCCTAATGAGGAGAATGGAGCTGTAACCATGGGAGACCCAAAATTATAGGCGTTGAGGCCTTGGGTAAGATAAGGAAGGATATCCACTCCTGGTGGAGTGTCCCTACCGACATCTTAACAGGGAGGGTCTGGAAGCGGATAGGTCCCCCTGGGAGAACAGTACCATCAATCGCCAAGACCACCAATGGCGTGGTGAGGGGCAAAAGAGTAAGTCTCATGGATGATGCGATTTCCCAGTCCATGAAATTACCAGCGGCTCCGGAATCCAGATATGCTGAGACCGAATGAGAAGAAGCACCAACATGAAGGAACACAGAAAGCAGAAGACGAGAAGGGGAAGGTGATATTTCTGGGTCCAATACTCCACTTTCCAGATGAAGTGGACCCGAACGTTTTTCTGGACAAAGAGAGCAAGTGTCACGAAAATGACCTTTGCCCCCACAGTACAGACACAGACCAAGAGTTCTGCGCCTAGCACGTTCCTCTGGGGATAGCCTGGTCCGACCCAGCTGCATGGGTTCCTCAGCTGGTAGGAGATGCTCTACGGGTCGAAGAGAGGGGAGCTCAGGCTGACTAAGAACCAAGGAGTGCTGGCGTTGCTTTTCTAAGGTCCTCTCCTGAAAGCGAATATCGATCTGGTTACACAAGGAGATAACGCCGGCCAGATCAGTGGGGATGGTTCTTCCTGCTAATTCATCCTTCACTCTATCAGACAGGCCATGCAAAAAGGTTGCGACTAAGGCCTCATTGTTCCAGCTCAACTCAGCCGACAGTATGCGGAAATGAAGGGCATACTGTCCCACAGAAGCAGACTCTTGGCGGAGACGTAAAAGGGCGCTGGCCGCTGAAGAGACACGAGACGGTTCTTCGAAGATATTCCGAAAAAGTTTCAAGAAGCCAGACAGGCTAGAAACCACTGGATCATTCAGTTCCCACAGAGGGGCTGCCCAGGCTAAAGCTTCACCAGAGAGGAGGGAAATGATATAGGCTACCTTAGCCCGATCAGACAGGAAGTTTTGGGGCTGGAGCTCAAAATGAATCGTGCATTGGCTAAGGAACCCCCTGCAAGCCTTGGAGTCCCCAGAGAAACGGGACGGAGCTGGCAGTTGTAGTAAGTGTGTGGCTGCGACTGGTGCAATAGGTGCAGCCGCTGGTTGTATTTGAGGTTGCGGATTCAGGGTTCCCAAGGAGGCCTGAAGCTGCTCGAAGCGAGAAGCCAGATCCTGGAGGAATCGCATCACCTGAGTCTGATTCGATTCCTGGGTTTCAAGTCTGCGAACTATGCCCTGCAATGGATCATCCGCGGGGAGCAGGATGTCAGCCGGGTTCATGGCTGATCAAACTGTCAGGTCACCTGTGGCCAGGTGACAGATGCACACCGTAGGGGGACAGGAGTGCACCGCAAGGTAGTGAACCCTATGGCTGACTGCTGCGGATAGGAAACTGGGTGGTTGTGGAAAGCGGGACCAGAGGAGCACAACCGGGATCCTATGGGAAGCTAGAGCCAAGATTCCCCAGGGCGCGGAGTCTAAGACCCAGCAGGTCTTCTCCAGAGCCTCTAGTGGTGAGGATGTTATGCTGCAGGCTGGGTCCAGGTCGCGGCCCCTAGAGTCTCCTAGCTCACGCCCCGTAGGATAAGGGGACAAGAGGGGAAGCAGCAGCACAAGATATAAGAGTAACGAATAACAAGCTGAAGGTCAAGGGCCACAAGCAGACAAGGATAACGAAAGACAAGCCGAAGGTCAAGGGTCACGAGCAAACAGGGATATTTGGGGACAAGCCAATAACGTAACAGAAAGACAGACGTAGCACACGGCAGGCAGGAACCCAAACACACAATGCCTAACAAACACGTTGATCAGCAAAGCAGGCTTGCAGTGCACAGGTTAATATAGTGTTCTGTGATAGGGCCTGGGGTGGAGTCAGGCTGGGAGGAGATTATAAAGGAAGCCAGGTGAAAGGGTTCTGGCCTCTAAGATGAACACATGGGAAGGAAGGTAAGCTGACAGATAAACACTACTGCATATCCATGACAGTCTGCTATGTTTATACTCCTTTATCCTACCCAAAAAGTGGATGTGTGTATCACTACTACGTAATTGATGATGTCAAACGATGGGTTGTTTCTATGTAACTATGACAACCTCGTCTGGGCGGCCATCTTAATATTTTCACCACCAGGGGGTGGTGTTGTATTAAAATAGATTTTATTAAATAATTGAATAATTTTTTGACCTTAGCTTAGAAAAACACAAACTATCAAAAACTGTAATTTATGTGTCAATTTCCTAGACATTGCATCTACAACTCAGAAATATGGTTGTGAGACTGTTTGGATAAGGTCATTAACTTAACTTTTCGCATACCTTGAAAGCTAAGTCATGGCACAAGGAAAACTTCCCGGCTATTCAATATACAAGGAATATACATCAGTATTTTTCTATAAACTTTTCATAGGATTCCATATTTGCAACCCTTATCATAAAAAATATGTATGCATTAATGGGTTTTATGAATATCCAAACGATAGATTATGAAAATATTATGAAAGAAAAATTATTATTAAAATACATAAACCAATACATGTAAAATTATTCGCTTAATTATGCATAAGTACTTCAATATAATGTACTTATAGATATACTGGGGATTATTGCTAACCACTTACCGACCGCTACACGACTATATACGGCAGCAGAATGGCTCGGCTGGGCATATGGACGTACCTGTACGTCCCCTTTAAGAAGCGGCATTGTGGGCGCACGCCCGCCGCAAGCTCTGTGAGTCTGACCACGGGTCCACCGGGAGTCCCGCAATTATCTCACGGAGAGGAGGAACGGGGAAATGCTGATGTAAACAAGCATTTCCCCATTCTTCCTAGTGACAGGACACTGATCACAGCTCCCTGTGATCGGGAGCGGTGATCAGTGTCGTGACACACGTAGCCCATCCCCCCTACAGTTAGAACACATCCCTAGGACACACTTAACCCCTTCAGCGCCCCCTACTGGTTAACCCCTTCACTGCCAGTAACATTTACACAGTAATCAATGCATTTTTATAGCACTGATCGCTGTATAAATGTGAATGGTCCCAAAATAGCACCAAAAGTGTCCGATGTGTCCGCAATAATGTCGCAGTCACGATAAAAGTCGCTGATCGCTGCCATTACTAGTAAAAAAACATTATTAATAAAAATTCCATAAAACTATTCCCTATTTTGTAGATGCTATAACTTTCAATAAACGCTTATTGCAATTTTTTTTTACCAAAAATATGTAGAATACATTTTGGCCTAAACTGAGGAAAAAAATATTTTTTATATATTTTTTGGGGATATTTATTATAGCAAAAAGTAAAAAATTTCTGCTTTTTTTTCAAAATTGTCGTTCTTTTTTTTTTATAGCGCAAAAAATTTAAACAGCAGAGGTGATCAAATACCACCAAAAGACAGCTCTATTTGTGGGAAAAAAAGGACGTAAATTTTGTTTGGGAGCCACGGCGCATGACCGCGCGATTGTCAGTTAAAGCGATACAGTGCGGAATTGCAAAAAGTGCTCTGGTCCATGGCCAGCCAAATGGTTCGGGGCTGAAGTGGTTAATATGATTGTTATGCAATACATAATGCAATATGTTTCATTTGTGAATAAGCCCTCTCTTGTTGCTTAATCCTGGAAACAAAAATGAGGTCTGTGAGCTCAGCTGAAATATGAGTCTCTAGTCTAAACACTATCCATGGGTCCTCTCCTTATCTTTAAAGTGGTGTTCCAGCCTAAAAAAAAAAAAAAAAAATACATGAAAATACATGAAATAAATAGAAAAAAAAATAGGAAAAAATTGTACTCACCAAAAAGGGCGGTTGCTATGCGGAACTTGCGGATCTGCCTCTTCATCCACCGCAGCAGGTCTTCTTTCTCGTCCTCCGTCGCGGTGTCTTCTGGGGAATGTGGCGCGCTGCCTTCTGGGAACTGTGTGTATCCCAGAAAGCAGCCGCCCATTCACAAATCAGTGCGAGACTCGCGCATGCGCAGTAGGAAACGGGCAGTGAAGCTGAAAGGCTTCACTGCCTGTTTCCCTTAGTGAGGATGGTGGCGCCGGGACCCTCCACGATCAAGGGGTCGGCCTCAGGGGGGCCTGACATCGCGGGGGCCTAGGACAGGTAAGTGCCCTATTAAAAGTCAGCAGCTACAGTGTTTGTAGATGCTGACTTTTAAAAAAAAAAATGCGGGTGGAATCCCGTTTAAGTGTCAAAGGCTCTTAATTTACAACCTGGGATAATGCAAGGAGCCCAGAGTGTCTCACAAAAAAACAAATCTCTTCTCTAAAGAGAGCGAACTTACTTTCAACTTTAGAATTATTATTTTTTAAACAAGATGGCTTTTGGTTTGTTCATAGCATATATATGAAAAATATACAATATAAAGGCCTCAGGAATTAATTATTTTTAACCCCAATAGTTCTGACAAGTTTATGGGTATAAGATTTACCCACAATTTCATGTTTTTCTCACACAGCTAGGAGGGAGAATGAGAATCTGCTGCTGCTGAAAAGGTACTGTTTTAATCAAGCTAAATAATATTTTATTATGCTATATATGTTATAACATAATAAGGTATTAATTATCTATTTACTGTGAAATTACTGGTTTGAAGTTATAACTTCAAACTTCAGTAATTTGTTCATTAAGCCACCTGCTTGAGTACAGTTTTTAATAATATAGCAAATTATCTTAAAAACAATATATAATAATAATTTGTATATTACTTATGGTAATTAACCCCGTGCCACCCAGGCCAATTCTGACACTTCTCTCCTACATGTAATAATCATAATTTTTTTGCTTGAAAATTACTCAAAACCCCTAAACATTATATATATGTTGTTTTAGCAGACACCCTAGGGAATAAAATGACGGTCGTTGCAACTTTTTATGTCACACGGTATTTGCGCAGCAATTTTTCAAAGCGTTTTCTTTTGGAAAGAAACTGTTTCATGAATAAAAAAAAAAACACTAAAGTTAGCCAGATTTGTTTGTATAATATGAAAGATGATGTTACGCTGAGTAAATAGATACCTAACATGTCACGCTTTAAAATTACGCACACTTGTGCAATGGCGCCAAACTTCAGTACCTAAAAATTTCCATAGACGACGCTTTAAAACGTTTTGCAGGTTACCAGTTTAGAGTTACAGAGGAGGTCTAGTGCTAGAATTATTGCTCTCGATTTAACAATCACTGTGTATGTAACCTGTGTGTATCTGGCTCTGATACTAGCCAGTGCCTCACCAGCCACTGACCTCACCGCACGTCCCTGACCCATAGTACATAATTTGTATATGATAGCAGACAAATGCCTGGTGGCACTGCCAGTTAAGGAAAGAGTGCTCAGGCAATAGCAGAATGCAGTGGCGGCTGGTGAAGTTTTAGGATTTGGGGGGGCGACAGACTCCGCCCTTTCCTTTTTGATCCCTCCCACTTCTCATAAGCCCCACCCCTTATAGAATACTCACTCCGTCCCCTGTATTCCACTTGCTTCCACCCATAGTGTCAGGAGTATACAGCCCCAGCATCACAGCACAGGGTATACAGCCCAGCATCACTGCACAGAGTATACAGCCCCAGCATCACAGCACAGAGTATACAGCCCCAGCATCACAGGACCAATTTTACAGCCCCAGCATCACAGGTCAGAGTGTACAGCTCAGCCTCACAGATCAGGGTATATAGTGCAGTCACAGTCACAGATATATTACACCCTCCTGTACATATTACCCCCCCTGTACATATTAGCCCCCTCCCTGTACATATTACACCCACCTGTACATATTACCCTCCTCCCTGTACATATTAGACCCACCTGTACATATTAACTCCCATCCCTGTACATATTACACCCTCCAGTTCATATTCTCCCCCCCTCTTCCCTGTACATATTTCCCCCCTCCTTGTACATAGTACACCCACCTGTACATATTACCCCCTCCTGTACATATTACCCTCCTCCCTGTACATATTACCCCCCTCCTTGTACATATTACACCCCCGACCCCGTACATATTACCCTCCTCCCTGTACATATTACACCCTGCTGTACATATTTCCCCCCTCCTTGTACATAGTACACCCTCCTGTACATATTAACCCCTCCTGTACATATTACCCCCCCTGTACATATTACCCCCCTTTCCTGTACATATTACACCCTCCTGTACATATTAACTCCCCCTGTACATATTAACCGCCCTGTACATATTAACCCCTTCCTTGTACATATTACCCCCCTGTACATATTAACCCCCTCCTGTACATATTACCCCCCTGTACATATTAACCCCCCTGTACATTTTAACCCCCCCTGTACATATTAACCCCATTCCCTGTACATATTACACCCTCCTGTACATATTAACCCCCCTGTACATATTGCCCCCCTCTCCTGTACATATTACACCCTCCTGTACATATTAACTCCCCTGTACATATTAACTCCCCCTGTACATATTAACCCCTCCTGTACATATTAACCACCTCCCTGTACATATTACCCCCCATACATATCACCCCCCCTCTCTGTATGTAGTACACCCTACCTGTACACAATACCCCCTCTTGCCCACATTTACCCCCTTCCTTTTACACGTCCCCTCATGTATTGCATCCTCCATGTACATATTGGCCCCCATCCCCCTACACATTGCCTTCTTGTTCCTGCACTTGTCCACCATCTCCAAAAATATACCTGGCAGGGGTTAAAGCTGAAGCTGTCACTGACTCACATTCTCTCCTCACGTTCTTGAGATCGCTAATCTGCCGACCTGTCAGTTCCTTGGAGTACACAGGACATCAAAGCTGAGAAAAGTCAGATGACATAACAAGTCACTGAAGTCAAGCCAGAGAACTGCAGGCTTCCGTTCCCAGAGCAGAGAGAGGTCTGAATCTGAGGAAGGCATGGCGCCGTGAGCTTCAGCTTACCTGTTGATGTACCGCTCGGGCAGTGCGTTCCACGGAGCTGTGAGTGCTGACGTCACTTCCTGTAATCGCCTAGTGTATATACCGGAAGTGAAGTCGGAACAGAAAGCACCGCCCAGGTAGGGCAGTGAAAAGTCTATGCAAATGCACCCGCCCGGCGGCCATAATACAGTCTATCGCGCCGGAAGCTGTGGCGCGATCGACCGTGCCACAAAGGCGATTTTTGGCTGCAAATGAAGTGCCTAGGCTGCAATCTCGTAATTGCATAGACGTGGCACTTCCCATACTTTACTGTGCCCGGCACCCAGACACAGTGCACATAAGGACATTTTTTTTAAAAAAAAATTTTTAAAGGGACATTTTTAAATAAAAAAAAATTTTATTATTATTTTTTGACTGCCTGTGGGTGTGGGGGGGGGGCGGCGCCCAGCCGCCCCCTATGGACGAGCCGCCACTGGCAGAATGAATATATGAAACAGCTGAGCTTTTATTTTATTTTTTCTTATAATGCTGAGTGTGTATAAATGTATCAGAATTCATGTTTTAGTATCTTTTCAGTAAAGTATAAGAGCACCCAAAGTTAAACAAAATTTGTTGTAATGCTTCCATATGAATACAGTAAATGACCCCTTATGTCTAATAATTTAAAATGTCTCAAAGATTGTGTCAGTAAATTTAGAGAAATAATAGCACTTATGAATCAGCTGTGTATAATACCTTTTTATTCTTGGGCTTCTGTTAACTGAGCCATGAGTGTGTGAGCAGTAAAAACACATTGCAAAAAAAGGTCCTCTTGTGTACACAGATTTTAGAATTGAAGTAGCGTTCTTCTCTCTGAGTATTATCAGGGGTATTTGTTCCCTCTGTTAGGAAGAATGAATCATGTGGGTTAACAAAATCTCCCTCTGATAGTCGGATTGATGTGTACTGTTGAGAATAATATTTTATTTTTCGTCCAGTGAAGTTAGTTGTTTAAATAGAATACATAATCGGCCAAATGATCAGACCTAAAGTAACTGTGACTTGCAGTTAACTAAACAGGTGCAAAGTTACAAGCCATAATGCTAAATAAGTTTAGGATGGCAAATGCTGCACAAACATGGACTCTTCAAAGCAATATCTAAGGCTCAATCAGGTAATTTGACTGCATAGTCTCTGTAAAGCCAGCCATAGACAGAGCGATTTTCTTCCCATGGTTGCAGGAAAGAAAATCGCTTGTTCCCCCCATCAACACATTCAGTGATGATGGGGGAATCTCTCCAGCGGAGCCATTGTGTTCTCCCACCGGGGGGCAGGAGAACACAGTGATTACTACTAGCGAATAAAAGCCGCTAGCAATAATCACATGTAAAATCTGACAGGCTAGTTGTACCTAAGTTGATCGATTTATCAACGTGGTTACAATCGGCCTGCCCATACATGGTTCAAATCTCAGCCGTTCCCTGCTGAACCCACCGAGATTTGAACTGACTATGGCTGGCTTAAGACTCTATAACAACAGAGAGTCAAGCTGAGATAGACTTCAGTAGTACAGTACAAAACACAGATACATGTAATTACCCTTACAGTGAAGTCCAGGGCAGTCCCAGTCAAATGGGTGAATTGCTAGAGGGACCTAATGCTGAAGGACAAAGGGCCACCCCACAAGACCTGGAGCACTCCAGAGTGGAGCAGCATTCAGGAAGGGGCTACTCACACTAGCAGGGTCTTCCAAAGAAGCTGCTACTATTAAACTCCTGTCTGGCTGTCCACATACTGGTTCTGACAGTGGAGAGCCTATCACCTGGCTGCAGATCACTTGCTCAGCTACCTCTTTCTCATCAAGTGTGGCCATTCTGAGCTACAGAGGGAGAGAAGCTGTAAAATACATCTTCTCAGGAAGTTGTGGAAAATGGCGCTGAAGGGTTCTGCGCCTGCATCTGAGTGTGGTGAGTAAATGGGCACTCTGCTACAGTTCTTGGCTCAGAGATATTGGTAATGAAAACAAGGATGATTCACAAAGCTCCTGTAAGTGCCGCATACTGTCACATAAATAACTGAACGCTTTTTTGAATAACTTGGTATTAGTTTGCTCTTGATAGTATCTACATCTGCACACAATGCCTTACTTAAAATCTACTCAATTTTATTTTACATGGTATTTTTTCATGTTTATATGTTAATATGGTACTGTATTTTTCATGTTTATATGTTATTCTTCTTTTGTATGCATACTTTAGCCAACAAATAAAAAAGTCATAAAAAAAGTAAAATTCACAAGTTCCCTTCATACTAGGCTAAACAGCTACCTTTCAAATTAAACTAACCCCCTATTGTAGTAACATATAGTAACATATGGGTTTTGGGGAGGAACCATTGAACACAGTAAGGTACCAAGAGATCAACACTTCCATAAGTGTCAGACAGTTTCAGAAGAGCCTCTGGGTGGTTATCCCTCCTTATCAGACCAGCATTTGGCAGTGTGGGCCCTGAGAGGTAAGTGTATATTTTTTAGTTTACAGAGAAAAAATATATAAGAAATGTATTTATGTAACAAAGACATTTGAAAATACAACAGGTCCCTGGAACTCGCTAAGCAAGTTTGGGAGGACAAGACTAATCCCTAGTGATGAGCCGAACACCCCCGGGTTCGGTTCGCACCAGAACCCGCGAACGGACCGAAAGTTCGCACGAACATTAGAACCCTATTAAATACAATAGATGCGAACGTTCGGATTCTAAAGTGCTAATTATAACGACTATTATCCATGTTATTGTCCGAAACAGAGTTTGGGAACCCGGGTTGTGCACCAGGGGACATGTATCAATGCAAAAAGAAGTTTTAAAAACGGACGTTTTCCGGGAGCAGTCATTTTAATGATGCATAAAGTTAAAAAAAAAAAGTCAAATATTCCTTTAAATATTGTACCTGGGGGGTGTCTAAAGTATGCCTGTGAAGTGCCACGTGTTTCCCGTGTTTAGAACTGTCCCTGCACAAAATAACATTTCTAAAGGAAAAAAAGCCATTTAAAACTGCTTGCGGCTTTAATGCAATGTCTGGTCCCGGTAATATGGATGAAAATCTTTATGAAAAATGGCATAGCTACCCCATCAACCCCCCCCCCCCTACCCCAGCCCATTACCAGCCCCTTTGGGTCTTGTATGGATATTAAGGGGAACCCCGCACACAAACTAAAAAAGGCCCTATATACTCTGAACAGCCGTATACAGGCGGTGCATACAAGACAGGGACTGTAGGTTTGTTCTTATGTAGAATCTGTTTGTAATTTTGAACAGCTGCATTGTTTAAGTGTAGCTCCATGCCAAATTCCTTTTTTTTAGCTTTTTGGAAAACATAGGGAACGGTTATCACCCCTGTCACATTTTTTTTGCTGTCTGTGCCCCTGTTCAGAACATTTCACCTCACTTTGCATCCCAATGACAACTGTTTTTGAAATGTGGTGTTTTTATTGAAACAAGGATTGGTGATAAAGCATCAGTAGAGAGGAGACACCTTTCTCCCATATTAATTCTTACAGGAGAGAATTTTCCTTCCAAGGGGTAGATTTCCTCTCACTTCCTGTTGTCTTCTTCCGTTTGCAAGTAGGAGTCGTTTGTAAGTTTGATGTTTGAAAGTAGGGACCTGCCGTATATACTCTGCAGAAATTGGCCCCTTAGGTGTTGGTGTTGGCACAACACTGTAAGCACTCACAGTTACTCTTGGTGGGTGCTGGAACGCCCTGCTGTCAACTATTATATCAGGAATTGTAATAACATATAATTGTTGATCAGTGGTAGTAAAAATTGGGCCTTTGATGGTGGTGCTGGTGCCACAACACTGTAAGGCCTGACAGTTACTCTTGGTGGGCGCAGCAATGGGCCCTGCTGTGAATTATTCGATCAATAATTATAATTGCATGCCCCTGTTGAATAGGGGCTGAAAAATTGGGCCTTTGGTGGTGGTGGTGGTGGTGGTGGTGCTGGTGCCACAACACTGTAAGGCCTGACAGTTACTCTTGGTGGGCGCAGCAATGGGCCCTGCTGTGAATTATTCGATCAATAATTATAATTGCATGCCCCTGTTGAACAGGGGCTGAAAAATTGGGCCTTTGGTGGTGGTGGTGGTGGTGATGGTGGTGCTGGTGCCACAACACTGTAAGGCCTGACAGTTACTCTTGGTGGGCGCAGCAATGGGCCCTGCTGTGAATTATTAGATCAATAATTATAATTGCATGCCCCTGTTGAACGTGGGCTTAAAAATTGGGCCTTAGGCACTGGTGGCACAACACTGCAACCCCTCACAGATACTGTACTTGGAGCACAGCAATGAGGCCTGTTGCAAAGTATTGCATCAAAAATTTTAATTACACGCCCCTGTTAAACAGGGGCTGAAAAATTGGGCCTTAGCCACTGGTGGCGTCACCCATAAACCAAAATGATCTTCCAAGCTATCATCATTAATCGTATCATTGAGGAGGAGGAGGAGGATAGCCAGTCAACATAACAGCACAGGCACTCAGCATCAGCATCAGTCTTGAAGGGATGTGACATTTTAAAATCAATTAGTCTGTTATATCAGCATCAGGTGTGTGGTAGCTGGTGGTGATCCAAGACTGGTTCATCTTGATGAAAGTCAGTCGATCAACCGAGTCGGTGGACAGGCGCACCCTGTGATCCGTGACAAATCCTCCAGCAGCACTGAATGTGCGTTCTGAAAGAACGCTGGATGCAGGACAGGCCAGTAGCTCAATTGCATACTGTGCAAGCTCTGGCCAGTGATCCATCCTCAAGACCCAGTAAGCCAGAGGATTTTCGGTGGGGAAGGTGTCCAAGTCTGACCTTGCCCCTAGGTATTCCTGGACCATGTATATTCAGACGCTGGTGATGGTTGCTGGAACCGATCATACTTTGGGGCTGCGGACTAAAGAATTGTCTGAACGCATCGGTCAGACGGCCACCTTCCCCACCGCTCCTTCTTTGACTGCCCGAAGCCTCAGCAACTCGTTGTCCAGGACCAGGAGTTTGTAACCTCCCAGTCTCTGGGAACGCGTTGCACAGACCTTTCTGCAAGGCCTCCCGGAGTTGTCTCATCCTCTGCTCCCTCTGCGACGGTAAGATAAGGTCTGCAACCTTACCCTTGTACCGTGGATCAAGGAGAGTGGCCAGCCAGTAATGGTCCCTCTCCTTGATCCGAAGAATACGAGGATCCTTCCGCAGACTTTGCAGGATCAGGGAGGCCATGCAGGGTAGGTTAGCTGAGGCATTCAGTCCGGAGTCCTCTGGGTCACTAAGGACGACATGATCCGCAGCCACCTCCTCCCAGCCACGTACAAGTCCACTGGTTTCTTGGGACTGTAAATCATCCCTAAAAGACTGCTGCTGATGATGCTGTGTGCCAGCCTCCACCTCCATGCTGACACAATCCTCCTCCTCCTCCTCCTCCTCCTCTTCCTGTGCGATGGGTGGGACAGAAGGAACACTGTCTGGGTAAAGGGGGCCTTGAGAGGCAAGGAAGTCCTCCTCTTCCTGCCTCTGTTCTGCCTCAAGTGCCCTGTCCATTATTCCACGCAGCGTGTGCTCCAACAGGTGGACAAGAGGTACAGTGTCACTGATGCATGCACTGTCACTGCTCACCATCCTCGTGGCCTCCTCAAATGGTGCCAGGACAGTGCATGCATCCCTGATCATGCCCCACTGGCGTGGTGAAAAAAACCCGAGCTCCCCTGACCCTGTCCTGGTGCCGTAGTCGCACAGGTACTCATTGATGGCCCTCTGCTGCGTGTGCAGCCACTGCAGCATGGCCAACGTTGAGTTCCACCTGGTGGGCATGTCACATATAAGGCGGTTCTTGGGCAGGTTCAACTCCTTTTGCAGCTCAGCCAGGCGAGCACTGGCATTATAAGATCTGCGGAAATGCACACAGACTTTCCTGGCCTGCCTCAGGACATCCTGTAAGCCCGGGTACCTGCCCAAGAACCGCTGCACCACCAGGTTAAGGACGTGAGCCATACAGGGCACATGGGTCAGTTGTCCCTGTCGGAGGGCGGAGAGGAGGTTGGTGCCATTGTCGCAAACCACCATTCCTGGCTTAAGCTGGCGTGGCGTCAACCACCTCTCGGCCTGCCCCTGCAGAGCAGACAGGACCTCTGCCCCAGTGTGGCTTCTGTCCCCCAAACACACCAGCGCAAGCACGGCATGGCATCTTTTTGCCTGCGTACTTGCGTAGCCCCTTGAACGCCTACGGAGCACCGCTGGTTCCGAGGACAAACCACAGGAAGAGGCCATGGAGGAAGAAGAAGAGGAGGGGGTGGAGGAGAGAGGTGTGTCACAACCAGTAGTAGCATTTTGGAGGCGTGGCGGTGGAACAACCTCCAACACTACTGCACCTTGTCCTGCATCCTTCCCAGCTGCCAAAAGAGTGACCCAATTGGCCGTGAAAGAAAGGTAACGTCCCTGTCCATGCCTGCTGGACCATGAGTCAGCGGTAATATGCACCTTACCGCTGACCGCCCTGTCCAGCGAGGCCAAGACATTGCCTTCCACATGCCTGTAGAGAGCCGGAATCGCCTTCCGTGCGAAAAAGTGGCGTTTGGGAACCTGCCACTGAGGAACCGCACATTGCACAAACTCACGGAAGGGGGCCGAGTCTACCAACTGAAAAGGCAGCAGTTGAAGCGCTAGCAATTTAGCCAGGCTAGCATTCAACCGCTGGGCATGTGGATGGCTGGGAGTGAACTTCTTTCGACGGTCCAGCAGCTGGGGCAGGGAAATTTGCCTGCTAGAATCGGACGTTGGTGTACTGCTAGCAGAGTGCCCGCAAGTACTTGCCTGTGACACACCTAATTCTACACCTTGATTCCTCTCAGAGCAGGTTTCAGAGAGGAGTGAAGGTATAGTGGGGTTGGAGATCCCAGCTGATGCGGTGCAAGAAGAGGTCAGCTTTGTTCTTTGGTGTGGGTCTTTAAGGTAGGCTTGCCAACGAGCTGCATGGCAGGTCAACATATGTCTGATCAAGCATGTGGTGCCCAAGCGGCTGATGTTTTGGCCACGCGATATACGCTTGAGACATATGTTGCAAACAGCAGCTGTGCGATCTGATGCACTCGCCTCAAAAAAGGCCCACACCAAAGAACTTTTTGAATGACGGGCAGAGGCAGCGCCCTGCACAGGCGGAGCTCTGCGGTGTGATTCCGTCGGTGTGCTGCCCATACGCTGGCCACTCAAGGGCATCCTGCCTCGTTGGAGATGTGCCTCCTCCTCATCCTCCTCCTCCTCTCTCCTATTAGGCACCCACGTGGAGTCAGTGACCTCATCATCCCCTCCCTCCTCATCACTGGAGCCAATCTGGCAGTATGCTGCAGCTGCTGGAGCATGACTGCCAGATTGGTGTCCTTCTCGAGCATCCCCTCTCTCTGCTCTCACGCTGCTGCCTTCCTCTAGCTGGGTATCA
This sequence comes from Rana muscosa, assembly GCA_029206835.1. Lineage (NCBI taxonomy): Eukaryota > Metazoa > Chordata > Amphibia > Anura > Ranidae > Rana > Rana muscosa. The sequence continues at coordinate 942,895,082 of CM055116.1, forward strand.
TCATCAGATCCTTCCAAACGCTGGGCATCCTCCTGGAGCATGTACCCAACACTGTGCTCAAACAGTTCGGGGGACTCCTCAGGAGGAGGACATGGTGGGTCTAGGGAAGGATTGACTAATGAAGATAATGATACCAGAGAAGAGGACGCTTTGGCAGCTGCTTTGCCAGTACCCTGAGCCTGGGTGAGAGAGGATGAGGAGGATGAGGTGGGCTTGGTCATCCACTCTACCAAGTCTTCGGCATGATGTGGCTCAACATGTCCAGCTGCCGAAAAGAAGGACAAGCGTGTCCCATGGCCATGTGCTGATGACAATGCACCGCGTCCACGACCAGCACTGTTGCCCCCAGACACAGAGCCTGCTTGCCCTCTTTTTTTGCCTCCTGACTGTCTGCCTCTCCTTGTTTGCCTTCCAGACATTTTAATGGATGGCCTGCAGGGAGATGGGAAAAAGAGCAATAAGGGCTACCTTCAGGTGTATACTGTGCAGGAGGCTTAGCAACAATGACACTGACACTGTCCCCTGCCTATCCTTCTCTGTCCCTAAACACAAGGATTGAAAATATGGAACAGCAAAATTGGTTTAGAACAGAATAGCACACTGACACTTTCCCTCACTGTCCTACTCTGTCCCTCCCTACAAACAAGATTTAGCACAGAATAGCACACTGATAATTTGCACGAGTGTCCTTCTCTGTCCCTAAACTCAAGGATTTGAAATATGGAACAGCAAAATTGGTTTAGAACAGAATAGCACACTGTCAGTTTCACTCACTGTACCTCTCTGTCCCTAAACTCAAGGATTTGAAATATGGAACAGCAAAATTGGTTTAGAACAGAATAGCACACTGACACTTTCCCTCACTGTCCTACTCTGTCCCTCCCTACAAACAAGATTTAGCACAGAATAGCACACTGAAAATTGCCACGAGTGTCCTTCTCTGTCCCTAAACTCAAGGATTGAAAATATGGAACAGCAAAATTGGTTTAGAACAGAATAGCACACTGACACTTTCCCTCACTGTCCTACTCTGTCCCTCCCTACAAACAAGTTTTAGCACAGAATAGCACACTGATAATTTGCACGAGTGTCCTTCTCTGTCCCTAAACTCAAGGATTTGAAATATGGAACAGCAAAATTGGTTTAGAACAGAATAGCACACTGTCAGTTTCACTCACTGTACCTCTCTGTCCCTAAACTTAAGGATTGAAAATATGGTTCAGCAAAATTGGTTTAGAACAGAATAGCACACTGACACTTTCCCTCACTGTCCTACTCTGTCACTCCCTACAAACAAGATTTAGCACAGAATAGCACACTGATAATTTGCACGAGTGTCCTTCTCTGTCCCTAAACTCAAGGATTTGAAATATGGAACAGCAAAATTGGTTTAGAACAGAATAGCACACTGTCAGTTTCACTCACTGTACCTCTCTGTCCCTAAACTCAAGGATTGAAAATATGGTTCAGCAAAATTGGTTTAGAACAGAATAGCACACTGACACTTTCCCTCACTGTCCTACTCTGTCCCTCCCTACAAACAAGTTTTAGCACAGAATAGCACACTGATAATTTGCACGAGTGTCCTTCTCTGTCCCTAAACTCAAGGATTTGAAATATGGAACAGCAAAATTGGTTTAGAACAGAATAGCACACTGTCAGTTTCACTCACTGTACCTCTCTGTCCCTAAACTCAAGGATTTGAAATATGGAACAGCAAAATTGGTTTAGAACAGAATAGCACACTGACACTTTCCCTCACTGTCCTACTCTGTCCCTCCCTACAAACAAGTTTTAGCACAGAATAGCACACTGATAATTTGCACGAGTGTCCTTCTCTGTCCCTAAACTCAAGGATTTGAAATATGGAACAGCAAAATTGGTTTAGAACAGAATAGCACACTGTCAGTTTCACTCACTGTACCTCTCTGTCCCTAAACTCAAGGATTTGAAATATGGAACAGCAAAATTGGTTTAGAACAGAATAGCACACTGACACTTTCCCTCACTGTCCTACTCTGTCCCTCCCTACAAACAAAATTTAGCACAGAATAGCACACTGAAAATTGCCACGAGTGTCCTTCTCTGTCCCTAAACTCAAGGATTGAAAATATGGAACAGCAAAATTGGTTTAGAACAGAATAGCACACTGACACTTTCCCTCACTGTCCTACTCTGTTCCTCCCTACAAACAAGATTTAGCACAGAATAGCACACTGAATATTGCCACGAGTGTCCTTCTCTGTCCCTAAACTCAAGGATTGAAAATATGGAACAGCAAAATTGGTTTAGAACAGAATAGCACACTGACACTTTCCCTCACTGTACCTCTCTGTCCCGAAACTCAAGGATTGAAAATATGGTTCAGCAAGATTGGTTTAGAACAGAATAGCACACTGACACTTTCCCTCACTGTACCTCTCTGTCCCTACAAACAAGGATTAGCACAGAATAGCACACTGTCACTGACACTCTCCCTACCTATCCTTATCTGTCCCTAAACACAAGGAATCCAGGATTAGTAAAGGAAAAATAATGACACTGTCCCTGCCTATGCTTCTCTTTCCCTGCTCCGGAACACACTACACAAGGCCGCCGCGCTGGCGGCCTTTTATAGTGTGGGGCGTGTACTAAACCCCCTCAGCAATAATTGGCCACATGCATCCTCTGCCTGTGGCCAATCATTGCTCTCCTCGCTGCCGGCGCTGTGATTGGCCAAGCATGCGGGGTCACAGTGCATGCTTGGCCAATCACAGCGCCTGGATGACACTGCGATGGTGTAGTGCATTGTGGGCCGTTCGCGTCACTCGAATTTCACTCGTATGTTCGACTCAAACACGAAGCTCATCCCTACTAATCCCTGAAGTCCTTTACAGCTGACTGTAACCAACAGCAGCATTAAAAAGGGAATTGCAACTATAATAACAGAGAATTACAAAAAAATAAAAAATAATTCAGTACTTTCAAGTCCTGAGAAGTTCTTGTTGTTGACACACAAATATGTAATGGTTAGGAATGAAGTGGGTATGAGTAATCAATAAATGATAGTACATTTAGAGTCCAAGAGCCAACAGTGCCATTTATCCAGAACGCCTCTCATCTACTACTAAGGGATGTAAATAGCGATTCAAATTGGGCCTTTTGGTTAAAAGAGAAGTTCAGGATTTTTTTTTTCAAGTATCATATTTATCTAGGTCCCCTGCCAGCTCTAAGACTGAGAACTGAGCGATCAAAGGCCGCTGATCACTTGCTTATCAGTGCTCTTTGAGGAGAGAGCTGGTGACTGTCAGTCACCGCTGTCTGTTCTGCCCCCTCCTTGCTCTCTGGAGCGCTGGGCTTTAGAGGGGCGGGAGTGACTGGCTCAGCCTCTCAGCGGCTCACTGAGAGGATGAGCTGGGTGCCAGTCCAGGGTTATCGGCGGATCCCGACCATACTGTTGCAATCTTTCCCCAACCTAGACTGACTCTGTGACGTCAGCCGACAGCAGGCTTTAGCCCTCTGTCTGCTGAAAATGGGTCACAGGAGTGCAGAATGAACTGCACTCCTGTGATCCACAGGAGAAGTACAGCCATATGAGCTTTGGCTGTACTTCTCTTTTAAGAAGACAATTATAAAAATCTGGGAATTTCTGCTATTTCCAAGCTCTAGTTAACCTTTTCCTTGCAGTCAGGATATGGGTCAAAACATTTCTATGGTCAGTTGTCAGTTCCCATATGGAAAAGTGTGAGTGCCGGATCTAGTATTAGTGGATGTCAGAGAAGAGGGGAAATGTAATACAGCCTTCCAGTATGGGGCACATTCCAAAAAAGATGGTACGGATATATTTTTTTCGTATGTGTTTCCAATTTTATATCATTTAAAGTAGAATTCTAGCCATTACTTTTTTCTTGTTTTTTTCTTGTTTGGCTAGAATGTAGAAGATTTAAAGTGTCATTAAACTCACATCATAAAAACCGATCAATAAATGGTGTATTACATGCAGAGGCGGCTCTTTAATTAGGCAAATTAGGCGGTCGCCTAAGGCCTCGCACTCACAGGGGCCTCGCGGCCGCCTAACTTACCCAATGCATTACCCCAGCTTTGAGGGACAGGGGACCTTAACGCTGCTGTGCTCAGGCATATGAATATCGGTGATACCAACCCTTGTGACGTCAATGACCCAGCATGCCCTCAATGATATCACAAGGGGGCGGGTTCACCGGGTGGCCCCTGCCCCTTAGTTATTAAAGAGCAGGATCTGGGGGCCGCCTTGTTAAAGGGGGCTTCCAGATTCTGATAACCCCTCTGCCCGCAGACCCCCACAACCACCGGCCAGGGTTGTGGGGAAAGAGGCTGTTGTCCTTGAATTATTTTTCCCATCATGGGTGTGAGTGGGGCCCCATGTGAAGTTTTTTGCCTAAGGCCTCACAAAGCCTAGAGCCACCTCTGATTACATGCTGTTCATACTCACTCAGTCACTATGGGAGTCATTTTCTGTATTCTGCAAAAAAAAAAAAAAAAAAGGTTAATCCTGCTGTTCTCTGCCTCCCCCTCCTGTTGATGTCCCCTCCGGTGTTAGGGATTTTGCAGAGCAGTGTTGGCAGCTACTGCACATGCTCAGTTTTCAGTGAGTTTCTATGCTGAGCATTTCCTCCCTATGACATCTGAGCAGCCCATGCGACTATAGAGTCACAAATACGGGCGTATACACTCTGGTAAATGACAGCTCACTCGCTTTCTCCTCCTCCTACTAACCAGCTAAACACAATGGAGGTGGGATATTACATCATGTTGATTGATGGAAGCTTTACCTCCCTCTTATTCTAAGACCCAGGCTAAAAGGGGAGTGACACAGACTGCGACTGGCAGAAATCTGGCCAAACCCTGTTATTGCCAAAAAATAATAAAGATTTGATTTCAAATGTAATTTGTATGACAATTAAAACAGTTTATTGATATTAATTATTTATTTTTACTCCAAAGGATTTTTTTAACATGTGACCAGCAGCAGAGGACTAGAAGCTCCTCCTGACGCTGTTTCCCTGCAGAAAGGCTAGGAAAGAGCTGGGTCATGCGATAGCTGCATATCGATTAGGAAAAAGGTACTTAAAGTGGAACTTTCATCTTTCCATCTATTAAATCTTCTGCCCTTGTTGTTTTATCTTTGGATAGTAAAACATTTTTTTTCTGCCAGTAAATACCTTATACAGCCCACTTCCTGTTTCTTGTCTGGAAAAAAGTCTAGGCTAATGACATCATGCACAGCTCTCTCTCTCTCTCACTCTCGTAAGAGTTTGCCAGGAAGGGAGAGGGGCTGTGTCATAAGAAAGCCAATGAGAGCTGCAGAGCTGGAGGTGTGCCTCTGTGTGTCTGTGTAAATCCAGAAAGTGAACAGGCAGCAGCTTCAGCTGCCCACAGTTAAAATGCAGCCAGACTCAGTGAAGGGGGATTTCTGCAGCATATTTGGCAAGTACAGAATCACATTATATATAAAATAATATGCAAAGTGGTTGGAGGGAAGCTTCAGAATGGCTGTTTTATTACAAATTATGTGAGCAGACTACAGTTCCTCTTTAAATGTTTTTATTTTAAAATAATTACAGTGCCACAATCCACATATAGAAAGAGGAGGGATAGTGTAAATAAAACAGTGTGCTTTTAGTATCACGTTAAAGAAGTAATGACACATTTGTTACCAGAGTATAAAAGGGTTAGAACCTCTGTTTTATTTTTTTATCATTGCCTGTGTCTCCATTAGAGAGATTTCCACTTACATCATGTAAATAGGGCAGCTGAATGAATCAATGCAAAATAAAAATTAAAGTGGAGTTCCACGCAAAAATGGAACTTTCGCTTTTCGGAATCCTCCCCCCCTCTGTTGTCACATTTGGCACCTTTCAGGGGAGAGGAGGGAGCAGATACCTGTGTAATCCAGGTATTTGCTCCCACTTCCGGGCATAGGTCGCCGCGGCGACCTACACCACGTCCGGCGCCTACTTCACCCCCCCCCCCCCCGCTGTCTTCTGGGAGACACACAGGTCCCAGAGGAGAGCAGGGACCAGTGGGATCACCCAGTGATCAAGGCTTCACTTCCTGATTCCCTTACCGAAGATGGCGGGCCTCCACCCGAGAGCCGAGGGACAGATCGGCTTCAGGTGCCGACATCGCGAGCGCCCAGGACAGGTAAGTGTCCTAATATTAAAAGTCCGCAGCTGCACTATTTGTAGCTGCTGATTTAAAAAAAAAAAATTGGCGGAACTCCGCTTTTAAAGTAGTATGAAATATACTGTATACCTGTGAAATGTTTTTATAACACCAAGAAATTGCATAATGGGCTTTCTCATTTTGTAGCAGTAAGGTGAAATCCCTTTTCTTCAAAATCTAGTGGCAATTGGATGGATATCTGTTCTCTCCACTGTTGTAGCTATATAGCCCTGTACACACGGCCGAGAATCCCGTCAGGAAAAAAACGTCGGTTTTCCTAACGAGATTCTTGGCAAGCTTTTCTTGCAAAGCCGTGCATACAGATGGCCATTCAAAAGAACCGCCGTTCTTTTGAATGGCAAGAACGCGGTGACGTCATCGACTACGACTAGCATGCGCTCGTCACATTCGATGCCGTCGCTGCCATCTTGCTTCACCCTACACTACCCTTGTAAGCTACCGCGCATGTGTCGAAGTCTCATTGAGCATGCACGGGCTTACCGGAGGACAGGTAAGCTTGTAGCCTCATACACACACACGGTTTTCTCCTTGGGAAACAGGCCAACGAGAATCCCGACGAGAAAATAGAGAGCAGGTTCTCTATTTTTCTCGTTGAGATTCCCGGCAGTTTTCCCTGATGAGAAAACATACACACAAACGTTTTACTCTGCAAAAAGTTCTGCCAGCAGTTTTCTTGCCGAGAAAACCGGCCGTGTGTACGAGGCTTTTGACTTTTCCCATCACAGGCTCCTTCTGGTTACACCAAGCAGTGATCAATTTCTCCATATCAGTAGAACGTTCACACAGTGGATGTGCTAAAAGCCTTGTGTTTCATTTCAGCCCTTGAGTGAACTCTCAGGTGTGGATGTTGCTATTGACACTTAAGTCTTCATCTTTTATATTTATCTTGCGCTTCTGTATATTTTAATGAATGCTTTAGCTCACTGGGGGGGGGGGGGGGGGGGGGGGGTAAACTGGACAACTTCCAAATCTTGGGAATGATCTTGGATATATCCACTGCTGTGAAACACTGATGATGGAAAAAGAGTATTTCCCTGCACACCATTAAATATGTAGAAAGAGTATTTCCAGGCACCATACCAGAGTGAAAGTATCCAAATAGTGGAGTCTGGTAAGATTTTTACCATTAAATCACATAGGGCTCTGCTTTTACCTGCAGCCTTGTGCAGTCATGGGACTCCTCTGTGAATCAACAAAAACCCTTATAATTTATAGCAGGAGGTGCTAGTGCCACCTGCACAAGCTTTTGCTATCTTGCTTGTTGTAAGATGTTAAAAATAGAAGACATTATATATGATTTTTAGTAAAGCATTCTTTTCCCTGGGGTCACTTTAAAATGTAAGTATCTAGGGCAAAAAAAAAAAAAAACATTCATCTGGAACCCAACATCATATTTTTAAACATATTATACATTGTAACAATATCATGTATTCAGTGGATCACAGTCAGCTTAGCTGGGAAAAGACCAGATCTTAAAGCAGAACTTCACCCTCCCAATCAACATTGACGATTTGTAATCCTTATGCTGCTAGCATTAGTAAATCAATAGAAAAGTATACCATATTTACTTGCTTAGAACTTTTTTTTTTACATTTCTCCAGTTACCTCCTGGTTTCTTGCCTAGGCAAATTATGTCATACATCCCAGGAGTCTTCAGGAGAGGGGGAGGGGTTTTCTAAGCAGAGCACACCCTCCTGTCTGCATGCTTGAGCTAACGGCAGATTGATCCCAGAATTTAAATGCTACATGCATCACCTGCCCTTTACTTAAAGCGGAGTTCCACCCAAAAGTGGAACTTCCGCTCATCGGATTCCTCCCCCCCTCCGGAGCCACAATTGGCACCTTTTGGGGGGAGGGGGGACATGATACCTGTCTTTGACAGGTATCCTTTTTCCACTTCCAAGAGTCCGGGCCGCGGCCCGTGACGTCATCGCAGGGCTCCCTCCCCCCGGCTGCTGGGCCAGTAGGAGAGAGGAGCGGGCCCTCGCGCATGCGCAGTAGGGTTCCCGGCGTGAAGCCGAAAGGCTACACTGCCGGATACCCTTACCAGCAATGACAGTGGCAGCACCCAACAGCTCATGGAAACATCAGCTGCGGGTGCCGACATCGCTGGGCTCTAGGACAGGTAAGTGTCCATTTATTAAAAGCCAGCAGCTGCAGTATGTGTAGCTGCTGTTTTTTACTTTTTTTTGGGGGGGGGGCGGAACACCGCTTTAAAGTGATTGTAAACGATCACCTTGTAAAACCCATTTAGTTTAGAACAGAAATGAAAGGCAAACCATTTGTGTATGGATATAAAAAAAACATCATAAATATTTTTTTCCCTTTTTTATAAGCGATCACATACCCTCTGTTCCCTCTGTTCTCAGCTGCATAAGAGCTGGGGGAGGAGAAGCAGCAGCACACTGAGCTTGCCAGTGAATGAATGTGCTGGGGGGGGGGGTCAGGACAAGTCTGATCATTGGAGGAGAGCAGGCTGAGTTCCCTAGAGAACTAACCATGGTGTGCTCTGCTGCTTAGTGTAGTCAGTTTTTAATAGGAGAGTAGAGGGACTGGCAGGAACACCAGGGATTTCACACAAAGGAAGGAATACAAAGAGAACAGGAGACTTTATTATACAAGTACATGGTACAGCAGGCACATATCAGGAATATATAGTGTTGGCCTAACAAACACTTTAAAATGGCCACAGCCAGAGTTGTTAGGGGGTGTTTTTTAAAAGCGATTTCTCTGCAAAATAAAGCATGGAGACATGGATGGATGGGGGGTTTGCTTTAAGTCTTAAAATTGAATTTAATAGCGTTTTTTGGTTTGCAGTGGTCAGATGCAGTGTAGTTCTGGTATAAAAGGATTGTAAAGTTAAAAAACAAACTTAAATAACAAACATGTTATACTTACCTGCTCTGTGCAATAGACTTCCTTTTCTTGGGTCTCCCGCCAGAGCTCTTGAGTCCTCCTCATCTTGGTGAACCACCATAAGAACCTGCTTTCTATTGTGGCACAACTGTGGGCTTCATCCCTCGCCACAATGCCTGCATCCATTGACACAGACAGCGCGACTCGGCCCTGCCCCAGTTCCCTCGCCACTCTCCGCTGCTTCAGCAAAGCCTGTGAGAGTGGGGAGATGATAGAGCCACTACAGATGAGCAAAGCGCTGGATCCAGTGGGAGCTCAGGTAAGTATAAGAGGTAGTGAGGGGGCGATATTATTGCCTAAACATTTTTTACCTTAGGGCAGAGAATACATTAAGATAAAAAAAATTTAGGCTTTAGAACCACTTTAGGTTGGAGCAGCTCCATTCCTGCTGTGAGATTGTAAATAGATTTGTATTTCAGTCCAGCAAGATCTATGATTAAAAAGAGCTCTGACAGATTGCACAGTTAGGCCGGTGACCTGACTTTCCTCCTCTGTAATTATGCAGTACAGCTTGGTCACCTTGCTGTACCAGATCGGACAGTAGAGGAGCAGCAGCAGACTGAAAAGTTTAGTAGACTGCTAATTTCTTCTATTAGTATGTTCCTCGTCAGTATACACCCAACCTGAGTGATTACTAGAGCTGCCCCCCTACTAGTCTGAGCTCTGGTGTACAAGGATCTACAAGAAGAGGCTTATACCAAGTCAAAATCACTTTTGGTTGGAAATTCCGACCGTGTGTAGGCTCCATTGGACTTTTTCTGTCGGAAATTCCGACAGCAATAGATTGAGAGCAGGTTCTCAATTTTTCCGTCTGAATTTCCAACGGAAACCTGAACCCAATTTTGCATCTTTGGCATATGTTAGTAAAACTGTATGTAGCGCACAAACCCCTCTGTCTTTTCCTGCATTTAATTAGGCTCCTCGCAGGCAGAGAGAGGCACACCGCACCACAAGCCCGTACCCTCCTGGGTGAGGAGGTTGAGCGGTGTTAGTTTCGGGCCTGCCTGCGGCTGGTGTTATGATCCTCCCGAGGATGATTCTCACCTCTACCTTGAATAGATGCAAGTCTTTATTTCTCCCCAGTAATGTAACTGTCCACACCAACTGAAAGTCCAACTTCTATATTTATTTCACACTGGATAATAAATAGTCTCTTTAACAGCAGACGGGTTGGAACAAGACACAGGACAGCTTAGGTGGGAGGAGGTCCAGGCACAAACTCTAAATGATTTCCTCAGACTGTTCAGGTTTCACGAACAGGTTTGGCGCACGATCTCTGCCACAGACCGTGAGGCTGGTCTCTGCCACAGACCTGGTGAATAAAAGTCACTGCCACTGACTTGGAAAACTACCTTCTTGAAGTATTTGGGCCCATGTAAAGGAGAAAACCATCCCTCCAGAGAGTTACCAGAGGCCCTCACCGTCACCACGACTCTGCGCTGGGTCTTCGGGAAGGGTTACCTCCCTGGCCTCTTCATCTCAGATACGGGTCCCCTCGCAAGGCGGCACCCTGGGAGCTCTCGATCCCTAGCGGACCCCAGCCGAAGGTTGCTGGGCCCCGGGCCTTTGAAGATAGTACCTCACCCCAGACTGAAGGTGTCTGGGATGGAACAGGAACCAGGTCTCTGGGCCTAGGGCACCCGGAAATAACACACGCACCCAGGCTGAAGGTGCCTGGGCGCGGACGAAGACGAACCCCAATGAAAGATGGCCGCCCCTTTTTATACCCTCTCCTGACAGGCACAGCAAGTTCCCCGCCCCGCCGTACCACTGCCGAGAGGGGACAAAAAGGGCACAGCCCTGCATCAGTGGTTCAACCCTGGCTTACGGCAACAGCGCCACCTGTAGGCCACAGGGAACTGCACACCAACACCAACTCCCATTGACAGAAATGGTCCATGAACCCTAACAATCAGTGTGTCTGAGCCTAATTACCACTCAGACACTTCCCCTAAATTTAACACCCCGCTACATGTAGATATTGTTGCAATTACAGTACTTACGGTTATCTTGCTGATTTCAGGATAAAGTGGGGCTTCATTTGGAGGTAAATGGAAATGGTAAACTTTAAATATTATTATCAAAGGAAAATTGGCACAAAAAAAGTAGTATATATAATAATATATGTTTGTTTTATCTGTATGTGTGTTCCAATTACCATGACCCCCTATAATAAAACAAACTGTTGTTTGTACTTGTAATAGGGTGTATGGCCAGCTTTAGAGACCCTAATCTACAATTACTGGAAGGTGTTTTCACAAGTTGCCTCTACGCTACCAGTGTTCGAAGTTTCACCAGTCAGCGACACCTCACTGAGCTGTGCAAATAAATTGTACACAAAATAGGATCAGATGTAAAACCATTGTCTGAGAAGAGAAGCTGTTTCCAAAGAATATAAGAAATTACCAGAACAAGCTCGTCTTGCATGTCCTGTATAAGTACAATTCTGGAACCTTGTACAAAGCAAATTGCAAAACTCAGACAAGAAATTGAGCCCTGTTCTTTGATCTTACTAGAGGATTAGACATGAACTGTCCTAAGCTGATGGTTATATTGTCTGAGACTCTCATTGTTTACTAGTACCAGAGACCTTAAAACTGAAGTTTAGTTTTTGTTGGGGATATAGCACCAAACACAGATACTGCCATGATCATCTGTCTTCCAGCACTATGAAAGTTAATAGAAGCTGCTGCTACTCACACAAGGTTTTCTGCCCTCCTGTTTCCTCCTACCCTGTCCTCCATTCATGGAACTCATGTAATTACTAACACACAGTGCATCAAGTTCTGCAAATGGTCAGGGGAGATCCTGTCAATCATCAGCTCCTCCATTCACAGAACTCGATGCATTGTGTGATAGTAGTAAGTCAAGTTCTATGAATGGCGGAGAAAGCAGAAAGGGGCGGCACATCTTTTGAGAGGAGAATGTGTTATGTTTATACCTCTGACGTGTAGATGTCACTATGTACAGTACGTTGTACTCTCTATACTCTTCACAAGTGAGTTGCAGTTCTTGTTCCTGTTTATGGATGCCTAACCTTGTTAATGAGTGAGTAACTTATATAGCGCTACAAATGCGAACTAAATCGCCTCAAGGCGCTTAATGAATGACTTGTGGGGTGTTATGAGTTATACCCCTCCCCAGAAAGGATATTGTGCTAAACATGTACGTAAATAAGAGAGCCATAGTGAAACAGTGGGTTTGATAATAAAGTTGGTAGTGCCTCTACCTATTACAGGGCCTCTGTGAACTGAGGGGATTCCTTTCAGGGAAATTAATCAGTAATCTAAACAAACTAGTTGGGAGCAGAAAAACTACTGCAACCTGCATACAACAATAACCATACGATTATAGACACACATCAGTATAAAAAATACAAGCTTTATATGAGAAAAGATTACTAACAGTGCATACATCCATGTACAAACAGTTATTATCAGCAAAGGTCCTGGGAGTCCTGGTAGAATTGTATACATGTAGCGGCCTCACCCCATCTCTTTTGTCTAGGGGTATCACACACGACAGGGTGAGATGCGCTACGGCCCATGTCCTCCCCATAGCTATGGATGAGGTGAAGGCCAGTATCAGATATTTCCTCGGGCCTGTGTGCTTCTGTAAAGAATTAAGTCCTGCTGTGCCAACACTTCCCTTTGCTTCCATTAACAGAGTTCCACACACCGATCACAGTCCAACTTATGTTTTATTGCATATCTCACAATAAACAGTGCTTCCGTAGCCAACTGGTTGAGACTTGATAACAGTTTGATACGGGGGATGAGCAGGTCGAGGCACTATCCTGATTTGTCAGCTAAACTACTGTGGTTTCACCAGCGGTTACTATAGCCTTAGCTAGAAAGGACTTAGAACTTGAGAGTCTCTATCAGCGACTCAAGAGAACATAGATAGGAGTACCTTCGCTGCGTTGCGGCCCCTGTCAGGGGAAGATGTCCCTCCAAGGGAGTTACCAGGGGCCCATCCGTCACTGGGTTGATGCTGCTCCAGACTCTCCAAATGGGTAACCTCCCCGGCCTCCTCGCCTCAGGCATGGGCCCCATCCACTTCAGGGACCCTCGGACTTCTCCACCCTCCTGGGACCCAGTCGAAGTCACTGGGCCCCAGGCCTCCTGGTTTAGTACCTCACCCCAGGCTGAAGGTGCCTGGGATGGACTCCAACTCCATTCCGGTCAGGCCTAGGGCACCCGAGCCGGAATTTAGAACCGCCCGCACCCAGGCCTAAGGTGCCTGGGCGCGTGATGAAGACTCCAGAACAGGAAGACAAGACCTCGTGGCAAGGGCGTCTCCCCCTTTTATCCCCTCCAATGACGCCACGGCAGGTTCTCCGCCCTCACCGTACCATCTCCGAGAAGGGACAAAAAGGACAGCACTATGGCAGTGAATCTACCTTGAGCCTGCGGGTACCCCGCCACCCACAGGCCAAGGAGATTATTACACCGTCCAATCCTCCACGAATACAAATGGTCATTACTCCCATACTTACACACCTGAACTTCTACCCAGGTATACCCCACCTAAATTTAGAGACCCCGCTACATACATATACCCAGGTATATATAGGTATTTAAAGAGATACCCCTACATGAATGTTGCAACAAAGTCCAACTGCAGGGACTCCTGAGGATGAAGCAGCATCTGTCTTTGTGTCCAAGACCTGAAGACAAGATTAGCGGTCATGGGAAGGAACTGTGGTGTGGCACTGGAACTCAGAGTCAGCCTATCTACTCTGTGCTTTAGTCCCTTCCTAGTAGTTTCTAATCTGACAAGCAACCAGAATTCTAACTTCCAGAAATGCCTACTGGATGCCTAACCTGGCTCTAGCCTATGCTACTTATTGAGCCATATATCTAAGCTAAAATATCGATAGAAACCCAGACCAGAAGGGACGGGGTTAACTAGAATATTAGGAGCTGCATATAAACTCTGTTGCAATAAACAGGTTCACCTACTAATATATTAGAAGATGACCACTGCACACATAGAGTAGCACAGACCTAGCTATCTAGCACTGTGCATGTGAAACAATAGCAATACTCTGTCTGTCACAAACTTTCAGAAACATACTCAAGAAACAATGCACAGCTGTAGTTAAAATACTGGAACATAGGAATACTTGCCTAATAGTCTCTGCTTCTGACCTGGGTGAAAATAAAAATATAGCAGCAGAAGCAGCTTTTGTGAGTATATGGCCATGTGGCTCATCTTTCTGACTCTCTCTTCACGTCCCCCATCTGGGGTTTTCAAAGCCTCTCCCCAAGACAGGAAGTTTTAATACATAATTATACATAACACTGTCATATTGGCAGCTAACAGTAGAGGGCAGTATATACCTACACATTCCATAACTACCATAACTTCCATAACTACTCTGCCTCCCAGACTATAGGACACAACACTTTACCAAGGTCCAAAGTCTGCTTCTTAAAAATCTCATCTCTCCCTACTGTTGAGCCACCAGCTACAAACTTCACAAACGTACTCCACTGTAAGATGCAATGAAACCCCAAAAGACCTCCATACAATCAAATACTGCATTTATGATGCAGAGTGCAGGGAGTATAAGGATGCAGGTAGCATCTAGTCGACGGTGAGAAAAAAAGATTCTGCTGCAGAAAATCTAGCAAAGAATGGCTTGGATTTAAGGCTGCTTTCACACTGAGGCACTTTGCAGGCACTTTTGCGCTAAGAATAGCACCTGCAAAGCACCCTAAAAGAGCCACTCCTTTGACTCCAATGTGAAAGCCCGAGGGCTTTCACACTGGAGCAGTGCGCTGGCAGAACGGTAAAAAAAGTCTTGCCAGCCGCATCCTTGAGGCGCTGTAGGAGCGGTGAATACACTGCTAAAGCACCCCTGCTCATTGAAATCAATGGGCATCGCCTCTGAACCGCCGGCAAAGCGCCACTGCAGTGGCGTTTTGCGGGTGGTTTCAACCCTTTTTCGGCCATTAGCGGGGGTTAAAAGCGCCCCGCTAGCAGCTGAAAATCGTGGCAAATATAGCGGCACTTTACTGCCAACGCCCGCGAAGCCCCAGTGTGAAAGTACCCTAAGTGTAATTTTTACACTACACATATCTCTGCCAAAGCTTTCTGGAGTTCCCTTTTAAATGTATAAATACAGTTGACATGCACAATCATTATAGCTATAGTTATTAATATTAATATATTTATTATGTGTCAGGGCTATATGCTGCCTCCCAGTGAAAGTTATTAATATTTTTGTTTTTCTGCTCATGTCAGTGACAGTGTTGTCATTTCATTAAATTCTATTAGTCCGAGTTCCTCCAACATGGCTCTATCAGCTTGCAGGGTAATGGATGTGCAAGGAGGAGAGTATACTTGTGTTTGCATGGACCATTATTCCTCTCTCTGTGTCAAGTTTTCATTCCATCACACTTCTAATGAGTGCCCTCGTAATGATTTCCTGATGCTTTCCGGCCGAGAAATACTACAAACTTACAATGCCTCATTTAGCATTTAGCTTTGCATTAGTGAAATAACTGCTTGGTTGTTTTCTATGCAAGTATGGTAATGTGTTTATGCAAATATGCATTTTTTAAGGAAAGGAAATCAGGCAAGCTAATGTAATGAAAGGTTGACAGGACTGCAAAAAATTAGATAACCCCACTAAACTGGCTCGCTGTTAAAAATTTATTCACCGCAAATTGGATTTTTTTTTTCAGTTATATCTGGTAGGTTAAAGTTTTCTTTTTTAGGCTTTTTCTTTTTTTCTTTCTTTTTTTTTTCACCTGGTGATTTAGCCAATGGGTCTGTTGTTTTTCAACAGAACAAGCTGTCCTGCAGATGTAGCAGTTAGGAGCCTGGAGACAAACCATTTAGCACTGACAAGGGTGCTTAAAATGATCAGCTTTTATTTATACTGTATATGTAAAACCTTTATTCAAAAAGGCAAAAAAAAAACTGTTGATGTAACTGCTTGTGTAACTGTAGTGCGAGCTGGATTTTGGCTTGAATTTATTTGTGTATTTAAATCTGCTGGTACATCGAAAGCCTTGTACACACGATTGTAATTTCCGATAGAAAAAGTCAGACTGACTTTTTCCATCGGAAATTCCGACCGCGTGTATGCCCCATTGGACTTTTTCCATCGGAAATTCTGCGGAATTCCGTCGGAGTTTAGATAGAGAACATGTTCTCTTTTACTCTAATGGAATTCCGCCAGAATTCCGATGTGATTTTGGCCGGTCAAAAGTCAGACCGTGTGTACGAGGCATAACACTTCCCCCAGATGAACAATGCTGCTGTCTGCTGTGCCCCTGTGCTCCTTCATCCAATGTGTAGACCAGTGATTCTCAACCAGGGTTCCGTGGAAGCAGGGGTTCCGCGAGACCGGAGAACTATTTCAAGAGTTCCTCTGTGTTGAAAAGGTTGAGAAAGGCTGGTGTAGACACTCTAATACAGGGATATGCAATTAGCGGACCTCCAGCTGTTGCTAAACTACAAGTCCCATGAGGCATAGCGAGACTCTGACAGCAGCAAGCATGACACCCAGAGGCAGAGGCATGATGGGACTTGTAGTTTTGCAACAGCTGGAGGTCCGCTAATTGCATATCCATGCTCTAATACAAGAAGGAGGTGTGCTACTGGTCATAACACCAGGTGAAAACACAGGGAGAAAAAAAAAAGAAAACAAATGTATCCACCACATCTAAGGATAGGTAAGCTGCCATAGATTTCACTTTTGGTTTTGGATTTAATACCATATTAAAGCCAACTTTAATAAAAACTATTACAAATTTGGTGGAAGGGTTTGCATTATTAGACGGTTTCTTATATCTTCCTGAATGGCGATGTTTTTCTGCAATTAGCGTACCTCCCAACTTTTTTTAGATGGGAAAGAGGACCATACCGTATTCAGTGTGTGAACGTTATGCAGACCATGAAGAAATAATACACAATAAATTTTTGGTTACACTCACCAAAGTGCTTTAATCACCACTACTTTTCCTTTATACTGGCTTTTCAAAATAACAAATGGAATAATTTAGAGGTTGAATGAAAGTTTTAGTGCAGGATAAAACTTTGGTAGTTAGATAATTCATTTTCCACAGAGCTCTATAGATCAGATCAAAAGGAAAGATAATTGAGGGGTAAAGCAGGACAGAAGGAAATGGTTCCAAAAAAGGATAGTCCATCAAAATGAGGGACAGTTGGAAGCAAAGCATAACGTTTATGTATCTGCTTCCTCCTATAATCCTGAATAAAGGTATTATTTTCTCACAGTTGTTATTTCATTACCACCATTTGGTTTTATTATGACCAATAGTAGTTGAGTCGAACGAAAAATTTAGGTAATGCTAATTTCATTTAAAAAAACATTTTTTTCGAATGTGCAACTTTCATAAAAAAAAATTCCAGGTGATCTTGCAACAAAGATCCCTGTTCAGGCACTTCCTGTTATATGGTGACAACACTTTGGGGTTGATTTACTAAACACAAATAGACTGTGCACTTTGAAAAGGGCAGTTGTCGTCTGCAAGTGCAGTTGCTCCAGAGCTTAGTAAATAAGGTAAGGGTTAGGTTTGGGGCTTAGAAATGGATTGAGTTCTCCTCCTTCCTTCCCCCACTTTTTCCCTGTTCTCTTTTGGGTGTTTTCTAAGTCTATGGAGAAGGAATTGTGTGATTAGATACCCTGTTAATCCTTCTCAAAGCCTTCTGGGAATGTTACTATGAATGATGCATTGTGTACTTTATTCCTAACCCTTATGTGTTGGATCTGGATTGTCCAAAAACTTTATGTGGTCCTGTAATTGATGTGTGCGTCATTTAATAAACCTTTATCTGCTGAAAAATAAGGTAAGGCTTCACTTTGCAAAGAGTACCCAATCATGTGCAAGGAAAATTAAAAGAAAAAAAACAGCATGTATGCATGCACATGATTGGATGATGGAAGTCAGCAAAGATTCTGCTTATTTACTAAGCTCTGGAGCAACTGCACTTTGCAAAATGCACAGACTTTTTGCCTTTAGTAAATCAACCCCTTTGTCTCTGTCTCCCAATTATCTATCAGCTTTGTCACCCTGTCACTTGGGCTTAGACTATCATTTCAGCACACATCATGGCATGGTCTACTATTGTTATCATCAGAAAGTCCACCTTGAGAGACACCATGCTGTCATTGCTGGAGTGCATGCATTTAGGCAGGGAGTGAACAATAGACACAGGGAGGGGGATATTTACTGGTTCACACAGAATCTGTGCATAGTAACCAATCAGCTTCTAATTTAAAGCGGAGTTCCACCCAAAAATGGAACTTCCGCTTTTCTGAACCCTCCTCCCTCCGGTGTCACATTTGCTCCTCCTCCCCCCTGAAAGGTGCCAGATACCTGTGTAATACAGGTATTTGCTCCCACTTCGGGGCATAGATACACGAGCCACCCGTGGGTATCTACTCCACTTCCTTCGTCCCCCCCCTGCTGTCTTCCGGGTGACACACAGGTCCCAGAAGACAGCAGGGACCAGTGGGTTAGTGCAGCACAAGTCGCGCATGTGCAGTAGGGTGCGGGCCTTGCGGCTTCACTTCCTAATTCCCTTACCGAAGATGGTGGAGGCAGCACACGAGAGCCGAGCGATAGATCGGCTTCCAGTGCCGACATCGCGGGCGCCCTGGACAGGTAAGTGTCGTTATTTTAAAAGTCAGCAGCTGCAGTATTTGTAGCTGCTGACTTTAAAAAAAAAAAAAATTCAGCGGACCTCCGCTTTAAGCTTGTTCAATTAAGCTTTGACAATAAAACCTGGAAACTGATCCACCAGATGCACCAGACTCATTATGCACCAGTTTTAGTAAATCTCAGAGTGCTTTAGCAAACAAAATGTCATCCAGTTAGAGTTTTCATCTATAGTAATGAAATATCTGTTTTGCGTAGACTTGACTGGTATCAAGCACTAGATTAAAAACCCACATTCAATAACATTTTTATTCCCATTTGTTTGTGGACATTGCATTTCTCTAGAATAAATTACAATTTGTTTGCCTTTTATGTCTTTCCAATGACGTTTTTGCTTGTTTTGATTAGACTGACAGGTTTGTCTTTACACATTGAAATGCAGATGCGTTTTTTGAAGCAAAGTGAAATATAGTGTGACTCAACAGGAAAGAGGAGACAAAATAGTAGGTTATACAGCGACATAATAGGATGTACACTGTTATATGAAACAGTTGCTTCATATTAAAACAGGGTTTTCAGCTATACGCAGAGCAAACCGCCATTTTTATTATCTTATACTCCTGTCCAGCATCTAGATTGTCCTGTACAGTGACGTCATTACGCAGTAGCAGTACAGTGCATGCATATAGACAACATCATGTCTACACCCTGAATTTCATCAGTGGATACAAAGGTGGACTTCTGAATAGTCAATATTATCACCCATTGTAAGATCAGCTTTAATTATGAAATAATAGCTAACAAATATGAGGGAAAAGCTGGAGACCAACCAAATAAATTATTCAGCATTGTACATTCTGTATTTCCGCATAATTTTATTCTAAACTCTTATTACTGTCTGCATCTTTATTGTGGAGATTTCATTTGACCTCAATGTTGTGGTTGTCACTTAAACAGGAGTAAAGGGGATATTATCTAATGGGGCACAATTGTTTCAATGAAGTTGGATTATGGTCTCATTTTAGTTAGACTTCCACCTCCTTAAGGCTAATTTTTACATTGGGGCCGCAGCCGCGTTAGTACTAAAGCGCTGCTCATTTTAGCGGCGCTTTAGCGCTGTCTAAGCGGTGCTTTTTGGCCACTAGTGTGGCGCATTTAACCCCCCGCTATCAGCCAAAGAAGGGGTAAAAGCGCCCATGTTGCGGTGCTTCCGAAACGCTTTTCAGGTGCTTCGGATGCCCTGCTCATTCATTCCAATGGGCAGGGGCGTTTTGGGAGCACTGTATACAGCGTTTCCAAATCGCCCGGCAAAGGTTCTGCTTGCAAGACTTTTTCTAACGTCCCGCAAACGCACCACCCTAGTGTGAAAGCACTCAGGCTTTCACATTCGGGCAGCATGGGAGAGAGTTTTCAGGCGCTATTTCCATCGCTAAAACGCCTGAAACTGCCTCAGTGTAAAAGGGGTCTAAGTTGACCATACACAGAGTGAATTTCATCCAGTTCCTTATAAACCACCTAACATCCCTTGATTGAAAAATCAAAGGAGCCAGGCAGGAAATTGTCGAGTGAACAACACCTGCATCGAATCAGGAGGCACTGTTTGGGTGTATTAACAGCTGGCATAATAGCCACAGTGGGAGAGTCAATCATCTGCATTGTGTAGCATGCAGGCCTTCAAAATTTATATGTGGATGGCCAGCTTTACTGTTCTCTTTTGAAACAGGAAGTGCAAGAAAATCTCCCCGATGAAAAAATTGACAGTTGTACAAACCAGACAGGGGGTCTAACCCTTCCCATTCTACCAAAAACAAAAATAAAAGGATTTGGCTGGAGTTGCAGTTACACCCTACAGGGTAGTGGAGAGGATAAGGCAATGTTCACACCATCGATTTAGGCTGGTGCAAACTGTAGCAACAGGAAACTTCTTATTCCTGCTGCAGCTCTAAACGGCCGCCGGCCCCATTGACAATAATGAGAGGTCGCTGGCGGCCACAGATATTTGCGGCTGTCTGCACAGCCAGACATCATCCCAGGTAATTGCTGGTTGTGCAGACAGCCAAGAATACCTGCGGCCGCCAGCAACCTGTCATTACAGTGAACAGAGCTGGCAGCCACACATAGCCTCTCAGAGCTTCTACAATTCACAGATTAACTATGTGATAAGTATTTAGAACCAGTTGTATTAGGGAAGATCTGTGCTGGGAGGCAGAGGGTTAATCCCAGCCAGTGCAAATTATATATACAGTATATATGTGAAGATACTCCCCCCATCAGACATCAGTCAGAGTGGGATCTGCAGTCACTGACAACTGTTGGGCATTATATAGCTATCTGCTCCTTGTTTCAACCTGCAATCCCAGTGCCTAGCAGAGGGAAGTCTATCCAGCATTAAAGTTGAACTAAAGGGTAAAACCTGTTCAATGGTCCATCTTCTTCTGAGTGCTGGTTTTCCAGCCTCATCCCATTGGCCAGCGGGGGATGATGTCACTCATGCGCAGGAGCTAGCCATCCCGGCACTCAGCATTGTAAACGGAGCATGCAGCACATGCACAGCTCAGTTTATAGAGCAGGAGTAACAGCAGGCAGGCAAAATAGGGAAATTTAATTGCAGAAGAGACATTTCTCTTATGCAATAAAAGCCTGCATGCTCAATGTTTCTTAAAACTGGTAAATACATTTGTTTTTTTGTTTTTTTTTCAACCCATCGGCCTGAGGAGCTTGATGTACTAACTATGCAATGTTTGTAGAGCGATCTCCCCGCTGTGCTATTGTGTTCTGACAGAGGGATAGCCCCCCAGCCCCCCCACCAAAACACGCTGGTTATCGCTCGCAACCTTTGGCTGCAAGTGCTGATTGGATGCCTATCGTCCAGCTTCTGTTTAACAGGCTGCTGGCCGAAAGTTGTCCGGCAGAGGCGGCTCTAGGCTTTGTGAGGCCTTAGGCAAAACTTGACATGGGGCCCAACTCACGCCGCCAATGATGGGAAAAATAATTCAAGGACAAGAGCCTCTTCCCCACAACCCTGGCCGGTGGTTGTGGGGGTCTGTGGGCAGGGGGCTTTAACAAGGAGACCCCCAGATCCTGCTCTTTAATAACTAAGGGGTGGGGGCCACCTGTGATGTCACCTGGTGTACCCGCCCCTTGTGACGACATTGACTGAGGGCATGCTGGGTCCTTGACGTCACAAGGCCTGAAGTCACCGATATTTACTGGTTGTTAGGGATGCTGGCGGCCCCACTCCTGAGTCAGGGCTCATAACGCTGCCTGAGCACAGCAGCGTTAAATTTCCCAGTTCCTTTAAAACTGGGGTAATGCATTGGGCAAGTTAGGTGGCCGCGAGGCCCCTGTGAGTGCGAGGCCTTAGGCGACCGCCTAATTTGCCTAATTAAAGCGCCGCCTCTGTTGTCCGGTTTCTCTTGAACCAGCCAATATAGCCAATATTCAGCCCATGTGTACCAGCCTTTACAGTAGAACTTCAGTTCTGCTTTAACTTCCTTTAAATCTCTAGGATGTTATATGACTGAATGCAGAGCACTGCGAAGGATGTCAATGCTGGAAGAATACAAAACTGTCAAATGTGTTGTGCTTGCTTGTTAAAGAAGGCTGAATACTAAGAATGATTTATGATAATAGCATGGTATTTTCTTTTGTTGAATCCATATCCTTTTTACACATATATAGTCATCCTGTTCAGCAGCCTTTGCTTACACAAAATTCACCCCTTACAATCCCTGTCTTTTAGCATATACTGTATATGTGAATATAAATGTTACATCAAACATGTTCTTTAGGTCAAAGCCAGCCTTGCACAATGGCCACTGCGATGAACTTTGTGTAAGGCAATTTCTGTGATCCAAAGGAAACCATGTTTATCATGAAAAGACTGGTTGTTGTTGTTTGTTCCAAGGTCAAATGTTCCCAGGCCTCCCCTGACCTGAATGGAAGTTAACATCACTGTATTAACCCGACAACTCCAATCGTAGCGCTACCCCCACAAGAGCCACTTCAGTATGCTTGGTTCCGTACTCTGCCTCTCAACCCCAAGTCTCAGCCCCTCTGGCACACCTGGCAATAGTGTAAGTGCAAGGACCAATGAGAAACACACACGTTTTAATAAAAAACAGAAATCGTCTTTACTGTAAGGTTTCTGTGGAAAAGTAACAGACAGTAACAGTATATTGAAACAATATACAAAAAATTCCGCGCTGCTTGTGGACGTGAGCAGCTACAAAACCAATAGACAAAAAGGTGCAAACAGAAAAACAGAAAATAGTAGCGCTAACACATATGTAAGTAAAAACACCCAGTGATAAACGGTGCTGAAACAAAAAATCAAATGACAAAGTCCATATGAAATTCTGATGATATAATAGTCTCTGATATGTGAAATTAAAACAAATTCTTGACAAATAAGTGATAATCCCAAAATCTTGGAAAAAGTGAAGATGACCATCACCGATATAAAGGAGGCTTACCATGAATCTGTGGACCCAAACAGACATACGTCTGGAAGGTCACATCAATCTTTGAGTATATATCACCCTGATGAGCCGATCCTATGCAGATGAATCCACCGGAACGACACTCACAGCAAGTATGATGTGGAGATAGATAAAAAGCTCCTCCAATCTCCTCACAATACTACTAGACAAAGCTCCGAGCTCTCTCAGGCCCAACTACAAGCACTGTACTCAAATCAACATTCAATGGATTAGCCCCAAAGGTAAACTATCCCACACACCCACTACATATACAGAGCCCTGAACATGAGTGTGTGTGCCTGTATGGCACCAATAACTTCAGTCCCTTTGAAGAAGGATGAGGCCTTGGATCTTTAGCTAGCCACTTTAGTTGCTACACTTAAATACCTACTTAACAAAGTGTATCTGTGCTATGCTGACAGTATCCTGACAGCAAGCCGTACACTGTAACTGCTTAACAGGCCATTAACAACTTGACCCGGGATCAGGTAAGTGTGGGCAAAGTGAAGTAACTCTGTCTGTGTGCAGTGTCCTTGTTTCCTGCAAATGAGCAAGTGCCCTCTCACCAATCCTGCAGTCAAGGCCCAAACGAACGTCCTGGAACAGGTAGGCTCTTCTGGTGATCCGACTGGTCACCTCATACTGGAACGCCTCACGCCGTTGGTGCAGGTGCACCTGTATATGGACCTGGGATCTCCCTCTCCCAGGCTGGATGTCCCGACCAGCTGTGGATGCCTGAAATCACACGGTGGACTGACCTAGGAGGCAGCACCTTTCCCCTGGGTCCAGTTTCTTCCCCTGCCTCGTGGTGTCTGAAATCCCTCAGATAAGCAAGATGGAGTCTTTTGTTACTTGCTGCTGGCTCTTGTAGTTCCTGTCCCCATAAAAGGCTATGGGGCCATTTTAGATGAGAACTACATGTCCCAGGATCCTTTGCAGCTACTGCTGTTCTTAAAATCCTTTTAATTGGTTCCTGATATTAGCTCCACCCCTAATTGGCTTCCTCTCTAGACATGTGCAGTTATTTTCATTCCGAATTAATATTTGGACAAATTTTATCGTTATTTGGAGATTTGGATATATCCGAATACCCGCATTACAATATAAACAAATTTATATTTAATAACGTAACAAAATTTGTCCAAATTTCGGAAATTCGGACTGAAATTCAAATCTAATTTTACATTGAAATCCAGACCAGTGTTTCTCAACTCCAGTCCTCAAGGCGCCCCAACAGGTCATGTTTTCAGGCTTTCCATTATTTTGCACAGGGGATTTGATCAGTTTCACTGCCTTAGTAATTACCACAGCTGTTTCATCTGAGGGAAATGCTGAAAACATGACCTGTTGGGGCGCCTTGAGGACTGGAGTTGAGAAACACTGCTCCAGACGAATTCTAACTACACATAATGCTGAAATCAAAGACTGTGGGGGTTATTTACGAAAGGCAAATCCACTTTGCTCTACAAGTGCAAAGTGCACTTGAAAGTGCACTTGGAAGTGCAGTCGCTGTAGATCCGAGGGGGACATGCAAGGAAAATAAAAAACAGCATTTTAGCTTGCACAAGATTGGATGATAAAATCAGCAGAGCTTCCCCTCATTTCAGATCTTCCCCTCAGATTTACAGCGACTGCACTTCCAAGTGCACTTTTAGTGCAATTTCAGGTGCACTTTTCACTTCTAGTTTGCACTTGTAGTGCAAAGTGGATTTGGGTTTAGTAAATAACCCCCTGTGTGTGTTATTAGAGTACCATTTCAAAATAATTGCTGTTTTTGTTAAGCCAAAGGTAATTTAAAGAGTCATTGTAATCATTTGATGAAGATTTTTCTTTTGTTTGTTCACTTTGCTGCATTCAAATCGAAAACAATATAACAATTTGTTTAGACTGATTTGAATTTATCGATTTTAACATTTTGAATCGAAAAAAATCTGTAAATTTAAAGAAAATTAGAAAATTCCAAATACAAATTTCGAATACGAATTGAATGAATCAACCGAATTGAACTAAACTAAATAACTAGATTAACAAATCAAAACAAAACAATTTTTTTTAATTATGAACGTGTCTATCCCTCTCCTCCTGCCAATAGGAACACAGGGGAGGGAGCAGAGAGCGGGCAAATTCCTGTGCAAGTCAGTGAGGAGAAAAAAAGGGAGGGGAAGAAATCCCCCGCAGGGACTGGCAGGCTCTCTCTCCCTCTCAGGAGAGCCTATGTACTCGCGGTGGCCAGCTTGACAAAGCCACGGTAGAAAAGGGGCACCCGCTACATAATTAAAATGTGGAGTGTCAGGTCACCTGTGGCTAGATGACAGGTGCACACCGTAGGGGGACAGGAGTGCACCACAAGATAGTGAACCCTATGGCTGACTGCTACGGATAGGAAACTGGGTGGTTGTGGAAAGCGGGACCAGAGGAGCACAACCGGGATCCCACAGGAAGCTAGAGCCAAGATTCCCGAGGGCGCGGAGTCTAAGACCCAGCAGGTCTTCTCCAAAGCCTCTAGTGGTGAGGATGTTACGCTGCAGGCTAGGTCCAGGTCGCGGCCCCTAGAGTCTCCTAGCTCACGCCCCGTGGGGTAAGGGGAGAGGAGGGGAAGCAGCAGTACAAGATACAAGAATAACGAATAACAAGCCGAAGGTCAAGGGTGTCAGGGTCACCTGTGGCCAGGTGACAGATGCACACCATAGGGAGACAGGAGTGCACCGCGAGGTAGTGAACCCTATGGCTGGCTTCTGCGGATAGGAAACTGGGTGGTTGTGGAAAGCGGGACCAGAGGAGCACAACCGGGATCCAAACGGAAGCTAGAGCCAAGATTCCCCAGGGCGCGGAGTCTAAGACCCAGCTGGTCTTCTCCAGGGCCTCTAGTGGTGAGGATGTTAGCTGCAGGCTGGGACCAGGTCGCGGCCCCTGGAGTTTCCTAGCTCACGCCCCGTAGGATAAGGGGAAAAGAGGGGAAGCAGCAGCACACGATAAGAGAGAACCGAATAACAAGCTGAAGGTCGGGGGCCACAAGCAGACAAGGATAACGAAGAACGAGCCGAAGGTCAAGGGTCACGAGCAGACAGGGATAGTCGGGGACAAGCCAATAAATTAACAGAGAGACAGACGTAGCACATGGCAGGCAGGAACCCAAACACACAATGCCTAACAAACACGTTGATCAGCAAAGCAGGCTTGCAGTGCACAGGTTAATATAGTGTTCAGTGATAGGGCCTGGGGTGGAG
The DNA here is from genome assembly GCA_029206835.1 of Rana muscosa. Classification (NCBI taxonomy): domain Eukaryota; kingdom Metazoa; phylum Chordata; class Amphibia; order Anura; family Ranidae; genus Rana; species Rana muscosa. The sequence continues at coordinate 942,921,551 of CM055116.1, forward strand.
TCAGGCTGGGAGGAGATTATAAAGGAAGCCAGGTGAAGGAGGTCTGGTCTCTAGATGAACACATGAGGAGGAAGGTAAGATGGCAGACAAACACTACTGCATATCCATGACAAAGGGTCACAAGCAGACAAGGATAACGAAGGACAAGCCGAAGGTCAAGGGTCACAAGCAGACAAGGATAGTCGGGGACAAGCCAATAACGTAACAGAGAGACAGACGTAGCACACGGCAGGCAGGAACCCAAACACGTTGATCAGCAAAGCAGGCTTGCAGTGCACAGGTTAATATAGTGTTCTGTGATAGGGCCTGGGGTGGAGTCAGGCTGGGAGGAGATTATAAAGGAAGCCAGGTGAAAGGGTTCTGGCCTCTAAGATGAACACATGAGGAGGAAAGGTAAGATGGCAGACAGACATTAATGCATATCCATGACATGGAGTATGTGCAGAAACTCATTACATGTTTTTTTTTTCTTTTAAGCATATGTAAACTTAGAGTATATTTTTTGGTTTGTTTTCCATTATGCCTCACTGTGTACAGTTTTCTGAAGAAAATCAGTTCCTGTGAATTTACGTACCTGGAGATCCTTCCAATAACAGCACTTCCTGTTGCAGGCTGACGATCCAAGCTACTACTTCATAATTAGCAACAGTGTTTTAAGCCTGTCGTGTGCTGTTAGGCTACCTGCCAGTTCTATCAGAGAGGCAATAAAAGTGGCTAACATAAGGAGCTAAAGAAGATCGCACTCCATTAGCTTGTTCCTTAGCCACTGCAGTCTGGGAAAGTAACTGAAGCAGACAGGAATGTAAAACCCCCTGCTGCTGCCAATGTATGGCATACATTGGTGGCAGTGAAAAGGTTAAAATTAACTTTTTTGTTTTAGATTTTGATAGAGTGGTGAGGGGTTAGAACCACTGAAACATTTATTTTGCCGTCTGTGTTCCATTTTGTAGATTCACTTTCTTTAATTGTCCTGATCACCGGTGCCATTGAAGAATAAAAAGGAGGGTAAATACAACATTTTGAGAACAGGAATAGAGGGATAATCTTCTAACAAGGACACTTGTTCCCCTTGCAACTGCCTAGGAGGGGATTTTTCTCACATTGGAGGGAAATCCTCTCACTTCCTGTTGAGTGTCCTGCACAGGAAATGTAGGAAATCTTCCTAATTATATACAAATGGCAATGAACTGACATTTTTTTTTAACTCTCTCATACTCTATCCAAATTGGAAAAAGGGTTTTAGTTGTAGATATACTATAATCTTTTAACTACCGTATTTATCCGTTCTCTTCCTAACCAATCCTGTATTTCGCTCCTTAAGTGAATAAAGGTTTTTCAGTGCGTTTGCATTTGGTGCATGGAACAGAAAGGTGGGGAATCAGTTGGCCGTAAGGATGAATGTCTGTATGACTGAACCCTTAGGCATATTTCCCTACTCCTATCTCTGATTTAGGCCTAAACACAACTCTGAGAACATAAGCAGTTCATTCACCTGGAATTGAACTCCATCTGTCTGTGTCAGTATACTTAGTAAAGAAAAAAGATGCTCGCTTTATGAAGAAGAGAGAGCAGAAAAGGAAAAAACAGGTTAAAATCTGAGCCTGTGTGTGAATATGGGCCAGCCGCACATATGGTGTGATGCGTACTGTGTACGATTTGCTTCAATGACATTCCCACGGCCTTGAAAATACATTTTCTTTTCCAGGAGCCATACAAGAAAACTTGGATGTTGACACCATGGATTTTGCTGTCGCAGCAACTTTCCGTGTATCTTGAAAGTCACATCTACTCTCGGGCAGATATCGGACAGAGTCATAGAAAATCATACTCAGCAGCAATTTTGAGAGAAGCTGTTCAGCAAACAAATGTGCCACACCATGCTTCAGTGATGGAGAAAATAACACAGTGAGGAGCACATGAAAAATGTATGAGAAGAAAGCTGTCCAAATTAGTGGTCTGAAACACGAGGGAGTCCTGTCATTGTATGTCGCCTCCACATGCTGCCAGTAATCATCTGGAAGAGGCAGGTAAGAGGTGTTTACAGGCCTGCTGGAGATTAGCAACATGACCCGGCAACTATATGGAATACCAGGCTGTCCATTTGCCTTTGTACGTACTAAGAAATATATATTTATTCCACCTAGTAACAATTTATTTGAGATCAAAGGCATGTCCTCAGACATGGGTTTATTTTCTGTTTGAAATAATTCATATTGGCCAAATGTAGAGAAACACAGAAATACAGAAATAGCTACACAGTAAGCATTACATGGTACCGCTGTGCAGAACAGATTACCCTATAAGGTTATATCATTCTCTCTGTACAATGTTGACTACTGTTCATATTTTTACAAAAAGCGCCGCTTGCAAGCCAGAGCATGAAATCTTCTAGGTGCCTACACATTGGGTCCTTTTTTTTCTACAGTGCATTGGGAACCCAAATACCTTGGTCCCTCTGTTATGTACTAATGATCGACTCCTTTTGTTTAAAGGGTTGGCCCATCCTTTCCCTTCTTCCATGCTTCACTATTGGTCAGTGAGACTGCATATCCCAGTGGAAGATTAACAAAGTGACATGGAAGCAGGGGTGGGCAGGCCAAATCTTTGGACTACAGGAGTAGTTGCTTTTTACATAATAGAACACCCCATAACTGGATGTTTTTTCAGTTCTCAAGATGGAACAGGAACTGGCCTAGAAGAACCCAGCGATGGCAGCTCTGGCTGGCATATACAGTATCTCCCAAAACTGAGTAAACTCCTCACATTTTTGAAAATATTTTATTATATCTTTTCATGTGACAACACTAAAGAAATTACACTTTGCTACAATGTTAAGTAATGAGTGTACAGCTTCTATAACAGTGTAAATTTGCTGTCCTCTCAAAATAACTCAACACACAGCCATTAATGTCTAAACTGCTAGCAACAAAAAGGATTACACCTCTAATTAAAAATGTCCAAATTGGGCCCAAAGTGTCAATATTTTGTGTGACCTCCATTATTTTCCAGCACTGCTGGAGTTCTGCTGAGTTCACCAGAGCTTCACAGGTTGCCACTGGAGTCCTCTTCCACTCCTTCGTGATGACATCACAGAGATGGTGGATGTTAGAGAAGTTGCACTCCACCTTCCGTTTGAGGATGCCCCACAAATGCTCAATAGTCTTTAGGTCTGGAGACATGCTTGACCAGTCCATCACCTTTACCCTCAGCTTCTTTAGCAAGGCAGTGGTCATCTTGGGGGTGTGTTTAGGGTCGTGATCGTGTTGGAATACTGCCCTACAGCCCAGTCTCTGAAGGGAGGGGATCATGCTCTGCCTCAGCATATGACAGTACATGTTGGCATTCATGGTTCCCTCAATGAATTGTAGCTCCCCATTGCTGGCAGCACTCATGCAGCCCCAGAACATGACACTCCCACCACAATGCTTGATTATAGGCAAGACACACTTGTCTTTGTACTCCTCACCTGGTTGCCGCCACACGCTTGACACCATCTGAACCAAATACGTTTATCTTGGTCTCATCAGACCACAGGACATAGTTCCAGTAATCCATGTCCTTAGTCTGCTTGTCTTCAACAAACTGTTTGCGTGCTTTCTTGTGCATCATCTTTAGAGGAGGCTTGCTTCTGGGACGACAGCCATGCAGACCAATTTGATGCAGTGTGCAGTGTATGGTCTGAGCACTGACAGGCTGGCCCCCCACCCCTTCAACCTCTGCAGCAATGCTGGCAGCACTAATACATCTATTTCCCAAAGACAACCTCGGAATATAACACTGCATTCAACTTCTTTGGTCGACCATGGCGAGGCCTGTTCTGGGTGGAACCTATCCTGTTAAACTGCTGTATGGTCTTGGCCACGATTCTGCAGCTCAGTTTCAGGGTCTTGCCAATCTTCTTATAGCCTAGGCCAGTAATGGCAAACCTTGGCACTCCAGATGTTTTGGAACTACATTTCCCATGATGCTCATGCACTGTGCAGTGTAGTTGAGCATCATGGGAAATGTAGTTCCAAAACATCTGGGGTGCCAAAGTTCACCATCACTGGCCTAGGCCATCTTTATGTAGAGTAATACAGTGTTGTCACATGAAAAGATATAATAAAATATTTACAAAAATGTGAGGGGTGTACTCACTTTTGTGAGATACTGTAAATGGCAAATATGTCAGTTTATCCTGAACATCTCTACAACTAAAGTTGGGGTTAAAAGTTACCACAATTAGGACTGCTTAGACTTAGAGCATTAGGTAAAGAGGACCTGATCTCTGTGCCCAAAAAAAAAGCAAGCAGACGGCAAAGGACTAAGGCTCACTGCAGTGATCACTCCTCGATTACTCACTTACCATGCCTTGTGTGTTTACGTGAAGAAAACCATTTTATCAGAGGAATAGGACTTTGCTCCTCATATCAAAGCTGTCCTCCAAAAGATCTGATTACTTGGCTGCAATACTGATCTACAATCCCCAGCTTTCCTTTGATCAATAAAATATGTAATAGCAATCAAAATGATGCAACAAGCTCAGTAAACTTCGAAAATAAACACAGTGGCAGAAGACTTGTGTATTGATAATCTACTCTTGAAGAGATTTAGGCCTCATGCCCACGGATGTTTTTACAGCCGCGTTTTTGAGCGTTTTTTATAGCTTAAAAACGCCTGTCCATGTTAGTCTATAGCTTCATGCCCACCTAGACGTTTTTGAGCTGCAAACAGCATAGACGTTTTTAAGCTGTAAAAAAAAAACAGGACCAGTGCGTTCCTCAGCGTCGGAGTTAGGCAGAAAAAAACGCGAGCGTCAAAAAAAACGCGCACTAATGCGCAAAAACGCGCAAAAACGCGCACTAACGCGTTTTTTAGCTCCGACTTTTTTTTTTTTTTCCCAAATTTTTTTTACAATAACATGGACAGGCGTTTTTAAGCTGTAAAAAACGCAGCTGTTAAAAACGTCTGTGGGCATGAAGCCTTATGCTTTAGAGTTGCTTTAAACTAGTCCCTGATCTTCTTCTCTGCCAGAACCTTGATTGGCATTGCTACTGAACCAAGAAGTGTTTAAGTATTTCAGGATTCGTGCATAGCAGAAAAAAGATCCATGAACAAAAGCCTCATGTTCACAGATCTCCCTGCTCACTATCTTACATATGGGTTTGCCCTGGAAGAAGGACAAGACAGGACACTGTACAGGAGAGGAGTTGCTGGCAGGTGTACCTACTACTTTTATTTCTAGAAGGCTTCTGAACAGCAGCAAGCTTGTTGCAACACATCAATTGCCATGATGTATGGACAACATCATTGGCTACCCTAAAGCCTATCTAGGGGAACCCATTTACATATTGTCCCCCAACCCTCCTTTTTGCCCCAAATGGTAGTAATTTATGCGTTTTAATACTTATCTTTTAAGAAGATATCAAATCAATTACATGATGCTGCATGATTTTCTTTCCCATTGTCTATTCCCCTGACTGGGTGGTCTTCACTGATTCAGAGAGGAGAGTTAACTCCTTTAGAGGGTGGGGCCATGATGTCTTGCACACCTAGTATGTGTTCAGTGTTTTGGGCTGAGTTGAGTGGAGTTGACTGGGTGTCATTCAACCCAGAATACTGAGGTCTTATTGTGGTCAAGAATAGGTACTGCAGAGGACAGCCATCAAGCACTTCAGCATCTGACACTTCCGAGAGTGTTGGATGTAGGGTTGCCACCTCATCCCTTTAAACCCGAACACATATGAATTACACAGGTTCTGAGGCTAATTCAATGCAGATAAAGCTCCAAGTGAGTTTAATTACCACCTTAATCAGCCACAGAACCTGTGTAATTAGTATGTGTTCGGTTTTAAAGGGATGAGGTGGCAACTCTAGTTGGATGTCTTGTCCCCCATTACTCTTGGAAGTGTGTTAAATGTTGAAAACAGTTTTGCCACCAAAGCACTTTACAAGAAAGAAAATTATAGGCATAGGTGATAGAGCTGTTAAGCAATGCTGATCTTCTGTTGAAGGCAGCTCTATTTATTCATCTTTTTAGGAACATTTTTTTTTTTAGGGGCATCATTTTAGTATGACATCAGATAGGTAAAGTTGTAAAGAACTTACTTCTTTACACATCTTTTTTTTTTGTTTTTCACTCTTTTTTAGATTTTATTTTTGTTATTATTTATTTGGTAAGGCAATGCAGTTTTAGGCCTGGTTCACACCAGAAGGCCACGCTGATTGCATGGCTACTGGTATGTGCTAGGAGGAACAATGCAGATGCGCCAAGATCGGTACTGTTTACTTTTTTTTTTGTTAGAAATGCATTTAAATGATACAAGTGACATTTCAGTTGGTACTGTGCACTGAAGCAGTGTTTTACACCAATGTAATTCAGTGATGTGAATCTGAATTAAAAGCCAAATTGCCTCGTCTTTGCATTAGAGATGCATTGAGCAAGGCTGCGCAGCGCAGCTCAACATGAATGATATGAATGCGCCTTTAGTGTAACAATTTTACTGTTTTTTATATTGAAAACATTATTTTGATAAACATTTGCACTGCTATTGTTGGGCATACAAAATGTAGTACAGTGCTATCAGTTTATTCTGATATCTTCAGTTTTCAAATACATAATTTAGAGGGTGTTTAGCAGACTTTCAAGTCTGCTATTTTCATTTTTTTTGCATATGAAAATATATGGCAACAGGCAGTGAAAAGGGTTACGGGAAAGTGGCAACATGCATATTACAGCACATTAAACCTGTATCTGATCAGACAGCATACGGCTAACACACATTTCACTTACTTTGTGCTACAATTGTTAAGTTCCTTTCTCTGTTCATCTTTTCATGTATGCATGAATCAGTTTCATCTAAGCAGGTAAAATGAGTCGTATATATTCAAGTGTGAACAGCCCATTTGTAGGATAAGGACATGTTCAATCACAAACAGGCAGATACATGAAAGTGTCAGGTCTTCCAGTATGCGCTTCATCCACCTTGTACACTTTCTCTGCGCCCTCCAAAACTACAGGTATGTGTGAATATCATACAACATTTTAGAGTCTTATTACTTCTCCATAGCGTCTGTTGATGTCATCTATGGAAGTTCATACATGTTCCTCTGGTTTACTAAGAACCTTACTTATGTGTAGCACACGGACCCTTTTCTCCTGCCTACCTTCACTTTGCAGAGATAAAGGCACACCGTGCCACATGCCCGTATCCTCCTGGTATAAGAGGTTGAGCGGTGTTCTTACAATTTTGGGTCCTGCAGCGAGTTACCTCCCCTCCATTGGTTCTCGTCCCCAGAATATAGGGAAAAGTCTGTTCTTTTCCCTGAAAGAAGGCCAATGTCCAGACAATGTCCAAACTCCAAACAAACAAGTTTATTTTATCTTGCTTGAAACAGATTTTGGAATAGGTTGAAGATAGTGACAAAAGCAGGTAGGGAGACAGGTTCAGGCACGCGGCACCCAGTTACCCTATTCTTCACTCAAGCCTGAGTGTGAATTGCTCGCCCCGATAGATCCCTCTCACAGTTCTAGCAGCCCGGAGTGAAGCACGAACAGCTTTTTTAATTTAGTCCCCTTCAGGGACAAGTCTAAGAGATCCTCTGCCACAGAATCCTTTTGTGTTACTGAGTTAGAATTTTGAAACTCCCATGGATTAATAGAGACCATAGGTGCCAATGGGACACACTACAGGGGCTATACTGCAACTCATGAATCCTACTCTCAGATAGGTAACCAGGCCTCTCCTTCACTGTGAATTTCTCCGCCGATCCATCGGACAGGTCCTCCCCCGGTTTCCTCTCCTTCAGAGCGGGCCATCCTCACACGGGTTCCCTGGGACTCCAGTGTGTTGATTGTAGACACAGTTGAAGGTACTGGGCCTACCTGGAACTCTGTAGCCTCGGGCTAAAGGTGCCCGATACTCCTCGACCAGTTCACGCACCCCAGGCCAGCAAGGCCAACGGGCGTGACTTCGCCACCAAGGGTCCTCCTGGGAATCCCCCCGGCAACACCACCCCCATGGGGCACACTCCACTCCACTCTCTCCTCTCCTCCACTTCACCCCTTACATGGAGTCTGCCCCTGTTGTACCCTCTCCCGGCATGCACAGCAGGCTGAACCCACCCACCGCACGGTAGCCGAGAGAGGACACCCAATCACACCACAATGTCACCAGTGGTTCAACCCGAGACCTGGGCAACAGCACCACCACAGGCCCAGGGGAACTATACACCAGGCAACAACATGGCAGAGCAGAGTCCATATTAAACAGAATTGTAGAATCTGAGCCATACGATGGCTCAGACTGCCCCTAAATTTACAACATAGCGACCCCATTTTTGGGGGTCCCGCTACATATGTATATGTCACAGATGTATGACTGACTCTGGATGGTCTTGTTCATTAAGTAATAGCTTTACTATTAAAGCGGAATAAAGAGCCCTGGTCAATTTTTGGGGGGATAAAATATGATTTTTTTAACAACTGGGGAAGGTTTACCCCACTTCCTGTCACAGAGACAGGAAGTCTGTCAATGCTGCCAAATCGTAAAGTGTGAATGCTTTATATTTTCTGTCTGGTCTTTTCACTGTCAGTGTCACCATAGACAAAGTCCCCTTTTTTTGATCTCGCAGTGGTCTCTGTGAATTGGAATTAGGAAAAAAGCCCCCCCCCCCCCCCCCCATCTCTTCACTAGCATTATTCGCTATGCTCGTTCCCAACACCATTCCTGGAGATCTTCAGAGCAGGGAAAATACCTGCAATCCTGTATTCACTGTTTCATTTCAGTTATCCAAACTCAGGACCTCATATATTTCAGCTACTAGTTAAACCTTTCCCAACAATAGACTAGCTTCATTTTAACTCTATGCTGTGATTTCCCTTGCTGTCAGCATTGCCTATATTCAGCCCTTGTACCACTCTTCCGTGTTACATTGCATTCTTTTCTGTTTTTTTGCCTTTTAGAATGTTTACCATAACACCATGTCAGCTATTACCCCTAGTGAATGTGGTTATTGCTTATCTTGTTGTCCTTAGCACATTGTACGTAACTGCTAATTAGCACTTGTACCTTGCAGGCTTGGGGTCATCGGTTGAATCCTTGCTAGCATACTATCTGCATGGAGTTTGCATTTTCTCCCTGTGCTTGCATGGGTTTCCTCCCACATTCTAAAGACATGCTGGTAGGTTAATTGGCTCATGTCTAAATTGATCCTAGAATGTGTGAGTGAGTGCATGTGAGATGGGGACCTTAGCTTGTAAACTCCCGGAGGGCAGGAACTGATGTTAACATAATTGTTGCCACTATTAACAGTAAATAGTGCCTATAATATATAAATATCTATCTGATGCACATTAAAAACTACTATTTCTTCCTTTTCATTAACCCCTTCATATCAGATGAGTTGCATTCCAGTATCAGACGCTAGTTCTTGCATTAACAGTTTTGGCAGAGAGAGTGCACAAAAGGTAGCACTTTGGTCAGTATTCTCCTTGGAATTCATGCTTTATTGTGCTGAATATTAGTTTATATGATTTCAGTAATCAACTCTAAACTGCCTTCTACTTTTTTCCATTTTTCAAAACCCTTGAAACCTTTTAGTTTTTTTTTCTCCAATTATTTATCAAATTTTTCATGATTAGGCACTGGGTCATTTTTAGTCCTGTTCTTTTAGTGTACGCTGATTTAGGGCTTCTGAAAATGAGTGCAGCTATTTTTACAATCCAATAATTGGCATGTGTGTTTTTAACCACTTAAGGACCGGACCATTATGCAGCTTAAAGACCTGGCCACTTTTTGCGATTCGGCACTGCGTCATTTTAACTGACAATTGTGCGGTTGTCCCACAAATAGAGCTTTCTTTTGGTGGTATTTGATCACCTCTGCGATTTTTATTTTTTGCGCTATAAACAAAAATAGAGTGACAATTTTGAAAAAAATGCAATATTTTTTACTTTTTGCTATAATAAATATCCCCAAAAAATACATAATTTTTTTTTTTTCCTCAGTTTAGGCCGATACGTATTCTTCTACATATTTTTGGTAAAAAAAATCGCAATAAGCATTTATTGATTGTTTTGCGCAAAATTTATAGCGTCTACTAAATAGGGGATAGTTTTATTGTATTTTTATTAATAATTTTTTTTTCTAGTAATGGCGGCGATCAGTGATTTTTATCGTGACTGCGACATTATGGCGGACACATCGGACACTTTTGACACTATTTTGGGACCATTGTCATTTTTACAGCGATCAGTGCTATAAAATGCACTGGTTACTGTAAAAATCAGGCAGCGCAGAATTTTTTGTATTTGTTTTACTGTAAAAATTACACTGGCAGTGAAGGGGTTAACTAGGAGGGGGCACTGTAGGGGTTAAGTGTGCCCTGATGTGTGTTTCTTACTGTGGGGGGGAGTGGCTTAGCGTGTGACATCACTGATCGTCGTTCCTTATGACAGGGAACAGACGATCAGTGACAGGCTCACTAGGAAGCACGGGGAGAGGTTTATTTACACTTACCTCTCCCCATTCTTCCTCTCTGTGACCCGATCGCGGGACACCGGCGGCGATTGGGTCCGCTGTTCCCGCGGGGATGGTCACGGAGAAGAGGACCGGGTCGCAAGTGCGCCGCCGGCGGCGCGCTCGCGACCCATGGCTGGAATCTTAAAGGGGACGTACCTGTACACCCTTGTGCCCAGCCGTGCCATTCTGCTGACGTACATCGGCGTGCGGCGGTCCTTAAGTGGTTAAAGCATAGTTTCATATTGTAAATGTTGAAAAGTTGGTTGCCAATATTGGATTTCTTCTGACACTTATAGCACATGAGAGTTTAAAACTAATAGGCCTATATACTTAAACCCCTGACTGAAATGTCTGCATTAAATACAACTAATCTATTTAGGATCTTGTATCCTCCATTCCATTGACTTCTTACCTGCTATAATAAATCAATGTTTCTTTGCCACCTATCCCATTTGTCTGTAGTCTTTCGCCACCATCCTCTTTAGTAGTCTTGACTTTCTCCAGCATCTCATCAGTCTTGTCTTTACCAGCTCATTCTGTCTGTCAGCCCCATCCCTCCACCTGGCCTGTCTGTCATGCCTTGTACACACGATCGGATTTCCGATGGAATAAAATCCGATGGAATTTTCCATCGGAATTCCGATGAAGCTGACTTCCATCAGTCTTGCATACACACCATCAGACAAAATTCCGACCGTCCAAAACGCAGTGACGTAAAACACTCAGACGAGCCAAGAAAAATGAAGTTCAATGCTTCTGAGCATGCGTCGACTTGATTCTGAGCATGCGTGGGTTTTTTCTCCGTTGGAGTTCCACACAGACGATCGGAATTTCCTATCGTTTTTTTTCCATCGGAAAAATTGAAAACATGTTCTATTTTTTTACACAGATGGAAAAAAGTCCGATGGGGCTCACACACGATCGGTTTTTCCGATGAAAAAAGTCCATCAAACTTTTTTCATCGGAAAAACCGATCGTGTGTACAGGGCATTAGTCTCTTCTTTCTCCGTTCATCCCATTTATCAGTCTTGTGACCTGTCCCTCTGCACCTGTACCATCTGTAAGTCTCTTCTTTCTCCACCTATCCCGTTCTCCAGTATCATATTTGCCTATTTTTATGCTGAACCTTTCTCCACTCATCCTGTTAGTCAGTATCTCCTTTTACCTATCCTGCATGCTAGCCTCTTATCTCTTTGCTTGTACTGTGTGTGGGTCTCATTTGTCCTCGTCTTTCTTTATCACACACTTTTCTTTGTCCATCTAATTTCTCATCATTGCTTCCCTTTACTATTCTGGGTTGGTGGCTTCATCTCCCTTAATTTGTCCTGTTTATAGATTTGTCTTTTTTGTCAGTTTTGTCTCGTTTATCCATCACTTGTCTCATTTTTCACCTTCCTTTACTAATCTCCTATCCATCCCATCTACCAGCCTGGTACTCTTTCTTGTGTGTCAGCTTCTTATTTTTCCCCCTCCTCATTTTTTAGCCTTGCTTTCACCTGACTCTCTCTCTCTCTCTCTGTATCCTGTTTATCTACTGCAGGGGTGTCCAAACTTTTTTCAAAGAGGGCCAGATTTGATGAAGGGAACATGCCTGAGGGCCAACCTTTTTGCCTGACATTCTGTGAACTATTAAAATTCGGTCCAAGTGTGTTCGTTCGAGCACTAATACACTGCCCAACAAGAATTCCCTTGCCTTTGTGGCTGTGTGTGGTGAAGAGATGAGCTCAGGCGTGTTATTTGGATATACCGTATTTATTGGCGTATGACACGCACCTTCACTTTAAAAAATCTTAAATTTTAAATAAAGATCTGTGAATCAAAATAAGGGTCACTGCCCATCAATACAGCCTCATAAGTGCCCTGAATGCAGCGTCCCCGTTGCCCTGAATGCAGCACCCCCGTTGCCCTGAATGCAGCACCCCCGTTGCCCTGAATGCAGCACCCCCGCTGTCCTGAATGCAGCACCCCCGCTGTCCTGAATGCAGCACCCCCGTTGTCCTGAATGCAGCACCCCCGCTGTCCTGAATGCAGCACCCCCGCTGTCCTGAATGCAGCACCCCCGCTGTCCTGAATGCAGCACCCCCGCTGTCCTGAATGCAGCACCCCCGCTGTCCTGAATGCAGCACCCCCGCTGTCCTGAATGCAGCACCCCCGCTGTCCTGAATGCAGCACCCCCCTTGCCATGAATGCAGACTCACCATTGCAGCCTGATTCATTCATCTGCAGCATTGGAGACGGGGGGGGGCGGGACGAGCGCCTACAGACATACAGGAGAATTTCCTTATTTCTCGGCGGCCTCTTTAATCGAAAGTCCCACCTCCTGTGATGGACAGAACAGTCATCCAATGGCAGCGCAGGAGACGGGACTTCCAGGTCGCCGTGTAAACAGGAAGTACTGCACAGTGCTCATCCCACCTTCTCCAAGGCAGCCAGCATGTATTTCTTTTGTGGCCCCCCGGCGCTCAGGGATTCGTTGGGGGCCACAAAAGACATACATGTTAAAATGACCAGGCGGGCCGTCCGAAACAGGAACGTGGGCCGCGATTGGCCCGCGGGCCGGACTTTGGACATGCCTGATCTACTGGGTACTCATCAGTTGCTACCTGCCTATCTTGGCCCACATTCCATTTTTAATACATCCTAAAAATGACTACACATCTTAATTTCATATTCTAAAAACTCCAGTAAGCATTCATTATTTAAATACATTTTGCGATTCTTAAAGCTGAAGCTTAGTTTAAAAAAAATAAAAAAATCTCTACAGCTTTAGTTACATTACCTACCTGTAATGTTGGATGACCCACAATGTGCAGGCTACTGGATTCTGTAGAAAACTTCACTGCAGGGCTGCCCTGTCCTCTTCCTGCTGCTGAACTTCTGGTAATGTGGGGGTTTGGGTCTCCAGCATTTTCGTAATATTTTTTCATGGTCCCCTATTGATTTATAAATAGTTGTCTTCTCCTTAGTACACAGTATGGTGGTGACCTGTTTTAGAAGAGTCAAAATACAGAATAAGGCAGAAAATAACATATTCTAGGCTCATTCTAGTAGTGCTTTTAGTGTGAGTGGCCACACACATAACATAAATACAAACCTCTGGATGTGTTAGTGGACACCTTAAACTGTCAGTATTTCTATTTTTTAACAGTGTGTATATATATATATTTATTTATATACCGGTATATGTATATGTGTATATATATATATATATATATATATATATATATATATATATATATATATACATACACATACACTATATTATCTAAAGTATTGGGATGCCTGCCTTTTCACGCACATTAATTTTAATGGCATCCCAGTCTTAGTCCATAGGGTTTAGTATAGAGTTTAGCCCACCCTTTGCAGCTATAACAGCTTCAACTCTTCTGGGAAGGCTGTCCACAAGGTTTAGGAGTGTGTCTATGGGAATGTTTGACTATTCTTCCAGAAGCGCATTCGTGAGGTCAGGCACTGATGTTGGACGAGAAAGCCTGGCTCACACTCTCCGCTTTAATTCATCCCAAAGATTTTCTTTCGGATTAAGGTCAAAACTCTGTGCAGGCCAGTCAAGTTCCTCCCCCCCAAACTCGCTCATCCAAGTCTTTATGGACCTTGCTTTGTGCACTGGTGCATAGTCATGTTGGAAAAGGAAAGGGCAATCCCCAAACTGTTCCCACAAAGATGAGGGCATGAAATTCTCCAAAATGTCTGGGTATGCTGACACCTTAAGAGATACCTTCACTGGAACTAAGGGGCCAAGCCCAACCCCTGAAAAACAATACTTTTGACTATTTATATATATATAGTCAAAAGTATTGGGACGCCTGCTCTTACATGCATTGCAGCCTTAGTCCGTAGGGTTCAATATTGATTTAGCCCACCCTTTGCAGCTATAACAGCTTCAACTCTTCTAGGAAAGCTGTCTACAAGGTATAGGAGTGTGTCTATAGGAATGTTTGACCATTCTTCCAGAACCGCATTTGTGAGGTCAGACACTGATGTTGGACGAGAAGCCCTGGCTTGCAGTATCTGCTCTAATTCATCCCAAAGGAGTTCTATCGGGTTGAGGTCAGGACTCTGTGAAGGCCAGTCAGGTTCCTCCACCCCAAACTTGCTCATTCATATCTTTATGGACCTTGTTTGTGCACTGGTCCAAATCATTTGGTGGAGGGGGGATTATGGGGTGGGGTTGTTTTTCAGGGGTTGGGCTTGGCCCCTTATATATATATATTGCCTTTATATATATATATATATATTGCCTTTTGTGTAAAATAATCCTTAGTAGAGTTTTTATTTCAAATATCATTCCCACTTGTTAATTCAGTTCACTATTATATAACGATTTCTGTAAACTCAGATTACATTTTGATTGTAGTGCCCAGAATTTCCCATATTATAGCATTGGCTACACTATTTCCAAATTGAATAGCTGTTATTGGCCTTGTGGCTTTTGCTTCAACAAGATAAGGTATTGATTCGCTCAGCTGTCCTATTGTGTCTGATTAATTTCTTTGGTGTGATGGGTAACTAATGTATTCAAAATTATTATCACCATTTCCCACCATTTCTCACACCAGTCATGTTATCCTGTGTACAGCAACCACTCCTCTTATTATTCCTCAATCTGCTGATGCAGTCATGTCAGTTCACGCTATTACA
Organism: Rana muscosa; assembly: GCA_029206835.1. NCBI lineage: Eukaryota > Metazoa > Chordata > Amphibia > Anura > Ranidae > Rana > Rana muscosa. Next base: position 942,936,712 of record CM055116.1, read on the forward strand.
ATGCATGAGCGAGCAGCCTTCATCTCCTGCCTAAGACAAGCTTTGTCTGGAAAACACACAATGCAAAACAAAGAAATATAGAAAAGGAAGCTATGTGTAACGAAGAATTTAAAAACAGAAAACTGGGACAAAGCAGGCCTTAAACTCCAGTCTTCTCTTGCCTTCGAACAGTCCCTCCAATCTGCCCCAAAAATTGTGTTAAAATGGGCTTTGTCCACTTAAAGTGGACATATTAATGACTTTAGTCTGCATTACCTATACACAGCAAGAGTATCATTTTTGAAGAAACATAAAACTGTACTAAACACCAGTCTTTTACTGTAAGACTTTCTTTATGCTTACAAGGTGAGAGGCAGCAGTAGGTATCTGTACCGAGACCAGGTTCAGCCAGCGAGCTCATCAGTCTTAGGTCATGGGGCCCTTACAGCCCATCAATCCAAAAAACGTCATCATTGTTGTTGCCTTATAAAGGCTTTATTCCAGGTCAGGTTAAACCTCTGGAGCAAGGAGAGGAAACCATGTGTGTTACTTCATTCGGAACTTAAGCAGACCTGAGTATTTATCCCACCCCCATGTGACAGCACTGAAACAGTCACCAAGTACTAGTCAAGCACTGTCACATGGAGTAGGTTACATGCTCCTTCATTTTCAAATGTCTTAGGTATTTTCTTTGGTCCCAACAACTACATAGAACTATGGGGAATGAAAAAAGATATGTAGACACAGCACCCTCTTGTGTAGATAGTTGTGTAGTGTAGTTGAGGCTTGTTAGAAGTCTGGGTGTGAGTCAGAAGGTTTACTTTAGGTCAGGTCAGTGGGTTCTACAAATCAGGCCTCTGGTACCTCCCCCTGGTTGTAGAAGCTTGGAGAAGTTTCTAGAAGCTAGTGGGCGGAGGTCAGAAGGTGCTGATCTGAATATTTTTGAGTATCTGCCCAATCCCCAGGCAGGAGGCCTGGCAGGGTGGCTGAACCCATAAATATTTTGGAGCCTGGCCAGTAGGGGAGTTGGATGGAAGATGAAGTTTTGAAGTAATGCTGCGTGTAGTTTGGGAGGGGGCCCCAGAGAAGGGGGTTTTGCCTTCAGGCTGGAAGAAGAAAGTTGAAAGAGGAATCTCCACTGCCCTGCAGTCCAGCAGAGAAGGACAGCCTGTTAGCCAGGAAGGAAACTAGCCCAGCAAAAGGCCTGAAAGCAGTTTCACCTACAGCTGCACAACAAGGACAGTGTGAGTACCTCTACACCCCCAGGGTCTACAGGGAAGTGAGCTGCTAGGTGACATACCCAAACCGTTCTCTCCAGGACAGTGCTAAGGGGGGTCTGAAGAGGTTAATTTAAAGGGGACCTGGTGCTCCTTACAGAGACTGTGGTACTGATCCGTTAAGAGACAGAAGCCACTCCAAAAGGAATAGAAAGTCCAGGATCCATCTTTGTGTTTTTTTGTACAGAAATAAGTTTTGTCTTCCAAGTTTTGTTTCAAATCAAGCTGGACATCCCATATACCCCTAGACCACATCCAAATTGTTTACCCTAAATAAAACAACAAAAACCAACCCATGGACTGGATACTGAGTTTAGATGCAAGTTGGAAAATGTGTGTTGCATGCCTGTGCAGGAATAGGGGGACCCAAAAATCCAGCGGCCTTCTAGGGGGTAGCACTACATAAATATTCTTGTGGAAGGGTTTCATTAAAGTAAATCTGTTGCTTCGTCCTGGTTTGGAAAAGCACAGGAGTTCAGAAGATTCACTTTGTTCAGCTTCTAAAAATATTTTGCTACGTAGTTATCTTTACACTGAATATCGTCACTGAACTTTATCAGTAAGCTACAAGAGATGTTAATATGCTTTATACTCATGACTAGAGAGACAGTTGTACTTTTAAAGTGGAACTTCAGTTCTGCTTTGGCCAGGCTCCACTCCCCACCCCCAGTGCCACCATTATTGTGCTTATGCACCCACAGGGTTCTGCCCAGCCTCTGGGTTCTGGCAGAGTCTGTTGATGCATCTGCGTATGTGCAGGGGGGTTTCCACACAAAGACAAGGAAGGTTTTGAACTTCCCTGTTTCCAGTCTTTGCACATGTGTGGGAAGCCCTGTGCAAGCACAGATGGCTGGGAAACTGATGCATGTGCAGATGTTCTGCAGGGCTCCCTTCGGAACTGAGCCCTGCAGCACATCTGAGCATGTGCAGTTGGGGGGAGAATGTGAGGTAGCAGGCCGCTCAAAACTGACTCAGTGTTTCAGATGCAGATATGGCTGTGTATGGCCTCAGCCAGCGCTGCTCTGGTGACATGTTTCGCCCTGCCTAGCGGGGCTTGATGACCAAGTATTGTCTATCTCTTTTAAAGTGAGCGTAACTTTAAAAAGATAGGCAAGAATAACAGCTTTGCATATAGAGGTGCCTGCAATATTAAAATATACTTTACCTTGTAGAGCAAAAGCTGGGGAATACCAGTATGGAAATAGTGAGTTCAGTTCTTGAAGTCGCCTTGGTTTTTCCCTTGCTGCGGCTTATCACTGATCACTGATATAACCATCTGATGCCACTGACCAAGAGTGAATCAGGAGGTGATAGAGCAAAGCATAACCTGAGGAACTAAAAGTGCCATTTACCTATCAGAGGTCTTTGAGATGTTTACCTCTACAGAGTTTCTGATCATGCGTGCAGGCACCTCTAGGTGTTATGCTTGTTATGCATGGCTGATTACAGTTCAGGGTCCTTAAAGTTAACACAGGCTAATTTTACCTATCAACCTCACATAATTGAGAGGAATCTTGCCACATTACCACAAAGCTCATAAAAGAAACGCATACTGCAGTGTAAATCCCCGAGGGAGGTACAGCTGTTATTTTGTTGTTTTGCAAAGGTCCAAATGACTAGTCTTTTGCACCAGAAATACTCATTGATTTCAAAGCAGAGCCTTTAGCATTCACAGTTCGGTTTAGAATTCGACTGGCAAGCTGAATGTTTGATTGTGCATTGAATATTTTTCTCACAGACTAAGGGGATCTCATGTTTGATTGACCACTTCCATGCCTTTGGGGACTGAAACAGTGTAAAGATTTTCCTGCTTGAGCACAAATGAGCTTATCAGAGTCTTCTAATTATAATAAGTCTGTTCAGGCAAAGCAGTCATATAACCCCATCACGCCAAAAGGTCAATGAGATTCGGCCTGAAAAAATGTACAAAAATATTTCTTTAGTATGAGAAAAATGTAAGCCATTAGCAAAATACACAAACATATTTTAAAGCATGGAATTGATATTAGATAACAGAATAACTATACCTATAGTAATAACTGTTCATATTTTTATCAGTTTGTAAAGCTAAATCAGTTAGAGATAAATAAATTGAAATATTTTCCCCTTCAGGAATAAAACAGAAATTCTGATAATCAGTGCTGTACTTAAGCTGACTTTCTCTGTATTTTGAAACATGGTTATATATTAAAAATTATAGCTAAGATAATTTTGCTTACAATATCACAGTAGCCAATTCATTAAAATAACTTCCGGGGATGCTTCTTAGGTCTCTGAAGACCCATACCAATATATAGTTGGAAATATGACATGTTAATTATGCTGGAATATAGGTGATTTTTATTTTAAATGCTTCTGTTCAAAAATTTTAATTATTAACAAAGATTGTATTTAGTATTTTTTAAGATTGTAATATAATCTGAAAAATTAAGTTACTTATGGTACAATTGATTCATTTTTAAAGCCAAATAAATGTCTAAAGGCTGAAAAATGGTAGGAAGAAACCCCGGAAAGCAAAAGCTGATGGCAGCTAAGCAGCATTAGTTAGTAAAAGTGGTATTTGCCATACAATAACATTAACCTGCAGAGTGAATGTTCACCTACCTGGGTGAATAAGGTGAAGATGCTTTCACTTCAAAAAGAATTCCAATTATTTTTCAGTTGCACATACAACATAATTGGGTGTTCCACATGGAAACAGCTTTACCTTATACACTAACCTGGCTAACATTCCCGATCCTTTAGTAATTCAACCCCACTGAATATAATTGTTATATGTCCAGCTTATACTGCAGTGTACCAGTAACGCTCCCACTTTTCATACATATGATAAACTAGCATCACTGTAAAATACATAGGCCAGTGAAAAATACTGCAGTAGGAAAAGTGGAAAACTGTTTTATTCAATAAAGTATTGCAAAATACAGTGACTATGTGAGGCAGTAAGGAACCCAAAGGGGCATTGGCACAAAAATATCTTTAGGAAGAACACTTGCCTATATAAACCATTCTAGCTCACTCTATAATTTTTTCATAGCAAAATGAGAATAAAATAATCTGATTGGTTTCTATGCATAAAAGAAACTATTCTTCCTTCGGACACTTTTATACATATGGTCAATTACCAGTAATAGTGTTCTGGTCCGTTGAGAGGTCAGTAATAAGTCATCATTCATAATTTACTGCTGATGAGATCTGAAAACTCTAATAGGTCAGTTAAACCACCGCTCAATAAAATTAATGTCAACACAATAGATGTACATTTCCCTATGTTTTATCTGTTTAAAAAAAGCTGCTAGTACAGAAAAATGCCTGTAGGTCTTCCAGAAAGGCAGTGAGCTCCTAGCTTCCTGCTAAAGCTGACAAAAAAGTGCCTTTGCTGCTCTGAACCCCCAGGCAGTATTGTTCGTTAGCCCTGGCTGTTGGATTACAGAACTATGCTTATCTCCACCCGTCTCTGTCTCATTCAAGATGCACACATGCAAATAAAAGAAAACCACTGTCAACCAGACTTTTTGACCCCAGATCTCATATTTAAGAGGTCCTGTCATGCACTTCATACTAGCTCAATATGAAATACTTACCTTAGAACGAAGCCCCCGCATCCGCGCATGGTCACTGCTGAGGGGGCTGACTTGTTCCTCCTGTGTTACTTCCTGGTTCGCGGGCTTCTGGCACTGTGAGTGGCCAGAACCATGATGATGTCACTCCCGTGCATGTGCCCGGGAGCCCTCAGTTCCGGCAAGAAGCTCTGAAGTTCTGGCATGATACGCTGGACCTTCAGAGCGCATGCGTGAATATCTCTTAAACGGTGCACGTTTAGGAGATATTCATTTTGCCTATAAGTAAGCCTTACCTGTAGGTAAAAATCACAAAGCCACAAAGCCAGATATACAACCACTTTAAGCAACAGACAGCATGGATTCATGAAAGACAGTTGAGGAGGTAAGTAAAACCTTGGACAGAGGGGTGGCTGTAGATGTGGTATACTTGGATTTTGCAAAAGCGTTTGAGACAGTTCCCCACACATGGCTAACGTGTAAAGTCTACAGGCTTGGAAAGAACAGCTTGTAAATGAATAGAAAACTGGCTAACAAAACTGAATTCAGAGATAAGTAGTTAATGATTCTTGCTCTGAATGGTCAAAGGTTATCAGTGGTGTAGCCCAATGTTCAGTGTTTGAACCCTTACTTTTTAATATCTTTAAAAATGATATATGGTCTGGGATTAAAAGTATAATTTCAGTCTTTGCAGATGACACCAAGCTATGCAGTAGAATAATGTCCTTACAGGATGTCTCCAACTTAAAAGCCAACCTCAATGCACTGCTTAATTGGGCAACTAGGTGGCAAATGAGGTTTAATTTTGATAAATGTAAAGTTTTGCACTTGGGGGGCTAAAAATATGCATGCGTCATACATACTAGGGGGAGTACAACTGGGAGAATCAATGGTGGAGAAGGATCTGGGGGTTTTGGTAGATCATAAGCTTAATACTAGCATGCAATGCCAAGCTGTATTTTAAAAAGCGAGCAAAGTCCTTTCTTGTATAAAGAGAGGTATGGACTTCAGAGAGAATGATTTAATTTTGTTTCTGTACAAATCATTAGTAAGACCTCGTCTGGAATATGCAGTTCAGTTTTGGGCACCAGTTCTCAAAAAGGATATTGGGGAACTGGAGAAAGTGCAGAGAAGGGCAACCAAACTGATAAGAGGCATGGAGGAGCTCAGCTATGAGGAAAGATTAGAGGAACTACATTTATTCTCTCTTGAGAAGAGGAGATTAAAGGGGGGATATGATCAACATATATATAAGGGGTCCATATAGTGAATTCGGTGTTGAGTTATTCACTGTGGGTGAAGGATTGTGTACAGTTGGTACGGAAAGTATTCAGACCCCCTTACATTTTTCACTCTTTGTTATATAGCAGCCATTTGCTAAAATCATTTAAGTTCATTTTTTCCTCATTAATGTACACACAGCACCCCATATTGACAGAAAAACACAGAATTGTTGACATTTTTGCAGATTTATTAAAAAAGAAAAACTGAAATATCACATGGTCCTAAGTATTCAGACCCTTTGCTGTGACACTCATATATTTAACTCAGGTGCTGTCCATTTCTTCTGATCATCCTTGAGATGGTTCTACACCTTCATTTGAATCCAGCTGTGTTTGATTATACTGATTGGACTTGATTAGGAAAGCCACACACCTGTCTATATAAGACCTTACAGCTCACAGTGCATGTCAGAGCAAATGAGAATCATGAGGTCAAAGAAACTGCCTGAAGAGCTCAGAGACAGAATTGTGGCAAGGCACAGATCTGGCCAAGGTTACAAAAAAATTCTGCTGCACTTAAGGTTCCTAAGAGCACAGTGGCCTCTATAATCCTTAAATGGAAGACGTTTGGGACGACCAGAACCCTTCCTAGAGCTGGCCGTCCGGCCAAACTGAGCTATCGGGGGAGAAGAGCCTTGGTGAGAGAGGTAAAGAAGAACCCAAAGATCACTGTGGCTGAGCTCCAGAGATGCATTTGGGAGATGGGAGAAAGTTGTAGAAAGTCAACCATCACTGCAGCACTCCACCAGTCGGGGCTTTATAGCAGAGTGGCCAGACGGAAGCCTCTCCTCAGTGCAAGACACATGAAAGCCCGCATGGAGTTTGCTAAAAAACACCTGAAGGACTCCAAGATGGTGAGAAATAAGATTCTCTGGTCTGATGAGACCAAGATAGAACTTTTTGGCCTTAATTCTAAGCGGTATGTGTGGAGAAACCCCGGCACTGCTCATCACCTGTCCAATACAGTCCCAACAGTGAAGCATGGTGATGGCAGCATCATGCTGTGGGGGGGGGTTTTCAGCTGCAGGGACAGGACGACTGGTTGAAATCGAGGGAAAGATGAATGCGGCCAAGTACAGGGATATCCTGGACGAAAACCTTCTCCAGAGTGCTCAGGACCTCAGACTGGGCCGAAGGTTTACCTTCCAACAAGACAATGACCCTATGCACACAGCTAAAATAACGAAGGAGTGGCTTCACAACAACTCCGTAACTGTTCTTGAATGGCCCAGCCAGAGCCCTGACTTTGAGCATCTCTGTAGAGACCTAAAAATGGCTGTCCACCAACGTTTACCATCCAACCTGATAGAACTGGAGAGGATCTGCAAGGAGGAATGGCAGAGGATCCCCAAATCCAGGTGTGAAAAACTTGTTGCATCTTTCGAAGCGCTCCCAGAACACAGGAGCACCAATCAGAACGGCGCAGCGCGACTCGCGCATGCGCCGTAGGGAACCGGGCATGAAGCCGCAGGGCTTCACTTCCTGGTTCCCTCAGCGAGGATGGCGGAGGGAGCAGCAGAGCGACGAGCGGTCGCTCGTCCTCTGCTGCGGACGTCGCTGGACTCCAGGACAGGTAAGTGTCCAAATATTAAAAGCCAGCAGCTGCTGTAGCTGTAGCTGCTGGCTTTAAAAAAAAAAATTCCGGTGGAGCAACCCCTTTAACAACCCCCTCTGCTACTTAACTGACCAGATCAATATCCCAGGAGTTCCCAGGAGTTCTGATTCAAAAGTGTTCCTTTAATTTTTTTTTGAGCAGTGTGATATATATATATATATATATATATATAAACACAGTATATATAAATTGTCCGATTGGAGGAGACACAGCAACTTGGCTACATTTCAGGTTCTGAAATATTCTAAGCATGTTTTGCTCAGGGAATGACACTCTGACTTCAGTGCAAGGCTGAAGAGGGATTTCTCTAAATTTTATTATATCAGAGGAAACCCTGCAGGAAGCGAGAGATGAAGAGAGATACTCAGCAGCATCATTAAACTATTTCTGTCGTTCTTTTCAGGAATCATCAATTTCCTCCCTACCAACATAAATTGCTGATTTAATAAATAAGTCAGCCTGTATCCCATAGTTAACACTGCACGTTTATTTTCACTTTGTTGTGCAAGCGCCTATAATTAAAAAACCATGGGCAATATGACTTTGCTTTGTTCTTATAATCTCATTTAACCTGTCAAGACCTCCCCATTGGCCAAGTAAGCCTGCTGCAGTCTGTGAGCAAACTTCCATAGTGGTTAAAAACACACTGCTGCTTGTAAATGTGCTCCATTCTTGAGAATTTCCCAGTATCAAGCTGGAGCAACAGTGCCTCCATGTGGCAGCACATTATAATTACTCACTGACCATAAGCTTAGGGAACATCAAACTGTATTTATCTAGCCCCATAAAGTTTATATTTTGAAATTTATTGTTTATGTGCTGCTATTCACTGTAACATTAGAAACAGCAAGGCTTCAATAAAGTTTACTTCATCTATTATATTTCACTCTAAGGTCATCTTTTGGCTATATAAGCAAGTTATTGAGCCATCCTGTAACCAACATCTGTTTGTGCCAATTTGGTCATATATTTTTAAACTACAAAACAATCAATATGCATGCAAATGTGGCATTTTTAATAGTTTATATAATCTCAGTTTATGGATCATTTGCATGTTTTAGATCTTTACAGTATTATTATTCTAGTGATTTTCGGGGCCGGATTTTTTGACCCCTAGATTTCATTTAGCGCAAAGTTCTATACTCATGAAATAATATAATATGTATGCTATAAAGCAGGGGTGTCAAACTCAATTTGGCCGCATCAGCATTATGATTGTCCTCAAAAGGGCCGGTTGTATCTGTAAGATTAGATGTCCAGCGCATCCCCTCCCCTTACATTAGATGTCAAGAGCCACCCTACCATCAGAAGTTGAGTCCCCTACTCTCCCTTACATCACAGTGCACCCACTTTCCTTATGCTGCTGCTGGAAAGAAGCTGGATGCATTGCTTGAAAGCAGAAAGTAAGGGTCTATAAAGGGTTAAAGGAACACTCAATTTTTAAAGATAAACTGATATGATTACTACACATAATATTGAGGTTATTATATATTAAAGCGGAGTTCCACCCAAAATTGGAACTTCCGCTTTATCCACTCCTCGCCCCCTTACATGCCACATTTGGCATGTAATTTTTTGGGGGGGAGTGGGGGCTTCAGTAGGAGTGGGACTTCCTGTCCCACTTCCTACTTCCGCCAAGGGAACGCTTAGGCGATACGTTATATCGCCTATTGGCAGCCCCTCCCTGGAAGCGATCACCTGGGACACATGACAGGTCCCAGGCGATTGCCTGTCCACTCAGAGAGCGCTGCGCCGTTCGCGCATGCGCAGTGAATGCCGGCCGTGAAGCCGAAAGCTGTCACGGCCGGGTGCCCACAGTTATAATGGAGGCACCGGCGGAGAAGGGGGGGAGAGGAGCGAAGCTCCGGGCAGCGCGGCGCTGGGCAGTGGAGCAGGTAAGTGTATGTTTATTAAGAGCCAGCAGCTACACTTTTTGTAGCTGCTGACTTTTAATAAACATAAAAAAAAGTCTGGAACTCCCCTTTAAATTACCTTTAAACTTTCATCTGAATACACCTACGGTTTTTAACACCAAAAATTTTAACCCCCACTTTGTGTTTGGCTGATTAAAGAAGTGTGCACAAAGCTTGAGATGAAATCTTAGGTATCCCCAGCTATGTTCTTCGCAGGAGCATTTAGAGGGTCCTATTAGACCTGGGGCATCTCTAAGCACGCATATTCCAATGTTGAGAGACTGGTAGATACAATGAAAAAGACTTTGGATCATATCTAAGACTATAATCTAGAATATAATCTTAGTCTAACAGAGGGGTGCCCAACCTTTTGAAGAGCGAGGGCCACTTAAGCAACTTGGTAACCAGTCGCAGGCCACAATGATCGGAGCAGGCGGATGACAGGTCACGGCTATTCTATAGGCCCTCCGATCCGATCTGCCCAGATAGAAGGGGACAAATTCCCTTCTATTTTTTTTTTTTTTTTGAGGATCGGAATTGAGGTAGGCGGGCTTAAACAGACAAAAGTCTGTTTACATCTGCCGCTCTGTAGAGGTGAATTGAGGGTCCGATTGTGTAGGGCTGATCGTGTGAAAAGGGGCCTAAGACTGCTTTCACACTGATGTGCTGCGGTTTACCCACACCGCGGTTGCAGCGTAGTGCACTTATGTCTGTCCTGCAGGTTAGCTAAACTTTTCCATAGACTCCGCCTGTGGCAAAAGCCGGCGATGTACAGGAAGCATCAGCTTATGGGGCCGTTTTCTTCCTCTACCACCAGCTTCAATCACAACACTGATGCTGTGGTCGGCAATCTGCGATCTGGGCTTGCCAACCCGCCATTCTAGAGTGGGAGGCCCCGGGCCACTGGTTGGTTACCCCTGGTCTAACATAATTCGAACAAAAAGCAGTTGGTCTAAAAACTGTGATGACAAGATAATTAATAATGGATAGAAAAAAAACTATAATGCATACCATGTACAATCTTTATATGTCAAAATATGGCTCAGGGCACTCAGAAGAAGACCTGGGGCATGTGCCTGGTCTAGTAACAACCCTAGCTCTTAGGTTTACTGCAGCAAGCCTTTTGTTTTTCATCTACAGAGCAGAATCAGGTAAGAAAATGCTCACATGTTCAAATGTTAACATCTTGCCAATGTGGTCAGTACTTCAGTTTCTTCGATCTCTTTTGGACACTATTTATAAGATCTTTGAGTTTCAATTTCTGGACATGCACACCTGCTGTTGCCACTTTTTGGGGTTGCCTTTCTTATTGTTCAATTTTAATTTATTTATATTATAGTATAGATAGTAGGGATGCAGGAACAACCAAGAAAGTAGGATTGATCCCAGTAGGAGGAGTAAAGAGACTAACACCAACATGATTTATAAGGATGTGGACATATAGCGCACACAGTCGTGGTTTCATCGTTACACAGATATAGCGCAGAGACTGTTGAAATAGACAAGAAAAAAAACATGGTCAGACTACTGTAATGGTCGTTTAACCACAAAGGGGTTAATATGGATTCTACTACTGTTCCGAATTGTAAAGGTTAGATAACATTGCATGCATGCTGAGAGCAAGACACCGACACATCCATGCAGAACCGTTACTTCCGTATCTAATCCTTTAAATTATTACAGGCAGTACTAAACTTTTTACACATAGCATGATACATCACTATTATGTTAATGTAAGACTGCAAACCACATCTGATTGGCTGAAATACAAGAAGAGTACAAAAATGTGATGATCAAGCTTGGTTGTCCCTCTGATCTGTCTTAATTTCCGCATTCCAAAGATGTGTGGGAGAAGGGGGCATCCGCCATTTTTCTGTCTTCTCCAGTCTTTTCAGTGGGGGGAGGTGTATTAGAGACTGATTTTGAGTAAGGAAGAATTACAGCAGTGGTGTTTGTACATAAAAAAGCAACATAGACTTTATAGTATAGTAAAGATGCATAGAGAATAGACATTTTCTAGTTTAACATTATGCTCATCACATTCCTGCACACTACTACCTATAGCAAAAATATCACTTTGCAATGGACTCACCCTTTAAGCCCTATGTTGTCTTGTAAAAGCTCCAGACTCTGCATGTGAGAAATTATAGATGTTAGATGAAAAAATGCTAGCATGAAGTTTTTATGGAAAAGACTCCCATATGCCTCTTCTGCCTTGAATGCTTTTTCCCTGCTGGTAGCAATTTATTTCCTACTTGTAAAAATAGACCCACATGCGCAGCTCAATGCACAAGCTTGGCATACTGGGGAAAAGCACCAGTTGCTGGAATGAAGAGGTGTCAGACTCTGGGTGCAAGAAAGGGTGGTGCAGTGGTGGGGTGCGGCTGCGCATTACTGGAAGAGGGCAGTTTGGGAGGTTAAATAGCCATAATGGCAGAGTGAAAATATGCTGTGCAGTGACCTAGTGCAGGGTTTCTCAACTCCAGTCCTCAAGGCGCCCCAACAGGTCATGTTTTCAGGATTTCCCTCAGATGAAACTGCTGTGGTAGTACTAAGGCAGTGATACTGATCAAATCACCTGTGCAAAATAATGGAAAACCTGAAAACATGACCTGTTGGGGCACCTTGAGGACTGGAGTTGAGAAACACTGACCTAGTGAACACTTTTAGATTTGTTTCTGCTTTAATTTCTATGGGTAACTTGATACAGTTCCAGCCAACAGATCTGAAGGATGAAAATATAAAAAGTCCACATGGGGTGCTAATAAAAAGCAACAGTCTTTGAAGTATGGAAGAGGAAAAGATGATAATCCCTTCACCAGTTTTCAGTGTGTATAGGGAAGCACACCACGTGAGAATCAAATCTGCTTACTAGATATCAGCAAGTGATAGGCATTGATTAATAACTTCCCAAGGGATTACATCTGAACTCATCAATCACCAGTAAGTAGATGATTAAATACCAAAGCTTGCATCCATTCACTTGTCCCAGGCAACAACAAAGCAGTAAACTTCCAGCAGTCAGTGGGCGTCTCACCCAATCAAGGGGATATCATCACCAAATGGAAATAAAGCAGCATATAGTGAAGCCCGTCTCACTTGTGAAAGGATCTATTGTAGCAACTTACATGCACAGTCAATAAGAACGATCAGCATAAAACATAGCTGCGACATTCAGCGTGCTTGTGTCTCATAGCCAGCCTGACATGTTTCATCCAAGTGGATATCATCAGACGCCTCTGATGATATCCACTCGGATGAAACACGTCAGGCTGGCTATGAGACAGGCTTCACTATATGCTGCTTCATTTCCATTTGGTGATGATATCCCCTTTGGTATTTAACCATCTACTTACTGGTGATTGACGAGTTCAGATGTGATCCCTTGGGAAGTTTTAATCAATGCCTATCACGTGCTGATATCTGGTAAGCAGATTTGATTCTCACGTGATGTGGTGTGCTTCCCTATACACATTGAAAACTGGTGAAGGGATTATTATCTTTTCCTCTTTCACTACTTCAAAGACTTGCTTTTTATCAGCGCCGCATGTGGACTTTTTATATTTTTATATTTGCTTATCAACAAATAGTGCTGGCTGCTTTCCTATTCCAACATTAGTACCTTTTTCAGTAGAGCAGATACTTACCTGTTTTTTTAGATCTTAAGGATGGACAGATTAGAAAACCCTGATGGATCACTACTGTCTCCCAAGGGATGAGCCAGATTCAACATTGCCTGTAGTGTGTAAGCCATCCTGGCTATTCTCTTCTCTTATGCCTTTGCTCTCCTCCCTTGCAGCACTGGGGTCCCTGGTTGGAATCCTGGCCAGGACACTATCTGCATGGAGTTTGCATGATCTCCCTGTGCTTGTGTTGGTTTCCTCCAAACTCATGCTTGTAGGTAATTGCCTGCTGTCTAAATTGGCCCTAATATGTAAGATGTGGGCAGGTACTGATGTGAATGTACATTGCTGTGTAAATTGATGGTGTAATATAAATAATACCTATAAAAAAATAAAATAATTACATTACTTGTAAGACTTAAGTATTTAGGGCTGGAGCTAAAAAAAAAAAAAATAGCAGAAGGTCAGATTGTGCAAGTGCTTGTAACCATCCTTGGATATCTAGGTCAGCTAAAAGCTTTACTCGCTTCTGATTGCCAGAGTTGATTGGAATGAGTCCAGGTAAAGTGTTTATAAGGATACTGTCTTTCTACGACATCTTTATTTTGTGTTTTCATTGCTGTACATATGTTTTCTGATAATCCGCTAAGGGCATGTGCTGCATAAAAAGCATTTTATGGCTCCTGGCATTGAAGGATTTGAATCAACCAGTTAGGAGGAGAAACATCTTATTTTTTACTTTCATCACAAAGGTTATCCACTTGTTATCAAGGTTATCTAGTGTCCAGATTTACTACTCCTATCCTGCTGTACTTGGATTTTGCCATAAAACTGGAGTACTCTTGTAAAATTTCTCACTTGTCTCCTGGGAGCTGCACTGCTGTTCACTGCAGTCTTCACCCTTCATTAAAAGCATAATAAATGATGTCACGGTTGTCTTTTAACCTTTTATTATCAAGGGTCATTGAAGCCTGGATGGCAGCGTTAGTATGCTTCAATTACCTTCACGATATACGTTTATGAACATATACCTTATTTCTTTGGTACATTGTTTAAATATGTTTTTTTATTATAACCTGACAAATAAACACAAATATAAAAAAATAAATAGCAGTTTTTGATCAAACTTTTTAAAACAGTGTACTGTACTTATTTTATACACATTATATTGGACTGTGACAGTCAGAGCCTGCTGCCTTCAGTTATCACTGTGCCTTTCTCCATGCAAAGCCAAAGCTGGGCTTGTTTGTAATTTAAACTCATATCCTAACCATGATTGGCTATAAATGTTATCACATAATAAGGAATAACACTGATTGGTTCTTGATCATGTGTTTGTATTACATCCGTATATATATATATATATATATATATATATATATATACTGTGAGGGGGTTAGCTCGGCAGCGGGTGTGTGTGACCCCCGGGATGGGCTCCCCAGACAAAAACAGGCCCAGCAAACGGAGGTTGTGGTTTTCAAAATCAAAAAGGTGCGGTTTATTTTCTATTTACAGTGACAAAACACAGCAAAGCAAAAGAAACATAAATAAAATAAATCCTGGTCAACTTGACCTCTGACTAAACATACAGGTTTCCTAACTAACAACTGGGATCAGCCTAGTGCTGTCCTAGTCCCTAAGTCCCTGGTTTTAAATGTCCAAGCAAATAGCCACACAGGCTTTGTCTCACCGCACAGGGGTTCACTCTCCCTAGACAGTCCACACAGGTCTGGTTCCAGGCATGAGCTAACACCTAATGAATCTGGGAGTTCTTATAGAGGCCTAAATGAGCTGACAAGCTTCAGCTGGCCTCATCAACTCCCTGTCTGTACGACGCCCCACACTCTCCCTAGAGGTATGAGTCATCCATGAGCCCACTAGCCTTATACAACTCTCCACCTAGTTGTATAAGTCGGCGTAAAGCCTGAATCTGGGCGAAATATATCTACCCCCCTGGATGCAACCAGGTGACTTTACCTTCCTGCTGTCACATACCCCCCCCCCTCTTGTTTTAACCTCGGGGTTGGAACACCAGCAATCAGGCATTCATGTACTCGAGACAAAGCATCCACATTCCCCATTTGAACGCCAGGGCGATGCTTTACTGTGAAGTTGAATTCCTGGAGGGCCAGGAACCACCTATTCACTCTTCTATTTGTTTCCTTGTTTTGAGCCATCCACTTTAACGGAGCGTGATCCGTAACCATGTCAAAGTGCCTACCTAGCAGGTAGTACCGAAGGGAATCTAGAGCCCACTTCACCGCTAAACACTCCTTTTCAACGGTGGCGTAATTTACCTCATGGGACTTCAACTTCCTGCTGAGGTAAATGACTGGGTGCTCTTCCCCGTTCCAGACCTGGGACAATACTGCTCCTAACCCCACATCTGACGCATCACTTTGTACGACAAAGTCTTTAGAGAAGTCGGGTGAGTACAACACTGGCTGGCTACATAAGGCTTGTTTCAAGAATTGGAATGCTGCCTCAGCCTCGGGGGTCCATTTAATCATGACCGACCCTTTCCCCTTCGTCAGGTTGGTTAGGGGCACAGCCTTAGAAGCAAAGTGGGGAATGAATCGCCGATAATACCCAGCGATTCCCAGAAAGGCTCGTACCTGCTTCTTGCTGTTGGGACGTGGCCAACTCTGGATGGCCTCGACTTTGTTGAGTTGGGGTTTTATTACTCCCCTCCCAATGGTGTACCCAAGATATTTGGCCTTCTCCTGCCCAATGGTACACTTCTTGGGGTTAGCCGTAAACCCCGCTTCCCGAACAGAGTCCAGGACTGCTTGCACTTTTGGCAGATGTGAGGCCCAATCTGTGCTATGGACAATTACGTCATCCAGGTAAGCCGCAGCATACTTCCGATGGGGCCTCAGCATCTGGTCCATTTTCCGCTGGAATGTGGCCGGCGCATTCTGTAACCCGAACGGCATTCTTTTATATTGGAACGCCCCGTCTGGGGTTACAAATGCGGTTTTCTCTTTGGCCGACTTGGCCAGGGGGATTTGCCAATACCCTTTTGTGAGGTCAAGAGTCGTCATGTATCGGGCTGTTCCCAGCCGGTCGATCAACTCATCTATACGTGGCATGGGGTAGGTGTCAAATTTTGTAACTTTGTTCAACTGACGAAAATCGTTACAAAATCGCCAGCTCCCATCCGGTTTAGGCACCAACACAATGGGACTAGACCAATCACTTTGGGACTCCTCTATCACCCCTAAGTTCAGCATTTTCTGTACTTCCTCCCGTATTGCCTCCCGTCGGGCCTCTGGGATCCGATAGGGTTTTAACTTCACCCTTTCACCGGGCGGGGTAATGATGTCATGCTCTACCCCAGATGTTTGTCCCGGCAGCTCAGAGAATACCTCCTTGTTGCGAAGCACAAACTCCTTAACCTCCTGTTGTTGGGGTTGTGACAAGGTGGCTGCTATTCCAACCTCAGGAATCACGCAACCAGTTTGAGCTGGTGACCAAGTGTCTGCGACTAGGGACTCTCTATCCCTCCAGGCTTTCAACAGATTAACGTGATAGATCTGTTCGGGCTTTCGCCTTCCTGGTTGTCTGACCTTGTAATTCACTTCGCTCACTTTTTCCATTATCTCATAGGGGCCTTGCCATTTGGCAAGGAATTTACTTTCAACCGTAGGGACAAGTACCAGTATCCTATCCCCCGGGGAAAAGGTACGGGTCTTGGCTCCACGGTTGTACACTCTCTGCTGTGCTAACTGCGCTTGGGCCAAATGTTCCTTCACGATGGGCATTACCTGTGCAATTCGGTCTTGCATCAGGGCGACATGCTCAATCACACTCCTGTGGGGAGAACTCTCACTTTCCCAAGTTTCCTTGGCAATATCCAACAGCCCTCTTGGGTGTCTCCCATACAGTAACTCAAAGGGGGAGAATCCCGTAGAGGATTGGGGCACCTCCCTAATAGCAAACATCAGATAAGGAAGTAGACAGTCCCAATCCTTTCCATCTCTATCCACCACTTTCTTCAACATTTGTTTTAGGGTTTTGTTGAATCTTTCAACCAGCCCATCGGTTTGGGGGTGATACACAGATGTACGTAATTGCGTCACTTTGAACAATTTACACAGCTCCTTCATAACCCGGGACATAAAGGGTGTACCTTGGTCCGTAAGCAGTTCTTTACAAATACCCACCCGGCTAAACACAAGAGATAGCTCTTTGGCTATGGTTTTGGCCGAGGTATTTCGGAGAGGGATCGCTTCTGGATAACGGGTGGCATAGTCCATTATAACTAATATGTACTGGTGCCCCCTAGCGGACTTGATTATAGGCCCTACCAAATCCATGGCGATCCTCTCAAACGGGACCTCAATGATGGGTAGAGGGACCAGCGGGCTACGGAAATGTGGCATCGGGGCCGACCTCTGACACACAGGGCAGGAGGAACAATAATTTTCTATGTCCTTCATCACCCCCGGCCAATAGAATCTCTGTAATACCCTCTCTCGGGTTTTCTCTGTCCCCAGATGACCTCCAAGAATGTGCCCATGGGCCAACTCCAACACCAACTTCCTGTAAGGTTTGGGCACCACAAGCTGCTCAACGGTTTCTTCTGCCCTTTTTGCCACCCGATACAGTAGGTCCTTCTCTACGCTGAAGTATGGGTAAGTGCAGGTATTATCTGGGTTCACTAACTCGCCATCTATTTTCACTACGTTTTCCCGTGCCTTTATTAGGGCGGGGTCTTTCAACTGTTCTGTGGCAAAGTTTTCCCTGTGAACCTCAAGATCAGAAAACTCCACAGACGGTAGGTTTTCGTCTGAGGAGGTGGGCTCCTCTCCAGTTTCTTGAGTCTCCCCTGCCAATACTGATAAGGGAAATTCCGGAGAGTCCTCACCACTCTCAGGGGAGTTCTGGCTATCACATTCCTGGTACATAGGGGCACCAGTGGGGGGCTCAGGATCATCCCACAGTTCCCAGAACTTCGGAAAATCCCTTCCCACAATGGCGTCATGCGGTAACTGAGATACTAAGCCCACTGGATGAGAGAGGGTACCTTTGGGGGTCTCGAAACACACTGTAGTCACTGGATACTCTCGGGTGTCCCCATGCACACAAATAACAGCTACCTTGCTATTCCCAAAGACCTCTGTTTTAACTAACTCAGCCTTTATCAGGGTCACAAGGCTACCTGAATCCAGCAATACCACAACATTTCTACCATTAACACACATTTTGCATAAATGTTTCTCAGTTCCTCGAATGGCAGTGCATGCGACTGTCGCACACAGCGACTGACGTCTGCCCGTCAGAAAGTCACACTGCATGGGTTCCTCCACAACCGGGCAATTGGCTGCAATATGTCCCGCTTGCCGGCAGCGGTAGCAAACGATCCTTCTTGCCGCCTCTTGAGCCGCTGATTTCCCAGGCTGTTCTCGCCAAACTTGGGGTAGAGCTCCCACCCTCTCACTCTCTCCACCCTCACCCCTTGGAATCCTCTTATCCGCCCCTGGGGATGGTCTGGTCTTAGGGTGGAAAGTCCGAGTGTCTCTGGAAGAGGCCGTCAGGTTCTCTGTAGCCAAGTATTTCTCCACACGATCCACAAGACCATCGGCCGTCTCTGGGTCTCCATGGCTTACCCACTTTTGGATGGCAGTAGGAAGAGCTCTCAAAAACCGATCCATTACAACACGTTCCACAATCTTTGGTGCGGACAAAGTCTCTGGCTGTAGCCACTTTCTGCTCAGGTGAATGAGATCATACATTTGAGACCTGGGGGGTTTTCCAAGCTGGAAAGTCCAGTTATGCACACGCTGAGCCCGGACAGCCTGGGTGACACCCAGCCTTGCCAAAATTTCAGCTTTTAGCATCACATAGTCTTTTGCTTGGTTAGGCTCTAGGTCATAGTAAGCTTTCTGCGATTCACCAGTTAACAGAGGAGCCACCAGTCCAGCCCACTGCTCCTCAGGCCACTTTTCTCTTTCAGCGGTCCTTTCAAATGTGGTCAAAAATACCTCTGGATCATCCTCTCCAGTCATTTTTGTCAATAAACGACTCACCCCAAAGGACGCGGTATTAGTGGGACGGCTTTCCTCACTGGTCTGCGGACGTTGCTGCATTACTGCTTCCATTTGTTGTAGTCTCTGCTCTTGCTTCTGTAACAGGTCTATGAAGCGGGCCTCAGATTGCTGCTGGGCTTGTTGCTGAGCTTCCAGACTCTGTTGGTGAGCTTGCTGCTGGGCTGCAAGGCTCTGTTGATGAGCTTGCTGCTGGGCTGCAAGGCTCCTTTGCAAACCTGCATTTGTCTGCTGTTGATTGGCATTTGCTAGAGCCAGCTGTTTCAGTATCTCCTCCATGCTGGCTTAAAAAAAAACTGCCCGCATTCTCCACCAACTGTGAGGGGGTTAGCTCGGCAGCGGGTGTGTGTGACCCCCGGGATGGGCTCCCCAGACAAAAACAGGCCCAGCAAACGGAGGTTGTGGTTTTCAAAATCAAAAAGGTGCGGTTTATTTTCTATTTACAGTGACAAAACACAGCAAAGCAAAAGAAACATAAATAAAATAAATCCTGGTCAACTTGACCTCTGACTAAACATACAGGTTTCCTAACTAACAACTGGGATCAGCCTAGTGCTGTCCTAGTCCCTAAGTCCCTGGTTTTAAATGTCCAAGCAAATAGCCACACAGGCTTTGTCTCACCGCACAGGGGTTCACTCTCCCTAGACAGTCCACACAGGTCTGGTTCCAGGCATGAGCTAACACCTAATGAATCTGGGAGTTCTTATAGAGGCCTAAATGAGCTGACAAGCTTCAGCTGGCCTCATCAACTCCCTGTCTGTACGACGCCCCACACTCTCCCTAGAGGTATGAGTCATCCATGAGCCCACTAGCCTTATACAACTCTCCACCTAGTTGTATAAGTCGGCGTAAAGCCTGAATCTGGGCGAAATATATCTACCCCCCTGGATGCAACCAGGTGACTTTACCTTCCTGCTGTCACAATACATATATTATATATATATATATATATATATATATATATATATATATATTATATTATATATACATATATATATATATATATATATATACACACACAGTATCTCACAAAAGTGAGTACACCCCTCACATTTTTGTAAATATTTTATTCTATCTTTTCATGTGACAACACTGAAGAAATGACACTTTGTTACAATGTAAAGTAGTGAGTGTACAGCTTGTATAACAGTGTAAATTTGCTGTCCCCTCAAAATAACTCAACACACAGCCATTGATGTCTAAACCGCTGGCAACAAAAGTGAGTACACCCCTAAGTGAAAATTTCCAAATTTGGCCCAATTAGCTATTTTCCCTCCCTGGTGTCATGTGACTTGTTAGTGTTACAAGGTCTCAGGTGTGAATGGGGAGCAGGTGTGTTAAATGTGGTGTTATCGCTCTCACTCTCTCATACTGGTCACTGGAAGTTCAACATGGCACCTCATGGCAAAGAACTCTCTGAGGATCTAAAAATAGAATTGTTGCTCTACAAAAAGATGGCCTAGGCTATAAGAAGATTGCCAAGACCCTTAAACTGAGCTGCATCATGGTGGCCAAGACCATACAGCGGTTTAACAGGACAGGTTCCACTCAGAACAGGCCTCGCCATGGTCGACCAAAGAAGTTGAGTGCACATGCTCAGCGTCATATCCAGAGGTTGTCTTTGGGAATAGATGTATGAGTGCTGCCAGCATTGCTGCAGATGTTGAAGGGGTGGGGGGTCAGCCTGTCAGTGCTCAGACCATATGCTGCACACTGCATCAAATTGGTCTGCATGGCTGTTGTCCCAGAAGGAAGCCTCTTCTAAAGATGATGCACAAAAAAGCCTGCAAACAGTTTGTTGAAGACAAGCAGACTAAGGACATGGATTACTGGAACCATGTCCTGTGGTCTGATGAGACCAAGATAAACGTATTTGATTCAGATGGTGTCAAGCGTGTGTGGCGGCAACCAGGTGAAGAGTACAAAGACAAGTGCATCTTGCCTACAGTGAAGCATGGTGGTGGGAGTGTCATGATCTGGGGCTGCATGAGTGCTGCCGTCACTGGGGAGCTACAGTTCATTGAGGAACCATGAATGTCAACATGTATTGTGACATACTGAAGCAGAGCATGATTCCCTCCATTCGGAGACTGGGTCACAGGGCAGTATTCCAACATAACGACCCCAAACACACCTCCAAGATGACCACTGCCTTGCTAAAGAAGCTGAGGGTAAAGGTGATGGACTGGCCAAGCATGTCTCCAGACCTAAACCCTATTGAGCATTTGTGGGGCATCCTCAAATAGAAGGTGGAGCAGTGCAAGGTCTCTAACATCCACCAGCTCTGTGGTGTCATCATAGAGGAGTGGAAGAGGACTCCAGTGGCAACCTGTAAAGCTCTGGTGAACTCCATGCCCAAGAGGGTTAAGGCAGTGCCGGAAAATTACGGTGGCCACATAAAATATTGACACTTTGGGCCCAATTTGGACATTTTCACTTAGGGGTGTACTCACTTTTGTTGTCAGCGGTTTAGACATTAACGGCTGTGTGTTGAGTTATTTTGAAGGGACAGCAAATTTACACTGTTATTCAAGCTGTACACTCACTACTTTACATTGTAGCAAAATGTCCTTTCTTCAGTGTTGTCACATGAAAAGATATAATTAAATATTTACAAAAATGTGAGGGGTGTACTATCTTTTGTGAGATACTGTGTATCTCTATATATATATATATATATATATATATTTTTAGATAGATAGATGACAACAATGTTTGGTTTACTTAGTAAATACCAGTTTTCTTGTGGGAACATCTCTCAAACACCTGCATTGTTAAGTCAAGCAGTGTTTGATGACCTTTAACCTCCCTGGCGGTATTCCTGAGTCTGGCTCGGGGTAAGATTTCAGTAACATTAGCGGTAACCCTGAGCCAGACTCGGGCTGCATCGCAGGATACAGGGAGAGTTACTTACCTTGTCCCCTGGATCCTGCGATGCCTCCCCACTGTGTGTGCGAGCTGTCTCCTCGCTTGATTCACACAGTGCCCTAGTGCCGCCGAGCTCCGTTCCCTGCGACGTTGCGGTGCACGGGGGCGGAGATCGGCGCCAAATTCAAAAAAGTAAAAACACAATACACATACAGTATAATGTAATCTTACAGATTACAGTACTGTGTAAAAAAAATTACACATCCCCTTTGTCCCTAGTGGTCTGTCCAGTGTCCTGCATGCAGTTTTATATTATAAATAAAAAAAATTCTGCCTGGAAACTGGAGATTGTCCATAGCAACCAAAAAGTGTCCCTTTATGTCAAAAGTGGTTTTAGACCAGCTAGAAAACAGCGACAATAAATTACAATCACTTGCAGAATTCAGCGATAGTGATTTGTGGGGAAATTCATCATTAAACACTGAAAGTAATGACAGCGAAAATTCTGCAACTGAGCAAATTTCAGTGTTTTTGTTTTGTTTACATTATTGAATAATTTGTATTATTATTATTATATTATTATTTGTTATAATTATTTATAGTTATTTATTATATTATAATTTATGATTTTGTGTTTCAAACTTTATCATACCCGGGATGTCTACTAGACTCTGGTTTGGACATATTTAAGTGAGTTATCCCTAAGAATTGCAGGCCTACAATATAAAATGCCAAATTTCCATGCAAAATAATTGTACCGCTTTCAGCACCTAAAATCTGACAGAATCATACCGCCAGGGAGGTTAATACAAAGGGAAAGAAGCCATTAGATAGTTTTAGCTGTTCCTATTGTTTTGGAGGAGCTCTTGTCAAACACTGGACCCAAGCCTAAAACCCCATGCACACTATACAACTTTTGTTGTCTGATTTCCCCTTATATTTACCAAAACCATGTAGTGCAAGAGCCTGCCTGATTGCATACAAATTGAAACTCTTAAGGTTTGACCTCATATTATAAAGTTTTGGTCAATCTAAATGAAAAAATCTACAGAAAATTGTATAGTGTGTAACAACAGCTTAACTGTAGCTCTGTAAATACAAATCATCAAAATCCTGATCTTTTGACATATTTGAAACATGGAATTTATGGTACTATACTACCCATCTTGAGTTGGTAGACAGAAATTAAACCCTATGAACACTGATTTTGGAACCCAATTATAAAGGGTTATGCACATGTGGGAGTGGCTACCAATATTTTCAAGATAAAAGCCCAACAGCACAAGCTGAAAGGGGACTCTGCCAATGGACAACACTAGAAGCCACAGTACAAGAGAGAGGAAGACTGCTAAGTCTAAAAACCCATTTTCCTGCAATCACTGGAATCTTGTTTGCTATGGAAAGCATACACAAGCTTTAACAGAAGCTAAGTGACTTTTGGTTTATTCCTATTGCATTTTCTAGCATGTGCATGCATGCATGCATATTTGTAGCACTCTGTCTTGTACTGTATTCTTGTAACTGTATAGGCAGTATTCCTGTTTTCCAAAGGTTTCAAACTACTGGGTCATTTCCTTGACTTTGCTGCAAGAGTTAGACACACAGCAAGCATTAGCATAACAGCTGACCCATAGGTGTGCTCCTCCAGGCATTCCCGGCCAGGACAAGTACTGTCAGTGATTAAAGCGGTGATGTGGCAGCCTTTTTTGGGGGCATCAGATTGGCCCGGGGGTGTCTGTGTCAGTTTCATTCCAGGACACTGTATTGTGCTGGAATGAATGTGCCCGGGACAGACCTGCAAAATGCAGGACTGTCCCGGGCAATCCGGGACACGTGGTCACCCTACCAGGCACACCTGGCACACCCCCTGTGCACGTCTATGAACTGACCTGATTCTGGCTGTACTTCTAAAAATATGATTTTCAATATAACAATTATTTAAATTAAATAATTGTATCATTGAGAAGTTGACTGCAATAAATATTTTAACTGAACAATTAATTTCAACCTTAAAATTCTTTAAAACAGCCAGAACTATGATCAATTAATTTTTTACAAATCAGAATAGGAAGACAAAAACTAACAATTTAGTCCAGGTAGTTTTTTTTCGTTTGGCTCATTGTGCATTTAAATCCTGCCCTAAAAATGCTAAGGATTTCTTTTATCATATGAAACGTTTTCTCTACTTTTGTGCAGAAATGCTTGCAAAATACATTAAATTCTGTTCTTCCTTTTGAGACCACTATTATGTGAAAGTAAGCAATCGCTCACCTTCCAAAAACAATTTTTGAGAAGACTCAATAGAGACATGAAAAATACATTCTTTACCTATTATGCGAAAGAGCTTGTAATAGTTATGTGTGTAAACCCCACACCTGCACTGTATTTTACATTTATGTATTGTAGCTCTGCAGCTTACTGCTGTGTGCTACTATTGGAGGCAAAAAAAAAATAGTTGTTGTTTTCCTTTTACAGGATGAATAGGAAAAAAGCTAAATTTGTGTAAAAAAAACAAAAAAAAAAAAACAATCCTGTTATGCTGCCTTAGATTGAAATGTTCTGTACTAACACCCTTTTACATATTTAGCCAAGAATGTTATCAAAATGTTTTACATAAATTAAAATATGAAAACTAGCATACCCATCTTGGCACAGAAAAAACTGTAGCGATTGATGCAATCAAGTATATGGCACATCAGAGGGGGGACAATAAACAGTGGCTGGGTATAGACCTCAGTTTAATTGCGGGATGCATCAGCGTTATGGTTTCCTTCAAAGGGCTGGTTGTCTCCCATCCTGTACAGCCAGGCACATGAATTTCCAGTCACTCAGAGACAAGAAACAGTCCTTGCAGCTTTGCTTGTGTGTTTTTATTAGGGGATTTGAACTTGGATGGGGAAGGGTGCATACGGGATGCCCATTTGATCAATGAAACTCTGTAGGAAGTTGAACTCCTATACACTCCAGTATGTACATTCTCTCCTCTTCTACCTCCAGTACACACTTGCTTGCAGACTATCACTCCCAGAACCAGCTAGCACAGGTGTCAGGCCCAGCACGATCTCAGCTGGGTCTGGTTGAATGCCCTTTGAAGGCAGGGATCACGGGGCCCCTATGGTGTAGCAAAAAATGGAAGTCCTGGTGCTATCTGTCCTATCTATGGCTACTGCTCCCAGTACCACCTCTTCAGGCACTGCCAGCCCTCCTGGCTGCAGTTGCCCCTTTCCACTGCCTGTGACACCACAGTCCTCCTGACTGGCACTGCACCCATCCCAGACTGCTCCATCCCAGTCCTCTCAGGCGTGTCTCCCAGTCCTCCTGATTGTGTGTCACTCACCACCCCTCTTGGTTGTTCCTGTTCCTCCTGGAGACTTGTCTGGCAGTGTTCTCCCGCTGTCCTCTCCTTGCTCGCAGTGCCTCCTGGCCAGGACACATCCGTGGGTTTTGAAAAGGACCCCTCCGCACCCGAGCCCAGACTGCGAAGCTGCCTCAAAGGCCACAACAGCCTAACACTCAATCTCCAGCTTCCACCCAAACTCTCCTCCCCAGCTGGGCTGACCCTTGGTGATAGCTGTCCTATCTATGGCTATTGCTCCCAGCAGGGGGTGCTGCATCTGTAGGAGGAGTTCTGACCTCTCTGCTACAGAATGCTGAGACAAGGTAGGGGCAGAGACGCAGGCCTTGTGTTTCACAAATGTGGTATAGACTATACAGTAAAGCAGTGTGAAGCATAGAAAATACAGCAGAGTGTATGAAGTGACACAGTATGGATTGTATGATATACAGGCATACCCCACTTTTAAGTACACAATGGGGTTTATTTACTAAAGCTGGAAAGTGCAAAATCAGGCTCACTTCTGCATAGAAACCAATGAGCTTCTAACCCCAGCTTGTTCAATTAAGCTTTGGTAATAAAACCTGGAAGCGCATTGGTTTGCACTTTCCAGCTTTAGTAAATAAACCCTATTGTGTACTTAAAAGTGGGGTATGCCTGTACAAAATATTGTGTATATTTGTACAGCATTTTGTACAGAGTGTTATGGTGTGGAATATGTCATTTAAAGTGGAGCAGTATGCAGTGTACAAAGTACAACCCAGTGTGCACAGTGAAGTGGAGTGTAACTTACCAGTTTACAGAATGGAACAGCATACACCAGTGATTCTCAACCAGGGTTCCTCCAGAGGTTGCTAGGGGTTCCTTCAGCATTGGGCAATTTCTGTCTCTCAGATAATTTCCTACTGACCCCATTGATCTTTTTAGCTATCTGTAAGGAGGTAATTCTTCCCAATGACCACAAGTGTAAGGACCATTCTTCCCACTGACCATCACACTAAGGTTTCATGAATTGTAGATCTGTAATTTTTAGCAGGGGTTCCCCGAGACCGGAGAACTATTTCAAGGGTTTCTCTGTGTTGAAAAGGTTGAGAAAGGCTGGCATACAGTATTAAACCTACAGCACACTGCACAAAATGATAAAAAAAAACTGTGGGGAACTCCATATAGTGACAATGTACACAACAACATACAGAGTGGTGTGTGTATAGAGTATTAAATGCACCATGTGCATAATGGAGAGTTGTGCTGTATGGTATGTACAACAAAGTGTACAGAATAGAGGAGTGTGGAATGTAATTTATCCAGAATGGACTGGGGTGGACTCTAGAGTGTACAGCTCAGGGTACAATGTAGAGATGTACATATGCAGTATGGAAAGGAATATAATCACACAATGCCTTTAAGCACAGAGTGACCTGACTGTGGAGGGAGCAGACGGACCATTGTGTCCTATGGAGAGAGTCATAGCTGTGAGCCTGCCGAAGACAATGGAAATTATTTCACAGTCACTCTTTGCAAAATGTGCAGAAGGTCCCCACCAGGCCACCCCTGTTTTTTCTCTTCACTTGTGTTATTTGATTTGTCATTTGCTTTCGTATAGGCATCTGTACATGTACATGTTTGCTGCTTGAATGTACTTTATTTTAATCAAATATAAAAAAAACAAAAAAAAACATGAAAATTACTTTTCCATTTGTCTTCTAATTTTTGCCATTTGTTTGTACGCTTTTGGGTTTACAATTTGTCCTTGTATGTGCACTGTAATTCTATTTTCACGTATAGTAGGCATTATTGTCACAGCGAGCGGTGTCTCTTGGCTGACTGAGATGGCAGTAAAAAGTCTGGAGCAGTGGCCCAGCTTGGAGGTTATTGATGATGATGAGGGCTAGAATCGGCGCAAAAACTGGTTGGTTTATCAGTCCCAATAACACACGAAGAATGTTGTCCTTTTGGTTATGTCAGTTACTGTATGTTGTAACATTTATTGCAGGTTTTGGAACGGCTGAAGTTCCCGAACCAGAATAAGCAGTTGGGGGCAGTATTTGGCTTCAGACATAAATAAGTTTTATCTGGTTTTGGTAGAATCGAGCGATTTTTTGAAAAGTCTCAGATCAGCTAAAAAGGGATTGTTTCTTTTCGGAATTTGTATGTTTTGAACATCAATGTCTATGCTGTGGCCGATAAATACATTTACAGTACATAAAATATATATAATTCCAGCGAAAAAACTGTATAAGTGTTGTTTGTTATCAGAGTTTAAGGCAATTGGGAGGGAGTTGTGGTTATTGGAGGAGTAAAGATGACCCCAGTCATGTACAGCACAGTGAGCAGAGGAGTATCAAATATTCGATGTACAATGTGGAAAGTGGAGCTGAATGTAGTATAAAGTACAGAACAGTGTACAGATTGGAGGAATAAGTAATGTGTAGCATAGAGAACAGTGTAGTGTGCAGTATATGGTACAGCAAAAGCGTATATAGAGTGGAGTAGTGTGAAGTAAATAATAATGGAGCAGTATGGAGTGTAGAATGTACAGTACAGGGTACAAAGTGGAGCAAGTATAGAATATAGCTCTTCTCTTGTTAAAAAAAAAAAGTATAGAATATAGCTTACAGCACACAGGGGGTTATTTACGAAAGGCAAATCCACTTTGCACTACAAGTGCAAAGTGCACTTGAAATTGCACTGAAAGTGCACTTGGAAGTGCAGTCGCTGTAAATCTGAGGGGTAGATCTGAAATGAGGGGAAGCTCTGCTGATTTTATTATCCAATCATCTGCAAGCTAAAATGCTGTTTTTTATGTTCCTTGCATGTCCCCCTCGGATCTACAGCGACTGCACTTCCAAGTGCACTTTCAGTGCAATTTCAGGTGCACTATGCACTTGTAGTTTGAACTTGTAGTGCAAAGTGGATTTGCCTTTCGTAAATAACCCCCAAAGTGTTGATCAATAATGAGGGTAAGAAAAGGTATTGGACATTTTCTTTTCCAATAATTTTTATTGAAGAAGTTTAAACAAGACAATGAGGTATCAATTTGTAGAGGTAAATGTCAAGCAGCGTTGTCACATTGGGAGATAACAAAACCACCTCATCCTAATCATACAACATCTAAGCAATATGAAAGTGGTAGTCCTCAACCAACTGCACCCTGATGGGTAGGATGATGGCAGAAAGCACAGGGTGCGGTGGTTGGGGCCATCCATATGCGGTTGGTAATATAGGGGTCATAGTCTCACAAAGTATAATGCAGATTTACAATGCATATACTATTCTTAAAAGGCTATGAAAACAGGTTCTTTAAAACTGAACAAAATTTCCAGTACAAAACAAAAAAACACCATGCTTCCATACTTAGGCTAAGCTAG
This sequence comes from Rana muscosa, assembly GCA_029206835.1. Taxonomy (NCBI): domain Eukaryota; kingdom Metazoa; phylum Chordata; class Amphibia; order Anura; family Ranidae; genus Rana; species Rana muscosa. The sequence continues at coordinate 942,965,582 of CM055116.1, forward strand.
AAAGAACGTCGTAGAAAGTTTGCACCAAAGCGATCATGGGGAATTACTATGAGAACTAGAAGGGAGCAGAAAAAGAGTAGAATAAAGAAAAAAAAGAAGAAAGAGAAGAGATATCCGGCTAAATATCACGTCCCAGACTGCCAGCCCACCCACTAAGGAAATTGGAAGTATCTAATCCAGGGGTTCCAGCCTTTTTCAAATCAAAGTTGTTTGTCCCAGAGGATACTAGCCAATTTTTCATTAATCATGATCCAAGAGATCTTGTGTGTGACTAGTGCAAGGTTAATCACAGGATTTCATATTGGATCACTTTCTGTTAGATTTGGAACATTCATTATAGACTAATTACCTGGTTAACAAACGGCTTATTTATCAACCACATAGGGAATGCATTGTTTTCACACTTTAAGTTTTCTCTGTTCAACCCAGTGACAAAACTGTCAGCTCCGGTCGGAGCCGCTGTACGAATGATGAGCTTTTGTGTCCTGACAGGGGGGCACCCCCCCCCCACCAGAAAGCTCCGATCAGCGCACTCTGCCATTGGCTGAAAGCGCTGATCAGGAGCTGGTTGGCTGCTGGTTTTCCAGCATGCTCATCCGACAGAATCCAGCCAAATGGCTGGCTTCTGTTTGACAGGCTGCCATACACACTGGCCAAATGTCGGACAGTTTTTATTGAACCAGCCGATGTCGCACGGCATTTGGCCCATGTATACGGGGTTTGAGTAAGCGTCAGTCACTGTATTGAAAAATAGACCTAATGTTGGCCATTCTAACTTGTGCTAAACATAAATTTGACCGAAATTTCCAAAAATCTGATTATTTTTCAATCTTTATTGATCACTAAATTTTAGCACTGCAAACACTGAACAGTTGTTATAATGGTGTGGGAGCTGGATAACCCATTATTATTGTCAATGTTTTGGACCTGGCGATGATAAGAGGACAGGTAGACCTGATTTAATAGGAAGAGATTAGTGTAGGTGATTTTCTGAACTGCGCTGGAGTTTTGTCTATTGTGGTGAGATAGTAAACTCTTCTGACTCTCTTCCATATTTACTGAACCTTATTGAAACCAGCAGTCATTTTAATAACTAATATCTGTTTGGGGTTTATTTGATGGAAGCAGGCACTTGTTGCTTACTGTCCTTTTCCTGAGATACCTTATTTTTCTCAATACCTTTATGCATTGTTGTAAAAGTGAATGTATATATGGATTAAGTAGGGAATAGTTAAAGGTTAGCTCCACTTTCAGGAGGGAAAAAAATAATATAGCATATACAATTGTGGCACAAGCCATATTGTTATTGAATGTTATTTAAAATTACCTTTCGTTTTCAATCTGCAGCTCTGTAATTTTCTGTAAAGTGCAATTCAATATGGCTACCTGGAGGTGTTCTGCCCCCCCCCCCCTAAACATGATTTCCTGCTTGTGTGGTTGGCTCACTGATTTTCCCAGGTCTACACTAAGACACAAGTCAGATATCAGGCATTCCCTGCAACAAAATGTCAGTGTGTTGAGATACTCCCAATAGGAACACGTCTAAAGTAGGGTGACCACATGTCCCGGATTGCCCGGGACAGTCCCGTATTTTTCAGGTCTGTCCCGGACACATTCATTCCAGGACAATACAGTGTCCCGGAATGAAACTGACACAGCCACCCCCCGGGTCAATCTGATGCCCCCAAAAAAGGCCGCCACATCACCGCTTTACTCACTGACAGTACTTGTCCTGGCCGGGAATGCCTGGAGGAGCACAATCCTGCTCCCTGCTTGTGATTGGAGAAATCATTAATCCCGCCTCTTGTGTCCAATCACTGTGCTGTGATTCGTTAGAGCACAAACTGATTTTTGGGAAGGGAGGGTGTCCCTGAATGGTAGTTTGGAAATGTGGTCACCCTAGTCTAAAGGAATGCAGACCCTGCAATTTTCCTCATTAGAGCCCTGCAGGTGCAGCAGCTGATTGATAATTATAAAAACCACTCCCATTAAATTCACTTTCCCACATGGACACAGAGAATCACACAGGGATTTCTTCAGAATAACAAAAGGTAGGAATCGGCAACAAGGTTGTTAAAATCTTTGTATTGTACATAAATCACCCAGAGGGGAATGCTTTTTTCCCAACAAAAAGTTGAGTTACTATTTAAAATTTCCTCCGTTTTTTGGGTGTTTTTTTGCCATCTGTGTCCCATTGATAAGATTTTGCTTCACTTTCTGTCCTGGAGCAGGAAGTGAAAATAAATCTTCTCCAATAAAGAGAAATCCTCTCTAACACAGTTTTCCACTCTATTCGTGTTCTGTGACTGACAACCCAATTTAAACTTGAAATTTAAGTACATAGAATATTTTTTTATTTGAAAAACTGCAGTCCAATTAAATTTTGGCACATTTGCTCATCACCAGATGAACAGTAAAGCAAAAAGCAAATATTACTGCCTCCATATATAGAAAGAAACAAACACTATTTAAAAGAATAACACCTTGGATATATTTATATATCAGTGATACTATAAATTTTGCAGTGCCCCTTTAACCACTTCAATACCGGGCTTTTTCACCCCCTTCCTGCCCAGGCCAATTTTCAGCTTTCAGCACTGTCACGCTTTGAATGACAATTGCGAGGACGTGCGATGTGGCTCCCAAACAAAATTGACGTCCTTTTTTTCTCACAAATAGAGCTTTCTTTTGATGGTATTTGATCATCTCTTCGTTTTTTTATTTTTTGTGCTATAAACAAAAACAGACTGACAATTTTGAAAAAAAAAACACAATATTTTTTACTTTTTGTTATAATAATATCCCAATTTAAAAAAAAAAATATTTTGTTTCTCAGTTTAGGCCGATATGTATTCTTCTACATATTTTTGGTAAAACAAATTGCAATAAGCGTATAGTGATTGGTTTGCGCAAAAGTTATAGCGCCTACAAAATAGGGGATAGATTTATGCCATTTGTTTTTTATTATTATTTTTTTTTTACTAGTAATGGTGGCGATCCGCAATTTTTGTCAGGACTGCGATATTGCGGCGGACAGTTCGGACACTTTTGACACTATTTTGGGACCATTCACATTTATACAGTGAACAGTGCTATAAATATGCACTGATTACTGTATAAAGGTGACTGGCAAGGAAGGGGTTAACACTAGGGGGCGATCAAGGGGTTAAATGTTTTCCCTAGGGAGTGATTCCAACTGTGGGGGGAGGGGACTGACTGGGGGAGGTGACCGATCGGTGTCCCTATGTACAAGGGACACACCATCAGTCACCTCTCCCTGACAGGACATGGATCTCTGTGTTTACACACACAGATCCACGTCCTTGGCTCTGTAACTGCCGATCGCGGGTACCTGGCATACATCGCAGCTACCAGGCACGCGCATCGTCTACCCGCGGAATGTGGTGGGCACGCGCGCCCCCTAGCGGCCAGAGGACGTCATATGATGTCCACCAAGGATGGCAGAGCCACCTTGTGGACGTCATATGACAATACGCCGGCATTGAAGTGGTTAAAAAAGTATCTAAACCAAAAATCACGCAATATACGTGCTGGGCGAAGACTTAGCACGCTGATGTCATCATACCCATGGGATCAAGCAGCGCTAATTTAAATTCTTCAAATATTTGTCTTATTGTGTGGATTTTGGTTCATGGTTGATTGCTGCGAAAGTGTCTTACCAACTATCCTAGGATGATTTCTAAGATCCATAAGTGCTTATGATCTTATGATCACTATTATGCCGCACTGATGGGCACTGATAGGCAGCACTGGTGGGCACGGATAGGTGGCACTGATGGGCACTAATGGACATTGATGGGCAGCACTGATGCGCATGCACTGATGGGCACTAAAAGACAGCACTGACTGGCACCAGCATTGAGCACTGATTTGTGTCATTGATGGGCACTCATGGGCATTTATTGGTGGCACTCATGGGCATTGATTGGTGGCACTTCTGGGGGTTTACTCTAATCAGGTCACCGATGATCAGTGCCCTGATTACCTGCCCTGTTCTCCCCTGCGAGGAGATGCCGCTGATCGGCTCCCCTTACCACACACTCTGTCAGTGTGAGGCGAGAAGAGCTGATTACTGGCACTTCCTGTATTTACATGTAACCAGCTGTGATTGGACACAGCTGATCACATGGTAAAACCAGGTAGTTGAGCCGTGGCTGTACTACCCCCTGCCAGCTCATTAGAAACACTAAACATACAGCTGCCCATGGTTATACACATGCTGCGGCTATCAATGGAGAAGCAACACCCTTTGACAGCAACACTCTCTGGAGAGGTGTAGAGTTTGATGGACTGGGAGATTTAGATGGACTTTACACAAGCGGCTTATGCCGTGTACACGCCACACGATCGGAAATTCCGACAAGAAAAGTCCGATGTGAGCTTTTGGTCGGAAATTCTGACCGTGTGTATGCTCCGTCGGACTTTTGCTGTCCGAATTTCCACCAACAAAAGATTGAGAGCAGGTTCTCTATTTTTCCGACGGAAAAAGTTCCTATCGGAAAATCGTCTGTATGCAATTCCGACACGCAAAAAAATACGCATGCTCAGAATCAAGCAGAAGAGCCGAACTGCCTATTGAACTTCATTGATCTCGGCTCGTCGTACGTGTTGTACGTCACCGCGTTCTTGGCAGTCGGAATTTCCGACAAGATTTGTGTGACCGCGTGTATGCAACACAAGTTTGAGCCAACATTCCGTCAGAAAAAATCCACGGTTTTCTTGTCGGAATTTCCGATCGTGTGTACGCGCCATAAGAAATTAAAAACTGAATGAAACTGAAAGCAAAAACGTTCTGTGCTCAGGTGGCAGCAGAACATGTGACCACTGTGACAGCCAATCACAGTAATCACATGATGTGATTGGCTGTCAGTCAGCCCCGCCTTCTGGCATTAAGTAAAAGCACCACTGGGGGGCAAAAATGTATTAAAGCTGGGCAAGGAATGAAGCAGCAAAGTGGCTTAGTCTATTTAAGCCTACTGACTGAAGCTAGAAATCACTATTCTATTTTGCTTCCAAAAATGTTTTTGGAATTAAAAACCCCAAAATGGTCTAGGGCAGGGGTCTCAAACTACCGGCCCGCGGGCCATTTGCGGCCCGCGAACAGGTTCCAATTGGCCCGCAGGCAGGGGCCGATGGCTCAGTGTGTCACTCGCTTCTCTACCTTTCTCGGAGTCTGTCTGTGTGGACAGAGCCGGTGCTCCCACTAGGCAGCCACCTAGAACGCAGCTGACCCTTGCCTTATCTCTTCCTCCTCCTTGTCGCCCCCCCTCAAACTTCCGGCAGAGCCGCTGATAGGGGACCAGGACAGGACAGGACCAACCCGCAAGGCTACCAGCGGCAGTGTGCAGCTTCCCGCCCCTCTCCCTCCCATCGGCTTTGACATGCTGGAGGGAGAGGGATATCTGTGTGTAACAGGGCAGGCAGCCAATAGCGCTGCTCTTCTGAGTGGGAGGGCGTGACTGCTAAGTTGCTTCGCCTCCCACCACCTCTTTAGCCAATCAGATTGTCCAGCCCGCCACAATTAGAAGAGGCTAGTGGCCAGAGCAGGGCGGGATGCAGAAGATCTGACATACCTGAACATGAAGAAGGTATGAGATCAAACATGTTACAATGCTGGCTACAGAAATCTAATCAGCATTCTCCTGTCCTGTGTTCAATGTAAATAAAAACAGATAAGAAGCAGTGTTAGAAGACGGAGGGAATCAGTGTGATCACTGCATATTCCACACACAGCACAGGAGAAGGAGAACACACTGATCGAGGGGTGACTTCCCCCGTCTTCTCACACTGCTTCTTATCTGTTTTTATTTACACTGAACACAGGACAGGAGAATGCTGATTAGCTTTCTGCAAGAAGCTGGAACTTCAGCTGTTTCTATATAGCTATTTGTGCCAGAGTCCTGTGCCAGCCATCCCTGATTTGTTTGACATTTTCCTTGTTATCTTTTGAAGGCATTAGCTGGTCAGGCTGGGAGCTTCACAGACCTGTTAACCATTTACTGTCCTCCTGTGCTTGAGAAATGACTGTTGGCAAAGTTTTTTTTTGGCACTTTGTTATATCTTGTAAACTCCTGTTGCAGTGCAGCAATCAATGTTTTTTCCACACTGTTCACTGCTAGCCTAGGACACACTTGTACAATGTCTGCAGTCTCTGACCATCTCCTGTATCGTGTCCGCAGTCTCTGACCATCTCCTGTATCATGTCCGCAGTCTCTGACCATCTCCTGTATCATGTCCGCAGTCTCTGACCATCTCCTGTATCATGTCTGCAGTCTCTGACCCTCTCCTGTAGTACATTTTGCAGTCTCTGACCCTCTCCTGTACTATGTCTGCAGTCTATGACCCTCGCCTGTAGTACGTTTTGCAGTCTCTGACCATCTCCTGTATCATGTACGCAGTCTCTGACCATCTCCTGTATCATGTCTGCAGTCTCTGACCCTCTCCTGTAGTACATTTTGCAGTCTCTGACCCTCTCCTGTACTATGTCTGCAGTCTATGACCCTCGCCTGTAGTACGTTTTGCAGTCTCTGACCCTCTCCTGTACTATGTCTGCAGTCTATGACCCTCGCCTGTAGTACGTTTTGCAGTCTCTGACCATCTCCTGTATCATGTCCGCAGTCTCTGACCATCTCCTGTATCATGTCTGCAGTCTCTGACCCTCTCCTGTACTATGTCTGCAGTCTCTGACCCTCGCCTGTAGTACGCTTTGCAGTCTCTGACCCTCTCCTGTAGTATTTCTGCAATAAAGGAGGGCTACAGGCATGAATGAATTAATGTACTGCCACTGCTGGTCATGGTCACTGATGAATTAATTTTTTTGTGCGTGTTTGCAAAATTAAAGTGGGCCGGTCTGGATGAAGTCCTGGGCCAAATTTTTGTCCCAGTCCAGCCCTGCCAGGAGGAGAGGTAAGTGAGCCATCACACTGAGGCTAAGTCCTTAGGTAGGTGACTGTGTTTGAAATTTGTGAGCAGGGGGTATTTGTGAAGTGTAGGGGGTATTTGTGAAGTGTAGGGGTAGTGCTGGGGGTTAATAGTGCGTCTGCTGACACCAGTGCTGGGGGTTAATAGTGCGTCCGCTGACACCAGTGCTGTTTTTGAAGTTTGAAAGTTTGCATGCGGCCCCCATGTGATATGAAAACTTGTCTTGTGGCCCTCAGGTAATTTGAGTTTGAGACCCCTGGTCTAGGGGCTAGATTAATCATGAATACATATTATACTGATGTAGTTATACAATGTGTACATTAATCAACCTGTTCTTATTAGGTTAAAAAATTCAACCCTATTTAAGAGTTTTCCTTTTAGATTAGCAGCATCAAAGGATTGTCTTCTTGCTTGCACTCCACAAAGCAACTTTAATAAACAATTTTTCACACAGCCATATGACTTTAATATCAACTCTATTCAATACAACCTCCCCAGGAGGCAGATATTAGCAGATATCAGTCCGATATTAAAACGGCAGCATAGGAATACTCCTGCTCTGGGGGCCAGTGCCCAGCAATAAACACACAGTAAAACAACAATAATATGAACCTCAGTGGTTAAACGGATATTATTAAAATGACTGTGAAGTTCAGAAACAAAGTTTTGACAGCAGTTTAAAAAGGGATTGGGTTTATCTCCAGGTAAGGTGACTATCACATTTCTCAGTGCTGTATTTATTGCCAGCGTGTGTCTGCCCTAAAGTAGCAATCACACCGGAGTATAGTGACATGTAATTATTCCATATATTTGCAGGAATATGCAAACATTATTCCTAAAATCTTGGAAGCAGGTTTTTATTTTGTTGCTTTGTTGCTGATTACCCAGGTCATGTGCATTTTTTTAAGTTAAATAGCGTGCCAAAAAGAATTTGTAAATATAAAGAAAAAGGGAGGGTACGTGCGTCCTAAGAGCCCATTCACACAGGGGCAACAAGACTTCCAGCGCGATTTTATGAGGCAACTCAGACACGACCTGAGTATGAATCACAGTGCGACCTGGAGCTATTTACAAGGCAACTCCAAGTTGCCTGCAGGACAGGAGACATTCCAGTGGCCAATCAAACAAGAATCAGCTCTGTGGGAGGGAGGGGGGAGGGAGAGGTTTGCAGGAGAAATGTATGTTTTCTTCCTGGAGAGTTGCTCCAATTAAGACAGTGAGAGGCGACTCCCATTGAAATTAATGGTTACAGGTCGCCTAGGAGTCGGATTGAAGTAGTACAGGGACCTTTTTTGAAGTCGGAGCGACTGCAGTAGTGTGCATGAGGACGGCTCCATTAACTTACATTGATTTCTTCAGCCAGCGCGACCAGAGGCGACTAGGGGCGACCTGGGGCGATTTGGAGTCGGATCCAAAGACGCCCCTGTGTGAATGGGCTCTAACAGTTATGTATAAAGAAATTTGAGTTGAGGCTACAATGGACTTTTATGGTACCATACAAACGTTTGGGATACACAGAATAGATATAACATTTATTTTTATTTTTTTTATTTGCAACAACACATTAAAAACATACATAGTTTATTTAAAAGCGAAAAGAGAGGGATATTTATTCATAAAAAGTGCATTTTTGCATAATGTATGTAGCGACCTCACCCCTCTCACCCCTTCTCATTCTCGGCTTGTCTTTCTTTGTCTAGGGGTGTTAGTGCTGGGGGGAGGGATGAGATACACCAAGGCCCATGTCCTCCATAGTGAAGAGGTGAAGGCCAGAAAGATCGGGCTTTGTGTAGGTGTCCTAGAGCAGTGTTTCTCAACTCCAGTCCTCAAGGCGCCCCAACAGGTCATGTTTTCAGGCTCTCCATTGTTTTGCACAGGTTATTTGATCAGTTTAACTGCTTTAGTAAATCCCACAGCTGTTTCATCTGAAACATATCCTGAAAACATGACCTGTTGGGGCGCCTTGAGGACTGGAGTTGAGAAACACTGTCCTAGAGTCAAGTCCTGTACTTCGTCCCTGACTCCTTTGCTCCTAGTAACCAGAGTTCCACACAGTGAATAGGTCCAACACAGTTTTATTCTTCTTAGCGAATAAACACACAGCACAGTTAAGTTGGATTCTTTTGCAACAACTTAGTCTTAATGGGAATAGGTCGAGGCACAATCCTTTTCCTTCTCTTGCCAACCACTGTGGTATCACCAGTGGCGAATAGTCACTGCCACTGACTATGTGAAATAGAACGTGAATTACCTTCGCTAGCACGGCCCCTGTCAGGGGAAGGATATCCGTCCAAGGGAGATACCAGAGGCCTCTCTGTCACCAGCGATGCTGCGCGGGACTCTTCAGAGAAGTTCTGCACACCAGACCTCACAAACTCAGACACGGGCACCCAAGGAGTTAGGGCCCCCTCTGATTCCTCCACCCTCGTGGAACTCAGTCAAAGGTACTGAGCCCCAGGCATCCGCCATAGTACCTCACCCCAGGCTAAAGGTGCCTGAGATGGACTCCATCTCTACTCCGGCCAGGTCAAAGGCACCTGGGCCCGGAACACCGAGACGCCAGCACCCAAGCTGAAGGTGCCTGGGTGCGGCCACGTCCTCCGACTCTGCACTCTGAACCCCGTGGTAAAGGCATCCGCCCCTTTTATCTCCTCTCCCTTTGCATCACAGCGGGTTCCCCGCCCCGCTGTACCAGCTCCAGGGGAGGACAAAAAGGCACAGTCCTGCGGTGTGAGTTCACCTCTGGCCTCCGGCAACAACGCCACCTATAGGCCCAGGGAACCTCACACCACCAGAGTCCTCCAAGAACCACAAAAGGGCCTCAGATCCCCTAGCAATCAGTGCATCTGGGTTACACTACCACCCAGATGCTTCCCCTAAATTCAAATACCCGCTACACTCTCCCCCCGGTGATTTGACACTGGTCCCCAGTGTCTGGTGCAAACCCATGTCTCCCAAGAAGTGGCAACATAAGTCTGACCCAGAGACCCACTACACAATTTAACCCTGAATTGTGGCAAGACCTAAAATGGGAAAAGGGAAAATAGAAATGTAAAACAATAAACTTTCAAGAAAATACTCTTTAACATTTACACATGTACAATTCCCCCCTTGCTATCTAAGGACCACCCCATTCTCAGCAGCCTTGACAGACGAGTCTCCTGCAGAGGGGAAAAAAAAAGAACAACACACATCCTATCATCATATATGTGTTTGCTTGGAATGAATGGGTCTGTCCGAGAAGAAACCCATTCACTCCAATGAGTGTTGCATAGTGTTCAAAAAAAAAAAATCGTTGCGCAACACTGCCACCTCGTGACAATGCTGCGGTAAAGACACTTATCACTTCCAGATGAACTTTTCTCTCTTGATCTTTTCTCTGTGACCCTACACTGACTAAAAACCCCAAAGTCAATGAATTCTCTGAAGTGCAAGGAGAAGGAGGGAGAACGAAACAGTAACAGCTCCCATTTCTCCAAAGAGTAGAACGCCCAAATACAAAAAAAAACTAGGGCACAGTCCTTGTGCTCCGGCAAAGGCACTCCGGAAACTTCAGCAATGAGCAGCAAGAAAGAACACACAGGAGTCTTTTTCTCCTAAAGGTAAAACTTTGGATGCGGCAGGAACACAGGCTTCAATTGCTTGTCAAAAGCCTCCACGTTGTACTCAACATTTCCTCTATCCTTGCGACAAATCACCACTCTGTCCGCATGGATATGCCTTCCCAGCATCCACTTAGCTTTGCAGTCCTGAAACTTCTTGGTGACCGTTGGTGAGCAAGAAGAGTATCTGCGTGCTTGAGGTACTTTGAGTTTGTCCCAGACAAAGGTATTGTACCACCTCTGGCAAAAAACTTCCACCTTGTAGAGCAATTCTCTAGGCAGGTATGGGTACTCCCACTTATACTCTTGGGCAACCTTTTGGCTAAAGAGACGCTGCAGCCTGGCCAAAGGTGGCATAGTGGCACGGTCTCCTTCTCCAGGTAACACAATTGCTTCTGGATGGCGAGGTGCGTTCACCACCTCGGTAGATCTGGGCACAGGAGCCCGCAGTGACTGGCGTTGCACTCCTGCAGCAGGAGCAGGTAAAATGGAAGTTGAATCCAGAAGATGGATTTCAGACAGTGGACCAGATTCTTCCCTCGGCGCCGAGGCCTCCACCCGGGGTGTACTATCCCCAGTAGACATAGGTGGGTCCCTTGTGACACGGGACGAGGGTAACTTCATCTTGTCCCATCCCTTTCGGTGGAAGTTTTCGTCTATCTCCCCATCATCGCCATTGTCAGACAATGAATCCAGGTCGGAGGTGTCATAACACTCAGCGGGCAGATAATTCCCAGTCACGGAATCATCCCCCTTGATGGCCTCCACCGACTGTGGGCTTCCGCCACCTTTAACCACACAGACAGTCCCAACCCTTGGCTCACCTGGGCCTTCAGAAGAACAGGGATGTCCAGGGCTCTTCCCTCCGGATCCATCCAGGCCAGGCAAGCGGCGGGGCGAAGCTCTTCCACAACCACACAAGGCCATCACTAGGCCGACTTTTCTCTTCGGTGGTCGGAGCAGGGAGCTGCTGGTGACCGAAGCAGCATCTTTGGATTTTTCTCTTTTAACTTCTGTTTGGGAAGTCACTTCGCCCTGGTCAGCGCGCACAGGAATACCCGCCATGGCATCGATCTCTCCCTCCGGAGTGGCAGTACCTGTGAGGTAGTTGAGGTGGAAGGCGCGAGGCCTTTCTGTGGATGGTTCCACCTCGTAGAGAAACTCCTTGCAGACCTCACATCGCCCGAATGGCTTCAACTGAACCACCAGTCCCGAACAGCCGGGACAGATCACACCGAGGGCCTCTATGTCTCTGCAGGTGTACAGAGCTAATCGCCCCCGGGGCTTAAGTCTGATTCCTGTATCCATAATGGGAGCAGCAAAGGAAGTCATGTCCGTGAAAGAAGAAGCTGAAATCCACGGAGTATTTGAAGTCATCTTCTTTGTTCGCTGCTCCAATGCGCACTGACCCACCCGCGCCGGAATCTCCACATGCGTACGTCGACATGGCCAGACTCCTCCCACACTCTGCACTTGTTTGCAGGCTTTCCCTTTTCCCCGCCCATGAACTATGCAGCTATGGTTTGCCTCGTGGTGCGTTGGCCAATATGGCCGACCTACTCGGAACTCCTTCGGGCAGCAAAGTTCAGTTTCAGACACCATACACATCCCAGATACGATGCCCCCACGTGTAGCGACCTCACCCCTCTCACCCCTTCTCATTCTCGGCTTGTCTTTCTTTGTCTAGGGGTGTTAGTGCTGGGGGGAGGGATGAGATACACCATGGCCCATGTCCTCCATAGTGAAGAGGTGAAGGCCAGAAAGATCGGGCTTTGTGTAGGTGTCCTAGAGTCAAGTCCTGTACTTCGTCCCTGACTCCTTTGCTCCTAGTAACCAGAGTTCCACACAGTGAATAGGTCCAACACAGTTTTATTCTTCTCAGCGAAAAAAAACACACAGCACAGTTAAGTTGGATTCTTTTGCAACAACTTAGTCTTAATGGGAATAGGTCGAGGTACAATCCTTTCCCTTCTCTTGCCAACCACTGTAGTATCACCAGTGGCGAATAGTCACTGCCACTGACTATGTGAAATAGAACGTGAATTACCTTCGCGAGCACGACCCCTGTCAGGGGAAGAATATCCGTCCAAGGGAGATACCGGAGGCCTCTCTGTCACCAGCGATGCTGCGCCGGACTCTTCAGAGAAGTTCTGCACACCAGACCTCACGAACTCCGACACAGGCACCCAAGGAGTTAGAGCCCGCTCGGATTCCTCCACCCTCGCGGAACTCAGTCGAAGGTACTGAGCCCCAGGCATCCGCCATAGTACCTCACCCCAGGCTAAAGGTGCCTGAGATGGACTCCATCTCCGCTCCGGCCAGGTCAAAGGCACCTGGGCCCGGAACACCGGGACGCCAGCACCCAAGCTATAGGTGCCTGGGTGCGGCCACGTCCTCCGACTCTGCACTCTGAACCCCGTGGTAAGGGCGTCCGCCCCTTTTATCTCCTCTCCCTTTGCATCACAGCGGGTTCCCCGCCCCGCTGTACCAGCTCTAGGGGAGGACAAAAAGGCACAGTCCTGCAGTGTGAGTTCACCTCCGGCAACAACGCCACCTATAGGCCCAGGGAACCTCACACCACCAGAGTCCTCCAAGAACCACAAAAGGGCCTCAGATCCCCTAGCAATCAGTGCATCTGGGTTACACTATCACCCAGATGCTTCCCCTAAATTCAAATACCCGCTACATGTACAATAATATACAGTTAATGGCTCTCCCCTGTGCACATTTCCAGTTACTTATAAATCGATCATGAGCCTGTCATGTCTGTCTACTGAAGTCTTTGATGACTCTATAACATTCAAGGCTAAATGGGAGAGAGTAATTTAAGGGGACTATAAACAGTACAACAATGCCATGCAGGGGCCCATCAGGTATGCTGAGGACATTTCCCTGCTTCTAGTACTGTGTGCCCCAAGTCCCAACGCCACCATCTACAATCATTTTTTATTTTCCGCCACCTAACAGACCTGCAGCATAGAGCCAAGGTGCTCTGAAACTTCTCCTCAGCTCTATGTTGCAGGTATGACAGGTGGTGAGCAGAGATCAGAGATGTCCACTCACACGCCAACCTCCCCTCTGGCATGCAATGAGATCATGCATGGCTGCACACTAAACCTGTGGAGGGGATTGTGAGTACAGCAGACTTAAAATGGCTGCCTGCTGCCGAACTCCAGAGGGGCTATGTGGGCCGGGCAGTGACAGATTCAGAATTACAGACTGCAACTGTCAAATCGGCTCAGATACTGGGTGCTTGTACACTACCTGCCCTTGGGGGACACCAGGCTTGGTGACTGAGCCTAAGCCTGGTGAGTGAGCTGTAAACACATTGTGAACCAGTGGTGGCCCGTCCATAGGTGGTGCATGGGTGCTGCCCCCCATCCATGCGTCCGGCCTAATATACCAGACGAATGGATTTCAATTGTTTTTTTTTAAACACATGATTAGAGACTGAGACTCTAATTGGCTTCAAAAAAGGGTTGGCTTGGGATGCCCTGAGTCAACCCACTTGTGTGACAATAGCGAATATTTCAGTGGTGTACCCCAATGTTCAGTGTTGGGACCCTTACTTTTTAATATCTTTATAAATTATATTGGGTCTGGGAACAAAAGTAACATTTCTGTCTTTGCAGATGACACTAAGCTATGCAGTGGAATTACGTTCTTACAGGATGTCTCCAATTTACAAGCCGATTTACAATGCTCTGTTTAATTGGGCGACTATGTGGCAGATGAGGTTTAATGTTGATAAATGTAAAGTTATGCACTTGGGGGCTAAGAATATGCATGCATCATACATACTAGGGGGAGTACAACTGGGGGAATTCATAGTGGAGAAGGATCTGGGGGTTTTGGTAGATCATAAGCTCAATAATAGCATGCAATGCCAAGCTGCGGTTTCCAAAGCGAGCAAAGTCCTTTCTTGTATTAAGAGAGGTATGGACTCCAGAGAGAGAGATATCATTTTGCCCCTGTACAAATCATTAGTAAGACCTCATCTGGAATATGCAGTTCAGTTTTGGGCACCAGTTCTCAAAAAGGATATTGGGGAACTGGAGAAAGTGCAGAGAAGGGCAACCAAACTGATAAGAGGCATGGAGGAGCTCAGCTATGAGGAAAGATTAGAGGAACTAAATGTATTCACTCTTGAGAAGAGGAGATTAAGGGGGGATATGATCAACATGTACAAATATATAAGGGGTCCATATAGTGAACTTGGTGTTGAGTTATTCACTTTACGGTCAACACTGAGGACAAGGGGGCACTCTTTACGTCTAGAGGAAAAGAGATTTCATCTCCAAATATGGAAAGGTTTCTTCACAGTAAGAGCTGTGAAAATGTGGAATAGACTCCCTGCAGAGGTGGTTCTGGCCAGCTCAGTAGATTGCTTTAAGAAAGGCCTGGATTCTTTCCTAAATGTACATAATATAACTGGGTACTAACATTTATAGGAAAAGTTGATCCAGGGAAAATTCGATTGCCTGTCGGGGGATCAGGAAGGAATTTTTTCCCCTGCTGTAGCAAATTGCTGGGGTTTTTCGCCTTCCTCTGGATCAACTGTGGGTATAGATTGGGTATATGGGATTTATGCTATTATTATTTTTTTATTTTATTTTTTATGGTTGAATTGGATAGACTTGTGTCTTTTTTCAACCTGACTAACTATGTAACTATTGTCTTCCTGATTCACCTCTCGGCCAATCAGGAAGCAGTTACTGAGACCCGATTGGCCAGGAAGTCTTAGGGGATTGCCGCATTCCCGTCTGTCTCCCATGGGGGGGGGGTCGCCGCAGAGTAGTTAGCAGTGTCGGCCGGTGACATGCCACCCCCACCCCCCTGGGTCGGTCGGTAGCACACACCTCATCACCGGCAGCTTCCCCTGCTCGGCGACGGCTTCCCCTGCTCGGCGGCCTCCCGCTCTGCTGCTGTTCTCCTGCGGCCTCCCGTTCTCTGTGTCATAAAAGCGGCAGTGGCTTCTGTTTCCTCCCTCCTCCTAGGCGGCCAATCGGGCGTCTTTTTTCTTTTTAGCCAATTGGAAAACGGGTCTCACACCCGCTTCTGATTGTCCGGATTGTGGATCAGTGTTTTAACAGCTAATCTTCATTCGATGTTGTAACTGTAGCGGGTACGTACTTTCCCGGGTGTAAATTTGAATTTGGAAGTGACACCAGTGATGTGTGATTCACTCCGGCCCATTGGGTGCCGCTGTCGCCCTGGGTTGGGTTGGATTATCGCTGTGTGCCGTCCTCCTTTTTGTCCTCCCTCGGCAGCGGTACGGTGGGGCGGGGAACCCGCCGTGCTTGCTGGGAGAGGGTATAAAGGGGGCCGGCCATCTTGGTCACGGGGTCGAAGTCCCAGGCACCTTCAGCTTGCGGACGGTGGGTCGTGTCGCTCCTCTGGGTGGCCTAGGCCCAGAGGACAGCGGAGGTCGGGTTCCATCCCAGGCACCTTTAGCCTGGGGTGAGGTACTTAGATGGAGGTCCGGAGCTCAGGGCCCAACACTGGGTTTCCGCGAGGGAAGGAGATCCTAGGGTACCCAGGGATTGGGTACCCGAATTCCGGAAGGCGCAATGGACCGGGGGGAGCTCCTCATTTGAAGACCCGGTGCAGCATATTGCCGGTGACAAGTGAGTCTCTCGTCGGAGACGGCCTGGAAGGAAATCTACCCTCGTGCGGAGACCAGGACACACTTCTAGGAAGGGAAGTGGCAGCTTACATTGTGTCTGGGCCTATTCGCATCCACACCTCCTTTTCTGTTCTGTTCTATCAAGGGAGTTCAACTGTTTGTGTTCAGACAAGGAGAATAAAGGAGTGTTGAACTTTAATGGTGTGGAGCTCATTTCTAACGGACATGGTTCGCAGTGATCTCTAATCAGGTGCTGAAAAAAAAATGCTATGCATGAATCTGTCCATTGCATATAGGGGAGTGGAGAAAGGGAATGGCACCCGGGCGCCCCTAATGGACGGGCCGCCACTGGCAATTAGGAGTATTTTTCGAATGGATTGTGGCATATGTGAACATCGTTGGGCTGCATTACTTACTCTTGACCCTTGCATTCTGTGCATGATTTACTCCTGACCCCTGTACTCTGTGCAGTATTTATTCTGGACCCCTGCACCCCATGCATTACTTACGCCTGAACTCTATGTGTTAATTATCCCTGATCCCTGCATTCTGTGTGTTATTTATATACAGGTCCTTCTCAAAAAATTAGCATATTGTGATAAAGTTCATTATTTTCTGTAATGTACTGATAAACATTAGACTTTCATATATTTTAGATTCATTACACACAACTGAAGTAGTTCAAGCCTTTTCTTGTTTTAATATTGATGATTTTGGCATACAGCTCATGAAAACCCAAAAATCCTATCTCAAAAAATTAGCATATCATGAAAAGGTTCTCTAAACGAGCTATTAACCTAATCATCTGAATCAACTAATTAACTCTAAACACCTGCAAAAGATTCCTGAGGCTTTTAAAAACTCCCAGCCTGGTTCATTACTCAAAACCGCAATCATGGGTAAGACTGCCGACCTGACTGCTGTCCAGAAGGCCATCATTGACACCCTCAAGCAAGAGGGTAAGACACAGAAAGAAATTTCTGAACGAATAGGCTGTTCCCAGAGTGCTGTATCAAGGCACCTCAGTGGGAAGTCTGTGGGAAGGAAAAAGTGTGGCAGAAAACGCTGCACAACGAGAAGAGGTGACCGGACCCTGAAGAAGATTGTGGAGAAGGACCGATTCCAGACCTTGGAGGACCTGCGGAAGCAGTGGACTGAGTCTGGAGTAGAAACATCCAGAGCCACCGTGAACAGGCGTGTGCAGGAAATGGGCTACAGGTGCCGCATTCCCCAGGTCAAGCCACTTTTGAACCAGAAACAGCGGCAGAAGCGCCTGACCTGGGCTACAGAGAAGCAGCACTGGACTGTTGCTCAGTGGTCCAAAGTACATTCGGAAATCAAGGTGCCAGAGTCTGGAGGAAGACTGGGGAGAGGGAAATGCCAAAATGCCTGAAGTCCAGTGTCAAGTACCCACAGTCAGTGATGGTCTGGGGTGCCATGTCAGCTGCTAGTGTTGGTCCACTGTGTTTTATCAAGGGCAGGGTCATTGCAGCTAGCTATCAGGAGATTTTGGAGCACTTAATGCTTCCATCTGCTGAAAAGCTTTATGGAGATGAAGATTTCATTTTTCAGCACGACCTGGCACCTGCTCACAGTGCCAAAACCACTGGTAAATGGTTTACTGACCATGGTATTACTGTGCTCAATTGGCCTGCCAACTCTCCTGACCTGAACCCCATAGAGAATCTGTGGGATATTGGGAAGAGAAAGTTGAGAGACGCAAGACCCAACACTCTGGATGAGCTTAAGGCCGCTATCGAAGCATCCTTGGCCTCCATAACACCTCAGCAGTGCCACAGGCTGGTTGCCTCCATGCCACGCCGCATTGAAGCAGTCATTTCTGCAAAAGGATTCCCGACCAAGTATTGAGTGCATAACTGAACATAATTATTTGAAGGTTGACTTTTTTTGTATTAAAAACACTTTTCTTTTATTGGTCGGATGAAATATGCTAATTTTTTGAGATAGGATTTTTGGGTTTTCATGAGCTGTATGCCAAAATCATCAATATTAAAACAAGAAAAGGCTTGAACTACTTCAGTTGTGTGTAATGAATCTAAAATATATGAAAGTCTAATGTTTATCAGTACATTACAGAAAATAATGAACTTTATCACAATATGCTAATTTTTTGAGAAGGACCTGTAGATAAGGTGCAGTGCTGGATATGTAGAGTGCTAGAAAGCACCAATCCAAATGCAGGCTGTGCAGCAGGGTCCTTCCCCGAACTGCAGCAGGGGGCTGTATATAGTTTTTCTGGGTCCAAGGTAGTTGCCCAAATCTCAGGAGAACACTCTGTTTATTCAGGCACAGGTTCCCTCAAGATAGCCACTAAGAGCACATATGTGTTCTCTGCAAGGTTCCCCTAGCACTAGATGTAACCAGTGATCATGTGATCATTGTGTTTACATCTGGAAGCAAATGCAGAAGTGTATATGCCATTCGCTCAAGCAGTAATTCAACAGTGTGCCACTCTCTCATATGTGAGTAGATAAAGTTTGTAGAGCTAACACATGGAACAAAATAGGTATGGGGCAGCACCTGCATCCCTGTGAAATTTTTTGGAAATCCCAGAAATGGGAGGGTGTGTGCATGGGACTATAACGGTGCTTGTATTGATTATACCAATGAATGGAATAGATAAAAAAAGAAAATTGATAAAAAAATAACAATTTATTCATAGGTTACAATACATTTAAAAGATATTGAGGAGAAGTACAACGCAGTGCACTTTGTCCTTGTGAGTCACCAACATAACAGTCCTACATGTTTCGCCTAATCTAGGCTTCTTCAGGGACGTTTGGAGACTCTATGTCAATCTAAAAATAATATAAACAATTCATAGTTATATAATTTTTAAACATCAAGGTTAAAGAAAAATGTATTACTCAAATAAAGTACATAATACATTGCTGGAGAATAAAGGTATATATAAGGCAGTACCTCTGAAATCCTGATGGCCCTTACAACCAGATAAGTGTCCCTGTGGTGGATCAAATATACTGGGAACACTATATGGAGTAGCCGGTATCTGTGTTAGGCAGTGTTCGGGTTCAAAACAGCCTGCGCATAGGATCCACAAAATCCAAATAAGGGGATATTGGGTTAGCACCTAGGCTAGTCCAATCTAAAATATATATCAAAAGAAAAAAGAGAAAGGGACAAAAGGACTCTCTTAAGAATGCTTGTCAAATAATGTGACTACACTCAGATCTACTATATATAGTACAATATAAAAAAAAAAAAAATTTCATTAACTTACATATTGATATAGCAATGGGTGCATATTCTTGGAGCCCAGGAATAACAGCATAAGGGGCAACAGGTACATGTAACAAATCCACAGCACCTGGTTCAATGTCTATAGATAATGCCAGAGGCAGAGAAAAAGGAGAGAAAGAAGAGGC
Source organism: Rana muscosa (assembly GCA_029206835.1). Classification (NCBI taxonomy): domain Eukaryota; kingdom Metazoa; phylum Chordata; class Amphibia; order Anura; family Ranidae; genus Rana; species Rana muscosa. The sequence continues at coordinate 942,985,159 of CM055116.1, forward strand.
GTCAAACAAGGCCTGGTATGAAAACACTTCAGGCTCCAAAGAAAACATAAAGTGGCCCTGCAGCCCATCAAAGGTGGGGCATTTACCTTGAGATCTCTTTACAAAGGTTTTGATTGTTCATTGCAGAGATGCAGCTGAAGGCTTAATCCAAGCCAACAAAATATATCTGATCTGCACAAACAAAAAACGATTCAATAATTTGTATAAAAAAAGCAGCCCAGCAAAAAGTGGGCTTGATGCTTTTGATATGTGATTTTAACACAAATAACACTCTCTTGCTCACTGTAATTTTAACAAAAAATAAAATAAAATAGAGCCCATAAGGCCCCATACCCACTGGAAGTTTAGCCCCGATGCATTAGACTCCAATATTTTGGTGAAGTCAGAGGGCATAAGTGCACCATCCAGCCCTAGTGCTGGCAGCCTGTAAAAAAACTCTATGAGCAGTTGACACTGACTGCGGCAAGATAGGGCTGAACAGTGCACTGAGTGTTAGTAAAGTTTTGGACAGTATGCACCCAGGGATAAATGTCCCAAATGCAGACATCTTGTTTTTAAAGCTGAAGTGTGGCCAAACAGTATTTTTGTACATTTGCACAGTAAAAATAAGCTTTCTCTAATGAAGTGTGCCACATTTCTGGCAAATAAAGTTTTAAACATTTTACTTTTTTTCAGCCCTCAATCTCCTGTTGGCACGTACTCGCTCGGCACATCCTCCACTCAGAAAAGGCCTTGCATTCTTTTTACAGAAAGCAAAGCGTTCTGTGAATTGAGGACAGGTGGATAAATGTCACATTATCCTCCTCCAAGGACAGAACTCCTTGCATTCTGTGAACGTCTGGGGTGTTATTTTCATTGCTGTTCACTGGTATGTCACTTACTAAACCACCGACTAAGTAGCAAGCCAGTGAAGTCGGGGCTCCTAATCTACATACTTATTTCAATTCAGATGGTGTTTAGGGCCTGATTACACTATTTAGATTTAATGCACAGTAAGGCAAAGCATAGTAGATTGTGGGTAAACATGCATTGCATTTTGTTGGCATTCATTTAGGAAGCCACCCTAAAGCAGTACAGTAATGAAAAAATGTGCCTCTGTCAAAGCATGCCATAAAGCACAGATGTGAATGGTCTTTGCCTTTTGGTGCATTGTGTTATCAAAAATAGCAATGGTTTGTTTTTCGTGTGCTAAGGCGCAGAGATCTTATTCAAGATGGATAGCTTGCTCTATTGTAATCTGCCTTAGTGCATGTCAAAAAATAAACAAAGCCCATTCACCCTATAGCTGAGTATACACATATCGGTCTGTGCGTATTCCTCTCTGTTCAACAAAAGCCGGTTTAAAAACTGGCTTCTATGAAACAGTCCTGCTGGAAAACCAGAGTTTGATCGTTGGCTGCAGCGCGGATCTGTGGGGTGAGGAGGGGGCGCTGTCAGAATGCAATAGAGCAGTGGGAGAGATTCCTGCATTAACATTGCCTGTGTGGGTGAATCTGATTTTTTTTTTTGTTTAACCTGCTGGTTGAATAAAAAAAGAAAACTCTCAATGTAACAGCCTGCGTGACAGTGGCTGTACCTTGCATTGAAACCTTGGCTTAAAGTGTTACTAAACCCAGGACCCTGCATTCACTATATCTGGTTTCCCAAAGTACCGTACACAGAACATGGAAATGTAATTATTTTAGTAAATATAAACTGCTAAATACCTTTTTCTCATCGGCAGTACAAAGCAGTCTTGTGACTTCTATCAGTGTCCGGACGAGCACTGGTTAAAGCTTGTAGGAGGAGTTTTCATTTTCCTCTGACTGTCCTATGAGGCTACAGGACCCCTAACCCTCTGACTGGACAGTGCTGATCGGCCCTGTGCTGATCACATGCACCCCCCCCCCTCCCTCCAAGAAAAAAAAGAACTCTGTAGCAATACACACCAAACTGACCATGTTCAGAGTGTCCCCAAGGCTCTGTACTATAAGGAGATAGGGACAGTGGAAGAAGGGGAGGATCAGAGAAGACCGGATCAAAGAGCCTTTTTACACAATGCGGAGGATTAACCCCTTAGGTTCCACAGTGAGTATAACAATCATGCTTGACTTCATATACAGACTGATTTTACTGTTATGTGTTTAGTAACACTTTAAGCCTAGTATACACTAGTATTTTTTTTTTTTTCAACCCAGCAGGGCTGAACGAAAAAACCTCACAGCTCTGGAGGAGCTGCTGTACTAACCACCCGACGTTAGTACGGTGATCTCCCCTGCTGTTCTATTGTGTTCTGACAGGGGGACGGCCCCCCAGGTAGAACACTCCGGTCAGCGCTCTCAGCCATTGGCTGAGAGCGCTGACCGGGAGCTGACCGGCAGACCTTTTTCAGTCGTGCCCCTTCGCAGAAGCCAGCCAAACGGCCGGCTTCTGTGGGCTGACTCCAGTACACATGGGCCTAATTTCGGGCAGTTTCTATTGAACCGGCCAACATTCGGCCCATGTGTACTTAGCCTTAGTCATACCTTGAGTGAAACGTGATAGCACCAATGGCATTTTGGCCAATACAGGTACTGTACCCCTTTTATTAAATTTGACAAGCCAATTTTCAATACACTGAAAAGCAAATTTTAAAACGATGCAAATGTGTGAAGAGACCCTTATATGTCCAGGTGTGTTTAGTCAAAAAATTAGGTTTAAAACAACAATGACCTCCAAAAGCAGTACTGTAGATTCCTACATTTATTTATTTTTTTATGGTTGAACTGGATGGACTTGTGTCGTTTTTCAACCTAACTATGTAACTATGTAACTATGTGTAGCGTTTATGTACTATTTAGGGGCAGCATCTGGGTGGTAGTATGACCCAGATGCACTAATTGGTAGAGTAGGGCTGTGTTTTCATTCGTGTGAAGACATCAGTGGTGTTCAGTTCCCTGTAGCTCGGTAGGTGGCGCTGTCACTTTGGGCCGGTGTTGAACCACCACTGCAGTGCCGTACCCTTTGTGACCTCTCGCAGCAGCTGTACGGCGGGGCGGGGAACCCGCTGGGCTTGCTGGGAGAGGGTATAAAGGAGGCGGACATCTTCACCACGAGGTCCGAGTCCCAGGCACCTTTAGCCTGAGGGCTGCTGTCCGTCTTCGGTGTTCAGGCGCCCTTGGCCTGTACACGAGGAGTTTGTGTTCCATCCCAGACATCATCAGTCTGGGGTGAGGTACTCAGCCGGAGGCCTTGGGCCCAGTACCTTCCAGGGAGGGATCGTCCTAAGGTGCCCTGGGTGTTGGGCGCCTGAATCCCGGGCGTAAGGGACCAGAGAGGGGATCCTCCCGAAGAGCTGGTACAGCATATTGCCAGTGCCGGGTGGACCTCTGGAGACCGTCCGGATGGATGTCTTTTCCCGACAGGGGCCAATTCAGTGAGGAAGGTGGTTCATGTTCTATGACCAGTGTCAGCGGTTCATCTAATTCACTCAGGTCGGTGGCAGAGACCTGCTCTCAGGCCTGTGGCAGGGGCCTCAACAGTTCACCCGGTCGGTGGCAGCGACCAATCTCACGGTCGGTGGCAGAGACTGTGCGCCAAGCCTATTTGCACTAGAAGGAATAGGAGTGTTCATTGTGCCTGGACATACTCGTATCCACACCCTGTTTATTCAAAAGTTCAACTGATGCTGTTCACTTGTATAGAAGAATAAAGGAGTGTTGGCCTTTTTATGGTGTGGGGCTCTATTACTGACAGTCAAACTTCCACAGGAGAAGCAGAGGCTCCATCCAGAACACAGGCCCGAAGGTAAAATAAGTGTTGGCTTTCACCTCTACATATTAGAGGACATAGGCCGTAGTGAACCTCATTCTCCTCCCGCATACCCCTAGACAAGCCAGCTGTTTTATTTACAAGGGGACGGGGGTGAGTCCGCTACATATGTAACATTTATACAATATTTATCATACCAGATAAAATGGTAGAAAAATAAAGAAGTGTGGGGTTAGATGCTCTTTAAAATGAAAACTGTATATAGAAACAGTAGATATCTGTATACTGTCCTTCTGGAAAAGAAAGGGTTTGATCTACAAATGAGGTTTCATGTAGCATGGAAGGCCTTGGTACAAATGTGAAAAGGGATGAAAGGAGAATTGTATTAAAAGGTTTGCAAAAAGAGAGAAACCAGCAGGTGGTGAAAGGACGCCTTGGATAAGAACATCACAGCCACACCGGCTTTAACAGTGAAGTCAGAGAGGTGAGCCAGAGATAATAGAGCCTACCGGAATCCTTGAGAGGCTGCCCTTCCCATTAAAGATGGAGTTCAGAATAATGAAGGGTAATAAATTGCCACAGCTCACACACACACTGTTTGGGTATGACAAAAAAAATATTTTAAAAGGGCGTTTAAAAATGTTCATTTTTTTTTTGGTAAACTTGCAACAAAGTGACATTAAAGAGATGTGACAATGACAGCAGGACATTGAAGTAGGAAGATGTGTGAAATTGGATCACCCTTGCATTGCAAAGTGCTTTGTATATTTAAGATAAGGGCAGCAAAATGAGATTGTAACTGTACTTGCAATAAGCATGCTGAAAATTACATTTTTAGTTTATGCCTCTGATATGAAATGGCTTTGAATGAACTTTACACTAAGTCAGCGGCTGCATGTCTGAGATTGCATGGTAACACATTTGGATATCAGGTTTTTGTTTTGTACCACCGCCTGTGGTCTTTGTTCAATGTAACAATGTTTGGCGCGTTATTCTGCAAACACCAACTAACACCATGGTAATGACCAATTTAAAAGAGGAACTTCACTCTGTTTTAAAATATTAAAAGTCAGCAGCTGCAAACACTATAGCTGCGGATTTTTAAACTCAAACTTTTAAACTCAGAATTTTAAAAACCACCAACAACACCAAAAACCACCAACACCACTGGTCTCTCCTGGCATAAATGCTTCCCCCCTGTCTGTCAGCGGTAATGTATACTGATCTGCACATGCACCGCTCAGATTACATTTATGATACCCGCTCTGTGCCATGATGAAGTGACTTTCATGTGCATGCCAAGTAGTGATGCCATCACGGCTCAGCCATTTAATCAGTCAAATAGAGAAAACATGGAAGGAAGACCAGGAGAAGACGGAAGAACTTGTGGTTTAACCTCCCTGGCGGTATGATTGTGTCAGATTTTTGATGCTGAAAGCGGTACAATGTTTTGCATGGAAATTTGGCGTTTTATAGCCCTGAAATAACTCACTTAAATCTGTCCAAACCAGAGTCTAGAAGACATCCCGGGTATGATAAAGTTTGAAACACGAAATCATAAATTATAATATAATAAATAACTATAAATAATTATAACAAATAATAATATAATAGTGTAGCTGGTATGTACTTTCCCGGGTGTAATTTGAACTTGGCAGAGACATTGGTGATGTGTAATTCCCTGCAGCCCAGCAGGTGGCGCTGTCGCCCTGGGCTGGGGTTGAATCATTGCTGTGTGTCGTGCCTCCTTTTTGTCCTCCCTCGGCATCGGTATGGTGGGGCGGGGAACCCGTCGTGCTTGCCGGGAGAGGGTATAAAGGGGCCGGCCATCTTTGTCACGGGGTCGAGTCCCAGGCACCTTCAGCCTGCGGGCGGTGGTTCGTGTCGGTTCTCTAGGCGGGCCTAGGCCTAGAGGACAGCCATAGGTCGTGTTCCATTCCAGGCACCTTTAGCCTGGGGTGAGGTACTCGGATGGAGGCATGGGCGTCCGCTCCATAGGGCAAGGGGGGTCAATTGCCCCCCCTGTAAGTCAGAGTAAGATACACACTTGCCCCCTGTGTTGCAATGGCCGCCTCCGCGGCAGCCGTGGACTTTTTTTCTAAGTCTGCAGACTGCTGCTGCCCTGGGGGCTGGGGCTGCTCTCAGTCTTTTCCGACTATCCGTGACCCTGACCCAGCTGTTCCGTGATTGGCTGCTGCCTCAGCCTGCCTTTGCCTGTGTAAATGAGCCTATGCCAATCCAGCCGACACAGCGCTGGCTCCTCCCACAGGTGTGTGGCATGCAGTGGCCAAGACAAGAGACTGAATACGCTGCCAGTGCCTGCCCTATCGCTGAAGAACTACAGGTATCAGACAATGGCAGCTTGATCCTTCTATTAATCTTTTGCATCAGGTTTCTCAAACCTTTGCATGCCTACGCTTTATGTCATAATGACTAAGCCCCTCCCCTTCATGACAGTGTCAAAAAGGGACCGAGCATGGATGATCTTAAAATGATGCCCCCCCCTGAACAAAGTTCAGCGGACGCCCATGGATGGAGGTCTGGAGCTCAGTGCCCAACACTGAGTTCCGCGAGGGAAGCAGATCCTAGGGAACCCCGGGAGTGGGTACCCGAATCCGGAAGGCGTAATGAACCGGGGGGAGCTCCTCACTTGAAGACCTGGTGCAGCATATTGCCAGTGACGGGTGAGCCTCCCATCGGAGACCGCCTGGAAGGAAATTCCCCCCTCGCTCGGAGACCGCAACCCACTTTCAGGGAGGAAAGTGGAGAACACATTGTGTCTGGGCCTATTCGCATCCACACCTCCTTTTCTGTTCTGTTTCTACAAGGGAGTTCAACTGATTGTGTTCATTCGAAAGGAATAAAGGAGTGTTGAACTTTAATGGTGTGGGGCTCATTTCCTGACAGACATTGTTCAAGGTAACTCTTGGTGGAGGCTCCAGGTGCACAGCACTGACCCGAAGGTAAAGAAACTTTGCTTAAATCACACCGCAGGTACCTGGCATGCTCTCCAAAGGCCTCTCAATGTTTTAAAGACTGCAAGGCAGAGTGGATGTTGGGACGGCACATCCATGCAGACAAAGTGTTGATCCGGCGCAAGGAAGGAGAAGATGTGGAGTATCATCTGGAGACCATGGATCAACACTTGAAGCCACTTGTTCTGCCACATCCCCGCTTTTACCTGTAGGAGAGAAAAGACTCCGTTCTTGTCATGCTGCTGAACTTTCTGGGGCCTGTTGCTTTTGTGCCCAAAAGAAATGAGGGACTGTTCCTGTTGTTCTTCACTTTTCTGCAAGAGATCATAGACTCTGAGGTAGATAGGGTCAAAGAGAAGAGGAAAAGTTCCACGAGTGCAGTTACCGCGGTGCTGTCACCAGGTGGCAGTGTTGCGCAACGTTAAACACTTTTCACGCACTCCCTTATTGGAGAAAAGGGATTTCTTCCAGGAGAAGTTTATTTTCTCTCACACAAATACATGTGTCAGGGTTATGTGTGCTAATCCCTTTTCTTTTCCCTCTGCAGGAGAGCATCCCATCAAGACCACTGAGTATGGGGTGGGTCTTAGTCAGGATGGGTGGGAAAAGTAAAATGTGAATATGTGATTCAAAGTTATGGTTTAATGCTATTGTTTTCTCCTTTCCTTCTTCCCTTTTCATTACAGGGCTCAGACACAATGTTTCAGTTGGGACGTTTTTTTTCTAAATGGTTATTTTTGTACAATTGTTAGTCGGTTTCTGGATTGGATTATGTCAGCCGTTGAGGGCATGATTTACTCCAGACACTGGGGACCAGTGTCAAACCACCAGGGGAAGAGTGTAGCGGGTATGTACTTTCCCGGGTGTAATTTGAACTTGGCAGAGACATTGGTGATGTGTAATTCCCTGCAGCCCAGCAGGTGGCGCTGTCGCCCTGGGCTGGGGTTGAATCATTGCTGTGTGTCATGCCTCCTTTTTGTCCTCCCTCGGCAGCGGTATGGTGGGGCGGGGAACCCGCCGTGCTTGCCGGGAGAGGGTATAACGGGGCCGCCATCTTTGTCACGGGGTCGAGTCCCAGGCACCTTCAGCCTGCGGGCGGTGGTTCATGTCGGTTCTCTAGGCGGGCCTAGGTCTAGAGGACAGCCGGAGGTCATGTTCCATCCCAGGCACCTTTAGCCTGGGGTGAGGTACTCGGATGGAGGTCTGGAGCTCAGTGCCCAACACTGAGTTCCGTGAGGGAAGGAGATCCTAGGGAACCCCGGGAGTGGGTACCCAAATCCAGAAGGCGTAATGGACCGGGGGGAGCTCCTCACTTGAAGACCTGGTGCAGCATATTGCCAGTGACGGGTGAGCCTCCCATCGGAGACCGCCTGGAAGGAAATTCCCCCCTCGCTCGGAGACCGCAACCCACTTTCAGGGAGGAAAGTGGAGAACACATTGTGTCTGGGCCTATTCGCATCCACACCTCCTTTTCTGTTCTGTTTCTACAAGGGAGTTCAACTGATTGTGTTCATTCGAGAGGAATAAAGGAGTGTTGAACTTTAATGGTGTGGGGCTCATTTCCTGACAGACATTGTTCAAGGTAACTCTTGGTGGAGGCTCCAGGTGCAAAGCACTGACCCGAAGGCAGGGCCGTTTGAAGGAATTTGGGGGCCCCAAGCAGATTGAGAATTTGGGGCCCCCAAGCGGGGGGGGGCTACTGATTTTTTTTTGAGAAGCGGGGGGGGGTTTGGGCTGCTACACAATTTTTTTAGATTTTGTTTTTTAATTCAGAAGCGGAGGGGTGCTACTGAGATTTCTACTGATTTTTGGTTTTAATTTAGAAGGGGGGGTGCTAACGCGGGACATCGATCGCGGGAGGAGGGGCCGCCGTTCGCGGGAGGGGGACCACTGATCGGGGGGCACCGATCGCGGGAGGGGGGCCTGCCGATCGCGGCAGGGGGGGCGCGGATCGCGGGGGGGGCCGCGGATCACATGAGGGGGGGGCGCCAATCGCGGGAGGGGGGGCCTGCCGATCGCGGCAGGGGGGGCGCGGATCGCGGGGGGCCGCGGATCACATGAGGGGGGGCCGCCAATCGTGGGTGGGGGGGCTGCCGATCGCGGGAGGGGGGGCGCCAATTGCGGGAGGGGGGCGCCAATCGCGGGTGGGGGGGGGCGCCGATCGCGGGAGAGGGGGCCGCTGATCGCGGGAGGGGGGACACCGATCGCAGGAGGGGGGGCGCCAATCGCGGGAGGGGGGCGCCAATCGCGGGAGGGGGGCCGCCGATCGCGGGTGGGGGGGCCGCCGATCGCGGGTGGGGGGGCCGCCGATCGCGGGAGGGGGGCCGCCAATCGCGGGAGGGGGGGCCGCCGATCGCGGGTGGGGGGCCGCCGATCGCGGGAGGGGGGCCGCCAATCCTGGGTGGGGGGCCTGGCCGATCGCGGGTGGGGGGCCGCGGATCGTGGAGGGGGGGCCGCCAATCGCGGGTGGGGGGGGCCGCGGATCGTGGAGGGGGGGCCGCCAATCGCGGGTGGGGGGGGCGCCGATCGCGGGAGGGGGGCCGCCAATCGCGGGTGGGGGGGCCGCCGATCTCAGGAGGGGGGCTGCTCTGCTGGGGCCCCAGGCCAGCTGGGGGCCCCAAGCAGTTGCTTGGTTTGCCTCTCCTGTTCCGACGGCCCTGCCCGAAGGTAAAGGAACTTTGCTTAAATCACACTGACATCTGTGGTGAAGGCTTGGCGTGGTGTCCCCGCTCCCTTCCCCTCTAAGGTACCCCTAGACAAGAGAAGAGATGAGCTGAAGACAAAGAGGGGAGTGAGGAGAGCGCTACACGAATAATAAAAATTATTCAATAATGTAATCAAATAAAAAACACAGAAATGTGCTCGGTTGCAGAATTGCCGCTGTGGTTACTTTCAGTGTTTGATGATGAATTTCCCCACAAATCACTATCGCTCAATTCTGAAAGTGTTCAAATTTACTATCGCTGTTTTCTAGCTGGTCTAAAAGCACTTTTGACGTAAAGGGACACTTTTTCGTTGCTATGGACAATCTCCAGTTTCCAGACAGAAAGAACAGTATATATAATATAAAAGTGCATGCAGGGCACTGGACAAACCACTAGGGACAAAGGGGATGTGTATTTATTTGATACAGTAATGTAATCTGTAAGATTAGAGTGTACTGTATGTATTGTGTGTTTTTCACTTTTTGAATTTGGCTCACACACACAGCGGGGAGACATCGCAGGATCCAGGGGACAAGGTAAGTACGCTGTACATGGATCCTGCAATGCAATCCCGAGTGTGGCTCGGGGTTACCGCTTTTGGTACTGAATATTCACCCCGAGCCACGCTTAGGAATACCACTAAGGAGGTTAACCACCTCAATACCAGATGCTTTTACCCCCTTCCTGCTAAAGCCAGTTTTCAGCTTTCAGAGCTGTCGCACTTTGAATGACAATTGCGAGGTCATGCAACACTGTACCCATGTGAAATTTTTAAAAAATTTTTTAGACAGAGAGAGATTTTTTTTGGTGGTATTCAATAACCACATAAATATTAAAGGAAGATGGTGCTGCGCTGTTTATAATAAGTAAGGCTGGCTGTGAATAAATAGAGTGCACAATGGCTAAATAGCGACAATCCTATGCACATTGCACTTTTGCATCATTTGCTTTAAAATATATTTTTTTTAGTTATTTTATTTATTGATGATTTATGGTTTTAGTAATTTATTCACTACTGTAATTCATAATTTTATTTTCAATTATTGTCGCTATTTAGCCATTGTGCACTCTATTTATTCACAGCCAGCCTTACTTATTAGAAACAGCGCAGCACCATCTCCCTTTAATATTTATTTGCTTATGGGTTTGGATTAACCCCTTCGGTGCTTGCGACAGTTTCCACTGTTCTTTTCATATTTTTGGTAGCGCAGGAATAATCACTTATACTATTCAATAACCACAGTTTATTTTAATTTTTTGCTAAATAAACAAAAAAAGGCCGAAATTTTTGCAAAACATTTTTTTCATTTCTGTTATAAAATTTTGCAAAGTAATTTCTCTTCCTCACTAATGTGCGCTGATGAGGATGCACTGATGGGCACTGATGAGGCTGCACTGGTGGGCACTGATGAGGCTGCACTTCTTGTCTTAAAGTGGTAGTAAACCATCACAAACATGAGTATGCCGTCCCTTCAGAGTGCATGCGCTGGTGACGTCACCGGAAGCATGTAGTGTGAATATTCCCTAAACAGTGCAAGTTTAGGAGATATTCACTGTACCTACAGGTAAACCTTATTATAAGCTTACCTACAGGTACAAGTTCAAAAGTGAACTTTACTTCCACTTCAAGGATGCAGCAAAAAGTGAGAGGAAATTTCCACAAATTCTCTTCTTGGACAGTTGTCATTGGAACAGGTGACCCCATTGACACATTTTACCTCAACTCTTTTGAAAATAGATTTTTGATTTTCCATTGCTTTCTGTTTCAGTGGGCACACAGGCCACAATAAAAACTGACAGGGGATCTAATTCTTCCATTCTCTACCCAAAACTAAAAAAAAAAAAGTTTTAGCTATAGATACACTTTAAAGAAAATAAAAGGGAATTTCTGCGGTGTTTTTTTTTTACTGTGGCCAAATTAAATAATAATTATAAGGTGTCATTTCCACTCAAATTATTTTAAGTGATTTAATAAAAACAGTACAGATGATAAACAAGTTCCTCTGTGTCTGCTTGATAGCTAGGTCCTCAGGCAATGTTATACATTATTACAAAACACACAAGAGAAAAAAACATAATAAATTTGCTTTGATTTTTCCCTTTGTTCCGGCATAAACTTTGCACTTTTATTTTAAGTAGAGTGCATGTTCACAGCCTAGATCTCTAAAATAGAGCCCAACATAAAAAAAAAAAAAAAAAAAATGAATTAAACCGATCCTTCTCCTATGCTGTGTTACATTAGATGTTGCTGCTGTTGATACTAAGATAAAGGAGAAGTGTGAAAATGAATGTTCAGAGGAGCCTTTCATCTTAACACATAAAGGGAACAAAATTGTGACACCTGTCCAGAGCCACTCTACCAACCAGGACTAATTAAAGATGGTGCACAGAAATGATTTGGCATTACAGTCTAGGAGAAATGAATTTAAGTATTGTGCATATTTACTTTTCAGGAGAGATGTGCCTTTGAACATTCTGTCTAAATATTGTAGACTGAGTTACATTCATTTGTAGTGGCTGAAAAGGGAAAAAGGCATTTAAGGGCATCTTAACCAAGTAACCCCAATGACTAAAAGAGAATATTATTCAGTATACCATGAGATCTTCAGTTAATGCTTTGTAATATCATGCCAATTTATCAACAGACCTCATCTGGACTGAAAGGGAAAGACAAGCTTCACAGTCAGCCTGTACTCATTTTACAGTTTTATGTCTTACCTACAGTTAGACACTGTAAGTGGTCTGCTATTACGATTATGCATGCTGGGTCGGTGACATCACCGACCCCCCCCCCCCCATGTTAAGGGCATGTGGCCTGGCATGGTTCAGGACGAGGGGGGGGGGAGCGCTTGCTCTTCGTTGTCGTCCCCTTTCCTGACCAGCCAGGCTGCATGCTCAGGTAAGGGTCTGGTATGGATTTTGGGGGGACCCCATGCTGTTTTTTTTTCATACTTTTTAATTGTCTACTTTTTTTTTCTTACAATCAGCTGTCAGCAGGGAAGCCCGCTGACAGCTGATGAGTCATTGGTTAAGGCTTCCCGGCCCGCTCCTTAGCAACCAGCTCAATGCGGTAAATTACTGCATTAACCGCTTGCCGAGTGCCTAACGCAGATATACGTCGGCAGAATGGCACGGGCAAGCAAAGTAACGTATATATGTTACTTTGAATCCTGCCCCCTATCGAGCGCGCGCCTGCCACGGTCTCCGTGACCGTGCCCGCGGGACCTGCGGACTCGATGTCCGTCGGTGTCCCGCAATCAGGTCACAGAACGGCAGAACGGGGGGATGCTTTTGTAAAGAAGGCATCTCCCTAATCTGCCTGGTGACATGTCACTGATCGTCTGCTTTCTCTCATCGGAAGCAGCGATAAGTGACCTGTCACACGTAGCCATGCCCCCCTAACAGTTAGAATCACTCCCTAGGACACACTTAACCCCTTCCCCCCTAGTGGTTAACCCCTTCACTGCCAGTCACATTTATACAGTAATCAGTGCATATTTATAGCACTGATCGCTGTGTAAATGTGAATGGTCCCAAAATAGTGTCAAAAGTGTCCGATGTGTCCGCCATAATGTCACAGTCACATAAAAAAACGCAGGTCTCCGCCATAACAAGTAAAAAAAATAATAATAAAAATGCCATAAAACTATCCCCTATTTTGTAGACGCTATAACTTTTGCGCAAACCGATCAATATACGCTAATTGCGATTTTTTTTTTACCAAAAATATGTAGAAGAATACGTATCAGCCTAAACTGAGAAAAAATATTAATAAAAAAAAAAAAATTGTGGGTATTTATTATAGCAAAAAGTACAAAATATTTTTTTTTTTTTTTAAATTGTCGCTCTATTTTTGTTTATAGCACAAAAAATAAAAACCTTAGAGGTGATCAAATACCACCAAAAGAAATCTCTATTTGTGGGAAAAAAAGGACGTCAATTTTGTTTGGGAGCCACGTTGCACGACTGCGCAATTGTCAGTTAAAGCGACGCAGTGCCCAATCGCAAAAACTGGCCTGGTCTTTGGCCAGCCAAATGGTTCGGGGCTGAAGTGGTTAACTAATGCAATAATTACCGCTAAATTGAACAAATACCGCATTCGGTATTTAAGTACAAATTCTTAGTGAACTAAACACTTGCACAATTGTTACCGTATGTGGTATTTTACCGCATATTATTAGCTGTTAAAAAAGTCCGATGGACTTTTTTCATCGGACAAACCGATCGTGTATGGGCCCCATCGGTCTTTTTTCCATCGGTGAGAAAAAATAGAACATGTTTTAAATTTATCCGATGGGCAAAAAACCGATAGCAAATTCCGATCGTCTGTGTGGAACTCCATCGGACAAAAAACCCACGCATGCTCAGACTGAATTAGGAGACGGGAGTGCTCATTCTGGTAAAACTGGCGCTCGTAATGGAGAGAGCACATTTGTCATTCTGCTAATTTTTGCCTTTATTAATGCAGGGCATTGTTTTCTTCTTTCTAATGGTTTGATATTTTTTTTTTTTTGCTGCTCATATTTATACAGAGTTCTGTCAAACTTATTTATTTATTGTTTCTTGTGATCTCATGAATAATTATATATTTTTTTTAAAGCCAGATCTCCCTAATTTTTATTTTTATTTTGAATCAAGATCTACATATTTTTTTTTTTTTTGTAATTTTATTTTCTTGTGGCCTCTATTTTTTTGGGGGTCAAGTTCTCACAACAACATTTTTTGTTTTTTTGTTTTCCCCTCGAGGAGGTTGGTGTCCCTTGTTAATTACACATTGTATTTATGAAATGTTATGGCTACTCACAATGAAAACACATAGGCAAATATTTAACTTAAATCAAAGATCCATATATTCTGGAAAAACAAAATAAACAGGAAGGGCAACAATTGAAAAAATTGTTGCATTTATGAAGACTTTGGACTACAAAGGCAGACATGAATTTGATGAACAATAAAATTAACATGAGGAAATCAGGAGCAGCAGCCGAAGACATACATGTCCCCAAGCTGTGGTACTCCAACAAACTGCATCTTCTGGTAGAGCAGCTTGAAGCCAGGGAATCACTTTCTGGTCTTCCCTGTAGCCTTCCCTCCAAGCTTCCCCTGCAGCGTTCCTTCCACGGCCCCGTCCACGGCCCCTTGCAGGCTGTGGCTCTGTTGGTGGTAATGTGGCAGGAGGAGGAGAATGAGGAGAAGGATGGGCCAGATTGCAGAGATGTGTTGCCTGTGTCAGCTGGCCCCTCCCCGCTGTGTGAAAGACAGTGTAAATAAGGTGCTCAGAGAGGGCACGTTGTCCCTCCTCAAGTTGCTGCAGCTTATCAGCTAGGTAGGCGCTAAGGCCCTCAACAGGGTTGAGGGGGGCCCTCATTATGGCAGCAGCGTCCCTGTGACTCCTCCTCCACCTGTGTCATCCTCCAAGATTTTTGGGGTCTGACGTGGAGGGGAGGCACTTGGGACTGGGTGCTGCCACTTGCCCTGGGGACCTGCTGAGTGCCACTTGGCCCTGCCTCCTCCTGGCTGCCACTCACCCCTGCCTCCTCCTGCCTGCCACATTCCGGAGCCTCTTCCTCCTGGCTGAGCTCATCCTGTGTATTAAAAAGGGACATAGTTAGTTTTTGGTTCATCGATCACACACAATTTTCATCTCATGACTGTTGCAATTTGAATGTTAAATAAATATCAAAGACTCTCATTCTGACCCCAGCATTTTTCAATACTGTACCAATCATTTCTGGCCACTATGTTTTTTTTTTTTATATTTTTTTTTTAATTATTTCATTTGTGAATAATAACATCTAGTTCACAATATATGTTTTAAAATACTATACCTGGCTAAAGATGCGCAGATCCGGCTCTTCCAGCTCAGGTTGCTCCTCTTCCCCCTCTGCAGGGGTGGAGGGAAGGGTGGAAGGAACGCTGGAGGGAAGGGTGGAAGGAACGCTGGAGGGAAGGGTGGAAAGAAGGGAGGAATGAAGGCTGGAAAGTGATTCCCTGCCTTAAATCTGGTCGTCCAGAAATTGCAGATGTTTGTAGTACTACAGCTTGGGCTGAAGTACTTGGTCTGCTGCTGCTCCTGATCTCTTTGAAGTGTGGACCTCTTTGTACCGTTTTTTGTAGGAATTCCTCATGTTGTTAATTTTATTGTTCATCATGCTATAGTCTGCCTCTGGGATCCAGGTCTTCATATATGCAGCTAATTTTTCAATTGTTGCCCTTCGTACCACAGTGTTGTGGTACAAACTATTTTTCACCTCCCACAAGTTTCGCATTTCACTGTATTTTTCTATGAAGACAAGCATAATATCTGGCTCCCTTAATTTATGCATAATAATTTCTGCAAGATAAAACACAATACAAAAACAGTAGGTCAGCTTAAATTGTCCTAATCTTATCCCAATATATGCCTTTACAATCATGAACCAGTATAGGCCACTGATGCCCCAAGTTTCATTCTTACCTTCGTTGGATTCGTTCTGCACTTCCAGTCGTCCTTACTCCGCGCACCCACAACCTTGTTTAAAATTTATATACCCTGCGCATGCGTGAAACTCCGCCCGCGTCGCCCGCCCATGACGGTCTTTTCAGGCGTACAGTGGAAGACGACAACATGGCGCTGACACAGGTGCGTGTTTTATTAAGTACCGACGAGGAAAGCCTGGAGGCGGGAACGTCCCAATCCAGGAATAAAAGATACAAGGCGACTAATATGTAATTTGCTGAGATGGCGGAAATGGTGGACATCCTGCGGTGGAAAGATTACGATGGGAAGCATAGGCCATACGACACCCCTAATCTCAGGAAGTCCAAAATAATGGACAAAGTGGTGAGGAGTCTCTATAATAAATTTGGGGTCAGGAGATCCAAGGAGCAGCTCCGTAAAAGGTGGTCTGACCTGAAGCTGAGGGAGCCGGAGCAGTATAGGAATATTAAAAAAATCATTGAAAAAAGGAAGTTTTTTTCCTGTGTTATTTCAAATTGTAATATTTATTCTTGCATGTTTTGCTCCATGTGCTTGGATTGATTGCAACTTTCATGTTAGTTTAGTGGCCAAATTTTGGAATGGTTTTAGTAAACAGCGATCGTCTAAAATCACATGTTTTACACAGATACACGTAAACCACATGTGGTCAGGCCTATTTGTGTTAAAACAACGTTTATAAACATTGTTGTCTAGATGATGTGTTTGTAAGTAGAATGTGAAATGCTAAACTAGATTCAGTGTAAAGCAGAGGACACTCAGCAGCTGGTTACACATCTTGACTCAGTAGCACTATAGTGTGGGCCACCAGAACAACCGTTTTAGGGTGTCCCACACAGGTTTTCCAGTGGATACTCTGGGGTGTCTCCATGTGTGTTACTTTGGACCAAAAATGAAAGTATTCCTGCTTTGTTGAATTACAAAAATCTCATGTGTTTATCTTGGAACTCTGCCAAAACAAACAATTGTACCCCACTTCCAAGCAATGTTTCAAATGTATGCCCTCAAATATCTGTGTGGTAGGGATACCTTTGTTTTCATTCTCATAGGGGAGAGAAGACTGCAAGGACACCAATCTGAGGAGCCTAGGAAGCACAGACCACAGAAAGAACCCCAAGTTCTGAAAGAACCCCAAGATCAGCATGTGGAGGAAGCAGAGGTGGAGGAAGCAGAGGTGGAGGAAGGAGAGGTGGAGCTTATCATCACAACAGGTCAGTCAGTGTCTGTCACCACAGCTTCAGATAAAGAGATGTAGGCCTGCATATTTCTAATTCCTTTTTTTTTTTTTTAGGGGATGAACATGGTGGTGTGTCTGAAACTCCTACTACTCCTTTCTCAAGTGCTAGTGCCCAAATCATAATTCAAGAAATAATGGAATGTAGTAGCGAAATGGAAATTATGGGGAATAGGATGAATGTGATTGAGCAAAAATATAAAAACATCATTGATATTTTGGGGCGAATAGTCTGACCCCCCCCCTGTTTTTTTTTTTTGGTTTTCTAATAAAATTTTGCTCTTGTTGTTTTACCACAAGTAGAGTTGAGCGGGTAGCTGGATATTCGGGTCCGGCGGGTTCGGCCGAACTTCGGAAAAAAGTTCGGATTCGGGACCGAACTTTAACCCGAACCCGGACCCGGACCCCATTGAAGTCAATGGGGACCCGGACTTCTGACAACTAAAAAGGCTCTAAAAAAGTAATGGAAAGGGCTAGAGGGCTGCAAATGGCAGCAAAATGTTGTTAAGAACATGGCAAGTGCTCTGCAAACAAATGTGGATAGGAAATAACTAGAGTTGAGCGGGTAGCTGGATATTCGGGTCCGGCGGGTTCGGCCGAACTTCGGAAAAAAGTTCGGATTCGGGACCGAACTTTAACCCGAACCCGGACCCGGACCCCATTGAAGTCAATGGGGACCCGGACTTCTGACGACTAAAAAGGCTCTAAAAAAGTAATGGAAAGGGCTAGAGGGCTGCAAATGGCAGCAAAATGTTGTTAAGAACATGGCAAGTGCTCTGCAAACAAATGTGGATAGGAAATAACTTAAAAGAACATAAAAAAAATAAAAAAATAAAAAAATATGCTGGAGGCCCCCTTTTCAGCAGAAGAGGTACAGGAAGTCATTAAGAACCTCAGAAACTCAACGGCACGATGCCACACATATGGTGGGAATGCCCCAGAATACGCCCTTTCTGGAATAAATTATTTAATTTAATGGATAAGCTAGTGGGAAAATAAAATACTTTGAAATAAAAATGTAGCGGGGTGCTAAATTTAAGGAAAGTGTTTGAGTGGTAAATAGGCTTAAATACCCTAATTCTGTAGGATTCATGGACCATTTTGTCCTCGGGGGACAGTATTGGTGTGCAGTTCCCTGCGGCCTACAGGTGGCGCCTTTTGTGTCCCCTCTTGGCAGTAGTACAGCGGGGCGGGGAACCTGCTGTGCATGCCGGGAGAGCATATATAAGGGGCAGACCTTTGGCCTGGGGGCTGATGTCCAGTGGGGTCCGCGCCCAGGTGCCTTCGGCCTGGGTGCATGTGTTCCTGTTCCATCTCGGGCACCTTTAGCCCGGGGTGAGGTACTATCCTGGAGTTCTTGCTGCCCTGGGTATGGAGGCCTAGGGGCGGGAGTAAAGCCTGGAGTCCAGAGCCGCCTCGTGTAGGGGACCCTGTTCCAGGGAAGGGAGGATCATTCTGATGGACCGATGCGGGAGTCACGGTGAAGGAATGGTCTGTTGACTCCCTGGAGAGATGTCTTCCCCTTGATATGGGCTAGGTTCGTAGAAGGAGAAGCTCAAGGTCACCTTGACTGTATCAGAGGCCTTATTCAACCGGCCCGTGGCAGGGGCCTTATACACCCTGGTCTGTGGCTGAGACCAAAGTTCTCCAGGCCCGTGGCAGGGGCCTTGTATACCCGGTCTGTGGCAGAGACCAACCTCAATGTCTGTGGCAGAGACCGTGCGCCAAAAACTGTTTGAGAAACCTAAGCAGTGAAGTGAATGTGCTACGTTTGTGCCTGGACCTCCTCCACACCTTAAGCTGTCCTGTTTCTTTGCTCTAACCTTTTCTATCTGAGTACAGTTTATTTTGCCATGAGAGAATAAGAGTTGGAGTTTCAGCTGGTGTGGACATTGACTTTACTGGCAATTAAAGGACTTGCCTCTACCTACAGTAGAGGTGAGAATCATCCTCTGGAGGAGTTTTGACTCCGGCTGTGGACACGGCCCGTCAAGTACACCGCTCAACCTCTTTATATAGGAGGATACGGGCTGGTAGTGCGGTGTGCCTTTCTCCCTCCTGCGAAGAGCCAACAACATAAAGGCAGGTAAGGGGGAAAGGATCTGTGCGCTACAAAAAAATAAAATAAAAATGTTAATCTTGGCCTAGCAGGACGAGGTCCATATGGAGTAGGAGGTTGAGGTGGCGGTGGATGTGGCTGTGTAGGTGGAAGCGGCGGTGGAGGAGGACGAGGTAGCCAACACTGGTTCAAAAATACAACAATGGCTGGGTAAGGCCGGTGATGTGTCGAATTCTGTCCCCTGTCGAATAGTGTCTGCCCTGTACTGCGCTTGCTGAGTATGTAGGACAAGGGGATTTCAAAAATCTCCCAAGACTAACGGCGCCTGCTTGTTGAGTTCAGGTGAAGGCCACACCATCCGTGGTTCAAGCCGAGCCAAGCAAGGCCGCGATCGAAGCGAGCCCGTGAGGGGCCCTGTTACTATGTGCTACCGTATGTCCTCTTGGATGGTGGGGCTTGAACCTGCACTCACAGCGCAGGCGCCGTTCATCTTCGGAGATTTTGTGAATCTCCTTGTCCTCTGTACTGCGCAAGCGCTGCGCCTGCGCAGTACGGGCCGGGCACAATCCGATGGCCGGACAGTTTTTGTCACAACACCGGTATACATGTCTATTCTGCACAAGGTACGGACAAGTCCTGTGGGATCCATGCCTGGTTCATTTTAATGAACGTGAGCTTGTCCACATTGGCTCTGGACAGGCGGCTGCGCTTGTCTGTGATAACGCCCCCTGCCGTGCTAAATACACGTTCAGATAATACACTGGCTGCAGGGCAGGCCAGCACCTCCAAGGCATAAACGGCAAGCTCAGGCCATGTGCCCAATTTGGAGACCCAGAAGTTAAAGGGGGCAGACCCGTCATCCAGTACGTGTAGGCCTGTGGACACATACTGCTCAACCATGTTGGTGAAATGCTGCCTCCTGCTAAGACGTTCCATCTCAGCTGGTGGTGCTGGTTGTTGTGGCGTGCTGACAAAGCTTTTCCACATTTCGGCCATGCTAACCCTGCCTTCTGAGGTGCTGCTGGTGCCCCGGCTGCGTTGGCGACCTCTTCCTCCTCCTCTGCCTTCGCCTTGTGCTTCCACCGTACGCCCGCTGTCAGGTGGGAATGCCACCAGCAGCGCGTCTACCAGCGTGCGCTTGTACTCGCGCATCTTACGATCCCGCTCCAGTGAGGGAATTAAGGACGGTACGTTGTCCTTGTAACGGGGATCCAGCAGGGTGGCCACCCAGTAATCAGCACCAGTTAAAATGTGGGCAACTCGGCTGTCGTTGCGGAAACACTGCAGCATGTAATCGCTCATGTGTGCCAGGCTGCCCAGAGGCAAAGAAAAGCTGTCCTCTGTGGGAGGTGTATCGTCTGTGTCCTCTGTATCCCCCCAGCCACGCACCAGTAATGGCCACGAGCTGGTCTGAGTGCCACCCTGCTGTGAACATGGCTCCTCCTCCTCCTCCTCCATCTCCTCCTCCACCTCGTCATCCTCCAGAACTGTGCCCTTTCTGCCGGACAATTGTGTACCTGGCGTTTGTTGGTGCAGGAACCCACCCTCGTAGCCACTTGTGAAAGACTGCCCTGAAAGCCTTTGAAATGATCCCACTTCCTCCTCCTCCTCCTCATCCTCCTGTGCCACATCCTCTTCCATCATCGCACGAAGCGTTTTTTCAAGGAGGCATAGAACTGGGATAGTAACGCTGAGAACGGCGTCATTGGCACTGGCCATGTTGGTGGAGTACTCGAAACAGCGCAACAAGGCACACAGGTCTCGCATGGAGGCCCAGTTATTGGTGGTGAAGTGGTGCTGTTCCGCAGAGCGACTCACGCGTGATTGCTGCAGCTGAAACTCCACTATTGCCTGCTGCTGCTCGCACAGTCTGGCCAGCATGTGCAAGGTGGAGTTCCACCTTGTGGGCACGTCACATATGAGGCGGTGAGCGGGAAGGCCGAAGTTACGCTGCAGCGCTGAGAGGCGAGCAGCAGCAGGGTGAGAACGCCGAAAGTGCGCACAGACAGCCCGCACTTTCTGCAGCAGCTCTGGCATATTGGGGTAATTTTTAAGGAACCTCTGGACCACCAAGTTCAGCACATGCGCCAAGCAAGGGATGTGCGTCAAACCGGCTAGACCCAGAGCTGCTACGAGATTTCGCCCATTATCGCACACCACCAGGCCGGGCTTGAGGCTCACTGACAGCAACCACTCATCGGTCTGTTGTTCCATGTCCCTCCACAACTCCTGCGCGGTGTGGGGATTTTCCCCCAAACAGGAAAGTTTTAAAACTGCCTGCTGTCGTTTACCCCTGGCTGTGCTGAAGTTGGTGGTGAAGGTGTTACGCTGAATGGATGAGGAGGCGGTAGAGGATGAGGAAGCGGAGAAGGAGGAGTTAGCAACAGGAGGCAAACTGAAGCGCCCTTCAATCCTCGGTGGTGGAAGGACATGCGCCAAACCGCTATCTGCCTCAGGCCCAGCCGCCACTGCATTTACCCAGTGTGCTGTTAGGGAGATATAACGTCCCTGACCGTGCTTACTGGTCCACGCATCCGTAGTTAGGTGGACCTTGCCACAGATGGCGTTGCGCAGTGCACACCTGATTTTGTCCCCCACCTGGTTGTGCAGGGAAGGGATGGCTCGCCTGGAAAAGTAGTGGCGGCTGGGCACGACGTACTGCGGGACAGCCAATGCCATCAGGCTTTTAAAACTCTGCGTCTCCACCAGACGGAATGACAGCATTTCAAAGGCCAGGAATTTTGAAATGCTGGCATTCAGGGCCAGGGATCGCGGGTGGCTAGGGGGGTACTTCCTCTTCCGCTCCAATGTTTGGGAGATAGAGAGCTGAACGCTTCCATGGGACATTGTGGAGATGGTTGGTGACCCAGGTGGTAGTGTTGCTGGCAGATCCTCTGTTTGCGGGGTGACAGGTGCCACTGTCACTACAGAGGTGGATGAAGAGGCCGAGACTGCAGCAGAAGAGGAAGCAGGAGGAGCCAGAGACCTTTCTTGGTTTTTGAGGTGTCTACTCCACTGCAGCTCGTGCTTTGCACTTAGATGCCTGGTCATGCAGCTTGTGCTCAGGTTGAGAACGTTTATGCCTCGCTTCAGGCTCTGATTGCACAGCGTGCAAACCACTCGTGTCTTGTCATCAACACACTGTGTGAAGAACTGCCACGCTAGGGAAGTCCTTGGACCTGGCTTTGGTGTGCTCGGTCCCTTGCTGCGTTGGGCAGTAGCAGATGTACTGTCTAGGGGACGAATGCTCCGTTTTTGCACCTTGCTCCCTCTTCTGCTGTGCTGGTGGCTCTGTGCGACCACCGCCTCCTCCTCCGAACTACACTGGTCACCTGCATAACGTTGATTCCATGTGGGGTCGAGGACCTCATCGTCCTCCACATCATCTTCCACCCAGTCTTCACCCCTGCCCTCCATGTCTGTCTGCACAATTGCGAAAGCAGCAGCAGTTGGCACCTGTGTTTCGTCATCATCCGAGACGTGCTGCGATGGTCCTCCCATGTACCCATCATGAAACATAAGTGGTTGGGCATCGGTGCACTCAATCTCTTCCACTTCTGGGGCAGGGCTAGGTGGATGGCCCTGGGAAACCCTGCTAACAGAGTCATCGAAAAGCAGAAGAGACTGCTGCATGATTTGGGGCTCAGACTGCTTGGCTGATTTGCAAGGGGGTGAGGTGAAAGACTGATGGACATGGGCTTCAGGTGCCAACTCTGATCTTTCATCAGAAGAGTGGGTGGGAGACAATGTGAAGGAACCCGAGGCACTGTCAGCAACCCAATCTACTATCGCCTGTACTTGTCCTGGCCTAAACATTGGTACAGCCTCATTAGGCGCGACAAAATACCGCCGCAGGCTCGGTCGCCTACTCGCACCTGAGGAAGGTGTTTCACTTGTGCGTGTAGCTGGCACAGATCCACCACGTCCTCTCCCTGCAACAGGAGCTCCACCAGCAGCACCACGACCGGGGCCACCACGTCCCTTTGACCTTCCCCTCATATTTTCCAAATTTAGGATCTTGCCCTAAATGGCGTTTTTTGGAAGACCACAACACACCCACAGTACGTAATGGCTGAAACGCACAGCTACAGAACTGCAGAAAATGCTATTAAAAAAAAAAAAGGTTGTTTTTTTTAGTATAGCACAGTACAAGGAAAATATATAGAAATTGTTTATTTCACACACCTCCAGATGTGTATTTCACACTGCAAAATATTTTCTGTGGCCCTAAATGGCGTTTTTTGGAAGAGCACAACACAACCACAGTATTTAACCACTGAATCGCACAGCTATAGAAGTGCAGAGAATGCTATTCAAAAAAAATGTTGTTTTTTTTTAGTATAGCACTGTACAATATATAGAAATTGTTTATTTTACACACCTCCACATGTGTATTTCACACTGCAATTTATTTTCTGTGGCCCTAAATGGCGTTTTTTGGAAGAGCACAACACACCCACAGTATATAACCGCTGAATCGCACAGCTACAGAAAATGCTATTCAAAAAAAAGGTTGTTTTTTTTAATATAGCACTGTACAAGAAGAATATATAGAAATTGTTTATTTTACACACCTCCAGATGTGTATTTCACACTGCAAAATATTTTCTGTGGCCCTAAATGGCGTTTTTTGCAAGAGCACAACAACCCCAACAGTATATAACCGCTGAATCGCACAGCTGCAGAGGCCAGAGAATGCTTTTTAAAAATAATGTTGTTTTTTCACACACCTCCAGATGTGTATTTCACACTGCAAAATATTTTCTGTGGCCCTAAATGGCGTTTTTTGCAAGAGCACAACAACCCCAACAGTATATAACCGCTGAATCGCACAGCTGCAGAGGCCAGAGAATGCTATTCAAAAATAATGTTGTTTTTTCACACACCTCCAGATGTGTATTTCACACTGCAAAATATTTTCTGTGGCCCTAAATGGCGTTTTTTGCAAGAGCACAACAACCCCAACAGTATATAACCGCTGAATCGCACAGCTGCAGAGGCCAGAGAATGCTATTCAAAAATAATGTTGTTTTTTCACACACCTCCAGATGTGTATTTCACACTGCAAAATATTTTCTGTGGCCCTAAATGGCGTTTTTTGCAAGAGCACAACAACCCCAACAGTATATAACCGCTGAATCGCACAGCTGCAGAGGCCAGAGAATGCTTTTTAAAAATAATGTTGTTTTTTCACACACCTCCAGATGTGTATTTCACACTGCAAAATATTTTCTGTGGCCCTAAATGGCGTTTTTTGGAAGAGCACAACACAACCACAGTATTTAACCACTGAATCGCACAGCTATAGAAGTGCAGAGAATGCTATTCAAAAAAAATGTTGTTTTTTTTAGTATAGCACTGTACAATATATAGAAATTGTTTATTTTACACACCTCCACATGTGTATTTCACACTGCAATTTATTTTCTGTGGCCCTAAATGGCGCTTTTTGGAAGAGCACAACAACCCCAACAGTATATAACCGCTGAATCGCACAGCTGCAGAGGCCAGAGAATGCTATTCAAAAATAATGTTGTTTTTTCACACACCTCCAGATGTGTATTTCACACTGCAAAATATTTTCTGTGGCCCTAAATGGCGTTTTTTGCAAGAGCACAACAACCCCAACAGTATATAACCGCTGAATCGCACAGCTGCAGAGGCCAGAGAATGCTTTTTAAAAATAATGTTGTTTTTTCACACACCTCCAGATGTGTATTTCACACTGCAAAATATTTTCTGTGGCCCTAAATGGCGTTTTTTGGAAGAGCACAACACAACCACAGTATTTAACCACTGAATCGCACAGCTATAGAAGTGCAGAGAATGCTATTCAAAAAAAATGTTTTTTTTTTTAGTATAGCACTGTACAATATATAGAAATTGTTTATTTTACACACCTCCACATGTGTATTTCACACTGCAATTTATTTTCTGTGGCCCTAAATGGCGTTTTTTTGAAGAGCACAACAACCCCAACAGTATATAACCGCTGAATCGCACAGCTGCAGAGGCCAGAGAATGCTATTCAAAAATAATGTTGTTTTTTCACACACCTCCAGATGTGTATTTTACACTGCAAAATATTTTCTGTGGCCCTAAATGGCGTTTTTTGGAAGAGCACAACACACCCACAGTATATAACCGCTGAATCGCACAGCTGCAGAGAATGCTATTCAAAAAAAAGTTTTTTTTTTTTTTTTAGTATAGCATAGTACAAGAAAAATATATAGAAATTGGTTATTTCACACAACTAGAGATATACACTGCAAAATATGTTTTTTTGCCCAAAAATAGGTCTTTTTTGCGCACAACAAAGTGCCTTTTTTTTTTTTTTGCAACAGCACAATAAAGTGCCTTTTTTTTTTTTTTGGGGCCCAAAAATGGGTCTTTTTAGCAAAAGCACAATAAAGTGCCTTTTTTTTTTTTTTTTTCTGCCCGAAATGGGTCTTTTAGAAAGAGCACAATACAGCCACAGTATGGAATAGGTGTATCACTCAACGTAATGCAGTGCTGGTGCACTGAGCTTGCAACACAAACAGATAAACCTATGCAGATCGCTGAGCTATTATATCTCTCAATCTGGACTCCTATCTAAATCTCTCTCCCTGAAAGCACAAACAGGATCCTGCCCCTACACTACACTACACTGTCTCTCTATCTTTTCTATCAGTAGATTGCAGAATCAGGACTAACTCCTATCATATAATTCTCTCCCTCACAGCAACAGCAGCCAGGATCCTTTCCCTACACTGTCTAAAAGCAGAGTGACGATCTGTGCTGTGTGCCTCTTGCTTATATAGAAGCTGGTCACATGCTGGGTCACATGTTGCACTGATCAATCACAGCCATGCCATTAGTAGGCATGGCTATGATGGCTTCTAAGGGCACACCAGCTAATCAAATGGTGATTGGCTGGCCCCTGAAGCATTTCTAACTGCGCCATTAAATTCCCGAATCCGGACCCGAACCCGGACTTTAGCGCAAGGTCCGGGGTCGGGAAAACGCCAAAATTCGGTACGGACCCGAACTTTACAGTTCGGGTCCGCTCAACACTAGAAATAACTTAAAAGAACATAAAAAAAATTAAAAAATAAAAAAATATGCTGGAGGCCCCCTTTTCAGCAGAAGAGGTACAGGAAGTCATTAAGAACCTCAGAAACTCAACGGCACGATGCCACACATATGGTGGGAATGCCCCAGAATACGCCCTTTCTGGAATAAATTATTTAATTTAATGGATAAGCTAGTGGGAAAATAAAATACTTTGAAATAAAAATGTAGCGGGGTGCTAAATTTAAGGAAAGTGTTTGAGTGGTAAATAGGCTCAAATACCCTAATTCTGTAGGATTCATGGACCATTTTGTCCTCGGGGGACAGTATTGGTGTGCAGTTCCCTGCGGCCTACAGGTGGCGCCTTTTGTGTCCCCTCTTGGCAGTAGTACAGCGGGGCGGGGAACCTGCTGTGCATGCCGGGAGAGCATATAAAAGGGGCAGACCTTTGGCCTGGGGGCTGATGTCCAGTGGGGTCCGCGCCCAGGTGCCTTCGGCCTGGGTGCATGTGTTCCTGTTCCATCTCGGGCACCTTTAGCCCGGGGTGAGGTACTATCCTGGAGTTCTTGCTGCCCTGGGTATGGAGGCCTAGGGGCGGGAGTAAAGCCTGGAGTCCAGAGCCGCCTCGTGTAGGGGACCCTGTTCCAGGGAAGGGAGGATCATTCTGATGGACCGATGCGGGAGTCACGGTGAAGGAATGGTCTGTTGACTCCCTGGAGAGATGTCTTCCCCTTGATATGGGCTAGGTTCGTAGAAGGAGAAGCTCAAGGTCACCTTGACTGTATCAGAGGCCTTATTCAACCGGCCCGTGGCAGGGGCCTTATACACCCTGGTCTGTGGCTGAGACCAAAGTTCTCCAGGCCCGTGGCAGGGGCCTTGTACACCCGGTCTGTGGCAGAGACCAACCTCAATGTCTGTGGCAGAGACCGTGCGCCAAAAACTGTTTGAGAAACCTAAGCAGTGAAGTGAATGTGCTACGTTTGTGCCTGGACCTCCTCCACACCTTAAGCTGTCCTGTTTCTTTGCTCTAACCTTTTCTATCTGAGTACAGTTTATTTTGCCATGAGAGAATAAGAGTTGGAGTTTCAGCTGGTGTGGACATTGACTTTACTGGCAATTAAAGGACTTGCCTCTACCTACAGTAGAGGTGAGAATCATCCTCTGGAGGAGTTTTGACTCCGGCTGTGGACACGGCCCGTCAAGTACACCGCTCAACCTCTTTATATAGGAGGATACGGGCTGGTAGTGCGGTGTGCCTTTCTCCCTCCTGCGAAGAGCCAACAACATAAAGGCAGGTAAGGGGGAAAGGATCTGTGCGCTACAAAAAAATAAAATAAAAATTTTAATCTTGGCCTAGCAGGACGAGGTCCATATGGAGTAGGAGGTTGAGGTGGCGGTGGATGTGGCTGTGTAGGTGGAAGCGGCGGTGGAGGAGGACGAGGTAGCCAACACTGGTTCAAAAATACAACAATGGCTGGGTAAGGCCGGTGATGTGTCGAATTCTGTCCCCTGTCGAATAGTGTCCGCCCTGTACTGCGCTTGCTGAGTATATAGGACAAGGGGATTTCAAAAATCTCCCAAGACTAACGGCGCCTGCGTGTTGAGTTCAGGTGAAGGCCACACCATCCGTGGTTCAAGCCGAGCCAAGCAAGGCCGCGATCGAAGCGAGCCCGTGAGGGGCCCTGTTACTATGTGCTACCGTATGTCCTCTTGGATGGTGGGGCTTGAACCTGCACTCACAGCGCAGGCGCCGTTCATCTTCGGAGATTTTGTGAATCTCCTTGTCCTCTGTACTGCGCAAGCGCTGCGCCTGCGCAGTACGGGCCGGGCACAATCCGATGGCCGGACAGTTTTTGTCACAACACCGGTATACATGTCTATTCTGCACAAGGTACGGACAAGTCCTGTGGGATCCATGCCTGGTTCATTTTAATGAACGTGAGCTTGTCCACATTGGCTCTGGACAGGCGGCTGCGCTTGTCTGTGATAACGCCCCCTGCCGTGCTAAATACACGTTCAGATAATACACTGGCTGCAGGGCAGGCCAGCACCTCCAAGGCATAAAGGGCAAGCTCAGGCCATGTGCCCAATTTGGAGACCCAGAAGTTAAAGGGGGCAGACCCGTCATCCAGTACGTGTAGGCCTGTGGACACATACTGCTCAACCATGTTGGTGAAATGCTGCCTCCTGCTAAGACGTTCCATCTCAGCTGGTGGTGCTGGTTGTTGTGGCGTGCTGACAAAGCTTTTCCACATTTCGGCCATGCTAACCCTGCCTTCTGAGGTGCTGCCGGTGCCCCGGCTGCGTTGGCGACCTCTTCCTCCTCCTCTGCCTTCGCCTTGTGCTTCCACCGTACGCCCGCTGTCAGGTGGGAATGCCACCAGCAGCGCGTCTACCAGCGTGCGCTTGTACTCGCGCATCTTACGATCCCGCTCCAGTGAGGGAATTAAGGACGGTACGTTGTCCTTGTAACGGGGATCCAGCAGGGTGGCCACCCAGTAATCAGCACCAGTTAAAATGTGGGCAACTCGGCTGTCGTTGCGGAAACACTGCAGCATGTAATCGCTCATGTGTGCCAGGCTGCCCAGAGGCAAAGAAAAGCTGTCCTCTGTGGGAGGTGTATCGTCTGTGTCCTCTGTATCCCCCCAGCCACGCACCAGTAATGGCCACGAGCTGGTCTGAGTGCCACCCTGCTGTGAACATGGCTCCTCCTCCTCCTCCTCCTCCATCTCCTCCTCCACCTCGTCATCCTCCAGAACTGTGCCCTTTCTGCCGGACAATTGTGTACCTGGCGTTTGTTGGTGCAGGAACCCACCCTCGTAGCCACTTGTGAAAGACTGCCCTGAAAGCCTTTGAAATGATCCCGCTTCCTCCTCCTCCTCCTCATCCTCCTGTGCCACATCCTCTTCCATCATCGCACGAAGCGTTTTTTCAAGGAGGCATAGAACTGGGATAGTAACGCTGAGAACGGCGTCATTGGCACTGGCCATGTTGGTGGAGTACTCGAAACAGCGCAACAAGGCACACAGGTCTCGCATGGAGGCCCAGTTATTGGTGGTGAAGTGGTGCTGTTCCGCAGAGCGACTCACGCGTGATTGCTGCAGCTGAAACTCCACTATTGCCTGCTGCTGCTCGCACAGTCTGGCCAGCATGTGCAAGGTGGAGTTCCACCTTGTGGGCACGTCACATATGAGGCGGTGAGCGGGAAGGCCGAAGTTACGCTGCAGCGCTGACAGGCGAGCAGCAGCAGGGTGAGAACGCCGAAAGTGCGCACAGACAGCCCGCACTTTCTGCAGCAGCTCTGGCATATTGGGGTAATTTTTAAGGAACCTCTGGACCACCAAGTTCAGCACATGCGCCAGGCAAGGGATGTGCGTCAAACCGGCTAGACCCAGAGCTGCTACGAGATTTCGCCCATTATCGCACACCACCAGGCCGGGCTTGAGGCTCACTGACACCAACCACTCATCGGTCTGTTGTTCCATGTCCCTCCACAACTCCTGCGCGGTGTGGGGATTTTCCCCCAAACAGGAAAGTTTTAAAACTGCCTGCTGTCGTTTACCCCTGGCTGTGCTGAAGTTGGTGGTGAAGGTGTTACGCTGAATGGATGAGGAGGCGGTAGAGGATGAGGAAGCGGAGAAGGAGGAGTTAGCAACAGGAGGCAAACTGAAGCGCCCTGCAATCCTCGGTGGTGGAAGGACATGCGCCAAACCGCTATCTGCCTCAGGCCCAGCCGCCACTGCATTTACCCAGTGTGCTGTTAGGGAGATATAACGTCCCTGACCGTGCTTACTGGTCCACGCATCCGTAGTTAGGTGGACCTTGCCACAGATGGCGTTGCGCAGTGCACACCTGATTTTGTCCCCCACCTGGTTGTGCAGGGAAGGGATGGCTCGCCTGGAAAAGTAGTGGCGGCTGGGCACGACGTACTGCGGGACAGCCAATGCCATCAGGCTTTTAAAACTCTGCGTCTCCACCAGACGGAATGACAGCATTTCAAAGGCCAGGAATTTTGAAATGCTGGCATTCAGGGCCAGGGATCGCGGGTGGCTAGGGGGGTACTTCCTCTTCCGCTCCAATGTTTGGGAGATAGAGAGCTGAACGCTTCCATGGGACATTGTGGAGATGGTTGGTGACCCAGGTGGTAGTGTTGCTGGCAGATCCTCTGTTTGCGGGGTGACAGGTGCCACTGTCACTACAGAGGTGGATGAAGAGGCCGAGACTGCAGCAGAAGAGGAAGCAGGAGGAGCCAGAGACCTTTCTTGGTTTTTGAGGTGTCTACTCCACTGCAGCTCGTGCTTTGCACTTAGATGCCTGGTCATGCAGCTTGTGCTCAGGTTGAGAACGTTTATGCCTCGCTTCAGGCTCTGATTGCACAGCGTGCAAACCACTCGTGTCTTGTCATCAACACACTGTGTGAAGAACTGCCACGCTAGGGAAGTCCTTGGACCTGGCTTTGGTGTGCTCGGTCCCTTGCTGCGTTGGGCAGTAGCAGATGTACTGTCTAGGGGACGAATGCTCAGTTTTTGCACCCTGCTCCCTCTTCTGCTGTGCTGGTGACTCTGTGCGACCACCGCCTCTTCCTCCGAACTACACTGGTCACCTGCATAACGTTGATTCCATGTGGGGTCGAGGACCTCATCGTCCTCCACATCATCTTCCACCCAGTCTTCACCCCTGCCCTCCATGTCTGTCTGCACAATTGCGAAAGCAGCAGCAGTTGGCACCTGTGTTTCGTCATCATCCGAGACGTGCTGCGATGGTCCTCCCATGTACCCATCATGAAACATAAGTGGTTGGGCATCGGTGCACTCAATCTCTTCCACTTCTGGGGCAGGGCTAGGTGGATGGCCCTGGGAAACCCTGCTAACAGAGTCATCGAAAAGCAGAAGAGACTGCTGCATGATTTGGGGCTCAGACTGCTTGGCTGATTTGCAAGGGGGTGAGGTGAAAGACTGATGGACATGGGCTTCAGGTGCCAACTCTGATCTTTCATCAGAAGAGTGGGTGGGAGACAATGTGAAGGAACCCGAGGCACTGTCAGCAACCCAATCTACTATCGCCTGTACTTGTCCTGGCCTAAACATTGGTACAGCCTCATTAGGCGCGACAAAATACCGCCGCAGGCTCGGTCGCCTACTCGCACCTGAGGAAGGTGTTTCACTTGTGCGTGTAGCTGGCACAGATCCACCACGTCCTCTCCCTGCAACAGGAGCTCCACCAGCAGCACCACGACCGGGGCCACCACGTCCCTTTGACCTTCCCCTCATATTTTCCAAATTTAAGATCTTGCCCTAAATGGCGTTTTTTTGGAAGACCACAACACACCCACAGTACGTAATGGCTGAAACGCACAGCTACAGAACTGCAGAAAATGCTATTCAAAAAAAAAAAAGTTGTTTTTTTTAGTATAGCACAGTACAAGGAAAATATATAGAAATTGTTTATTTCACACACCTCCAGATGTGTATTTCACACTGCAAAATATTTTCTGTGGCCCTAAATGGTGTTTTTTGGAAGAGCACAACACAACCACAGTATTTAACCACTGAATCGCACAGCTATAGAAGTGCAGAGAATGCTATTCAAAAAAAATGTTGTTTTTTTTAGTATAGCACTGTACAATATATAGAAATTGTTTATTTTACACACCTCCACATGTGTATTTCACACTGCAATTTATTTTCTGTGGCCCTAAATGGCGTTTTTTGGAAGAGCACAACACACCCACAGTATATAACCGCTGAATCGCACAGCTACAGAAAATGCAATTAAAAAAAAAAGGTTGTTTTTTTTTAGTATAGCACTGTACAAGAAGAATATATAGAAATTGTTTATTTTACACACCTCCAGGTGTGTATTTCACACTGCAGAATATTTTCTGTGGCCCTAAATGGCGTTTTTTGCAAGAGCACAACAACCCCAACAGTATATAACCGCTGAATCGCACAGCTGCAGAGGCCAGAGAATGCTTTTTAAAAATAATGTTGTTTTTTCACACACCTCCAGATGTGTATTTCACACTGCAAAATATTTTCTGTGGCCCTAAATGGCGTTTTTTGGAAGAGCACAACACAACCACAGTATTTAACCACTGAATCGCACAGCTATAGAAGTGCAGAGAATGCTATTCAAAAAAAATGTTTTTTTTTTTAGTATAGCACTGTACAATATATAGAAATTGTTTATTTTCTGTGGCCCTAAATGGCGTTTTTTGGAAGAGCACAACAACCCCAACAGTATATAACCGCTGAATCGCACAGCTGCAGAGGCCAGAGAATGCTATTCAAAAATAATGTTGTTTTTTCACACACCTCCACATGTGTATTTCACACTGCAAAATATTTTCTGTGGCCCTAAATGGCGTTTTTTGCAAGAGCACAACAACCCCAACAGTATATAACCACTGAATCGCACAGCTGCAGAGGCCAGAGAATGCTATTCAAAAATAATGTTGTTTTTTCACACACCTCCACATGTGTATTTCACACTGCAAAATATTTTCTGTGGCCCTAAATGGCGTTTTTTGCAAGAGCACAACAACCCCAACAGTATATAACCGCTGAATCGCACAGCTGCAGAGGCCAGAGAATGCTATTCAAAAATAATGTTGTTTTTTCACACACCTCCAGATGTGTATTTCACACTGCAAAATATTTTCTGTGGCCCTAAATGGCGTTTTTTGCAAGCGCACAACAACCCCAACAGTATATAACCGCTGAATCGCACAGCTGCAGAGGCCAGAGAATGCTTTTTAAAAATAATGTTGTTTTTTCACACACCTCCAGATGTGTATTTCACACTGCAAAATATTTTCTGTGGCCCTAAATGGCGTTTTTTGGAAGAGCACAACACAACCACAGTATTTAACCACTGAATCGCACAGCTATAGAAGTGCAGAGAATGCTATTCAAAAAAAATGTTGTTTTTTTAGTATAGCACTGTACAATATATAGAAATTGTTTATTTTACACACCTCCACATGTGTATTTCACACTGCAATTTATTTTCTGTGGCCCTAAATGGCGTTTTTTGGAAGAGCACAACAACCCCAACAGTATATAACCGCTGAATCGCACAGCTGCAGAGGCCAGAGAATGCTATTCAAAAATAATGTTGTTTTTTCACACACCTCCAGATGTGTATTTCACACTGCAAAATATTTTCTGTGGCCCTAAATGGCGTTTTTTACAAGAGCACAACAACCCCAACAGTATATAACCGCTGAATCGCACAGCTGCAGAGGCCAGAGAATGCTTTTTAAAAATAATGTTGTTTTTTCACACACCTCCAGATGTGTATTTCACACTGCAAAATATTTTCTGTGGCCCTAAATGGCGTTTTTTGGAAGAGCACAACACAACCACAGTATTTAACCACTGAATCGCACAGCTATAGAAGTGCAGAGAATGCTATTCAAAAAAAATGTTGTTTTTTTTAGTATAGCACTGTACAATATATAGAAATTGTTTATTTTACACACCTCCACATGTGTATTTCACACTGCAATTTATTTTCTGTGGCCCTAAATGGCGTTTTTTGGAAGAGCACAACAACCCCAACAGTATATAACCGCTGAATCGCACAGCTGCAGAGGCCAGAGAATGCTATTCAAAAATAATGTTGTTTTTTCACACACCTCCAGATGTGTATTTCACACTGCAAAATATTTTCTGTGGCCCTAAATGGCGTTTTTTGCAAGAGTACAACAACCCCAACAGTATATAACCGCTGAATCGCACAGCTGCAGAGGCCAGAGAATGCTTTTTAAAAATAATGTTGTTTTTTCACACACCTCCAGATGTGTATTTCACACTGCAAAATATTTTCTGTGGCCCTAAATGGCGTTTTTTGGAAGAGCACAACACAACCACAGTATTTAACCACTGAATCGCACAGCTATAGAAGTGCAGAGAATGCTATTCAAAAAAAATGTTTTTTTTTTTAGTATAGCACTGTACAAGATATAGAAATTGTTTATTTTACACACCTCCACATGTGTATTTCACACTGCAATTTATTTTCTGTGGCCATAAATGGCGTTTTTTGGAAGAGCACAACAACTCCAACAGTATATAACCGCTGAATCGCACAGCTGCAGAGGCCAGAGAATGCTATTCAAAAATAATGTTGTTTTTTCACACACCTCCAGATGTGTATTTCACACTGCAAAATATTTTCTGTGGCCCTAAATGGCGTTTTTTGCAAGAGCACAACAACCCCAACAGTATATAACCGCTGAATCGCACAGCTGCAGAGGCCAGAGAATGCTATTCAAAAATAATGTTGTTTTTTCACACACCTCCAGATGTGTATTTCACACTGCAAAATATTTTCTGTGGCCCTAAATGGCGTTTTTTGGAAGAGCACAACACAACCACAGTATTTAACCACTGAATCGCACAGCTATAGAAGTGCAGAGAATGCTATTCAAAAAAAATGTTTTTTTTTTTAGTATAGCACTGTACAATATATAGAAATTGTTTATTTTCTGTGGCCCTAAATGGCGTTTTTTGGAAGAGCACAACAACCCCAACAGTATATAACCGCTGAATCGCACAGCTGCAGAGGCCAGAGAATGCTATTCAAAAATAATGTTGTTTTTTCACACACCTCCACATGTGTATTTCACACTGCAAAATATTTTCTGTGGCCCTAAATGGCGTTTTTTGCAAGAGCACAACAACCCCAACAGTATATAACCACTGAATCGCACAGCTGCAGAGGCCAGAGAATGCTATTCAAAAATAATGTTGTTTTTTCACACACCTCCACATGTGTATTTCACACTGCAAAATATTTTCTGTGGCCCTAAATGGCGTTTTTTGCAAGAGCACAACAACCCCAACAGTATATAACCGCTGAATCGCACAGCTGCAGAGGCCAGAGAATGCTATTCAAAAATAATGTTGTTTTTTCACACACCTCCAGATGTGTATTTCACACTGCAAAATATTTTCTGTGGCCCTAAATGGCGTTTTTTGCAAGAGCACAACAACCCCAACAGTATATAACCGCTGAATCGCACAGCTGCAGAGGCCAGAGAATGCTTTTTAAAAATAATGTTGTTTTTTCACACACCTCCAGATGTGTATTTCACACTGCAAAATATTTTCTGTGGCCCTAAATGGCGTTTTTTGGAAGAGCACAACACAACCACAGTATTTAACCACTGAATCGCACAGCTATAGAAGTGCAGAGAATGCTATTCAAAAAAAATGTTGTTTTTTTTAGTATAGCACTGTACAATATATAGAAATTGTTTATTTTACACACCTCCACATGTGTATTTCACACTGCAATTTATTTTCTGTGGCCCTAAATGGCGTTTTTTGGAAGAGCACAACAACCCCAACAGTATATAACCGCTGAATCGCACAGCTGCAGAGGCCAGAGAATGCTATTCAAAAATAATGTTGTTTTTTCACACACCTCCAGATGTGTATTTCACACTGCAAAATATTTTCTGTGGCCCTAAATGGCGTTTTTTACAAGAGCACAACAACCCCAACAGTATATAACCGCTGAATCGCACAGCTGCAGAGGCCAGAGAATGCTTTTTAAAAATAATGTTGTTTTTTCACACACCTCCAGATGTGTATTTCACACTGCAAAATATTTTCTGTGGCCCTAAATGGCGTTTTTTGGAAGAGCACAACACAACCACAGTATTTAACCACTGAATCGCACAGCTATAGAAGTGCAGAGAATGCTATTCAAAAAAAATGTTTTTTTTTTTAGTATAGCACTGTACAATATATAGAAATTGTTTATTTTACACACCTCCACATGTGTATTTCACACTGCAATTTATTTTCTGTGGCCATAAATGGCGTTTTTTGGAAGAGCACAACAACTCCAACAGTATATAACCGCTGAATCGCACAGCTGCAGAGGCCAGAGAATGCTATTCAAAAATAATGTTGTTTTTTCACACACCTCCAGATGTGTATTTCACACTGCAAAATATTTTCTGTGGCCCTAAATGGCGTTTTTTGCAAGAGCACAACAACCCCAACAGTATATAACCGCTGAATCGCACAGCTGCAGAGGCCAGAGAATGCTTTTTAAAAATAATGTTGTTTTTTCACACACCTCCAGATGTGTATTTCACACTGCAAAATATTTTCTGTGGCCCTAAATGGCGTTTTTTGGAAGAGCACAACACAACCACAGTATTTAACCACTGAATCGCACAGCTATAGAAGTGCAGAGAATGCTATTCAAAAAAAATGTTGTTTTTTTTAGTATAGCACTGTACAATATATAGAAATTGTTTATTTTACACACCTCCACATGTGTATTTCACACTGCAATTTATTTTCTGTGGCCCTAAATGGCGTTTTTTTGAAGAGCACAACAACCCCAACAGTATATAACCGCTGAATCGCACAGCTGCAGAGGCCAGAGAATGCTATTCAAAAATAATGTTGTTTTTTCACACACCTCCAGATGTGTATTTCACACTGCAAAATATTTTCTGTGGCCCTAAATGGCGTTTTTTGGAAGAGCACAACACACCCACAGTATATAACCGCTGAATCGCACAGCTGCAGAGAATGCTATTCAAAAAAAAGTTTTTTTTTTTTTTTTTAGTATAGCATAGTAAAAGAAAAATATATAGAAATTGGTTATTTCACACAACTAGAGATATACACTGCAAAATATTTTTTTTGCCCAAAAATAGGTCTTTTTTGCGCACAACAAAGTGCCTTTTTTTTTTTTTTTGCAACAGCACAATAAAGTGCCTTTTTTTTTTGGGAGGCCCAAAAATGGGTCTTTTTAGCAAAAGCACAATAAAGTGCCTTTTTTTTTTTTTTTTTTCTGCCCGAAATGGGTCTTTTAGCAAGAGCACAATACAGCCACAGTATGGAATAGGTGTATCACTCAACGTAATGCAGTGCTGGTGCACTGAGCTTGCAACACAAACAGATAAACCTATGCAGATCGCTGAGCTATTATATCTCTCAATCTGGACTCCTATCTAAATCTCTCTCCCTGAAAGCACAAACAGGATCCTGCCCCTACACTACACTACACTGTCTCTCTATCTTTTCTATCAGTAGATTGCAGAATCAGGACTAACTCCTATCATATAATTCTCTCCCTCACAGCAACAGCAGCCAGGATCCTTTCCCTACACTGTCTAAAAGCAGAGTGACGATCTGTGCTGTGTGCCTCTTGCTTATATAGAAGCTGGTCACATGCTGGGTCACATGTTGCACTGACCAATCACAGCCATGCCATTAGTAGGCATGGCTATGATGGCTTCTAAGGGCACACCAGCTAATCAAATGGTGATTGGCTGGCCCCTGAAGCATTTCTAACTGCGCCATTAAATTCCCGAATCCGGACCCGAACCCGGACTTTAGCGCAAAATCCGGGTCCGGGTCCGGGGTCGGGAAAACGCCAAAATTCGGTACGGACCCGAACTTTACAGTTCGGGTCCGCTCAACACTAACCACAAGCCAAATTTTGAAGATGCACACAGTGTGTCAACATGTGCTATCTGCCGTCACAGGATATCTATGTCTGAGTTTTGTGGGTGCAACCCCTTCCTCGCTACTCAAGTAGGTGAGAGGAAGGCTTTGTACCCCCAAAACACGTCCATAGATCCCCCATGCTGGCAGATAGCACATGTTGACTTCAGGCATTGGATCAGGATGAAAATACCCATTTGGCACACAAACTGAGTGCATCTTAAAATTTTGGATGGTTCAGGGGTGACATCACCCCATCTCATGTTTTTCTTTAAGGTTGAACTTTGTAAGTTCCATTGTTTTTATATGTTTTCTTGATTGAACCATGCATGTTTATGCAAACCAAAAATAAATGAAAACAAAAAATGTATCCAAAATTTGGACACAAAAATGTGAATATTTTATATTACAAATCAAACTAACGCACATGTTGCGCACAGAGTAAATAAATGTTTTTGGACTCAACAATGTGTGGCTTGTTCTTTCTATGCTCAATAGCAGTTAGAAAATGTCAAAGTTCTTGTTTACTGTGACAATTGTGGCTATTTACTAAAGACAAATCAACTTAGCACTACAAAAAGTGTACTATGAGAACCTGGGAGACACATAAATAAAAAAAAACACAAGCAATAATGACCAAACACGTTTTACAAAGATAAATTATTATGGTTTATTTCTTATAAAAATTTTCAGATATTGTCTGGCATAGCGATGGCCCCCCTACCCGTGAAGTACTCAACGTATTTTTCACGGGCGCTTTGGGGGGCCAAGCCAGCACAGCCAGTGTCCAGGCCTGTCAACAAGGTCGTTTCCGAAAGTCTGGCCTCAGGCCTAACATTTGATAGATACGTATAGTATGCAGCAGCTGAAGACAATATGGTTGAGTTTGTATTCCGCCATGAGGATGGGTGTCTGAAACAGGCGGAACCGGCTGGCCATTTATCCCGAAGGGATTCTCAACAACCCTCCGGGCTCTGGCCAGCCAGTAATTAAAAACCCTCCTCTCCGGGGTGAGGGCCCTCTGGAGAAACGGCCGCATCAGGTGGGGTCCCAGTCCAAAAGCTTCATCCGCAATAAACACAAATGGTAGTCCATCCACATTATCTGCATCAGGTGGCAGTGCCAGGCCACCAATCTGCAGACGGTGGGCAAACTACGTCTGTGCAAAGACTCCGCCATCGGACATCCGGCCATTCTTCCCCACGTCCACATACAAGAACTCATAGCGTGCCGACACCACCGCCATTAACACAATACTATTAAAACCCTTGTAGTTAAAATAGTATGACCCCGAACGGGGTGGCGGCACTATGCGGACGTGTTTCCCATCAATTGCCCCTCCGCAGTTGGGGAAGTCCCACCGCTGGGCAAATTGGGAGGCCACAGTCTGCCATTCCTGTGGCGATGAAGGGAACTGTGGAGTCAAACAAGAAAAAAAAATTGTACTTTTGCACATAACATTGCAAGCAGATTCCACAAATACATTCTTGGCCAATGTCAGTATAACATTTATTTGAAGGAGTATTTAAACACAAAAATAGAAGGCCCACTTATCAGATGACTCACCCCCTCTGATGGCCCATTCGAAAAAATTAAGGGGGGGAGGGGGTTAAAGCTGATTTTGTGCCCCCCAAAAAAAGCCTCTACCACTCTGCTGAAATTTAATGTTCAATAAAACATTTGGACACATTTTAGGGGGGGGGGAGGGGTTGAGAACTACAATGGAGCTGACCAAAAACATTGTTAACAGACTAGGCTAGGGGTGTATGGGCCCAGGATAGCATGCTGGAGAGGTTAGTGAAGGGAAATATGCATGTAGGCCAAAAAAGGAGCATTTAAAAGTAACATTATGCATGGGGACAAAGGGGACATTCACAGCATATTACAATCATGGTAATTTGGGAAGGATGAAAGAAATACAATACATTAGCAAACATTCAAAACATAGAATGTGATGTTAAAGGAGAAAACTTACCTTAATATAGTCCTTTTGCATGACTTGTATGATAGCAGAACATGTTTCAGGGATAATGATCCCAGGAGCCAGGGGGGAGATGTCTGTCGAGAACTTGAGGTCCTGCAAGCTTCTCCCAGTCGCCAGGTATCTCAACGTGGCAATAAGCCTCTGCTCGGCAGTGATGGCCTGGCGCATCACAGTGTCCTGCCTCGTGATATAGGGGGACAGCAAATCCAACAGATGGTGAAAAACGGGGTCCGTCATCCGGAGATAATTCCTGAAGTCATCAGGATTATTCTCCTGGATTTCCCGCAGCAGAGGCATATGAGAGAATTGGTCAAACAACTCTTGGTCCATGAACTCCTCCGCCCTGTTCATGGACTGAACTCGGGTTACAGTATTAACCGCAACACCAAGCGCTTACGCAGCACGAGCTCTACAATGAGAACGTACTTCCAACATGGCTTTAAACCGGTCGGCTGGTCAGAACGAACTTAAACAGAACGCACCGAGGAACAGCAAGGCCTGTGAAGAACAACCTGAAAAACAGTAACGAGCGACCAAGAAGGCACTGCAAAACAGTAACGACCTGACTGCACGCACTGAAAGACAAATACAAACTCACAAGCACAAACTGAAACGCAGAAAACGATCTGAACAGCACGGAGACTGAAAAGCACGAATCGGCTCTCACCAAACTTTTACTAACACGCGGTAATACGAAATCAGCAAAAGCAGCCCAAAAGGTGGCGCCGTTGGATTTGAACTTCCCCTTTATAGTGCAGTCGTACGTGTTGTATGTCACAGCGTTTTGGATGGTCGGATTTTTGACTGATGGTGTGTAGGCAAGACTGATGGAAGTCAGCTTCATCGGATTTCCGAGGAAAAATCCATCGGATTAGAATCCATAGGAAATCCGATCGTGTGAGCTTTAATGAATTGACCCCAATGGCCCGGCAGAAGGGATTGCCACATCAACACTGTCTGTATTGATGGGGAAATCAAGCTAATTTCTTTCCTGCACCCCGTGCAATCCCATTATATAAGAATACATAAATAAGCATAGGTAGAATATATTTGTGACTCCGGTGTGCTCCTTCAGTATTGTATGTCCTTTATACACAATCCATGCGCATGTCTAAAGCAGGAACGCTAGCACCCATCACCATGCAGCATGCGGTACAAGGAAAAATCCATCGGATTAGAATCCATAGGAAATCCGATCGTGTGAGCTTTAATGAATTGACCCCAATGGCCCGGCAGAAGGGATTGCCACATCAACACTGTCTGTATTGATGGGGAAATCAAGCTAATTTCTTTCCTGCACCCCGTGCAATCCCATTATATAAGAATACATAAATAAGCATAGGTAGAATATATTTGTGACTCCGGTGTGCTCCTTCAGTATTGTATGTCCTTTACACACAATCCATGCGCATGTCTAAAGCAGGAACGCTAGCACCCATCACCATGCAGCATGCGGTACAAGGAAAAATCCATCGGATTAGAATCCATAGGAAATCCGATCGTGTGAGCTTTAATGAATTGACCCCAATGGCCCGGCAGAAGGGATTGCCACATCAACACTGTCTGTATTGATGGGGAAATCAAGCTAATTTCTTTCCTGCACCCCGTGCAATCCCATTATATAAGAATACATAAATAAGCATAGGTAGAATATATATGTGACTCCGGTGTGCTCTTTCAGTATTGTATGTCCTTTATACACAATCCATGCGCATGTCTAAAGCAGGAACGCTAGCACCCATCACCATGCAGCATGCGGTACAAGGAAAATAGGTAAATGTGTTTAAAACATTTTGCAGTCAATGTTACTGAATGATTTACCCAGTAAATACAGTATGGAACAAATTCAATAGTTCCTCTACGATAATAAATAGGATTTTTTTTTATCCCTTTTCTTCAAAGATTTTGTCAATAATCTGCTGACATTAATAAAAATAAGGCTTTCACTGGTAAAATGACTTTTTCCTGGGACATTTTAATCTCCATATTATCACATGACTTGAGGATCTTTGGAGAAGTCACCAAGCCCCACAGGCAGACATCAGAAATATCTCGCCGGTACAGCTCCCTCACACTGTTCTCTGTCAAGGGGTGAATAAATATTTAATAGGTTTGCTTTCCTAAGTATTAAAGTACCCTTAGTGGTGATGTTTCATAGGAATCGTGTATTAAATGTAAAATTACTTTTTTTGTGAGCTGTCTCATCATATGCTTTAAAGATGATCATGCCTGCATGGCAATTCAAACTTGCCCGACTGTTGGCTTCTGAACTTATCTGTTACTTGGTAATATTCATGAACATTTTGATGCAAGTGTCGGAAATGATATGTCTGAAATGAACTGAGATTATTATAACAGCTATAGAACTGACTTGCTAACGGCACAGCATTTTCTACAGAAATAAGATGACCAAATGCATTGGTTCTTCCATAGCCTTCAGTCCTGGTTCACACACAGAGGAGCGCCTTCCTGGGCGATTCAGTGCAATTCAGGTTTTTAGCCCATCCATTTGAATGGACTGAAATCACACTGGATTGCACTAAAAGTAGTCCATGTACTACTTTTAAAAACACCCTGCAACCAGATAACATGGTAAAGCAGCACCATGCCAACCTGTGCAGACAAATGCACTGAATTTGCGTTTGGTGTGTCGTTAGGAATACATTGATGCCCACAGCAAGTCACAGACCCAGTGCATTTTGAACACAGTGCGGGAAATGCACACAGAACAAGGGTTTCCCATGCTGCATTCTGGTGTGATAACATCCAAGTGAAACATATAACATCAACATGTCATAACTTTTTCCAAAAATTCCAAAACAGAATCACTGAGTTGGATAAAGGATCACCCCCTTGTGTCTGTATTTTGTTGAACAACCTTTTGCTTTAATTACCGCCTTTAGTATGTTGGGATATGTCTATACAGTACTAACTTTAAACATCTAGACTTTGCAATATTTTCCCACTCTTCTTTGCAGTTCAGTTAAATTTGATGGTGACC
The DNA here is from genome assembly GCA_029206835.1 of Rana muscosa. NCBI lineage: Eukaryota > Metazoa > Chordata > Amphibia > Anura > Ranidae > Rana > Rana muscosa. The sequence goes on from CM055116.1 coordinate 943,027,857, forward strand.
GTTTGTGGACTGCCGTCTTTCACATATTTCCAATGGAGTTTAAGTCTGGGCTCTGACTAAGCCATGCAAGGACATTCACCTTTTTCTCCTTTAACCACTGTGTGGTCATTTTTGCTGTGTGCTTTGGGTCATTGTCATGCTGAAAGGTAAACCTTGCCAGGTCCTTAAGATCATGGGCGTAACTACAAATAGCAGGGCCCCATAGCAAACGTTTAATACCCTGCGGCTAGCTCTCTTTTTGTCAACTGTAACAATACAAATGGCCCATATTGCATCTCTAAACTGTGTTATGAGCGATGCTGTGTACTGATCTGTGGAAATGAACAGATTATACAATGGCAAATTGATATATCACAAAAAGATTTAAATAAAATTTCCTCTGTCATCTCCACAGAGATTAACTATATAAAAACATGTCAAGAACCGTTAACCCCACATTTACTATGCTAAGGCAGTTATGTGAAGCTGTTAATAGCAGCAAATAACACGAATGAAGAGTGAAAAGGGGCATTTGTAATTATCTATGTAGCGGGGTCTTCAAAGTTAGTGGGATACACCTGGGGGTAGAGAGACCCAGGTGTGTAATTATGTCAGGGATTAGACCCCTTTTTGTTATTCGTGGAGGATTGGGTGGTGCAATATTCTCCTTGGCCTGTGGGTGGCGGGGTACCTACAGGCTCGAGGTAGAATCACTACCACAATGCTACCCTTTTTGTCCCTTTCTGGAGATGGTACGGCTGGGGCGGGGAACCCGCCGTGGTGTCGATGGGAGGAGATAAAAGGGGGAGACGCCCTCGCCACGAGGTCTTTTGGGGGGGATCATCTCTTCACGCACCCAGGCACCTTAGGCCTGGGTGCGGGCGGTTCAAGGTTCCGGCCTAGGCACCCTAGGCCTGGCCGGAATGAAGATGGAGTCCATCCCAGGCACCTTCAGCCTGGGGTGAGGTACTATTGAGGAGGCCTGGGACCCGGTGACTCCGACTGGGTCCCGCGAGGGTGAAGTTGCTCCAGGGCGCCCCTTGCGAGGGGACCCGCATCTGAGGTGAGGAGGCTGGGGAGGTCACCCGTCCGAAGACCCGGTGCAGTGTCAACCCGGTGACGGATGGGCCTTCGGTAACTCCCTTGGAGGACATCTTCCCCTGATAGGGGCTACAGCGCAGCGGAGGAGCTTTAATCAAGACTCCTGCAACCCCTGGTCATAGCACAGGGAGTGTAGGGACTAGGAACCTGTACAGTGCCTCGACCTGCTCCCCCATCGTATCATGCCGTTGCATTTGACTGTATGTGGAGATACGCAATAAACCTGAGTTTGGACTTTGATGGGTGTATGGACTCTGTTGATGGGAACAAAGGGAGATTCTGGCACGGAAGGACTGACCCTCATAACCAGCACACATTTGGCCCGAGGAAAAGATTGGTACTGGCCTTCACCTCACCCACAGCCATGGGGAGGACATGGGCCGTAGCGCACCTCACTCTGTCGCTCGACATACCCCTAGCTAAAGAGGTCGGGGTGAGGCCGCTACACCTACTATAACACATTTTGAGAATAATCATCCTAAAAATTACAAAATCAGCTCTGATGACAAAAGAAGAGTTGGAACTTATCAGAATGTAATGCTTATGCTTCAGAAGGGCTGAAATTACACTATATTACCAAAAGTATTTGTACTTTTACACACACATGAACTTTATAGGCATTCCAGTCTTAGTCCGTAGGGTTCAGTATTGAGTTGGCCCACCCTTTGCAGCTATACCAGCTTCAGCTCTACTGGGAAGGCTGTCCACAAGGTTTAGAACTGTGTCTATGGGAATGTTTGACCATTCTTACAGAAGCGCATTTGTGAGGTCAGGCACTGATGTTGGAGGGAAGGCCTGCCTCGCAGTCTCTGCTCTAATTCATTGCAAAGGTGTTCTATCAGGTAAGGCCAGGACTCTGGAATTTGTTGGAGGGGGGGTTATGGTGTGAGGTTGTTTTTCAGGGGTCAGGATTAGCTCCTTAGTTCCAGTGAAGGGAACTCTTAATGCGTCAGCTAGGGATGAGCCGAACACCCCCCGGGTCGGTTCGCACCAGAACCTGCGAACAGACCGAAAGTTCGTGCAAGCTTTAGAACCCCGTTAAAGTCTATGGGACTCGAACGTTCGAAATCAAAAGTGCTAATTATAAAGGCTAATATGCAAGTTATTGTCCTAAAAAGGGTTTGGGGACCCGGGTCCTGCTCCAGGGGACATGTATCAATGCAAAAAAAAGTTTTAAAAACTGCAGTTTTTTCGGGAGCAGTGATTTTAACCCCCCTGGCGGTATTCCCGAGTCTGGCTCGGGGTGAAATTTCAGCACCAAAAGCGGTACCCCGAGCCTGACTCAGGATTGCATCGCAGTAATTCAGGCAGAGTTACTTACCTTGTCCCCTGGATCCTGCGATGCCTTCAGGCTGTGTGATCGAGCTGTCTCCTCGCTCGATTCACACAGTGCCGAGTGCCGCCGAGCTCCGTTCCCTGCGACGTTACAACGCACAGGGACGGAGATCGGCGCCAAATTCAAAAAAGTTAAAACAAACACAGTACACAGATTACAGTACTGTATAAAATAATTACACACCCCCTTTGTCCCTAGTGGTCTGCCCAGTGCCCTGCATGCACCTTTATATAATAAAAACTGTTCTTTCTGCCTGGAATTTGGAGATTGTCCATAGCAACCAAAAAGTGTCCCTTTATGTCAAAAGTGCTTTTAGACCAGCTAGAAAACAGCGATAATAAATTAGAATCACTCGCAGAATTGAGCGATAGCGATTTGTGGGGAAATTCGTCATCAAACACTGAAAGTAATGACAGCGACAATTCTGCAACTGAGCAAATTTCAGTGTTTTTGATTTGATTACATTAGTGAATAATTTTTATTATTATTATATTATTATTTGTTATAATTATTTATAGTTATTTATTATATTATAATTTATGATTTTGTGTTTCAAACTTTATCATACCCGGGATGTCTACTAGACTCTTATTTGGACAGATTTAAGTGAGCTATTCCTAAGAATTGCAGGCCTACAATATAAAATGCCAATTTTCCATGCAAAATAATGGTCCCGCTTTCAGCACCTAAAATCTGAAAGAATCATACCACCAGGGAGGTTAATGATGCTTAAAGTGGAAAAAAAAAAAGTGAAATATTCCTTTAAATATCGTACCTGGGGGTGTCTATAGTATGCCTGTGAAGTGGCACGTGTTTCCCGTGTTTAGAACTGTCCCTGCACAAAATCAAATTTCTAAAGGAAAAAAAGTCATTTAAAACTGCTTGCGGTTTTAACCACTTAAGCCCCGGACCATTTGGTAGCTAGAGGACCAGAGGTGAATTCAGAATTTTGCACTGCGCTGCTTTAACTGTAAATTGTGCGGACATGCAATGTTGTACCCAAACAAAATTTTTCCTTTTCTTCCCACAAATAGAGCTTTCTTTTAATGGTATTTGATTGCCTCTGCGATTTTTATTTTTTGCGATATAAACGGAAAAAGACCGAAAATTTTGAAAAAAAATGATATTTTCTACTTTTTGTTATAAGAAAAATCGAATAAACTCAATTTTAGTCATACATTTAGGCCAAAATGTATTCAGCTACATGTCTTTAGTAAAAAAAACGTCAATAAGTGTATATTTATCGGTTTGCGCAAAAGTTATAGCGTTTACAAACTAGGGTACATTTTCTGGAATTTACACAGCTTTAAATTTATGACTGCCTATCTCATTTCTTGAGGTGCTAAAATGGCAGGGCAGTACAAAACCCCCCCAAATGAACCCATTTTGGAAAGTAGACACCCCAAGGAAATTGCTGAGAGGCATGTTGAGCCCATTGAATATTTTTTTTTTTTGTCCCAAGTGATTGAATAATGACAAAAAAAAAAATTACAAAAAGTTGTCACTAAATGATATATTGCTCACACATGCCATGGTTATATGTGGAATTGCACCCCAAAATACATTCTGCTGCTTCTCCTGAGTACGGGAATACCACATGTGTGGGACTTTTAAGGAGCCTAGCCACGTACGGGACCCCGGAAACCAAGCACCGCCTTCAGGATTTCTAAGGGCGCAAATTTTTGATTTCACTCCTCACTACCTATCACAGTTTTGAAGGCCATAAAATGCCAAAATAGCACAAAACCCCCCCAAATGACCCCATTTTAGAAAGTAGACACCCCAAGGAAATTGCTGAGAGGCCTGTTGAGCCCATTGAATATTGATCTGTTCAGATACTATACCACTAAGGGGGGAGTATGCTTCACGCGTGGGTGTTAGCGTTACTGGCACTAACCTGACGCTGCCTGGGGTGTGACGCAGACCCTCTCTGACGCTAAAACCTAATTGATATCACCCGCCGGGCGATCAGGGGGTTAAACCTTTATTGGGTTATATACGGCGGGTGCCCTGACACTATAAAAAGCAAACTAACTAACCAGCGTCACCCCTAACACTTATATGGTGATCACTGGTGAAAGGGTTAACTAGGGGCAATTAGGGGGTTAAAACCTTTATTAGATAATATATGGGGGTACCTGACGCTATAAAAACCTGCCGCGAACCTAAAAAAATTACTGGGTACCGATCTGCATCACCGACGCCAAGACAGCGATCAGAAAAACAATTGCTTAGTGACAGTGGTGATAGGGGGTGAAAGGGTTACCTGGGGGGCGATCAAGGGGGTTAAACCTTTATTAGATAATTTATGGGGGTACCCGACGCTATAAAAACCTGCGGCGAACGTAAAAAAAAAATACTGGCTACCGATCAGCATCACCGACGCTAAGACATCGATCAGAAAAACGATCGCTTAGTGACAGTGGTGATAGGGGGTGAAAGGGTTACCTGGGGGGCGATCAAGGGGGTTAAACCTTTATTAGATAATTTATGGGGGTACCCGACGCTATAAAAACCTGCGGCGAACCTAAAAAAAATTACTGGGTACCGATCTGCATCACCGACGCCAAGACAGCGATCAGAAAAACAATTGCTTAGTGACAGTGGTGATAGGGGGTGAAAGGGTTACCTGGGGGGCGATCAAGGGGGTTAGACCTTTATTAGATAATTTATGGGGGTACCCGACGCTATAAAAACCTGCGGCGAACCTAAAAAAAAAATACTGGCTACCGATCAGCATCACCGACGCTAAGACATCGATCAGAAAAACGATCGCTTAGTGACAGTGGTGATAGGGGGTGAAAGGGTTACCTGGGGGGCGATCAAGGGGGTTAAACCTTTATTAGATAATTTATGGGGGTACCCGACGCTATAAAAACCTGCGGCAAACCTAAAAAAATTACTGGGTACCGATCTGCATCACCGACGCCAAGACAGCGATCAGAAAAACAATTGCTTAGTGACAGTGGTGATAGGGGGTGAAAGGGTTACCTGGGGGGCGATCAAGGGGGTTAAACCTTTATTAGATAATTTATGGGGGTACCCAACGCTATAAAAACCTGCGGCGAACCTAAAAAAAAAATACTTGCTACCGATCAGCATCACCGACGCTAAGACATCGATCAGAAAAACGATCGCTTAGTGACAGTGGTGATAGGGGGTGAAAGGGTTACCTGGGGGGCGATCAAGGGGGTTAAACCTTTATTAGATAATTTATGGGGGTACCCGACGCTATAAAAACCTGCGGCGAACCTAAAAAAAATTACTGGGTACCGATCTGCATCACCGACGCCAAGACAGCGATCAGAAAAACAATTGCTTAGTGACAGTGGTGATAGGGGGTGAAAGGGTTACCTGGGGGGCGATCAAGGGGGTTAGACCTTTATTAGATAATTTATGGGGGTACCCGACGCTATAAAAACCTGCGGCGAACCTAAAAAAAAAATACTGGCTACCGATCAGCATCACCGACGCTAAGACATCGATCAGAAAAACGATCGCTTAGTGACAGTGGTGATAGGGGGTGAAAGGGTTACCTGGGGGGCGATCAAGGGGGTTAAACCTTTATTAGATAATTTATGGGGGTACCCGACGCTATAAAAACCTGCGGCAAACCTAAAAAAATTACTGGGTACCGATCTGCATCACCGACGCCAAGACAGCGATCAGAAAAACAATTGCTTAGTGACAGTGGTGATAGGGGGTGAAAGGGTTACCTGGGGGGCGATCAAGGGGGTTAAACCTTTATTAGATAATTTATGGGGGTACCCAACGCTATAAAAACCTGCGGCGAACCTAAAAAAAAAATACTGGCTACCGATCAGCATCACCGACGCTAAGACATCGATCAGAAAAACGATCGCTTAGTGACAGTGGTGATAGGGGGTGAAAGGGTTACCTGGGGGGCGATCAAGGGGGTTAAACCTTTATTAGATAATTTATGGGGGTACCCGACGCTATAAAAACCTGCGGCGAACCTAAAAAAAATTACTGGGTACCGATCTGCATCACCGACGCCAAGACAGCGATCAGAAAAATGATCGCCAAGCGACGGCGGTGCTAGGGGGTGAAAGGGTTATCTGGGGGGTGATCAAGGGGTTAAACCTTTATTAGGGGGGGGTTAGGGGGCTACACTGGACCTAAAACTAAATGTAGTGACACTTTTACAGTCACAAATGTCACTGATTGCAGTGATCAGTAAATAAATGGTCACTGCAATCAGTGACACTGTGACTGGGGGCTGGGGGGTGATCTGGGGGGGCTGGGGGGTGATCTGGGGGGGCCTTGGGGGGCGATTTATGTGCCTATGTGTGCTGGTGTTAGTGTAGTGTTAGTGCACTGACCTGTGTGTCTTCTCTTGTACGACGCTCGGTATATGTGAGCGCCGCACAGGAGATGACATCACTTCCTCCTGCTTTCTCTATCTGTGTAAACAGTACACAGACAGAGGGGGCATTTCTATTCGCCGGGAGCGATCGCGGGGGGGTGGTCGGAATCGAACGGCCGCCCCCCCATCTCGGAACGCTCCCAGACGAATTCCGACCGCTCACTGTACAGAAGGGGGGTCCGATCGGACCCCCCAACTGTACAAAGGCAATCACGTATGCTCTACGTGATTGTGCCTGTCAGTGCCATTGTGCCGACGTATATATACAGTGAGCGGTCGTTAAGTGGTTAATGTAATGTCTGGTCCCGGCAATACGGATGAAAATCATTGAGAAAAATTGCATGGATACCCCCCCCCAGCCCATTACCAGCCCCTTTGGGTGTTGTATGGATATTAAGGGGAACCCCGCACCCAAATAAAAAAAAGTAAAGGCGTGGGGCCCCCAGGCTCTATATACTCTGAAGAGCAGTATACAGGCGGTGCAAACAAGACAGGGTCTGTAGATTTGAAGTTAAGTAGAATCTGTTTGTAATTTTGAACTGGTTAATTTTTAAAGTATAGCTCCAGCAAAAAAATCTATTTTTAATCTTTTTGGAAAACATTTGTTTTGCTGTCTGTGCACCTGTTTAGAACATTTCACCTCACTTTCTGTCCCAATGACAAATGTATTTTGAAAATTTGGGGTTTTTAGTGAAACAAGGATTGGTGATAAAGCGTCAGTGGAGAGGAGACACGTTTTTCACATATTAACCTCCCTGGCGGTATGATTCTGGAAGATTTTAGGTGCTGAAAGCGGTACCATTATTTTGCATGGAAATTTGGCGTTTTACATTGTAGCATGGGCGTCCGCTCCATAGGGCAAGGGGGGTCAATTGCCCCCCCCCTGGAAGTCAGAGTGAAGACACACACTTGCCCCCTGTGTTGCAATGGCCACCGCTGTCGCCTCCGTGGCAGCCGTGGACTTTTTTTTCTAAGTCTGCAGACTACTGCTGGCCTGGGGGAAGGGGCTGCTCTCGGTCTTTTCCGACTATCCATCCCTCCCTCCTCACCCCCGGCCCGAGCATCGGATTGGCTTCGCCTCTGCTTTACATCACCGTGACCCTGACCCGGCTGTTCCTTGATTGGCTGCTGCCTCAGCCTGCCTCTGCCTGTGTAAATGTGCCTATGCCGACCCGGCCGGCGTGGCGCCGGCTCCTCCCACAGGTGCGTGGCGTGCAGTGGCCAAGACAAGAGACTGAATACGCTGCCAGGGCCTGCCCCATCGCTGAAGAACTACAGGTAACAGCAGTGCCTGTGCCACGACACCACTGTGTACATCTTTTTGTATTGCCCCCCCCCCCCCTGAAAAAAGTACAGCGGACACCCATGCATTGTAGGCCTGTAATTCTTAGTAATAACTCACCTAAATCTGTCCAAACCAGAGTCTAGTAGACATCTCGGGTATGATAAAGTTTGAAACACAAAATCATAAATTATAATATAATAAATAATAACAAATAATTAATTTAATAATAATAATACTTTTAATTCAATAAATTTTTGTAAATAATATAATCAAAAACACTGACATTTTTTTTGCTCAAACAAGGGTGCAATATTAGAAGTCATATTGCTTCAGTAAACGTCTCGGGTATGGAAATTTTTAAAACAAGGTACAGCACAAAGTCCTACGTTGCAATCGGGACAATAGAACCGCGCTTCTTTATGGATTTTCCTTCCGGTGCCGTCACGACCAGTCAGGCGTTCCGGGTTCACAACGCCAGCAGCCCGACGTCCAGATCTGCTTACAGTCGTTGGCGTCTGGTGCTTTAGAAAAATTAGTTCGGCAACCTTCCACACAAAGTCCGCATGAATAATAGGCCTGTCACTATTTTTTTTCAGAAGAATGAAAGCATTCCACAGGCACTGTTCCAGAAGATGCCTGAAGATTTTTTTATAATATTTCTTCTGTTGCTTCCTCATCGCAGGATAAAAGGTCATGGCCTGGTCAGCCCTTTACACACCTCTCATGGTATTGTTGTAATCCAACACGACCTGTGGCTTAATGACATCTTTTCCACCTGTAGCGGGTATTTGAATTTAGGGGAAGCATCTGGGTGGTAGTGTAACCCAGATGCACTGATTGCTAGGGAATCTGAGGTCCTTTTATGGTTCTTGGAGGACTTTGGTGGTGTGGGGTTCCCTGGGCCTATAGGTGGCGTTGTTGCCGGGGGCCAGGGGTGAACTCACACCGCAGGACTGTGCCTTTTTGTCCTCCCCTGGAGCTGGTACAGCGGGGCGGGGAACCCGCTGTGGCGCGAAGGGAGAGGAGATAAAAGGGGCGGACGCCCTTACCACAGGGTTCAGAGTGCAGAGTCGGAGCCTGGGGTGAGGTACTATGGCGGAGGCCTGGGGCTCAGTAACTTTGACTGAGTTCCGCGAGGGTGGAGGAATCCGAGGGGGCCCTAACTCCTTGGGTGCCCGTGTCTGAGTTCGTGAGGTCTGGTGTGCAGAACTTCTCTGGAGAGTCCGGCGCAGCATCGCTGGTGACAGAGAGGCCTCCGGTATCTCCCTTGGACGGATGTCCTTCCCCTGACAGGGGCCGTGTTAGCGAAGGTAATTCACGTTCTATTTCACATAGTCAGTGGCAGTGACTATTCGCCACTGGTGATACCACAGTGGTTGGCAAGAGAAGGGAAAGGATTGTGCCTCGACCTAACCTCATTGAGACTAAGTTGTTGCAAAAGAATCCAACTTAACCGTGCTGTGTGTTTATTCGCTGAGAAGAATAAAACTGTGTTGGACCTATTCACTGTGTGGAACTCTGGTTACTAGGAGCAAAGGAGTCAGGGACGAAGTACAGGACTTGACTCTAGGACACCTACACAAAGCCCGATCTTTCTGGCCTTCACCTCTTCACTATGGAGGACATGGGCCGTGGTGTATCTTATCCCTCCCCCCAGCACTAACACCCCTAGACAAATAAAGACAAGCCAAGAATGAGAAGGGGTGAGAGGGGTGAGGTTGCTACACACCCTTGGTATGTACCATTACAGTAGAGGTGTTGTGGATGGTACTCATAAGGCACACGTTTTTTTTGTCCCGCCATTTCAGTGCCATCATTTTGCCTTTCTGCCAGGCAACTATTTCTCCTGCCCGAGCTTTTTATTGGCAAAGGTTGGCGGCATGTCACGCCGGTTAGGCCTAACGGTCCCATAGGCATCCGTTTTGTTCAAGAGAAGGAACTCAAAGAGTTCTGGGGATGTATAAAAATTGTCTGTGGTGACACAGTAGCCCTGATTCAGCAATGACTCAAAGAGAGAACCGAAGCGGTTGCCATTCCAAAACTTCTGAATCGATCGCTGAATTTGGTCCCTTTCCCAGTGTACAGGACCGAATTCCAGATGTCCCTTATCCCTCCCCCCAGCACTAACACCCCTAGACAAAGAAAGACAAGCCGAGAATGAGAAGGGGTGAGAGGGGTGAGGTCGCTACACGTGGGGGCATCGTATCCGGGATGTGTATGGTGTCCGAATTTGAACTTTGCTGCCCGGAGGAGTTCCGAGTAGGTCGGCCATATTGGCCAACGCGCCACGAGGCAAACCACAGCTGCGTAGTTCATGGGCGGGGAAAAGGGAAAGCCTGCGAACAGGTGCAGAATGTGGGAGGAGTCTGGCCATGTGGACGTACGCACGTGGAGATTCCGGCGCTGGTGGGTCAGTGCGCATTGGAGCAGCAAACAGGAAAGATAACTTCAAATACTCCGTGGATTTCAGCTTCTTCTTTCACGGACATGACTTCCTTTGCTGCTCCCATTATGGACACAGGAATCAGACTAAGGCCCGGGGGCGATTGGCTCTGTACACCTGCAGAGACATAGAGGCCATCGGTGTGATCTGTCCCAGCTGTTCGGGACTGGTGGTTCATTTGAAGCCATTCGGGCAATGTGAGGTCTGCAAGGAGTTTCTCTTCGAGGTGGAACCATCCACAGAAAGGCCTCGCGCCTTTCACCTCAACTACCTCACAGGTACTGCCACTCCAGAGGAAGAGATCGATGCCATGGCGGGTATTCCTGTGTGCGCTGACCAGGGCGAAGTGACTGCCCAAACAGAAGTGAAAAGAGAAAGATCCGAAGATGCTGCTTCGGTCACCAGCAGCTCCCTGCTCCGACCACCGAAGAGGAAAGATGGCCTAGTGATAGCCTCGTGTGGTCGTGGAAGAGCTTCGCCCTGCTGCTTGCCTGGCCTGGATGGATCCGGAGGGAAGAGCCCTGGACATCCCTGTTCTTCTGAAGGCCCAGGTGAGCCAGGGGTTGGGACTGTCTGTGTGGTTAAAGGTGGCGGAAGCCCACAGTCAGTGGAGGCCGTCAAGGGGGATGATTCCGTGACTGGGAATTATCTGCCCGCTGAGTGTTACGACACCTCCGACCTGGATTCATTGTCTGACAATGGCGATGATGGGGAGATAGACAAAATCTTCCACCGAAAGGGATGGGACAAGATGAAGTTACCCTCATCCCGTGTCACAAAGGACCCACCTATGTCTACTGGGGATAGTACAACCCGGGTGGAGGCCTCGGCGCCGAGGGAAGAATCTGGTCCACTGTCTGAAATCCCTCTTCTGGATTCAACCTCCATTTCACCTGCTCCTGTTACGGGAGTGCAACGCCAGTCACTGCGGGCCCCTGTGCCCAGATCTATCAAGGTGGTGAACGCACCTCGCCATCCAGAAGCAATTGTGTTGCCCGGAGAAGGAGACCGTGCCACTATGCCACCTTTGGCCAGGCTGCAGCGTCTCTTTAGCCAGAAGGTTGCCCAAGAGTATGGGTGGGAGTACCCATACCTGCCTAGAGAATTGCTCTACGAGGTGGAAGTTTTTCGCCAGAGGTGGTACCCTACCTTTGTCTGGGACAAACTCAAAGTACCTCAAGCACGCAGATACTTTTCTTGCTCACCAACGGTCACCAAGAAGTTTCAGGACTGCAAAGCTAAGTGGATGCTGGGAAGGCATATCCATGCGGACAGTGTGGTGATTTGTCGCAAGGATGGAGGAGATGTTGCGTACAACGTGGAGGCTTTTGACAAGCATTTGAAGCCTGTGTTCCTGCCGCATCCAAAGTTTTACCTTTAGGAGACAAAGACTCCTGTGTGTTCTTTCTTGCTGCTCATTGCTGAACTTTCCGGAGTGCCTTTGCCGGAACACAAGGACTATGCCCTAGTTTTTTTTGTATTTGGGCGTTCTACTCTTTGGAGAAATGGGAGCTGTTACTGTTTTGTTCTCCCTCCTTCTCCTTGCACTTCAGCGAAATCATTGACTTTGGGGTTTTAGTCAGTGTAGGGTCACAGAGAAGAAAGATCAAGAGAGAAAAGTTCATCTGGAAGTGATAAGTGTCTTTACCGCAGCATTGTCACCAGGTGGCAGTGTTGCACAATGATTGTTTTTTTTTTTAATACTATGCAACACTCATTGGAGTGAATGGGTTTCTTCTCGGACAGACCCATTCATTCCAAGCAAGCACATATATGATGTTAGGATGTGTATTGTTTTTTTTTCCCTCTGCAGGAGACTTGTCTGTCAAGGCTGCTGAGAATGGGGTGGTCCTTAGATAGCAAGGGGGGAATTGTACATGTGTAAATGTTAAAGAGTATTTTATTGAAAGTTTTATTGTTTTACATTTCTATTTTCATTTTTCCCATTTTAGGCCTTGGCACAATTCAGGGTTAAATTGTGTAGTTGGTCTCTGGGTCAGACTTATGTTGCCACTTCTTGGGAGACATGGGTTTGCACCAGACACTGGGAACTAGTGTCAAATAACCGGGGGGAGAGTGTAGCGGGTATTTGAATTTAGGGGAAGCATCTGGGTGGTAGTGTAACCCAGATGCACTGATTGCTAGGGAATCTGAGGTCCTTTTATGGTTCTTGGAGGACTCTGGGGGTGTGGGGTTCTCTGGGCCTATAGGTGGCGTTGTTGCCGGGGGCCGGAGGTGAACTCACACCGCAGGACTGTGCCTTTTTGTCCTCCCCTGGAGCTGGTACAGTGGGGCGGGGAACCCGCTGTGGCATGAAGGGAGAGGAGATAAAAGGGGCGAACGCCCTTACCACAGGGTTCAGAGTGCAGAGTCGGAGGACAGGGGCCGTGTTAGCGAAGGTAATTCACGTTCTATTTCACATAGTCAGTGGCAGTGACTATTCGCCACTGGTGATACCACAGTGGTTGGCAAGAGAAGGGAAAGGATTGTGCCTCGACCTAACCCCATTGAGACTAAGTTGTTGCAAAATAATCCAACTTAACCGTGCTGTGTGTTTATTCGCTGAGAAGAATAAAACTGTGTTGGACCTATTCACTGTGTGGAACTCTGGTTACTAGGAGCAAAGGAGTCGGGGACGAAGTACAGGACTTGACTCTAGGACACCTACACAAAGCCCGATCTTTCTGGCCTTCACCTCTTCACTATGGAGGACATGGGCCGTGGTGTATCTTATCCCTCCCCCCAGCACTAACACCCCTAGACAAATAAAGACAAGCCAAGAATGAGAAGGGGTGAGAGGGGTGAGGTTGCTACACACCCTTGGTATGTACCATTACAGTAGAGGTGTTGTGGATGGTACTCATAAGGCACACGTTTTTTTTGTCCCGCCATTTCAGTGCCATCATTTTGCCTTTCTGCCAGGCAACTATTTCTCCTGCCCGAGCTTTTTATTGGCAAAGGTTGGCGGCATGTCACGCCGGTTAGGCCTAACGGTCCCATAGGCATCCGTTTTGTTCAAGAGAAGGAACTCAAAGAGTTCTGGGGATGTATAAAAATTGTCTGTGGTGACACAGTAGCCCTGATTCAGCAATGACTCAAAGAGAGAACCGAAGCGGTTGCCATTCCAAAACTTCTGAATCGATCGCTGAATTTGGTCCCTTTCCCAGTGTACAGGACCGAATTCCAGATGTACCCAGAGCTGGATTCACACAGCATAAATGACTTTATGCCAAAACGAGCTCGCTTTGATGCGATGAACTGTATCCAGTCGACCTTTGTAGGCCATAAGACTTTCATCAATACTTATGTCTCTGTCCGGCACATAGGTCTGCTGGAAATTCGTCAGAATAAGTTGGTAAATCTCCCAAATTTTTTTCAGCTTAGGAGCTGGATGAGAACTCTCATCAAAGTCTTCATTATTTGCAAAATGCAAATATTTCATGATAAGCGAAAATTTATATTCGACATAACGGTGCCAAAAAAAGGAGTGGCCAGCAATTTGTTGGTTGTCCAGTACCATTTCTGCAGGGGTTTCCCAACCACTCCCTGTAGAATTATAAGGCCCAAAAAGTTCCAGATGTCCTCTCTTGTTACCGGTTCCCATTTTCTGCTCCTTGAAAAGCGATGATGGGTAGCAGCTTGTTGCGCCTGGTAGCGATTCGTCTCCAAAACGATTTTGGCAATAACTTCATCCGTCAGAAAGAGCTCAAGGTATGCCAAGGGGTTATTGTCCTCAACTTCCACTTTGATCCCAGGTGCTCCTGTAAACGGAAATCTTGGTGGCGCTACGTGCGCCGTACCGCAATCAATTGAGCACCAAGTCCGCACATCGCTGGGCACAGTCGCAGGATCGTCGCTAAAATCGCTTTCTGCGTCCGATGAAGAACTTCCCCATGAATCGCTGTCACTCAACTCCTCTGTGAAAAATGAAAACAATGCGCAACCTATAAGTAAACAAACAGTGCTAGAAAAAAAGTTCATATATATATACACTCATAGGAAGGAAAGGAAACCCTGGACTGCCGCACTCTGTATAGACAGTTATTTATTCCAAAATTTCAAGTAAAAAATCCGTATTCAAAATAAATCCATAAATCCAAAACGACAAATGCAGGTAGTATACATGCAGGGAGGGATGGCTAACGCGTTTCACGTCACAAATTGATGCTTACTCATAGCACTATGAGTAAGCGTCAATTTGTGATGTGAAACGCGTTAGCCATCCCTCCCTGCATGTATACTACCTGCATTTGTCGTTTTGGATTTATGGATTTATTTTGAATTTGGATTTTTTACTTGAAATTTTGGAATAAATAACTGTCTATACAGAGTGCGGCAGTCTAGGGTTTCCTTTTCTTCCCATGTATCAGTGCAGAGCCAGCACCTGTGTGAGTGACCGGGCGGGAGCAGCCATTTGGTGAATTCTTAAGCTTTTGAGCGGTACGTTTTTCCTTTCCTATATATACACTCATAAGTGAAAACACTGTGAACAATGTCCTGAATACCTGATGTATTCGTGTGGGGTGATATGAATATATACTATCACCAAAGGATGATATGAACATACATAAAAAAAAAGTTTTTAAAAAATTCCAATGTTAAAGTTCATAGAAACGGAGATGACCGCATCCGATGGTATTGATCAACAAGACACCTAATCTTGATACCAAGCAGAAAACAACTTCCAACTTGCTCAGATAGATAGTAGATCACCTCACACGAATACATCAGGTATTCAGGACATTGTTCACAGTGTTTTCACTTATGAGTGTATATATATATATTAACTTTTTTTCTAGCACTGTGTTTGTTTACTTATAGGTTGCGCATTGTTTTCATTTTTCACATACGTTCATAGCTGTTATTCCAGCTGTTTATTTTGCAGCACCTGTCACAATTTTTGTTTATTTAATTTAATATTTTCACTGGTCACCACCTTTGAATTTTGTAAGGTTAGCGCGGATTACCAATATTTTTAAACACTCAACTCCTCTGCAACCCATTCTGAGTCGCTGTCGCTGACTTCCAGCAGGTCATATGGTGATTTTGAGGTGGAGGCGCGTTTTTTGGATGCCATGGTCGCTGTGCAGTTTACAGATGCAAAGTATAGTAAAACTGCAGACAAGGGCACTGGAGAAAGCACTGGGGGGCAATCTAAGGTCACTTTATTTTATTTTTTATTGTAATCCAATAGGATTACATTGTATCAGTGTGTTTGTGCTTTATACTTTTGAATTTGCCACCGGTTCCGCCCCCTGCGTCGCGATGCTCGCAGGGAAAGGGAATCAGGGGAACACACAGTGCATCGGGCGGAAGATCCGGCCACTGTACACTGCGGGAATACATCGTGGGATCCCAGAGAAAAGGTGCGTCACCTCTTCCAGGATCCAGCGAGGCAATCCCGAGTGTGGCTCGGGGTTACCGCTTTAGGTACAAAAAATCTCGCCCCGAGCCACACTCGGGAATACTGCCAGGGAGGTTAACTCTTACAGGAGAGAATTTCCCTTCCTAGGGGTAGATATCCTCTCACTTCCTGTTGTCTCCTTCCGTTTGCAAGTAGAAGTCGTTTGTAAGTTGGATGTTTGAAAGTAGGGGCCTGCCGTATATACTCTGCAGAAATTTGGCCCTTAGGTGTTAGTGTTGCCACAACACTGTAAGCCCTCACAGTTACTCTTGGTGGGCGCAGGAATGGGCCCTGCTGTGAAATATTAGATCAAGAATTGTAATTACATGCCATTGTTGAACAGTGGTAGAAAAATTGGGCCTTTGGTGGTGGTGGTGGTGTTGCCACAACATTGTAAGCCCTCACAGTTACTCTTGGTGGGCGCAGGAATGGACCCTGCTGTGAAATATTAGATCAAGAATTGTAATTACATGCACCTGTTGAACAGGGGCAGAAATATTGGGCCTTTGGTGGTGGTGTTGCCACAACACTGTAAGCCCTCACAGTTACTCTTGGTGGGCACAGGAATGGGCCCTGCTGTGAAATATTAGATCAAGAATTGTAATTACATGCCTTAGAAATTGGGCGTTAGGCACTGGTGCCACAGCACTGCAACACCTCACAGATAATCTAGTTGGAGCGCAGGAATGAGCCCTGCTGCAAAGTATTGCATCAAAAATTGTAATTACACGCCCCTGTTAAACAGGGGCTGAAAAATTGGGCCTTAGGCACTAGTGCTGGTGCCACAACACTGCAACCCCTCACAGATACTCTAGTTCAGTGGTTCTCAACTCCTGTCCTCAGGACCCACTAACAGGCCAGATTTTAAGTATTACCTTGGTGAGATGCAGACTAGAATACTGCAATCCCTGAGCAGCAAATTATATCACCTGTGATGCATTTCAGTTATCTTGCAAACCTGGCCTGTTGGTGGGCCCTGAGGACTGGAGTTGAGAACCACTGCTCTAGTTGGAGCGCAGGAATGAGCCCTGCTGCAAAGTATTGCATCAAAAATTGTAATTACACGCCCCTGTTAACCACTTGCCGCCCGCCCTATAGCGGATTGACGTCGGCAAAGTGGTTGCAGAATCCTGACTGGACGTCATATGACGTCCTCAGGATTTTGAGCCGCTGCGCGCCCCCGGGGGCGCGCATCGCGGCGATCGTTGCTGCGGGGTGTCAGTCTGACACCCCGCAACACCGATCTAGGTAAAGAGTCTCCGACGGAGACTCTTTACCACGTGATCAGCCGTGTCCAATCACGGCTGATCACAGTGTAAACAGGAAAAGCCGGTCATCAGCTTTTCCTCACTCGCGTCTGTCAGACGCGAGTAGAGGAGAGCCGATCGGCTGTTCCTCTGACAGGGGGGGTTTGTGCTGATCGATTATCAGCACAGCCCCCCCGAGGATGCCCACTGGACCACCAGGGATGCCACTAGACCACCAGGGATGCCACTAGACCACCAGGGAAGCCCACAATAAGGTATGCCACCCTAGACCACCAGGGATAATGGATGCCAATCAGTGCCACAATAGATGCCAATCAGTGCCCACAATGGGCACCACTGATTGGCAGGCATTATTGTTTGGCACTGATTGGCATCCATTAGTACAGTACAGTGCCACCTATCAGTGCCCACCCATGCCACCTATCAGTGCCCACCCATGCCACCTATCAGTGCCCACCTATCAGTGCCCACCCATGCCACCTATCAGTGCCCACCCATGCCACCTATCAGTGCCCATCCATGCCGCCTATCCGTGCCTATCTGTGCCCACCCATGCCGCCTATCTGTGCCCACCCGTGCCGCCTATCTGTGCCCACCCGTGCCGCCGATCTGTGCCCACCCGTGCCGACGATCGTTGCCCATCCGTGCCGACGATCGTTGCCCATCCGTGCCGACGATCGTTGCCCATCCGTGCCACCTCATTGGTGCCCATCCGTGCCGCCTTATCCGTGCCCGTCAGTGCAGCCCCATCAGTGCCCATCAGTGAAGGAGAAAACTAACTTATTTACAAAGTTTTGTAACTGAAACCAAAAAAAAACTTTTTTTTTTTCAAAATTTTCGGTCTTTTTTTTATTTTTTAGCAGAAAATAAAAATCGCAGAGGTGATCAAATACCACCAAAAGAAAGCTCTATTTGTGGGAACAAAATGATAAAAATTTAGTTTGGGTACAGTGTAGCATGACCGCGCAATTGTCATTCAAAGTGCAACAGCGCAGAAAGCTGAAAATTGGTCTGGGCAGGAAGGTGTTTAAGTGCCCAGTATGGAAGTGGTTAAACAGGGGCTGAAAAATTGGGCCTTAGCCACTGGTGCTGGTGCCACAAAACTGCAACCCCTCACAGATACTCTAGATGGATCGCAGGAATGAGCCCTGCTGCAAAGTATTGCATCAAAAATTGTAATTACACTCCCCTGTTAAACATGGCCCTAAAAAATGTGCCTTAGCCACTGGTGGCGGTGCCCAGAACCAAAAATGTTCTTACACAGCATGATCATTGAGGAGGAAGAGGATAGTCACTCAGCATAACAGGATAGTCACTCAGCAACAGCATAGGCAGTCTTGAAGGGATCTGACATTTCAAAAAAAAAAGTACTCGGTTACATCAGCATCAGGTGCTTGGTAGCTGGTGGTGATCCAAGACTGATTCATTTTTATGAATGTCAGTCGATTGACTGAGTCGGTGGACAGGCGCACCCTGAGATCGGTTACAAAGCCTCCAGCAGCACCGAATGTGCGTTCCGAAAGAACGCTGGATGCAGGACAGGCCAGTAGCTCAATTGCATACTGTGCAAGCTCTGGCCAGTGATCCATCCTCAAGACCCAGTAACCCAGAGGATTTTTGGTGGGAAAGGGGTCCAAGTCTGATCTTGCCCCTAGGTATTCCTGCACCATGAAAACAGACGCTGGCGATGGTTGCTGGAACCAATCATACCTTGGGGCTGTGGACTAAAAAATTGTCTGAACGCATCGGTCAGACAGCCACCTTCTCCACCGCTCCTTCTTTGACTGACCGAAGCCTCAGCAACACGTTGTCCAGGACCAAGAATTTGTAACCTCCGAGTCTCTGGGAACGCATTGCACAGACCTTTATGCAAGGCCTCCCGAAGATGTTTCATCCTCTGCTCCCTCTGTGACGCCAAGATAAGGTCCGCAACCTTACCCTTGTAACGTGGATCAAGGAGGGTTGCCAGCCAGTAATCATCCCTCTCCTTGATAGCACGAATACAAGGATCCTTCCGCAGGCTTTGCAGGATCAGGGAGGCCATGCAGCATAGGTTTGCTGAGGCATTCGGTCCGGAGTCCTGTGGGTCACTCAGGACGACATGATCCGCAGCCACCTCCTCCCACCAACGTACAAGTCCATGGGTTTCTTGAGACTGTAATTGATCCCTTGAAGACTGCTGCTGATGCTGAGTGCTAGGCTCCACCTCCATGCTGACACAATCCTCCTCCTCCTCCTCCTCCTCCTCTTCCTGTGTGATAGGCGGGCCAGCAGGAACACTGTCTGGATAAAGGGGGCCTTGAGAGGTAAGGAAGTCCTCCTCTTCCTCCCTCTGTTTTGCCTCAAGTGCCCTGTCCATTATTCCACACAGCGTGTGCTCCAACAGGTGGACAAGAGGGACACTGTCACTGATGCATGCACTGTCACTGCTCACCATCCTTGTGGCCTCCTCAAATGGTGACAGGACAGTGCATGCATCCCTGATCATGGCCCCCTGCGTGGGGAAAAAAAACAAGCTCTCCTGACCCTGTCCTGGTACCATATTGCAACAGATACTCATTGATGGCCCTCTGCTGTGTGTGCAGCAGCTGCAGCATGGCCAACGTAGACTTCCACCTGGTGGGCATGTCACAGATAAGGTGGTTCTTGAGCAGGTTGTATTCCTTTTGGAGGTCAGCCAGCCAGGCACTGGCATTATATGACCGGCGGAAATGCACACAGAGTTTCCTGGCCTGCTTCAGGACATCCTGTAAGCCCGGGTACCTGCCCAAGAACCGCTGCACCACCAAGTTAAGGACGTGAGCCAAACAGGGCACATGGGTCAGTTGTCCCTGTCGGAGGGCGGAGAGGAGGTTGGTGCCATTGTCGCAAACCACATTTCCTGGCTTAAGCTGGCGTGGCGTCAACCACCTCTGAGCCTGCCCCTGCAGAGCTGACATAATCTCTGCCCCAGTGGGGCTCCTGTCTCCCATGCACACCAGCTCAAGCACCGCATGGCATCTTTTGGCCTGCGTACTTGCGTAGCCCCTTGAACGCCTACAGAGCACCGCTGGTTCCGAGGACAAAGCACAGGAAGAGGCCATGGAGGAAGAAGAAGAGGAGGGGGTGGAGGAGAGAGGAGTGTCAGAATCACCAGTAGTAGCATTTTGGAGGTGTGGTGGCGGAACAACCTCCATCACTACTGCACCTTGTCCTGCATCCTTCCCAGCTGCCATCAGAGTCACCCAATGCGCCGTGAAAGCTAGGCTATGTCCCTGTCCATGCCTGCTGGACCATGAATCAGCGGTAATATGCACCTTACCGCTGACCGCCCTGTCCAGCGAGGCCAAGACATTGCATTCCACATGCCGGTAGAGAGCCGGAATCGCCTTTCGTGAGAAAAAGTGGCGTTTGGGAACCTGCCACTGAGGAACCGCACATTCCACAAACTCACGGAAGGGGGCAGAGTCTACCAACTGAAAAGGCAGCAGTTGAAGTGCTAGAAATTTAGCCACGCTAGCATTCAACCGCTGGGCATGTGGAGTGCTGGGAGCGAACTTCTTTCGGCGGTGCAGCAGCTGGGGCAGGGAAATTTGCAATCTGACGTCGGTGTACTGATAGCAGATTGCCCGCAAGTACTTGGCTGTGACACACCTAATTATACACCTTCATTCCTCTCATTGCAGGTTTCAAAGAGGACTGAAGGTATAGTGGTCCGCTTTGTTCTTTGGTGTGGGTCTTTTAGGTAGGCTTGCCAACGAACTGCATGGCAAGTCGACATATGTCTGGTTAAGCATGTGGTGCCCAAGTGGGTGATGTTTTGGCCATGCGAGATACGCTTGAAACATATGTTGCAAATAGCAGTGGTGCGATCTAATGCACTCATCTCAAAAAAGGCCCACACCAAAGAACTTTTGGAATAATGCACAGAGACAGCAGCGCCCTGAACATACGGAGCACTGCGGTGTGATGCAGTCGGTTGGCTGCCCTTAAGCTGGCCACTGGAGGGCATCCTGCCTCGTTGGATATGTGCCTCCTCCTCCTCTCTCCTATCAGGCACCCACGTGGAGTCAGTGACCTCATCATCCCCTCCCTCCTCCTCACTGGAGCAAACCTGGCAGTATGCTGCAGCTGGGGGAACATGACTTCCAGATTGCTGTCCTTGTTGGGCACCCCCTCTCTCTGGGCTCACGTTACTACCCCCTCTCTCTGGGCTCACGTTACTGCCTTCCTCTAGCTGGGATCCATCATCGGAGCCTTCAAAGCGCTGGGCATCCTCCTGGAGCATGTACCCAACACTGTGATCAAACAGTTCGGGGGACTCCTCAGGAGGACATGGTGGGGCTAGGGAAGGAGTGACTGATGCCATTGAGCCAAGGGAAGAGGCCGCATTGGCAGCTGCTTTGCCAGACAAAGTACCCTGAGCCTGGGTGAGAGAGGATGAGGAGGATGAGGATGAGGTCATCCACTCTACCAAGTCTTCGGCATGTTGCGGCTCAACATGACCAGCTGCCAAAAAGAAGGACAAGAGTGTCCCACGGCCACATGCTGATGAGGATGCACCGTGTCCACGACCAGCACTGTTGCCTCTAGACACAGTGCCTGCTTGCCCTCTTTTATTGGCTCGTGACTGTCTGCCTCTCCTTGTTTGCCCTCCAGACATACTAATGGCCTGCAGTGAGATGTAGCTGCACAAAGGTGGGATGTATATATTTATATCTATACTGATTATACTGCAGCTAGCAGAATCAACTGCCTGCTGTGGTAATAGTATGAGAACACTAGAAATTGTCTTCAGTTAGTTTTAGGTGCACACTGTGCAGAGCACACAGTACACTAACTGAAAATACTTGCAGCTCCCTGCCTGTGGTATTAGTATGAGAACACCACCAATTGTATTTAGGTACCTTTAGGTGCATGCTGTGCAAAGGACAAAGTACACTAAATGAAAATAGTGCAGCTCCCTGCCTGTGGTATTAGTATGAGAACAGCAATTGTATTCAGGTACCTTTAGGTGCACGCTGTGCAAAGGACACAGTACACTAAATGAAATGAATGCAGCTCCCTGCCTGTGGTATTAGTATGAGAACACCACCAATTGTATTCAGGTACCTTTAGGTGCACGCTGTGCAAAGGACACAGTACACTAAATGAAATTAAGGCAGCTCCCTGCCTGTGGTACTAGTATTAAAACACCACCAATTGTATTCAGGTACCTTCAGGTGCACGCTGTGCAAAGGACACAGTACACTAAATGAAAATAATGCAGCTCCCTGCCTGTGGTATTAGTATGAGAACACCACCAATTGTATTCAGGTACCTTTAGGTGCACGCTGTGCAAAGGACACAGTACGCTAAGTGAAAATAATGCAGCTCCCTGCCTGTGGTATTAGTATGAGAACACCACCAATTGAATTCAGGTACCTTAAGGTGCACCCTGTGCAAAGGACACAGTACACTAAGTGAAAATACTTGCAGCTCCCTGCCTGTGGTATTAGTTTGAGAACACCACCAATTGTATTCAGGTACCTTTAGGTGCACGCTGTGCAAAGGACACAGTACACTAAGTGAAAATACTTGCAGCTCCCTGCCTGTGGTATTAGTATGAGAACACCACCAATTGTATTCAGGTACCTTTAGGTGCACGCTGTGCAAAGGACACAGTACACTAAGTGAAAATACTTGCAGCTCCCTGCCTGTGGTATTAGTATGAGAACACCACCAATTGTATTCAGGTACCTTTAGGTGCACACTGTGCAAAGGACACAGTACACTAAGTCAAAATAATGTAGCTCCCTGCCTGTGGTATTAGTATGAGAACACCACCAATTGTATTGAGGTACCTTTAGGTGCACGCTGTGCAAAGGACACAGTACACTAAGTGAAAATACTGCAGCTAGCACAATCACCTGCCTGCCTGTCAGTATAGAGCAGGGATATGCAATTTGCGGACCTCCAGCTGTTGCAAAACTACAAGTCCCATCATGCCTCTGCCTCTAGGTGTCATGCTTGATGCTGTCAGAGTCTCGCTATGCCTCATGGGACTTGTAGTTTGGCAACAGCTGGAGGTCCGCTAATTGCATATCCCTGGTATAGAGAATAACAGGAATGAATCTAGCTAAACTGAATACAGTGTGTAAATATATATACAACACCTAGGATGCATATATATCCTCTACACACTGTAACTGCAGCTAACTGACTCACCTGCCTGCTCTATCTAACTCAAATCAAATTACACTGTCTCTCTCTCTCTCTCTCTCTGTCTTCTAACCAACGCCGCAACACACTACACAAGGCCGCCACGCTGGCGGCCTTATATAGTGTGGGGCGTGTACCTACTCCTCTGAGCCATGATTGGCCAAAGCCACCCTGGGTTTGGCCAATCACGGCTCTCTGTACTTACGGCGCTGTGATTGGCCAAGCATGCGGGTCATAGTGCATGCTTGGCCAATCATCAGCCAGCAATGCACTGCAATGCTGCAGTGAATTATGGGCCGTGACGCGCCACTCGAATTTGGCACAAAAGGCCCATAATGTTCGAAATTCGAACAGGCGATGTTCGAGTCGAACATGGGTTTGACTCGAACTTGCAGCTCATCCCTAGTGTCAGCATACCAAGACATTTTGGACAAATTTATGCTCCCAACTTTGTGGGAACAGTTGGAGGTTGGCTCCTTCCTGTTCCAACATGGTTGCACACCAGTGCACAAAGAAAAGGTCCATAAAGACATGGATGAGCAAGTTTGGGTTGGAGGAACTTGACTCGCCTGCACAGAGTCCTGACTTCAACCCAATAGAACACCTTTGGAATGAATTAGAGCAGAGAATGCAAGCCAGGCCTCTCGTTCAACATCAGTGCCTTACCTTACAAATGCGCTTCTGGAAAAATGGTTAAACATTCCCATAGACACACTCCTAAACCTTGTGGAAATCTTTCCCATAAGAATTGAAGCTGTTATAGCTGCAAAGGGTGGACCAACTCAATAATGAACCCTACGGACTGGGATGCCATTAAAGTTCATGTGCATGTAAAGATAGGCGTCCCAATACTTTTGCCAATATAGTGTATATCTGCTATCTTGCATTTCTGAAAACACAGCTTTGGAAATATAGAACGAAACGTTGTGATGCATTTTGTTGTTCAATACTACATCAACTCTTCAAAATGATTTTTTTACTACTTCTTGCACATGAGATAAATAATACATATTGAATACGATGGAACGACTTTATGAGTTCATGTCCACAGGTGTTCTAACCAAACTTTGCATGTAGTGTTTGACAAGAATAGGCTTTGTTTGACCTGCTTTGCCTGCAGTTAAAACATACTTTAATAGGAAATGCTGCACCCAAAGCAAAAAAAAAAGCAGTGCCATGCAAATTAGGTCTAATGCGGCTTCTGGCCTGCCATATGTACCTCTCTGTTAAAGTTTATGGGATTTTGCTGACCTGCATTTGAGGTCTATTCCAATCGCAAGAAAACTACTCATGTCAACATGATCCCTATTAGTGTGGTGCATTTTAATGTAGAAGTCTGGGCTAGAACTAACTTTACTTAAAATGACTCCGACCCACATTCTAACTACTATACTAATTACTCTGTAAAAGGAAGATGCATATAATTTCATAGGGTTACTGACAGAGGGGTACCACTGGTCCTCCTGTAGGGGTCCTGGGTACATGGGGGGCCTGGACAGGGAGGGGGATCACTTTGGCGGGGGTTAATTACAGTAATGGTGACCTGTGCTGATTTCTGCAGCAGCTGACAGCCAGTTTCTCCCCCTCTCCCTCCGGCTGGCTTTCAGCTGCTGGAAGGAGAGACACACAGGGAATAGTTCCTATAATAGCCCCCTTATCCTGCCGCACCGATCCCCCTCCCTGTCCTGTCGGCTTCCCACCTGTATGCCCCCCCTGCTGTGTTCCTCAGGGCCGCCCGCAGCTCTGCTGGCTTCCGTGTCCCATCAAAGGCTGCAGGTACATGGGAGTATCTGTCAGGATAGAGAGCAGTGGAAGGGGCAACTAAATACTACATGTCATTTACCGGCCCCTTCCTTTAGTGAATCAATGGAGATAGTGTGCGATCGGTACTGATCGCTCCCGTGTACATTGATAACTGAGCATAGTAAATTGTGTTTACTATAAAAAGAGAAGGAGTGACCCTATTGAACCCAAACGAATTGTACCATAGACATGCTTCCATCCCCATAGGTATGTATCAAAGAAAAGGGAAAGAGAAGGGTTTGGGACTTTATATGAGGCATGAATATGTGCATAATAGAAAGGACGAGTATCTGATTACACAAAGGTTACATGTCATAGGTCCCTTTTGGGAGCATGCACGTAGCCATAGGGTAATAGGTAAAGATTAATAAATTCAATCACTTGATTGCGACCAATAAAAACATTATACAATATGCCATGTATTGTGTTGTATGAATGATATACGACACATAATTTCCACGAGAAGGAGTATAATCAAATAAACATAAACATAACAAATTTAATGCTACTGATACACATGATTGGTACAAGCAGAAATACTTAATAAATTAATTTGATACATATACAGGTCCAATAAAATATAATCAAAATAATCAATATAAATATTCAATAAATTTGTAAGAATTCATAATATAAGAAAAAGCTTGGCCTGGCATCCTAGAGTCAAAACTCAACGCGTTTCATGGCATTATCAAATTGAATGTGTGTTAGACCAATGTCTATGCATATGTATATATACGGCAATGTGGTGAGTATGAGTTAGAATAAATATATGTATATAAATGTGTGTATACATATATTTATTCTAACTCATACTCACCACATTGCCGTATATATACATATACATAGACATTTGTCTAAAAGACACATTCAATTTGATCCACACTTTCAAATGTACTGTATTGGCACTTTATTTTTCAATAAACTTTATGTTTATGTTTATCCCGCTTATTATTATTTTTATGTTTATTGTTAACACTCATTATAAATATAAATGCAACTACTATCCATAATAGCACTTGCATCTCCATATTGCACATATGCCACCTATCACACACCAGTTTCTTTGCTACCACACACCTTTCCATCCTTTGTCTTGCTCACTGGCCCTCATACACTTTACACTACATTTATTGTACTTACATGTTTTATATCAACATGTATTCCTGTATTCCATGTGTAGCGGCCCCCTCTCTCTCCTCTCAATTCTTCTGGCTCTGGCTCTTGTCTAGGGGTACCTCTAAGGAGAGAGTGTGAGGTCACCACGCCAAGTTCCCACTGCAGGTGTGTGTGTGTGTAGTGGGAGACAATTCTCTTTTACCTTCGGGTCGGTGTTCTGCATCTGGAGCCTCCTCCTGGTTTCTCGAACAGTGTCTGCCAGTAAATGAGCCCCACACCACTAAAGTCCAACACTCCTTTATTCTTCTCATGGAAAAGTGAACACAATCAGTTGGACTCCCTCAACGAACAGAACAGACAGGGGGTGTGGATGCGAGTAGGCCCAGGCACAATGAACTCTCCTACTTCCTTCCCAGAAGTAGGTTTCTGCTCCCAATCGAGGAAGACATCCCTCCCGGCAGTCTCCGGAGGCTCAGCCGTCACTGGCAATTTGCTGCACCAGGTCTTCAGGTAAGTACCCCCTCCGGTCCCTTACGCCATTGGATTCAGGTACCCCCTCCCGGGGTCCCCTAGGAAGTTCCTCCCTCGCAGAGCCTTAATCCGGGACCCTCAGCCCCGGACCGCCATCCAAGTACCTCACCCCAGGCTAAAGGTGCCTGGGATGGAACACGACCTCCGAACGTCCTCCAGGCCTAGGCCGCCTAGAGGACAGACACAAACCACCGCCCTCAGGCTGAAGGTGCCCAGGACTCAACTCCCGCCACCAAAAATGGCCGCCCCCTTTATACCCTTTCCCAGCAAGCACGGCGGGTTCCCCGCCGCCCCATACAACCGCTGAGAGAGGCCAAAAAGAGGTGCGACACTGCAATGATGGCTCAACCCCGGGCCCAAAGTGACAGCGCCACCCGGTGGGCCCCAGGGAACCATACATCACAGTTTCCCCACCAGATTCAAACAGAAAAGCACATACCCGCTACACATGTATTCCTGTACTCCTTGTATTTCTTTTATACAAATTGTGTTTACTGCTTCAGTTTATGAATGAACAGGAGCCTCCTACAATTGTCCCCAATTCCTTCTCTGTCTCAAATATGAGATGTCAGGGGTCTGTTTAGACCAGTGATATCTCACCAAAGACCCCCAACAGCGTTGTATAAAAAAATACATTAAAAGTGTAAAAAGATAAATTGTAAAAAATATTTTTTTAACATTGTAAAAAAATCATTTAAAAAAAAATTGTACATTCACACGGGTTCTCTGGCCCATACATTGTGAATGAGCGGTTTACTGGAGCCACCTTTTACTCTGTGAGGATGCAGCAGCTGTATGAATACAGATGCAGGTCCTAATTTGTCAGGTGTGCAGGTGCAGGTGAGTGGCGCCGAATGCATACTGCTTGTGTTTTGAGCCGTACATCTGCATCCACGCACCTGTCAAATTATGACCTGCGACTGTGTTTGTACAGCTTCCATGTCCTCATACTGTAAATCAGGCTGCTTGCACACAGCAATAACCACATTTAAAAAAAAAAAACACTTATTCACACTGTACAACATCTATGTGAATCAGGATGAGGAGGAGATGAGATGGGGGAGATGAGACTAGAGGAGGAGGACATGGGATGGGGGAGATGGGACTGGAGGAGGACATGGGATGGGGGAGATGGGACTGGAGGAGGAGGACATGGGAAGGAGGATATATTAAAGTGACATTAAAGCTTAATTTTTTTTTAAATTAAAATAACAAAAATGTTATACTTACCTGCTCTGTGTAATGGTTTTGTACAGAGCAACTCTGATCCTCCTCTGCTGGGGTCCCCCACCGGTGCTCCAGGCTCCTCCTATTTGGTAAGTACCCCCATTGAAAGCCGCTTTCCATGGGGGCACCTGTGTGGGCTCTCTCCTGTTTGCGTCTATTGACATGGAGCGAGCTGCTCAGTGATAATATAAAAATTGATAGGGGGTGCTAAAAATGGGTGATAAATTAAACCAAAAAGACCTGTAGTGGTGAACACTAGATAGCGGCTCCTAGGTTAGCACCTTATATACATAGGCACCTTGACTTAACTCATGTGCACATATAAAATAAAAGTAGGTATAAAAATGCTCATTCAATCAAGTGCAAATAATATAAACAATAAGTCCTAATCTTGGATGGATCCAAATGTGATACACAGAGTCCATAAGAAATCAAACAACCAATTTCGTGCTGCTGTGATTAATCTTGAGATAGCTAATGACGTGATCCTTCACCAACTGTGATAAGACACCCAAAGTGACTGGATATGTAGTCTGCTTACCAGAAAACATTGACCTCCTTACCCAAAAAGAAGGTCAAAAAGCGCTTGTGCAGGATTGTGCCTGCTCACATAGACTGTAGCTGGAGATATAGTACACCTTCCTCCTCATAGGTACCGGCCTGATATAAAATGACAATGAAGGACATCCATGGCATAATAACGTTTTATTTAAACAGAGCAATAAAAAAGATTAGCCAAATGGCTACTTACATTTAAAAGTGCCTACCCAACACTGGGGCTGCTGGCTTGTCAGGCTGTAGCTGTGGGGAACCTCCGTGTTCCTGCCCACCTCCGTGGATGGCGTGCGTTCTACCTGCTTGTTTCCAACAACCAGCAGTGCCGGAAACTGCATGGGTAGCGTGACCAGGTACCGCCTCGACGTACGTTTCGTGATTACGTCTTCAGGAGGCGTACCTGGTCACTAGAGGTCACGATATTTTACTTAAAAGTCCGGGGAAAAAGGAAAATTTGAATGCGCAGCCGTAGTGCCGGTTTGAGGCGATACATAAAGCTAGATAATAATAGTAACCTAGTAGGCATACCAATTATACACTCTAACATGGCATAGCATTAAAAATACCTATAGTTTAAAAAAACAATGGGATCTAATCGCATAATGCAGCATACCCCCTCAGAACTTAGAAAATTATTAGAAAAGGATGGAATAAGGCTTTTGGGTATCAGCCAAAGGTCAAAGCCTGACCATGCACAAAAAGCCCTCCTGAGTGACATCAATAGTTGATTGGGCCCAAACCCCAATATGGAATACCAATTGAAGGGAACCATATTGGAGACCAATTAAAATTGACCAAGAGTTGGATAAAGTGAGATAATAAAATACAACATAGCATCTAAGAATCGGGAGGAGAAGAAATGGCAAAGGACACCTCATATTAATCATTAGAGAGAAAACAATTTAGTAGACTTGTGCACGACGGAAAAATTTGTTTAGTTTCGGTTCGTTTCTTGTGCACAACTGAAAAATTTGTTTAGTTTTGGTTTGTTTCTTTTCGGTCCTGTTGATTCGTAATCATTCGTAATTTTGCTAGACGGGATTTTTCGTGTTCGGACTAATTCGTATTTTCGCAAGCGACATTTTTCGTTGAATCGGAATGATTCGTATTAATGTAAGCCTTATTTTTAGTTGATTTATAATTCGTACTTTCGGTAGAGTACATTGTTTTTAGTTGATTCTGGACACATATACAATGCCGTCGTACGTGTTGTACGTCACCGCGCTTTGCTCGAGCATTTTTTTTCACGATAGTGTGTAGGCAAGGCAGGCTTGAGAAGAATCACGTTCAGAAAAACGCCCTTTTTTTTAAATGACATTAAAAGCGGTCGTGTGTACGCGGCATTATTGTGCTTCGAATGGATTCGTACATTCGTAACTTCTTTCATAACGAATTATGCCGAAGACATTCGGGCATTCGCTATTTGCGATATAATTTATTTCGGATTCGGTTTTATTCGTAATTGCTTTGTTCGGAAATTCGAATGCTTCCGAACGTCCGAAAGTTGCTAAATTCGGACGAATTTCGATTCGTTACGAAACTAATTGCACAAGCCTACAATTTAGATCTAGCTCAATATTCATGCCAAGTGGCTGCATAGTTCTTAATTTATAAAGCCACTTAGTCTCGTTTTTAGAAATTTCTCTTTTCATATGTGTGCCCCTCCAATGTTTGGAAATTCTATCTATTCCATAAAAGAAACACAGTGAGGGGTCACACTCACTATTATGGTACAATTTGAAGTGTCTCGAGACACTATGGTTAGGGAAACCTTTCTTTATATTTTTAAGATGTTCATTTATCCTCATTTTCAGTTTCCTTGTGGTCCGACCTACGTTCTGGAGGGAGCAGGGATACTCTAGCACATAGGTCACATGATCTGAGTTACATGTGATGAACGGTTTGATTTTAAAATTCTCCTTAGTGACCATGGATTGGAAATTTGAGATTTTCTTGGAGGCTCCTGGTGTCCTGGTGGTCCTGCACGCTTTGCGTCTCGTGCAAAAATGAAAACCAGAGCCATCCAAGAAAGTGGAAGTTTTTTTGGGGAGATCTGGCACATTCCTAGCTATTTTATTCCTTAATCCTGGCGCCCTTCTGTAAATGAATCTAGGTTTGGGGAGGATTGAGGATTGTCCTTGTCTTTGAGCAATATAGGCCAGTGTTTTTTGAAAATAGCTTCAATCTGCCTAAATTGTCTATGAAAACCAGACACAAAAGCTACTTCTCCCTTGTATTCAGGTTTGGATTTAGTAGTCAAGAGGGATTGTCTATCCATTGAGGACACCTGTGCCAAAACCTTAGTAAGTGTCTCCAGTGGACAGCCTTTTTCCAAAAATCTTCCAGTAAGCACCTCAGCCTGGACATGGAAATCAGTAACATTTGCACAATTACGCCTAAGTCTCATATATATTGTCCTTTGGGGACAGCCCCTATCCACTGTGGATGATGACAGCTACGGGTTGGTACAAACCCATTTCTATCAGTGGCCTTAAAAAAAGTTTTGGTTTCAAATGTCCCATTAGTTTTGGTTATGGTGAGATCTAAGTAATTCACAGTTGCATCACTGCACTCAGCCAAAAACTTAAAACCATAAAAGTTATTGTTCATTTGCTGCAAGTAAAGCCTCGTACACACGACCGAGTTTCTCGCCATAAAAAACCCGTCGTTTTTCTCGACGAGATTCTTGGACAAGAAACTTGTCCCGGCCGAGTGTACACACGCGCCATTCAAAGAACCCGCGGTTCTTTGAATGGAGCGAACGCGGTGACGTCATCGACTATGACGAGCGTGCGCTCGTCACATTCGATGCCGTCGCCGCCATCTTGCTACACCCTACCTATGCCTAGGAAGCTACCGTGCATGCGCCAAAGTCATTTCGAGCATGCGCGGGTTTACACGGCGACAGGTAAGTGTACACACACACACTTTTCTCGTTGAGAAACATGCTGATGAGAATCTCGAGGAGAAAATGGAGAATCCTGACGAGAAAATAGAGAGCGGGTTCTCTATTTTTCTCGTCGTGATTCTTGTCGGTTTTCTTGACGAGAAACCTGATAGCCGCGTACACACGACCGATTTACTCGGCAAGAAAGCTCTGCCAGCAAGTTTCTTGTCGTTTTTTGACGAGAAACTCGGTCGTGTGTACGAGGCTACAGATTCAAAACTGGCCATAGACCCTTCCCAGAGCAAGATAACATCATCAATGTACCTTTTGCAAAAGGTCAAGGATTTGTTTCTATCCTTGAATATAGTTTCTTGCTCCCACTTGTTGAGAACCACATTGGCCACACTGGGGGCATAGCGCGCCCCCATAGCCACGCCCCCAGTCTGGTTGTAGAACTCATCTCTGGCCCAGAAAAAAATATTGCTCATGGCCAATTCAAGGCCTTTTATGAGGAAATTTATCTGGACTTTCTTTAATTTGGACTCTCTCAAAAGAGCCCATTTCAGAGCCACCAGAGCGTCTTTGTGTTGAATATTGGTATACAGGGACTCGATATCCACTGTTACCATAATGGTGTGTTTAGTAGCTGTAATTTTCTGTAAGAGTACTTTGAGGTCTCTGCTATCTTTCAAGTAGGAAGGGCTTTGAGAAACCAAATGCTTGAAGAAACCGTCAAGGTATTCTCCTAATCTGGAAAATAGGAAATCAATCCCACTAATTATGGGTCGGCCAGGTGGAAATTCTTTGTTTTTGTGTATTTTCGGTACTATATAAAGCACTGGGACTTTAGGGGCATGTATATTTAAATAATTTGCTTCTTTTTTATTCAAAATATGTTTTTGTACTCCCTCTGCTACCCAATTGCCAAGTTCTATTTTCAATCGTGCTGTCGGGTCCCCTTCAACTTTTTGTAAGTGGCAGTATCACCAAGGAGTCTTTGAACTTTCTGGTAATAATACTCAGTACCACCAGTCCTCACCCCTTATCTGCTGGTCTCTCCACTATTTGTTTATTTTCTTCTGTTAGTTTTATTCCTTCCCAAATACGCTGGTTTGAAGTATGTTTTTAGCTTCATCTTGTACCATAGTTTTAAAAACTTCTATATAGTGATTTTTACCCTTGCCAGGGTTAAACACAGAATTATTTTTCAAACTACTGTGTATAAACTGCTGGTCTGTACTTGACACACCTGGGCCAGGAGCCTGATTGGCATAATGTTTTTTAATGTTTAACTTTCTGATATATTTTTCGATGTCAATAAACAAATCAAACTTATCTACATCTTTATCGGGTGCAAAGTTTAGCCCTTGCTTTAACACTTCCAATTCCTTATCGGTAAACTGGACTCCTGCTAAGTAGTGATGAGCCGAACACCCCCGGGTTCGGTTCGCACCAGAACCCGCGAACGGACCGAAAGTTTGTACGAACATTAGAACCCTATTAAATACAATGGATGCGAACGTTCGAATTCTAAAGTGCTAATTATAACAACTATTATGCATGTTATTGTCCTAAAAAGGGTTTGGGAACCCGGGTTCTGCACCAGGGGACATGTATCAATGCAAAAAGAAGTTTTAAAAACGGTCGTTTTTCGGGAGCAGTCATTTTAATGATGCATAAAGTGAAAAAAAAAAAGTCAAATATTCCTTTAAATATCGTACCTGGGGGGTGTCTAAAGTATGCCTGTGAAGTGCCACGTGTTTCCCGTGTTTAGAACTGTCCCTGCACAAAATGACACTTCTAAAGGAAAAAAAAGCCATTTAAAACTGCTTGCGGCTTTAATGTAATGTCTGGTCCCGGTAATATGGATGAAAATCTTTAAGAAAAATGGCATAGCTACCCCATGACCCCCCCCCCCCTACCCCAGCCCATTACCAGCCCCTTTGGGTCTTGTATGGATATTAAGGGGAACCCCGCACATAAAATAAAAAAGGCCCTATATACTCTGAACAGCCGTATACAGGCGGTGCATACAAGACAGGGACTGTAGGTTTGTTCTTATGTAGAATGTGTTTGTAATTTTGAACAGGTACATTGTTGAAGTGTAGCTCCAGCCCAAAAATCTATTTTTAAACTTTTTGGAAAACATAGGTAAGGGTTATCACCCCTGTAACATTTGTTTTGCTGTCTGTGCCCCTGTTCAGAACATTTCACCTCACTTTCCGTCCCAATGACAACTGTTTTTGAAATGTGGTGTTTTTCTTGAAACAAGGATTGGTGATAAAGCATCAGTACAGAGGAGACACCTTTCTCCCATATTTATTCTTACAGGAGAGAATTTTCCTTCCTAGTGGTAGATTTCCTCTCACTTCCTGTTGTCTTCTTGCGTTTGCAAGTAGGAGTCGTTTGTAAGTTGGATGTTTGAAAGTAGGGACCTGCCGTATATACTCTGCAGAAATAGGCCCCTTAGTTGTTGGTGTTGGCACAACACTGTAAGCACTCACAGTTACTCTTGGTTGGTGCTGGAACGCCCTGCTGTCAACTATTATATCAGGAATTTTAATTACATATAATTGTTGAACAGTGGTAGTAAAAATTGGGCCTTTGATGGTAGTGCTGGTGCCACAACACTGTAAGCCCTGACAGTTACTCTTGGTGGGTGCAGCAATGGGCCCTGCTGTGAATTATTAGATCAAGAATTGTAATTGCATGCCCCTGTTGAACAGGGGCTGAAAAATTGGGCCTTAGGCACTGGTGGCACAACACTACAACCCCTCACAGATACTGTACTTGGAGCACAGCAATGAGCCCTGTTGCAAAGTATTGCTTCAAAAATTGTAATGACACGCCCCTGTTAAACAGGGGCTGAAAAATTGGGCCTTAGGCACTGGTGGCACAACACTACAACCCCTCACAGATACTGTACTTGGAGCACAGCAATGAGCCCTGTTGCAAAGTATTGCTTCAAAAATTGTAATGACACGCCCCTTTTAAACAGGGGCTGAAAAATTGGGCCTTAGGCACTGGTGCCACAACACTCCAACCCCTCACAGATACTGTACTTGGAGCACAGCAATGAGCCCTATGGCAAATTATTGCTAAAAAAATTGTAATTACACGCCCCTGTAAAACAGGGGCTGAAAAATTGGGCCTTAGCCACTGGTGGCGGCACCCATAAACAAAAATGATCTTCCAAGCTATCATCATCAATCGTATCATTGAGGACTCGGAGGAGGAGGATAGCCAGTCAACATAACAGCACAGGCACTCAGCATCAGCATCAGTCTTGAAGGGATGTGACATGTTAAAATCAATTAGTCTGTTATATCAGCATCAGGTGTGTGGTAGCTGGTGGTGATCCAAGACTGGTTCATCTTGATGAAAGTCAGTCGATCAACCGAGTCGGTGGACAGGCGCACCTTGTGATCCGTGACAAATCCTCCAGCAGCACTGAATGTGCGTTCCGAAAGAACGCTGGATGCAGGACAGGCCAGTAGCTCAATTGCATACTGTGCAAGCTCTGGCCAGTGATCCATCCTCAAGACCCAGTAAGCCAGAGGATTTTCGGTGGGGAAGGTGTCCAAGTCTGACCTTGCCCCTAGATATTCCTGCACCATGTTTATCAGACGCTGGCGATGGTTGCTGGAACCGATCATACTTTGGGGCTGCGGACTAAAGAATTGTCTGAACGCATCAGTCAGACGGCCACCTTCCCCACCGCTCCTTCTTTGACTGGCCGAAGCCTCAGCAACTCGTTGTCCAGGACCAGGAGTTTGTAACCTCCCAGTCTCTGGGAACGCGTTGCACAGACCTTTCTGCAAGGCCTCCCGGAGTTGTCTCATCCTCTGCTCCCTCTGCGACGGTAACATAAGGTCCGCAACCTTACCCTTGTACCGTGGATCAAGGAGAGTGGCCAGCCAGTAATGGTCCCTCTCCTTGATCCGAAGAATACGAGGATCCTTCCGCAGACTTTGCAGGATCAGGGAGGCCATGCAGCGTAGGTTTGCTGAGGCATTCGCTCCGGAGTCCTCTGGGTCACTAAGGACGACATGATCCGCAGCCACCTCCTCCCAGCCACGTACAAGTCCACTGGTTTCTTGGGACTGTAAATCATCCCTAAAAGACTGCTGCTGATGATGCTGAGTGCCAGCCTCCACCTCCATGCTGACACAATCCTCCTCCTCCTCCTCCTCCTCCTCCTCTTCCTGTGCGATGGGTGGGACAGAAGGAACACTGTCTGGGTAAAGGGGGCCTTGAGAGGCAAGGAAGTCCTCCTCTTCCTGCCTCTGTTCTGCCTCAAGTGCCCTGTCCATTATTCCACGCAGCGTGTGCTCCAACAGGTGGACAAGAGGTACAGTGTCACTGATGCATGCACTGTCACTGCTCACCATCCTCGTGGCCTCCTCAAATGGTGCCAGGACAGTGCATGCATCCCTGATCATGCCCCACTGGCGTGGAGAAAAAAAAACAAGCTCCCCTGACCCTGTCCTGGTGCCGTAGTCGCACAGGTACTCATTGATGGCCCTCTGCTGCGTGTGCAGCCGCTGCAGCATGGCCAACGTTGAGTTCCACCTGGTGGGCATGTCACATATAAGGCGGTTCTTGGGCAGGTTCAACTCCTTTTGCAGCTCAGCCAGGCGAGCACTGGCATTATAAGATCTGCGGAAATGCACACAGACTTTCCTGGCCTGCCTCAGGACATCCTGTAAGCCCGGGTACCTGCCCAAGAACCGCTGCACCACCAGGTTAAGGACGTGAGCCACACAGGGCACATGGGTCAGTTGTCCCTGTCGGAGGGCGGAGAGGAGGTTGGTGCCATTGTCGCAAACCACCATTCCTGGCTTAAGCTGGCGTGGCGTCAACCACCTCTCGGCCTGGCCCTGCAGAGCAGACAGGACCTCTGCCCCAGTGTGGCTTCTGTCCCCCAAACACACCAGCGCAAGCACGGCATGGCATCTTTTTGCCTGCGTACTTGCGTAGCCCCGTGAACGGCTACGGAGCACCGCTGGTTCATAGGACAAACCACAGGAAGAGGCCATGGAGGAAGAAGAAGAGGAGGGGGTGGAGGAGAGAGGTGTGTCACAACCAGTAGTAGCATTTTGGAGGCGTGGCGGTGGAACAACCTCCAACACTACTGCACCTTGTCCTGCATCCTTCCCAGCTGCCAAAAGAGTGACCCAATGGGCCGTGAAAGAAAGGTAACGTCCCTGTCCATGCCTGCTGGACCATGAGTCAGCGGTAATATGCACCTTACCGCTGACCGCCCTGTCCAGCGAGGCCAAGACATTGCCTTCCACATGCCGGTAGAGAGCCGGAATAGCCTTCCGTGAGAAAAAGTGGCGTTTGGGAACCTGCCACTGAGGAACCGCACATTGCACAAACTCACGGAAGGGGGCCGAGTCTACCAACTGAAAAGGCAGCAGTTGAAGCGCTAGCAATTTAGCCAAGCTAGCATTCAACCGCTGGGCATGTGGATGGCTGGGAGTGAACTTCTTTCGACGGTCCAGCAGCTGGGGCAGGGAAATTTGCCTGCTAGAATCGGACGTCGGTGTACTGCTAGCAGAGTGGCCGCAAGTACTTGGCTGTGACACACCTAATTCTACACCTTCATTCCTCTCAGTGCATGTTTCAGAGAGGACTGAAGTTATAGTGGGGTTGGAGATCCCAGCTGATGCGGTGCAAGGAGAGGTCCGCTTTGTTCTTTGGTGTGGGTCTTTGAGGTAGGCTTGCCAACGAGCTGCATGGCAGGTCAACATATGTCTGGTCAGGCATGTGGTACCCAAGCGGCTGATGTTTTGGCCACGCGATATACGCTTGAGACATATGTTGCAAACAGCAGCTGTGCGATCTGATGCACTAGCCTCAAAAAAGGCCCACACCAAGGAACTTTTTGAATGACGGGCAGAGGCAGCGCCCTGCACAGGCGGAGCTCTGCGGTGTGATTCCGTCGGTGTACTGCCCTTACGCTGGCCACCAAAGGGCATCCTGCCTCGTTGGAGATGTGCCTCCTCCTCATCCTCCTCCTCCTCCTCTCTCCTATTAGGCACCCACGTGGAGTCAGTGACCTCATCATCCCCTCCCTCCTCATCACTGGAGCCAATCTGGCAGTATGCTGCAGCTGCTGGAACATGACTGCCAGATTGGTGTCCTTCTTGAGCATCCCCTCTGTCTGCTCTCACGCTACTGCCTTCCTGTAGCTGGGTTTCATCATCAGACCCTTCGAAACGCTGGGCATCCTCCTGGAGCATGTACCCAACACTGTGCTCAAACAGTTCGGGGGACTCCTCAGGAGGAGGACATGGTGGGTCTAGGGAAGGAGTGACTGATGATGAGTCTGACATTGATACCAGGGAAGAGGACGCTTTGGCAGCTGCTTTGCCAGTACCCTGAGCCTGGGTGAGAGAGGATGAGGAGGAGGAGGAGGGCTTGGTCATCCACTCTACCAAGTCTTCGGCATGATGTGGCTCAACATGTCCAGCTGCCGAAAAGAAGGACAAGCGTGTCCCATGGCCATGTGCTGATGACAATGCACCGCGTCCACGACCAGCACTGTTGCCCCCAGACACAGAGCCTGCTTGCCCTCTTTTATTGCCTCCTGACTGTCTGCCTCTCCTTGTTTGCCTTCCAGACATTCTAATAGATGGCCTGCAGGGAGATGGGAAAAAAGCAATAAGGGCTACCTTCAGGTGTCCTTCTCTGTCCCTTTACTTAAGGATTTCTAAATATGGTTGAGGATGATTGCTTTTGCACAGAATAGCACAACGACAATTTCCCTGACTGTCCAAAAAACAAGGATTTCAAAGATGGTTGATGAGGAATGCTTTAGCACACTATAGCACAAGGAGAATTCCCCTCACTTTCCTTCTTTGTCCCTAGAAACAAGGACTCGCACAGTGAAAGAAACTGACACTCTCCCTACCTAGAGTTTTCTGTCCCTAGAAAAAATGTTTTTTTAAAGCACACTATAGCACAAGGAGAATTCCCCTCACTTTCCTTCTTTGTCCCTAGAAACAAGGACTCGCACAGTGAAATAAACTGACACTCTCCCTACCTAGAGTTTTCTGTCCCTAGAAAAAATGTTTTTTTAAAGCACACTATAGCACAAGGAGAATTCCCCTCACTTTCCTTCTTTGTCCCTAGAAACAAGGACTCGCACAGTGAAAGAAACTGACACTCTCCCTACCTAGAGTTTTCTGTCCCTAGAAAAAATGTTTTTTTAAAGCACACTATAGCACAAGGAGAATTCCCCTCACTTTCCTTCTTTGTCCCTAGAAACAAGGACTCGCACAGTGAAAGAAACTGACACTCTCCCTACCTAGAGTTTTCTGTCCCTAGAAAAAATGTTTTTTTAAAGCACACTATAGCACAAGGAGAATTCCCCTCACTTTCCTTCTTTGTCCCTAGAAACAAGGACTCGCACAGTGAAAGAAACTGACACTCTCCCTACCTAGAGTTTTCTGTCCCTAGAAAAAATGTTTTTTTAAAGCACACTATAGCACAAGGAGAATTCCCCTCACTTTCCTTCTTTGTCCCTAGAAACAAGGACTCGCACAGTGAAAGAAACTGACACTCTCCCTACCTAGAGTTTTCTGTCCCTAGAAAAAATGTTTTTTTAAAGCACACTATAGCACAAGGAGAATTCCCCTCACTTTCCTTCTTTGTCCCTAGAAACAAGGACTCGCACAGTGAAATAAACTGACACTCTCCCTACCTAGAGTTTTCTGTCCCTAGAAAAAATGTTTTTTTAAAGCACACTATAGCACAAGGAGAATTCCCCTCACTTTCCTTCTTTGTCCCTAGAAACAAGGACTCGCACAGTGAAAGAAACTGACACTCTCCCTACCTAGAGTTTTCTGTCCCTAGAAAAAATGTTTTTTTAAAGCACACTATAGCACAAGGAGAATTCCCCTCACTTTCCTTCTTTGTCCCTAGAAACAAGGACTCGCACAGTGAAAGAAACTGACACTCTCCCTACCTAGAGTTTTCTGTCCCTAGAAAAAATGTTTTTTTAAAGCACACTATAGCACAAGGAGAATTCCCCTCACTTTCCTTCTTTGTCCCTAGAAACAAGGACTCGCACAGTGAAATAAACTGACACTCTCCCTACCTAGAGTTTTCTGTCCCTAGAAAAAATGTTTTTTTAAAGCACACTATAGCACAAGGAGAATTCCCCTCACTTTCCTTCTTTGTCCCTAGAAACAAGGACTCGCACAGTGAAAGAAACTGACACTCTCCCTACCTAGAGTTTTCTGTCCCTAGAAAAAATGTTTTTTTAAAGCACACTATAGCACAAGGAGAATTCCCCTCACTTTCCTTCTTTGTCCCTAGAAACAAGGACTCGCACAGTGAAAGAAACTGACACTCTCCCTACCTAGAGTTTTCTGTCCCTAGAAAAAATGTTTTTTTAAAGCACACTATAGCACAAGGAGAATTCCCTTCACTTTCCTTCTTTGTCCCTAGAAACAAGGACTCGCACAGTGAAAGAAACTGACACTCTCCCTACCTAGAGTTTTCTGTCCCTAGAAAAAATGTTTTTTTAAAGCACACTATAGCACAAGGAGAATTCCCCTCACTTTCCTTCTTTTTCCCTAGAAACAAGGACTCGCACAGTGAAAGAAACTGACACTCTCCCTACCTAGAGTTTTCTGTCCCTAGAAAAAATGTTTTTTTAAAGCACACTATAGCACAAGGAGAATTCCCCTCACTTTCCTTCTTTGTCCCTAGAAACAAGGACTCGCACAGTGAAAGAAACTGACACTCTCCCTACCTAGAGTTTTCTGTCCCTAGAAATTTTTTTTTTTTAAAGCACACTATAGCACAAGGAGAATTCCCCTCACTTTCCTTCTTTGTCCCTAGAAACAAGGACTCGCACAGTGAAAGAAACTGACACTCTCCCTACCTAGAGTTTTCTGTCCCTAGAAAAAATGTTTTTTTAAAGCACACTATAGCACAAGGAGAATTCCCCTCACTTTCCTTCTTTGTCCCTAGAAACAAGGACTCGCACAGTGAAAGAAACTGACACTCTCCCTACCTAGAGTTTTCTGTCCCTAGAAAAAATGTTTTTTTAAAGCACACTATAGCACAAGGAGAATTCCCCTCACTTTCCTTCTTTGTCCCTAGAAACAAGGACTCGCACAGTGAAAGAAACTGACACTCTCCCTACCTAGAGTTTTCTGTCCCTAGAAATTTTTTTTTTTTAAAGCACACTATAGCACAAGGAGAATTCCCCTCACTTTCCTTCTTTGTCCCTAGAAACAAGGACTCGCACAGTGAAAGAAACTGACACTCTCCCTACCTAGAGTTTTCTGTCCCTAGAAAAAATGTTTTTTTAAAGCACACTATAGCACAAGGAGAATTCCCCTCACTTTCCTTCTTTGTCCCTAGAAACAAGGACTCGCACAGTGAAAGAAACTGACACTCTCCCTACCTAGAGTTTTCTGTCCCTAGAAAAAATGTTTTTTTTAAAGCACACTATAGCACAAGGAGAATTCCCCTCACTTTCCTTCTTTGTCCCTAGAAACAAGGACTCGCACAGTGAAAGAAACTGACACTCTCCCTACCTAGAGTTTTCTGTCCCTAGAAAAAATGTTTTTTTAAAGCACACTATAGCACAAGGAGAATTCCCCTCACTTTCCTTCTTTGTCCCTA
This sequence comes from Rana muscosa, assembly GCA_029206835.1. Classification (NCBI taxonomy): domain Eukaryota; kingdom Metazoa; phylum Chordata; class Amphibia; order Anura; family Ranidae; genus Rana; species Rana muscosa. Next base: position 943,069,010 of record CM055116.1, read on the forward strand.
GAAACAAGGACTCGCACAGTGAAAGAAACTGACACTCTCCCTACCTAGAGTTTTCTGTCCCTAGAATTTTTTTTTTTTTAAAGCACACTATAGCACAAGGAGAATTCCCCTCACTTTCCTTCTTTGTCCCTAGAAACAAGGACTCGCACAGTGAAAGAAACTGACACTCTCCCTACCTAGAGTTTTCTGTCCCTAGAAAAAATGTTTTTTTAAAGCACACTATAGCACAAGGAGAATTCCCCTCACTTTCCTTCTTTGTCCCTAGAAACAAGGACTCGCACAGTGAAAGAAACTGACACTCTCCCTACCTAGAGTTTTCTGTCCCTAGAATTTTTTTTTTTTTAAAGCACACTATAGCACAAGGAGAATTCCCCTCACTTTCCTTCTTTGTCCCTAGAAACAAGGACTCGCACAGTGAAAGAAACTGACACTCTCCCTACCTAGAGTTTTCTGTCCCTAGAATTTTTTTTTTTTTAAAGCACACTATAGCACAAGGAGAATTCCCCTCACTTTCCTTCTTTGTCCCTAGAAACAAGGACTCGCACAGTGAAAGAAACTGACACTCTCCCTACCTAGAGTTTTCTGTCCCTAGAAAAAATGTTTTTTTTAAAGCACACTATAGCACAAGGAGAATTCCCCTCACTTTCCTTCTTTGTCCCTAGAAACAAGGACTCGCACAGTGAAAGAAACTGACACTCTCCCTACCTAGAGTTTTCTGTCCCTAGAAAAAATGTTTTTTTAAAGCACACTATAGCACAAGGAGAATTCCCCTCACTTTCCTTCTTTGTCCCTAGAAACAAGGACTCGCACAGTGAAAGAAACTGACACTCTCCCTACCTAGAGTTTTCTGTCCCTAGAATTTTTTTTTTTTTAAAGCACACTATAGCACAAGGAGAATTCCCCTCACTTTCCTTCTTTGTCCCTAGAAACAAGGACTCGCACAGTGAAAGAAACTGACACTCTCCCTACCTAGAGTTTTCTGTCCCTAGAAAAAATGTTTTTTTAAAGCACACTATAGCACAAGGAGAATTCCCCTCACTTTCCTTCTTTGTCCCTAGAAACAAGGACTCGCACAGTGAAAGAAACTGACACTCTCCCTACCTAGAGTTTTCTGTCCCTAGAATTTTTTTTTTTTTAAAGCACACTATAGCACAAGGAGAATTCCCCTCACTTTCCTTCTTTGTCCCTAGAAACAAGGACTCGCACAGTGAAAGAAACTGACACTCTCCCTACCTAGAGTTTTCTGTCCCTAGAGAAAATGTTTTTTTAAAGCACACTATAGCACAAGGAGAATTCCCCTCACTTTCCTTCTTTGTCCCTAGAAACAAGGACTCGCACAGTGAAAGAAACTGACACTCTCCCTACCTAGAGTTTTCTGTCCCTAGAAAAAATGTTTTTTTAAAGCACACTATAGCACAAGGAGAATTCCCCTCACTTTCCTTCTTTGTCCCTAGAAACAAGGACTCGCACAGTAAAACACACTGACACTGTAGTGTGTTCCGGAGCAGGGAAAGACAAGCATAGGCAGGGACAGTGACATTTCTATCCTTCTCTTTCCCTAAACTAAAGGAATCCAGGTTAAGCAAGAAAGAAAGAAATGTCACTGTCCCTGCCTATGCTTGTCTTTCCCTGCTCCGGAACACACTACACTAGGCTGCCGTGCTGGCGGCCTTTTATAGTGTGGGGCGTGTACTAAACACCCTCAGCAATAATTGGCCACAGGCATCCTGCCTGTGGCCAATCATTGCTCTCCTCGCTGCCGGCGCTGTGATTGGCCAAGCATGCGGGGTCACAGTGCATGCTTGGCCAATCACAGCGCCTGGATGACACTGCGATGGCGTAGTGCATTGTGGGCCGTTCGCGTCACTCGAATTTGGCGCGAACGGCCCAAATCGTTCAATCTTCGTCGAACGATCGAACAGCCGATGTTCGAGTCGAACGTATGTTCGACTCGAACACGAAGCTCATCCCTACTGCTAAGTTGTAAATCCCTTGACTTATCTGTTCCTTTTTCTTTTTCTTTCTCTCTCCTCCTCTTCTGCCAATTTTTCTAAATGATCCTTGGGCACATGTGGAGTGCTGGGTGGGATACGGTAGGGCTCTTTCCAGTCTCTCCATTCCCCCCCCCCCCCTGGTATTTGTTCTGATATGGGGCTGGTCTTCCCCTGAAATTGCCTCTAAAAGCTCTCCGCGGAGGTCTAGGTGGATAGTAGTTCCTACTTTGTTCATAGTAATTATAATCGGGGACTCTATTATCCAAAGGTGCAAACCTATTATAGGTTGGCACTGGATAACCCGATGGATAGGGGTAGGGGCTAGGTTGGTGGTAGTTGGTGTTTTTTTGAGTACTAGGTGGTTTGATTGTTTTTTTAGGGGTGCTAGAAGTTTTAGATGGTTTAGTCAATTGCACTGCTGCACTGAGAACTTCAGTGACTGTTTCTACTGATGTTTCTGGCGAAGAGGTAGACAATATAGTCTCTTGCCACTTATACACCTTATTATCCTCAAAGTCTTTGATGTCGCTTTGATATTTTTTACATTTTTGATTTTTATTTTCCCCGTCATACTTTAATAAATGGTTCTGTAAATTCTTTGCTCTTTCAGTATAATCACTGTTAGTTTTGAATGGCTCCATTTTTTCTTTAAGATCTGCGATCTTGGCTTCCAAAGTCGCATTCTTATTTGTGCGTCTTCTAATCATAAGTTGCATGAGCTTCTGCTCGCATGCATTAAAGAAACTGGTACCATTCATCTAGCAGTTGTAAATCCTCAATCCCATCGTTGGGACTGACATCCCACCTTAACCTTATTGGAGTAAGATTTTTGCCAATGTACATCTCAAATGAGGCAATGTCCCACCAAAGCCTAATTTGTTTCTCCATATCGAATTGTAATTGCTTAAAACCCCTTTCAAGATCTAGATTGGGACTAGGGGTTTGCTGGAAATCTTCCTCTATGTTGATTTGACGTTCTTTCATAAAGTTAAACACATCCATGTCTGCGTGAGTAGGAGTAGGATCAAGGATGTGATTATGTCTTAATACTTCAAATATAGTAGATTGGGTATACTCCGCGCCAATAGTACAAAATATAAAACATTAATTTAAACAAGCTGCTCCCCTGGAAGAGTGATGTGCTCCTAGTGATAATATAAAAATTGATAGGGGGTGCTAAAAATGCCCTGCCCCATAGAATGCATTGAGGTGTAAAAACCTTAAGGCTTTAGAAGCACTTTAAGTTGTAAGAGTGTTAAAATAAACATGGGTGCACTGAAGGAGTCGGTGGGATGTTCAGTGGGCGCATTCGGTGGGATGGCCAGTGGGCGTTCCCTGGGGAATGTTGGTGGTCAGGCCGGGGGCAGGCCAAAAGCTGTGTAAAGGGCCTCAAAATTTCTGATGGCTGCCCTGTACTTACCTATTGTCAGATCGCTTCAGGCCTGTCATGTGATATCTCCAGCGGTCTGACTTTATGGGAGAGGACAGAGTGCCCACAGGCTTCCTATAGAGCATTCGTTGTTGGCTGTCTCTTGTCTCCCCGGACGCCAGCTGCTGAGAGCTGATCACGTGACTAGACAAGAGCTCCCTGAGAATAGGAAAGAATAAGCATCATCCTTCTACAGGATGGGAAATATACAGTAGGTGCTATAATGGGTGGTTAGTTCCAGCCTAGACTTCTACTTTAGGTTCAGGGTAGCAAATCTCCTACCCTGCAAGTACCACAGGGTATTGAGCTTTGCCACAATTGTGCTGATTAATAGAATGGAAATAAAGAAAGCTGAAACAAAGATAACATGTTGGCACATAGTTTCCATGCATAAAATAAGAAATCTGTATTTTTGAATAATATATTGCAAAAAACAGAGTGCTAAGTATAGTCTACGCCTCTACGGTGTTATGCCTATGACAACTAAATAACTTATCCAAGTCAATTCTGATTCTTTGCTCTTTACTATTTGCACTTTCAATCTCTGCCAAACATACAGTTCCTTGAAAAAGTATTCATACCCCTTGACATTTTCCAAATTTTGTCATGTTACAACAAAAAACGTAAATGTATTCTATTGGGATTTTATGTGATAGACCAACACAAAGTGGCACATAATTGTGAAGTGGAAGGAAAATTATAAATGGTTTTCAAAATTTACTACAAATAAATATCTTAAAAGTGTGGCGTGCATTTGTATTCAGCCCCCCTGAGTCAATTCTTTGTAGAACCACCTTTCTTTGCAATTACAGCTGCAAGTCTTTTTGGGGATGTCTCTACCAGCTTTTCACATCTAGAGAGTGACATTTTTACCCATTCTTCTTTATAATATAGCTTAAGGTCTGTCAGATTGGATGGAGAGTGTCTGTGAACAATTTTCAAGTTTTGCACAGATTCTCAAATGGATTTAAGTCTGGACTTTGACTGGGCCATTCTAACACATGAATATGCTTTGATCTAAACCAGGGGTCTCCAAACTGCGGCCCGGGGGCCAGATGTGGCTTTTTGCTAGCCTTTATCCGGCCCTTGGGGCACTATTCCTCCCACTGACACCATCAATGGGGTACTATTTCTTCCACAGATACCAATGAGGGGGATACTATTCCTCCTACTAAGAGGGACAGTACTCCTACTCCTATTGACCACCAACACTAAGGCCATATTTATTCTCACTCATACCGTGCCCGTAACATTTTCTGCCCCTGTTGTCCACAATCCGGCTCTCCTCAAGTCCGAAGCACAATAAACTGGCCCCGTTGTTTGAAAAGTTTGGAGACCCCTGATCTAAACCATTCCATTGTAGCTCAGGCTGTATGTTTAGGGTCGTTGTCCTGCTGGATTGTGAACCTCCACCCCAGTCTCAAGTATTTTACAGACTCTAATGCCCTGTACACACGATCGTTTTTTCCGATGAAAAAAGTCAAATGGACTTTTTTCATCGGAAAAAACGATCGTGTGTAGGCCCCATCGGACTTTTTTCCATCGGTGTGAAAAAATAGAACATGTTTTAAATTTATCCGATGGAAAAAAAAATTATAGCAAATTCCGAATCATCTGTGTGGAACTCCATCGGAGAAAAAACCCACGCATGCTCAGAATAAAGTCGACGCATGCTCAGAAGCATTGAACTTAATTTCTCTCGGTTCGTCTGAGTGTTTTACGTCACAGCGTTTGGGACGGTCAGATTTTTGACTGATGGTGTGTAGGCAAGACTGATGGAAGTCAGCTTCATCGGAAATCCGATGGAAAAATCCATCGGATTTTATTCCATCGGAAATCCGATCATGTGTACAGGGCTTAAGGTGCATTTTTCCCACTGACTATAAATGTATTATCGTCCCCTACAGACCTCCAATGTAAGGGGGTCTTTTTCCTACTGACCACCAATCTGAGACTGCATTCACACCTAAGCATTCTGGGAATGGGGGTAGAAATGTGCAGTTCTGCCCGTGTTTTCAAAAATGCATTAAAAATGTGGCAAAATGTGCATCACAGTACCATTTTTTGTTAATAACACCCCAAACGTGGGTAGCAGTTCTGTGTTTGTGACACGAAAATCATGGCAATACTCTTAACAAGAAAAACACTTGGCTCAGTGCCAAAAAAGGTGCATGAGCTACTTTGGTGCACTGGTCTCATGTAGGGCAGCCCATTCAAGTGAATGGGCTGCCCTCTGCTGTTTAACGACAAACGCGCCAATATATGTGGCAATAAAGGCAAGGCAACATGATGCGCTGCTCAGGTGCTATTCTCCACTAAACCCCCATATATGAGGACATTCTTCATACTGAACACTAGGGATGAGCCCAATGTTTGAGTCGAACATCGGGTGTTCGCCTGTTTGCCAAACAGCGAACATTATGTGGTGTACTCTGCAAATTTGAAAGCCCCGGAACACCGTTAAAGTCTATTGGACACTAACATGAAAAACCAAAAGTGCTCATTTTAAAGGCTTATATGCAAGTTATTGCCAAAAAAAGGGTATGGGGGGGGGGGGGCCTGCCCCAGGGGACATGTGTCAATGCAAAAATAAAGTTTTAAAAACTTTTTTTTTCAGAAGCAGTGATTTTAATAATGCTTTAAGTGAAACAATAAAAATTAAATATTCCTTTAAATATTGTGCCTGGAGGGTATCCTTAGTATGCCTGTAAAGTAGCGAATTTGTCCCGTGTTTAGAACAATAGCACAGTAAAATGGCATTTCTAAAGGAAAAAATCTCATTTAAAACTGCTCGCGGCTGTAATGTATCGTCGGATCACAGCAATATAGATAAAAATCATTGAACAAAAACAGCATGTCCAATACCAGGCCCTTTAGGTCTGGTATGAATTTTAAGGGTAACCCAGCGCCAAAATTTTAATAAAATGGCGTAGGGTTCCCCCCATAATCCATACCAGACACTTATCGGAGCACGCAACCTGGCAGGCCACAGGAACAAGAGAGTGCCCCCTCCTGAACCGTACCAGGCCACATACCCTCAACATGGGGAAGATGTTTTGGGGTCCCCCTCAAAACACCTTGTCCCCATGTTAATAGTGACAAGGGCCTCATTCCCACAACCCTTGCCCTGTGGTTGTGGGGGTCTGTGGGAGGGGGGCTTATCAGAATCTGGAAGCCCTCTTTAACAAGGGGACCCCCAGATCCCGGCCCCCCCTATGTGAATGAGTATCGGGTACATTGCACCCCTACTCATTCACCAAAAAAAGTGACAAAATGTTAAAAATGACAGTAGAAAACTTGGGACAAGTCCTTTATTAAAAAAAAAACTGTACCGCGATGTCCATTCATCCTCGATTACAGCGTCCGACGGACGAAAAACACGCAACAACTCTGCCTCCATGGGAGGCTCCTGCTGACTGAATCCTCTTTGCGATGACAGCTGTTATATAGCTGAGGGTGGGGCCACCCGGTGACGTAAATGGGTGACCACGCCCCTTTCTGACGTCACTATTTTTTTCCTTTCTGACATCACTGTTTTTTTTCTAGGGTCGTCGGCGCTGTGAACGAGGATGAATGGACATCGCGGGACAGTTTTTTTTGTTTTTTCTTAATAAAGGACTGGTCCCAAGTTGTCTACTGTAATTTTTAACATTTTGGCACTTTTTTTGGTGAATAAGTAGGGGCACAATGTACCCGATACCCATTCACATATGGGTGGCCAGGATCAGGGGGTCCCCTTGTTAAAGGGGTCATCCAGATTCCGATAAGCCCCCTGCCTGCAGACCCTCACAACTACCAGGCAAGGGTTGTGGAGATGAGGCCCTTGTCCCCATCAACATGGGGACAAGATGCATACTCCCCATGTTGAGGGCATGTGGTCTGGTACGGTTCAGGAGGGGGCCACTCTCTCATCCCCCTTTTCCTGTGGCCTGCCAAGTTGCGTGCTCGGATAAGGGTCTGGTATGGATTTTGGGGGACCCCTACGCCATTTTGTTTTTAATTTTGGCGCAGGGTTCCCCTTAATATCCATACCAGACCTGAAGGGCCTGGTATGGATTTTGGGGGGACCCTCACGCATTTTATTTTTTTAATATTATTAAGCGAGGTCCCCCTTAATATTCATTCCAGACCCAAAGGGCTTGGTAATGGACTGGGGGGGATCCCAAATGATTTTTATCTATATTACAGGGATCCGACAATTCATTACAGCAGTTTTAAATGACTTATATTTCCTTTAGAAATTTAATTTTGCTGTGGTATTGTTCTAAACATGGGGAAAATGTGATACTTTACAGGTATACTAAGGACACTTCCCAGGCACAATATTTAAAGGAATATTACATTTTTATTGTTTCACTATAAGCATTATTAAAATCACTGCTGCTGAAATAAATGGCTGTTTTTAAAACTTTTTTTTGCATTGATATATGTCCCCTGGGGCAGGACCCAGGTCCCCATGCCATTTTTTTTAATGATTTTTATCTATATTGCCGGGATCCGACAATACATTACAGCTGCGAGCAGTTTTAAATTGGATTTTTTTCCTTCAGAAATGTAATTTTGCTGTGGTATTGTTCTAAACATGGGAAAGATGTGCTATTTTACAGACATACTAAGGACACCCCCCATGCATGATATTTAACCACTTCCCGCCCAGTCAATAGCGAATTGACGTCCGGGAAGTGGTTGCAATATCGATACTGGACGTCATATGACGTCCTGCAGGATATTGCCTTGCGCGCGCCCGCGGGGGCGCGCAGCGCGGTGATCGGGGACGGCATGTGTCCCTCGGACACAGCGCTTCCCCGATCACGGTAAACAGCCAATTTCATTGGCTGTTTACCATGTGATCGGCTGTGTCAAAGTCACAGCCGATCACCTGTCAAAACAAACACGGCGGCGCGCTCCGTGCGCGCCGCCACAGGCTTGCAGAGCGGGGATCGGGGAAGGCGAGTGTCCCTTGGACACAGCGCGTCCCCGATCAGAGTAAACAGCCAATGAATTGGCTGTTTACCACGTGACCGGCTGTGTCCAATCACAGCCGGTCACAAATGTAAACAAACTCCACAGGAGTTACTACCTGATCCCTGCTCTCTCCTCACACACCGATCTGTGAGGAGAGAGAAGAGATCAGTAAGTTAGCTCAGTGTAGTTTGTCTACATAAATTTACAGTGCACAACACGCCCCCCCCCATAAAGAGGACCTGTCACACAGCCCAGCACATCAATCAGCCCAGCCAATCAGCCCATCTGTCAATCAGCCCATCTGTCAATCAGCCCATCTGTCAATCAATCAGCCCATCTGTCAATCAATCAGCCCATCTGTCAATCAATCACCCCACCTGTCAATCAATCACCCCATCTGTCAATCAATCAACCCATCTGTCAATCAATCAATCAGCCCATCTGTCAATCAATCAGCCCATCTGTCAATCATCTGTCACAGGCCCACCTCCATCGGTACCGCCATTGGCACCGCCACACAGGCTACCAGTACCGCCATCGGTACCAGTACCACCACCAGTACCGCCACCAGGCCCAGCATCTATACTGCCACACAGGCCCGCTACCAGTATCACCACTAGTGCCGCCATCGGTACCACCACCAGTACCACCACCCGTACCACCGTCGGTAGTGCCACCACCACCTGTACCACCACCTGTACCGCCATCGGTACCATCACCACCCGTACCACCTGTACCGCCATCGGTACCACCACCACCTGTACCGCCATCGGTACCACCACCACCCATACCGCCATCGCTACCACCACCACCCGTACCGCCACCTGTACCGCCATCGGTACCACCACCACCACCCGTACCGCCATCGGTACCACCACCACCTGTACCGCCATTGGTACCACCACCACCCATACCGCCATCGGTACCACCACACAGGCCCACCACTAATACCTCCATCGGTACTACCACACAGACCGCCACCACTACCACCAGCAGTACCATTACACAGGCCCACCAATAAGCACTGCCATAATGTCCCAAAGGGTTTACACACCTGAGGAGGCATATGCCATTCTTGCCATGTCGGATGATGAGAGCAGCGGGGAGCTCCCATTATCCGATTCTGGTTCGGAATACGAGCCAGTGGAGGATAGTGGCTCAGAGTCCGAGTCCCCGGAGGAAACCGTCCCTCCCAAAAGAATGCGATCGGCACCAAGATCAGCACCAAGATCAGCACCAAGATCAGGAGAACTGCCCACCACCAGCAGCGCCATACCCCAGGAAGAGGAGCCCAGTACAAGCAATGGAAATGCACGCCCAACCCGAAGAATCCAGCCCCAATCCTACCTTCCCGATGCCCTGGCAAACCCCTTATGGTTGCCTGCCAACTCAGGATCCGCTATCATCCCCCCTTTCACCGCACAGCCAGGTGTGCAGCCCGACACTACAAATTTTTCTAAATTTGATTATTTTTGTTTATTTTTCCCACAAGATTTGCTGCAGAATATAGTGGATCAAACGAATCTGTATGCATCCCAATTTATTGCTGCCAACCCCGATTCTTCCTACGCCCGCATGTTCCAGTGGCGGCGTCTAACATTGGAGGAATTTAAATTATTTTTGGGCCTTATGTTCAATATGGGGCTTACAAAAAAGAACGAAGTCCATTCATATTGGTCCAAACGCCCCATCCAACACATGCCCATATATTCCGCTGTCATGTCCAGGAAAAGATACGACATGATTATGCGCTTTCTCCACTTCAATGACAATTCACAGTGCCCTCCCCGAGATCATCCCAACTACGACAAATTGTACAAGATACGCCCCCTAATCAATGCCTTTTCCCAGCGATTTGAAGAAGTTTTCATCCCAGACCAAAAAATTTGTGTGGACGAGTCCCTCGTACATTTCACCGGCCGACTGCAGTTCAAGCAGTACATACCAAGCAAGAGAGCCAGGTATGGGTTAAAATTAAATAAATTATGTGATCGAGCCACTGGATACGTCTGCAAATTCAGGATCTACGAAGGCAAAGACTCCCAGCTCCAGCCCCGTGATTGCCCCACATATATTGGAACCAGTGGGAAAATTGTCTGGGAGTTGGCATACCCCCTGTTCGGAAAAGGTTACCATTTATATGTTGATAATTATTATACCAGCCTGCCCCTTTTTCGCCACCTTTACAGTAAACAAACCCCGGCCTGCGGTACCTTCAAAAAAAACCGGAAGGGATTCCCACAAAATTTATTGACAAAAAAATTGCGACCTGGAGAATCGGCATCCATGAGGAACGAGGAGGTGTTGGCTATGAAGTGGAGGGACAAGAAAGATGTCCACATCCTCTCTACGATCCACAATGACACCATGGTGGAGATCCCAAGAAGACGCGGCTCCATTGTAAAGCCTGAATGTGTCCACGACTACAATTTGTACATGGGGGGGGGTGGATTTAAACGACCAGATGCTACAGCCCTACTTATCAACCAGAAAGTCCCATTATTGGCACAAAAAAGTTGCGTTTCACCTGTTTCACATGGCCCTTTTTAATTCGTTTGTCTGCTACCAAAAAGCAACTCAAAATCACCGACTCCACTACCTCCAATATATCGAAGATATCATCGATGCCCTCATTTACCAACAAGATCCCGCCCCAGGAAGCATTCGCTCTGATAGTGTGAGTCGGCTTCACGAGCGACACTATCCCTTTAGCATCCCCCCCACAGAATCTGGAAGAAGACGCCAAAAGAAATGCCGTGTATGCAGCAGAGGAGGAGTAAGAAGAGACACCAGCTATTATTGTCCCGATTGTCCCTCCCAACCTGGCCTGTGCATCGGAAATTGCTTCAAAAATTATCATACATCCATTAGTTCCCCTTATTATTAACAGACTGCCACTTCCCTATTTGCCTGCTACCATGTTACTAACTACCTTCCATGTTAATTAACTGACCCTGGCCTGTTTACCGACGATGCCTCTGCCTGTCGATTTAAACCACGTTTCTGACTTCCACGTGTACCGACCTTGGCCTGTTAATCGACCATGTTTTTGCCTGCCACTTGGACTGATCTTTTGGCCATCTACTTTTAGTACACAGGGGTCTCACATATGTGAGGGGCTTCAGAATAGCGTTCTGAGTAGAGAAAACCATTTTTTCGTTTTCTGTGCTCCAAGAACAGGGTCTGGTTGCCCGGAGGCTTCAAAGCGATTTGGGTGGGAGAAGCCTCTACCCCTGTCCCCCTGGCCCTAAGCTTGATGGTCCTTCCTGCTGCCTGGACCAATAATTTGGCTGTGCTGACCATATTACTGCCTGTAATGACCCATGACATTATGGACCATGTTTCTTCCTGCTGCTTGGACCAATACTTTGGCTGTGTTGACCATATATCTGCCTGCTGCCTCTACTGACTTTGGACAGCATTTCTGTCGGGACACCTCTGCCTGCTACCTGGACCTGTGCTTTGGCTGTGCTCTGGCTGTGCTGACAGTATCTCTGCCTGTGCGAACTATGGACAGTATTCCTGCCTGCTGCCTGGATGATTGCTTTTGCTGTCGCTGACCTCATCCCTGCCTGCTGCCTGGACCGATGCTCTCCTCTGTGGACCACTGCACTTCTAAAACCACAGGTAATCTTTTGTTATTTGGTATGTACCTGCTATGTGTTAGATATATGAAGGGCCTTCAAAAATGTGATCGGTAGTCAGAAAAGGATATGTGCAATTAATGCTGCTAGAATGCCTGGAGGTGCTACTTGGATGTTGGGCCTCTGTATGTGGCCAGGCTGTGTAAAAGTCTCAAACATGTGGTATCGCCATACTCAGGAGGAGTAGCAGAATGCATTTTGGGGTGTAATTTTTGCTATGTACATATTATGTGTTAGAAATATCTTATAAATTGACAACTTTGTGTAAAAAAAATGCATTTTAATTTTTTCTCCACATTTTCCAAAACCTTCTGGAAAAAAATGAACCGTTCAAAAGACTCATAATGCCTCATAGATTATACGTTGGGGTGTGTGCTTTCAAAAATGGGGTCATTTTGTGGAAAATTCTATTGTCCTGGTGCTCCAGGGCCTTCAAAATTGTAATAGGTGGTTGAGAAAGGATATGTGCGATTTATGCTTGTAGAACGCCTGAAAGTGCTACTTCAATGTTGGGCCTCTGTATATGGCCAGGCTGTGTAAAAGTCTCACACATGTGGTATCGCTATACTCAGGAGGAGTAGCAGAATGCATTTTGGGGTGTTATTTTTGCTATGTATATGCTATGCGTTAGAAATATCTTATAAATGGACAACTTTGTGTAAAAAAAATGCATTTTCATTTTTTCTCCACATTTTCCAAAACCTTCTGGAAAAAAATGAACCGTTCAAAAGACTCATAATGCTTCATAGATTATACGTTGGGGTGTGTGCTTTCCAAAATGGGGTCATTTTGTGGAAAATTCTATTGTCCTGGTGCTCCAGGGCCTTCAAAATTGTAATAGGTGGTTGAGAAAGGATATGTGCGATTTATGCTTGTAGAACGCCTGAAAGTGCTACTTCAATGTTGGGCCTCTGTATATGGCCAGGCTGTGTAAAAGTCTCACACATGTGGTATCGCTATACTCAGGAGGAGTAGCAGAATGCATTTTGGGGTGTTATTTTTGCTATGTATATGCTATGCGTTAGAAATATCTTATAAATGGACAACTTTGTGTAAAAAAAATGCATTTTCATTTTTTCTCCACATTTTCCAAAACCTTCTGGAAAAAAATGAACCGTTCAAAAGACTCATAATGCTTCATAGATTATACGTTGGGGTGTGTGCTTTCCAAAATGGGGTCATTTTGTGGAAAATTATATTGTCCTGGTGCTCCAGGGCCTTCAAAATTGTAATAGGTGGTTGAGAAAGGATATGTGCGATTTATGCTTGTAGAACGCCTGAAAGTGCTACTTCAATGTTGGGCCTCTGTATATGGCCAGGCTGTGTAAAAGTCTCACACATGTGGTATCGCTATACTCAGGAGGAGTAGCAGAATGCATTTTGGGGTGTCATTTTTGCTATGTATATGCTATGCGTTAGAAATATCTTATAAATGGACAACTTTGTGTAAAAAAAATGCATTTTCATTTTTTCTCCACATTTTCCAAAACCTTCTGGAAAAAAATGAACCGTTCAAAAGACTCATAATGCTTCATAGATTATACGTTGGGGTGTGTGCTTTCCAAAATGGGGTCATTTTGTGGAAAATTCCATTGTCCTGGTGCTCCAGGGCCTTCAAAAGTGTAATAGGTGGTTGAGAAAGGATATGTGCGATTTATGCTTGTAGAACGCCTGAAAGTGCTACTTCAATGTTGGGCCTCTGTATGTGGCCAGGCTGTGTAAAAGTCTCACACATGTGGTATTGCTACACTCAGGAGGAGTAGCAGAATGTATTTTGGGGTGTAGTTGCAATTATGCATATGCTGTGTGAGAGAAAAAAACTGTTAATATGACCAGTTTGTGTAAAAAAAAAAAAAAAAATTAAATTTTCCCAAGAATTGTGGGAAAAAAATACAACTTCAAAAAACTCACCACGCCTCTTAGTAAATACCTTGGACTGTCTACTTTCCAAAAAGGGGTAATTTTGGGGTATTTGTACTTTCCTCGCTTGTTAGTGTCTCAAGAAATGAGATATCCCTTCAGTACATCAGGCGTGATCAGATGTGATAAATTTTCAGTGATTGCCACCATAGTTTGTAGACTCTATAACTTTCACAAAGACCAAATAATATACACTAATTTGGGTTCATTTTACCAAAGATATGTAGCAGTATACATTTTGGCACAAATTTATGAAGAAAAATTACTTATTTGCAAAATTTTACAATAGAAACTAAAAAAAAGTGTTTTTTTTAAAAAAAAATTGCTGTTTTTTTGCTTATATCGCAAAAAATAAAAAACCCAGTGGCGATTAAATACCACCAAAAGAAAGCTCTATTTGTGAGAAGAAAATGATAAAAATTTTGTTTGGATACAGTGTAGCATGACTAAGTAATTGTCATTCAAAGTGTGAGAGTACTGAAAGCTGAAAATTGGTCTGGGCGGGAAGGTGCATAAGTGCATGGTATTGAAGTGGTTAAAGGAATATTTCATTTTTATTGTTTCACTTTAAGCATTATTAAAATCACCGCTCCTGAAAAAACTTAAATTTTTTAAACTTTTTTTGCGTTGATACATGTCCCCTGGGGTAGGACCCGGGTCCCCATACACTTTTTATGGCAATAACTTGCATATAAGCCTTTAAAATGAGCACTTTTGATTTTTCATGTTCGTGTCCCATAGACTTTAACGGTGTTCGCTTGTTCGTACAATTTTTTTGCCTGTTCGCATGTTCTGGTGCGAACCGAACCGGGGAGGAGTTCAGCTCATTCCTACTGAACACCAGTTTAATAGGGGCTTTCACAGACCAACAGTGTAAGGAGGCACTACACTTGCCATCAGTGTGAATAGGCACAAACTCTATTGAGCGCTCTAGGTAGTTCATTGTCTGTTCCTGTCAGAGTGTTACTGCCTGCTCATACGAGGTATGACCAGACAGCTGCATGGCACCCATGATCTGATGATCAGAGGTGCAATGCTTCCCAGGCTTCTAGTAAAAACAAAAATGCAATTTTTTTTTCTGCAAAAAGATGTGCATTTATTATCTTTTTTACAAAGGTGAACTTTAAGGCAGCCTTTCTCATAGTTTTTATCCCAGAGGAACCCTTTAAATGTTTTTTGGGTCTCAGGGAACCCCTGGTAGGATTAGTCTATTAGAGGTCATTGGGAAAATGCCCCTTACACTGTGATGGCAAGTGGGAGGAATGTCCCCCTACAGGTTGGCCACAATGATACCCTTGCAGTCATGCTGCTGGCTCTGCCAAGTGGTTTTGAACCTGGAACTATGCAGCTATCATCAGATGGGAGGTCAGTTAGCCAGAAATCAAGGAACCCCTAGCTACTACTGCAGGTTATCCACGGAAACCTGGTTGAGAATGGCTGCTTTAATGGTTCCTTTATGTTAAAAATGTTGAGAAAGGCTGCAGCAGTCGTCCAACTGGACTTGTTCTGCAATGTTGAGGATATTTTGCTGCTCGTCCAAGGAGCTTCCTCAGCTCAAATAGGTGTCAGGAACATGCTAGGGTATATTTCTGATAATTAATTAACTGGCGAAACATCTCCATCATTAGTTCAATTGGATAGGACTATATACTTTAGGGAATGTGTGTCTACCTTTTTTTATTAAACAGGAATGATTTTGCCATAATATACCAAGATTAGTGTTAGACAGTGCTACCAGTACACACAGTGATGTCTAGCTGACATCCATATAACATTATTCTTTGATACAGTCCAGATTACTAAATTTACAGCAAAGGTTGCACATCCTCATTAAATTCTGACACCTTTAGGATCTGCTACATATTGATGGCTAGTTATTAAAATCCCATGTTATTCTGACCTGTCCTGTTTTCTCTATACTTATTCTAGTACTTTATAATAATTCTAGCCTACTGTGCAATCATATTACCAAAAGTTGTCACCTTTAAAAGATTATTTCATTTTCATAAGGTATGGGTTTTTCTTTCCTGTTTTTGCCCCTTGATACTTGAAGACCCCCAATATGTGGACTGTTGGGGCGGTTTAGCCTTTTTCCCATTGTACACAAAATAGCACGTTTCTTGTTGTCAGTACCCTGGCTTCTCCATACTTCCTAGCCCCAGTGACATAAATAAAAGTGAAGGGAAAACGTACACACACACACACACACACACACACACACACAAAAAACAGCAATAAAAATCTAAGAGAGGTTCTAACTCTTTTGCACGCCATCCAAACCAATATAAAGTTTTAGCTTGAGTTGTAATTTAGGGTCACTGTCAAAGAGCTATATGTGAATATGTACTGTAGAGCCCCCCTGCCCCAAAGCACCCATCCCCCCCATGTTGAGGGCATGTGGTCTGGTGGTCTGGTATGGTTCAGGGGGGGGGGGGGCGCTCGCTCGTCCCCTCCCTTTCCTGACCTGCCGGGGACGGCATGCTCGGATAAGGGTCTGGTATGGATTTTGGGGGGGTCCCCTCTGAATCTATATTAGACCTGAAGGGCCTGGCATGGACCTGGGGGGGGGAACCCCACGCCGTTTTTTTCGTGAAATTTTTTACCGGCAATCTTTTTTTTTTACATTCAGCTTTAAGCGGGGAACCCCGCTGACAGCTGATGACTCATCGATTGTTATCGGTTGTTAAGGACGCGGCGGCCGGCTTCCTGGCCCCCTACTTAGCAACCAGCTATATACAGTGGTAAAATAAGAAACGCAAAACACATCAAAAATGCACCACTTACGTTTCTGTTGCAGCTCCATTGAAGTCTTTTAGCCGCAAATCGTGGGAAAAAAAGTCCCCAACCCTTTCCAAAAATGCACCAGCCACAAAACGCATAGATGTGAACTAGTACCATAGGAAACCATGATAAATGGACTGTAGTGCATTTCTGCAAACTGCAAAACGCGCTAAAAATCATCTGGTTCGTATTTCTGATTGAAAAACTCTTCTAAACTCGTGTAGACTTTGTACAAAAAATGCTCTATATGAGCGTTTTTTACTCCCAAGAGAACAGGAGCATTTTAGGCCTGGTTTACACTAGTGCAACTTCTGATGCGACTTGAGTTGCACAAAATCGCACGACAAGGGAAAATCTCATTGTTTTCATAGGTGCTCATTCTAATTAATGCACCTCAGAATGGCACGATTTTGGAAAAGGCTCCTGTACAACTTTGGTGCAATTTACAGTGCGACTTGATCCCCACAGAGTATGCAAAGTCACACCACATAAATCGCACTGTAAATTGCATCAAAGTCGCATTGTAGTAGTGTGAAGCGAGCCTTAAAGTGAAAACCCACCTAACCCTTGGTAGATGGTATAGAAGACACCAAAAAGCTGGTTTACAAGCAATGTGTGTAGCGCTACCCCCAGTTAAGAGAGCCGCTGATTTGATTTCGGGCCCTGCACACAGTACCGCCAACCCCCAGCAATCTTACTCGACCCACTCTGGCACAGTCAGTCTAGGGTTAAACTCCTATCACTCTCAGGTGTATTATACTTAATAATCTCTAAACAGTCAGACAACACGCTGAGGCAAGAATATAAATATATATCAGCTTTACTGGTAACGAAGGATTCAAGGTATAACATGCAACATATACATGGGCCTGCAGAGCCCTGCATCAATCAATGTACTAGGTGCAGCGCAATAATATGGCGCCGCGCAGTGTCCACCACGCGGAGCTATTATGGCGTGCGCTCTCCTATGGCGTAGTAACACAAACTTTCTAAACTCCCCGCCTAAGTCAGGCCTGACATGGGATGGAACTGAGTCTCTTTTCCCTAAGGAGGGAAGGTTTCTTCACCGGCCAGCTTTCGTTGGTGCACTTCAAGAAATAACCATTTGTAATCCACATTGGGTGGTAACTTGAAATAAAAGGGCAAAACGGGGGGGGGGGTAGGTACTTCAACTCTGTCCCGCTTCCGGACCCCCCAAGAAACACTGGTGAACAAACAGCGGGCCTAGGCAGTCTACAGGCCTGAATACAACTCAGTCTATTGATATGGGCAGGTGCCCGCTCACCACTCCAGGCGCGATCCCAGCCTGGGTCTTCCACCTCATGTGTGTCGCACACAGCGTCTGCTCCGATCGAGTCTCCGATCCAACTCACGTCCTATCACGACGGGTCAGGATCCACCCAAGCTCCGCAGTATGGTGGAAGGCTCTTCGGACTTCAAGCAAGGCCTCAGGCTTCAGGCCTTGCCCCACAGCCGATCCGCACAGGATGACTTGTTGCTTGAAGCGCCGTGTCCCAAGAGAGCGAGCTCCGCCTCGCCTCTCACTTAAGTAACCCCTCCCATGAGTCTCTGCGGTGGAACCTCCGCCCCGGGGCCGAATAGGGTTCTGGGTAACGTAGTTCTGGGGCCTTAACAGAGACCCCGCTACAGTGCATTCACAATTGAATTCCCTTTTCATTTGTTTCTGTGAGCAATCATAGGATTACCTGGGTGTGTTCTGATGCCATACCCTAGTAACCTAAATAAAAAAACATCAGTTCTTGCAAGCAATCAAGACCTTACAGAGATTATATTCTATATACCGTATATACTCGAGTATAAGCCGACCCGAATATAAGCCGAGGCACCTAATTTTATCACAAAAAAATGGGAAAACTTATTGACTCGAGTATAAGCCTAGGGTGAGAAATGCAGCAGCTACTGTAAGTGGAAAAGAGGGTCAACAATGCCCATTTGCAGCCTCACGGTGTCCATCTGCATGCCTCAGCCTCACTCTGTCCATCTGCATGCCTCAGCCTCACTCTGTCCATCTGCATGCCTCAGCCTCACTCTGTCCATCTGCATGCCTCAGCCTCACTGTGCCTATCTGCATGCCTCAGCCTCAGGTAATGGTCTGGGGGAGGAAGGAAGGAATTAATTCTCTACTATCTGCCAGCGCTGTGATATGTAGTTTAGTTCATGGCCATGCAGTGTACCAAAGTCCCACCTCCTCCTAGTCCTCGTCCGTGACGGAACACTGACTCCGTTTCCCAGCAGGGAGTCAGTGTTCAGCCTATCACAGATGAGGAGAAGGCGGGGCTTTGGTACACTGCACGGCCGCCGACTAGATCACATATCACAGCGCCGGAGATCGTAGAGAATTAATTCCTTCCTTCCTCCCCCAGACCATTACCCTTCATTACCACACTGCAGGCAAAAACCTTGACAGGACAGCCAGGAGATCTTAAGGCTGCAGATGGACACAGTGAGGAAGAAGACTCGAGTTTAAGCCGAGGGAGCATTTTCAGCACAAAAAAATTTGCTGAAAAACTCGGCTTATATGGTACTCAAAACCTAAAAAAAAAAGTTGGCCTGAGATACACAATTACACCTGAATGGGCCTAACTTACAGAAGTAAAACAGGAATACCCACAAAATAAAAGTTTTAAAGACAAGGATAAAGCTAACTGACTGGGAGTGAGAGTGTATACTCACTCTGGCAACACTGGGTTGACCGTGAGAAATCGGGCCCGTCCTACTTTCCTCTGTTGTTCTGTTTATACGGTAGTTTTTTTTGTACTCCGCCAAGAGTTTTTTTACCATAATTTAAACACGTTGTCAGCAAACAGCAGAGTAATATCCTGGTATGAAAGACACAGAGAACACATCCTGCAGGGTTGGCAGGCATGGATTTAAATGAAACTGCAGCCTCCAAAGCTTGTGTGGAATTATTAAATGTGGTGAGAAGACAGATGCAGTGACCTCTCAGAGTTTCAATTTACAGGGTCAATCTGCCGCCCACTGAAACCTAATAGCGTTGTCACATCAGGACTTGCTCAAGAGCTTCTCCAAGTTATACAAGAAAGTAATTATGTTATCTAAAGCTTTGTGAGAACTGCAGTCTTTGAGGCTACTGCCTGCTAAAAGGTTGAAAAGAAGACATAACTCGATGCCAGAGACATGAGCCCGATTGTGGTGAGTAATGGGTGTTCTACATGGAGGCTAAAAATAAAGCTTTTTGAAAGGAGCCACACAAAGACCGGAAAATGTTATGATCAAGGACTCCTCATCGATGTCTGTGCGTACAATTTCACAGTTTGTTTTCTGAAATCCTTTGTTTTCCAGATAACTACTCTTTTGTATTTGTGAACATGATATATAAAATACTGAACTGGACCTTAAAGAGGATATCAAAGTTGGAAGTTGTGCCAAAAACAAGGCAAACAGAGGGAAAATTACTAATAATTGGTATTGCCAATGGTCTCCCTGCAGCTGATCTTCTTCCCAATAAAGACTTAGCATACCTGTTTCTGCGAGGTGTTGGACATGTTAGTAGAGTTAGAATTTTGCTTACGTATGTCAGAGTTGGTCCCCATATGACTGGTGATCTTATGGCCATTGCTAGGATTACGAGCCAAGTTTAGCCCTACAGTGGTAGTGGCCCTAAAGGAAAATAGTTAAACTGAACCAGAACCTAATAAATGTAAGGAGTGTGTAATATACAGTCCAGTGCACAGAGTGCAGGAGTCAGAAGTATGTAATGTACAAAATTAGGGGTCAGGAGTATGTTATGTACTGAGTGTCAGGAGTGTGTTGAGTAAAGGGGTCAGGAGCAGGGCTTTTTTTCAGGGGGAACGTGGGGGAACGCAGTTCCGGCGCCTCCAGCACTGAATGTATGTAATGGCAAGAGGTGCTGGAGGGTCTATGATGCTGGCTGCTGGGGGGGGGTATAATGTTGTGTGAGGGATCTATTGCAGCTGGGATAGGGTCTATTATTGCTGGCTGCAGGGGATCTATTTTACTGCTTTTTTCGTTATCATTAACAAATTGCATACAAATTACTTAAAACCAGAAAATAATACTTGGTTCTGTATTCTCTAAAATAGGTGTTACTGGTAGGTGGATAGTGGGTGGCACCAAGAGACAGTACTCGGAGGTGGGTAGGGGGGACCTTAAAGAGTTTTTAAGCAGTGGCTTAAAAGAGGGGAGTTCCTGCACCCATGCTCTGAAAAAAAAAAGCCCTGGTCAGGAGTAAAATGAAAGTGATTGTAAAGTTATATATATTTTTTTAAATAAAAAAACATGTTATTCTCAGCTGCTCTGTGCAATGGTTTCGATCCTCTTCTTCTGGGGTCCTCCACCAGCATTCTGGGCTCCTCCTCTTCTCCGTGTACCACCATAGGAAGCCACTTCCTATGGTGGCAGGTGTACAGGCTCAATCCTGAATGGTGCTCTGTACCCATTTACACACACAGTACAGCTTGGCCTCGCAACCTTTTCCCTTGTCACTGGATTTGATTGACAGCAGCAGGGGCCAATGGCTCCCACTGAGTCCATGGAGGATGGAGAGAGACAAGAGAGATGCTGCTCTTGGGCACAGTGCTGGATCAAGATTTTTTATCTCAATGCAGAGAATGCATTAAGGGAAAAACCTCCAACCTTTAAAACCACTTTAATGCACAGCCCAGCATACATGGTGCAGATGCCAGGAGCATGTATTGGGCCTTTGGTGGTGGAGCCACAACACTGTAATCCCTCGCAGTTACTCTCGGTGGGCGCAGGAAAGTGCCCTGCTGTGAAATATTATATCAAGAATTGCAATTACATGCCCCTGTTAAAAAGGGGAAGAAAACTTGGGCCTTTGGTGGTGGTGGTTGTGGTACCACAGCACTGTAAGCCCTCACAGTTACTCTTGGTGGGCGCAAGAAGGGGCCCTGCTGTGAAATATTATATCAAGAATTGCAATTACATGCCCCTGTTAAACAGGGGAAGAAAAATTGGGCCTTTGGTGGTAGTGCCACAACACTGTAAGCCCTCACAGTTACTCTTGGTGGGTGCAAGAACGGGCCCTGCTGTGAAATATTAGATCAAGAATTGTAATTACATGTCCCTGTTAAACAGGGGCAGAAAAAATGGGCCTTGGGCAGTGGTGGCAGTAGGATAGTCACTCAGCATAGGCAGTCTTCAAGGGATCCCACATCCATGGAAAATTCAATCAGTTACATCAGCATCAGATGCTTAATAGCTGCTGATCCAAGACTGATTCATTTTTATGAATGTGAGCCTATCAACGGAGTCTGTGGACAGGCACACTCTATGATCCGTTACAAACCCTCCAGCACCTGGTGGGCATGTCACAAATGAGGCGGTTGGTGGGCAGGTTGCATTCCCTTTGGATGTCAGCCAGCTGAGCATTGTATGACCGGCGGAAATTACCACAGACAAATTCAGGACGTGTGCCAAACATGGAACATGGGTCAAGTGTCCCTGTCGGTGGGTGGAGAGAAGGTTGGTGCCATTGTCGCATAAAACCATTTCTGTCTGAAGCTGGCGTGGCGTCATCCACCTCTGAGCCTGCCCCTGCAGAGCTGACAGAATCTCTGCCCCAGTGTGTCTCCTGTCCCCTAAGCAGACCAAATAAAGCACCGCATGGCATTTTTTTGCCTAAGTGCTTACGAAGCACCGCTGGTTCAGAGGACAAATCTGCAGAAGAGGCCATAGAGGAAGAAGAAGAGGGGGGGTGGAGGAGAGAGCTGTGTCAGAATCACCACTAGCATTTTGGAGGCGTGGTGGCGGAACAAGCTCCAACAATACTGAACCCTGTCCTGCATCCTTCCCAGCTGCCAGCAGAGTTACCCAGTACGCCGTGAAGGAAAGGTAACGTCCCTGCCCATGCCTGCTGGACCATGAGTCAGCAGTAATATGCACCTTATTGCTGACCGCCCTGTCCAACAAGGCCAAAACATTGCCTTCCACATGCCGGTAGAGAGCCTGAATGGCCTTCCGTGAAAAGAAATTGCATTTTGGAACCTGTCACTGAGGTACAGCACATTCCACAAATTCACGAAAGGGGGCAGAGTCTACCAGCTGAAAAGGCAGCAGTTGCAGTGCTAGCAATTTGGCCAAGCTAGCATTCAAACTCTGAGCATGTGGATGGCTGGGGCCGAATTAATTTTTATGGTTTAGCAACTAGGGTAGGGAAATTTGCCTGCTAAAATCAGATGGTGGTGTACTGCTAGCAGATTGGCTGCAAGTACTTGGGACACCTATTGGTATGCCTTCATTCCTCACAGTGCAGGTTTTTGAGAGGACTGGAAGTATAGTGGGGTTGGAGATCCCAGATGAGGAGCAAGGAATAGTCTGCCTTATTCTTTGATGTGGGTCTTTCAAGTGCTGTTGCCAATGGACTGCATGGGAGATTATCATATGTCTGGTCAAGCATGTGGTGCCGAAGCAGCTGCTGTTTTGGTCAAGCTTGATCCGCTTCAGACATAGGTTGCAAACAGCGATGGTGCAATCTGCTGCACACTTTTCAAAATCAGCGGGGAGTCAACAGTGCCCTGCACCTGCAGAGCTCTGCGGTGTGATGCAATAGGTTGGCTGCACTTAAGCTGTACTACGGCTGCACTGTATTGTGTACACCACCAGAAGTGTAGTAGCAACTGTACTACGGCTGCACTGTATTACAACTGCACTACGGCTGCACTGTATTGTGTACTGTGTACACCACCAGAAGAAACGGTACACCACGGAATGCACTGTAGATATAGGCTACACTGGATGCAGAGTATAATATATATATATATATATATATATATATATATATATATGTATATATATATATATATATATATATATATATATATATATATATATACATACACATATACACACGAGGCTGTGTGTATGTGTATATATATATATATATATATATATATATATATATGACGCCGGTTTGTTTACATGTGATCGCTCCTTCATTTGACAGAGCAATCACGTGGCCGCTGTCAGCGGCCATTTACCGTGATCCGTGATGTGCCTGGTCCTCTTGACCCGGCGGTCACGCATATTCCCGTGTGCGCGATTCTGGGTGGACATCAATGTACGCCCTCCCAGAGTTATCGAGCCGTACTGTAGCCATCATTCAGCTATAGTACGGTCGATAAGTGCTTAAGAAAAATAGCAAGTTTGAGATGTTGACTTCGCCTGAACATTCTCCAGATATCATTTCATTAAACATCTGTATGATGTGCTGGAAAATCAAGTCGGGCCCCACCTCGCAACATACAAGACTTAAAGGATATGCTACTGATGGTTCGCCATGCCTTGCCATGCCTTGGACTATCTGAAGAAAAACAATTTTTTTCTAAATTTTCAGTCTTTTTTTGTTTATTTAGAAGAAAAAAAACGCAGTGGTGATTAAATATCACCAAAATAAATTTCTATATTTGTGTGCAAATTATAAAAAAAAATCTTATCTCCCTCCTCCATTCATAGATATATGTATATTTTTTGTATACTTAGGCTTTAAATGTTTGGTTTTCGGTTTAGATATTCTTCATATCCACGACCTAGGGATAGCTTCAGCACAGCACAACACTAAAAGGGTGGTGGATCTGAGTGCAGGCAGGTCCACCAAAATATTCGCCCTCTGTCCCATTACCATGACAGCGTAGGCAGCTAAAAGGAATCAGACACCATTAACAACAGTCAAAAGCTTTGCATGTTAGATTAGACCAGGCAGGGGATTGTGAAATACCTCTAAGGACTCATTTAATTTTGTGTTGCCCTTTTAACGCCAATCCTCAGTGGATTGCTTTTCAGAGTGCATTTGACAGGCAACTGAGAGGAGATGTGTTGCCACCTCACCACCTGTTTTAACCCTGTAAATTCTGCACCACCATGCCACAATTGCATGTATTGCATGCGCTTTACGGTCTGGCTCCATTCACTCGATTGGATTGCGTTGAATTTGTCAGGGGGTAAAATTATTGCTGTGGCCACAAAGCAAAGCATCACAGCTGCACCATGTGTACCATCCCCTCTAGCTGCTATGTTTGGTTAATGAGGGCGGTCAGTGAGGTGGTAAAACCATGGCTCAACCTCCTGTACACAACATACCCTATATTGTCAAATGTATTCAGGCGCCTGCCTTTACATGCACATAAAATTTAATGGCATCCCAATTTTAGTTAGTCAGGTTCAATATTGAGTTGGGCCACCCTTTGCAGCTATAACAGCTTCAACTCTTCTGGGAAGGCTGTCCACAAGGTTTAGGAGTGTCTATGGCAGTGGTTCTCAACTCCTGTCCTCAGGACCCACTAACAGGCCAGATTTTAAGTATTACCTTGGTGAGATGCAGACTAGAATACTGCAATCCCTGAGCAGCAAATTATATCACCTGTGATGCATTTCAGTTATCTTGCAAACCTGGCCTGTTGGTGGGCCCTGAGGACTGGAGTTGAGAACCACTGGTCTATGGGAATCTTTGACCATTCTTACAGAAGCCCATTTGTGAGGTCAGGCACTGATGTTGGAGTGAAGGCCTGGCTCACAGTCTGCGCTCTAATTCATCCGCAAGGTGTTCTATCTGGTTGAGGTCAGGTCTCTGTGCAGGCCAGTCAAGTTCACCAAGCACCCCAAACTCATTCATCCATGTCTTTATGGACCTTGCTTTGTGCACTGGTCCAAATCATTTGGTGGAGGGGGGATTATGGTGTGGGGTTGTTTTTCAGGGGCGGGGCTTGGCTCCTTAGTTCCAGTGATAGGAACTCTTAAGGCATCAGCATACCAAGACATTTTGGATAATTTCATGATCCCAACCTTGTGGTAACAGTTTTAGGATGGCCCCTTCCTGTTCAAACATGACTGCTGACCAGTGCACAAAGCAAGGTCCATAAAGACATGGATGAGCGAGTTTGAGGTGGAGGAACTTGACTGGTCTGACCTTAATCCAATAGAACACTTTTGGGATGAATTACGGTAGTCCCATTACTTTTTACAATATGGTGTAATAACAACCCCCAGAAGCAAGCATAAACTAGGCCTAACGTGTAACTAAACCCAAGAACAAAATGTAACAATACTGCAGTGTACCAGTCTTTGGATGTGATGGCTCCATTTGTTTTCTTTTTACAGTTTTTTTTCCTGATTATAACCTGGTGATCCTACCAGTATGGAGAAGCAGTATTGTCAATCTAGCAAAGGAAGTATGCAAGTACTTACACTTATGCCGCGTACACACGACCGCTTTTCTCGACGAGAAAAACTGCATTTTTTTTTTTCGCCGAGAAAAACGATCGTCTGTGGGCTTTATGTCGTTTTTCTCGTCTAGAAAAACGGCATAAAAAACGACGAGAAAATTTAGAACATGTTCTAAATTTTCTCATCGTTTTTTCCAGCATTTTTTTCCCACAACGGTCGACAGACGGTCGTTTTTCTCGTCAAGAGAAAAAATGACGGGAAAAACGACCGTGTGTAGGGAACCAAGCGGTTCCCTCGTTTTTCCTGTCATTATTCACGGCGGTTTTTTAACCGCCGTGAATAATGATCGTGTGTACACGGCATTAAGGTTACAAAGAGGTTTTAAGTGGGCTTAAAGATGAGACCATAGTGCAACGTCTGCTTTAAGCTGGTGTAGCTGCATTGCTTCGAGCCAGACGTTTATTTCTTCTTTTTTAAATTGTACGCCCAGAGTGTAGGCTTCTCATTACACAATGGATGGCAATCTTATGTCCATTCCTGTGTGAAATTAAAACATCCCCCTTCATAGTAGCTAGGGAAAGAGCTACATGTGTTGCTATCAAACTCTATTTTATTCAGCCTCACCAACACTTGTAATCCAATTCACACCAGCACAGTTGAATTATGCCCTCAACTAACACATTTGTTGAAGACTGAGGATAGCAATCTGACACATTGATCTCTCCTATTGCTATCTGCCAACAATTTTCTGCTTTGTAATAGTCTGCTCAACCCAAAAGTGAGTTAAAAGTTCATCTATGAAATTTCTGTTCTTCTATCTAGACAATCAATATTTCTTTTTGTAGAGGTGATGGTAAGGCCCTGGTCACTCAAAAGTTGCAGTAGGATTAGGTTGTTTTATTATTTGTTTAATAATAAATTAAAACAGCCAAAGCAGCAGTAAAAAAAAGTTTATAGTCTTTTAATGCTATATGGTTTGTATTAGCTTAAAGTTGATCATTTGATCAAAGCATACATATGATATCAAAGCTTTATTTCTAATATATATATATATATATATATATATATATATATATATATATATATATATTTATGGTCGTGGCCCTCTGACCGAGAGAGATGTGGATCACATAAACACGCGACAAGACTTACAACATAAATAGACCTGAATTGTGCCTTGGTGGTCTGGTCAGTATGCCAAGAAAAGGGGGCAAAAGACTCAGATAGGGAAATAGCTTTTATTGATTTCTTGTATTTATTGAGCCAGCTTGGTAGAGGCTTGTGCCATTTCTTTCTTAGGATTTGGGATGTATGTGGCAAAACAAGCAGACTTCCATTGGCCTAGTTTCTTGATTACGTGGTCTGGTACTCCCTGTTGGGAGGCAGCTGAGGCTGCTCTAATTCTGAAGGAATGTCCAGAGAACTGACTGGGGTTTGAAGCCCAAGTTGCTTAGGAGGATTCTGACATGCTTGACAAATTGGCTGCCACTCAGGGAGCTGGTTTAGAAAGGGTAGCAACATGCTACCATCAGATTGGCTGGGTAGTTGGAGCAGTAGTCGGTCGAGCACCGTCGCTGGGCGTCAGGCGTTGTTATTCTGAAACAGGTTGATGTCACCCCGGGGCTGGTTTGTTGCGTTTGCAGACTGTGAGAGTGTAGTGGTTCGAAAGCGAGTCGGGTGGCGTCGGAGCAGTGTCTGACTGCCGAAGCCGCTGACTGTAAATTCACTAGGTCGTAGGAAACCGTAGAAGGCCTGGTAGATGGCTGTTTGGATGACTAGGCTGGGCAAAGCCCCAAACGGAGAAAGAGTAAGGATTTCAGACATGTCCCTAAAGAGGGCACTCTTGAAAGGTAGGCGCTTGCCTCTGACTATGGGTTGGTGCTTCTGAATGCCCTGTAGGAGGGACTTGACTGCATGGGCTCGAGAATACTGACGGTTTACTGAGGTCCTGCAAGGACAGGAAATGCTGGACGCCATCTAGGTATAGCGTGATAGTATTGTGAGAAAGGGTCAGCTGTGTGTGGCAATACGATATGAAGGCTAGGACGTGTCTAACTTTTTTTTTTGCTGCTCCGGGGCAAGGGGCCAAAAATTTGCGGTTAGTGTTTCAAGCAGTGTGATAGGCCTTCAGTGTGTTGCGTGCCAAGGAGTGGTTAATAAGCTGGGTTGCGTTGGCGAGATGCGACTTCAGTTCATCGTCAGCAATGACCAGGGTGGGACAGGGATAGTTGTTGGGTCGGCTCCAGGCTCTTGCTTGAAAAAACAAAGTAAGGTTGGAACGGGACAGCGCATCAGCTGCGATTTTGCATTTGCCTGGAATATGTCTACAGAAGATATTAAACTGGTGATGGAGTGACAGCTACGCGAGCCTGCGCAGGAAGGACGTGATGGGCAGTGATTTAGATCTACCTTAATTGATGATGTCGGCTGTGGCCTGATTGTCCATGGTGAAGAACACGGTCTGTCCTGTTGAAGTGTGGCCCCAGACCTTGGCAGCTGCCACGATGGGGTACAGCACGAAGAGTGATGAGGACTGGGTGAAGCAGAAATTTAAAAGAATTTCTGGGGGCCAAGGTTTGGTGGCTTGGCTGACACTGCCGGGATGAACATTGAAATGCTGTTCTATCAGGTGGGGAAGTTGTCCCACATAGCTAAGTCTGCTCCTTATGCTTGGTCTAGTTTGAGAACGTGGACTGGATTTTGCATTGGTGTGAGAAAATCAAGACAATACACAGGTGCTCAACAAGACGATATACGTGCATTCGCAGACCAACGTGCACTCGCTGGTGCCGCATGGAAACCTGAACTAACCTCAGAGAGAAAGACAGAGAAGGGTAAGTGGCCCGCGTGCCACTGGAGATGAATGGCCAACTGGGTGCCGCTGCGTGTTTGTGTGGCTGATTGTTTGTCACTGAGGTGTGTTTGCAAGTTAGTTTGTATGCGGGTTTGCACATAGGTGCGTGCCGCAAAGTGTTTTATACTACTGGAGACAATTTTGCGTGGCTGCAAGGGTGTCAGTGTGTGTCAGGTGGTTGTAGGGGCCTCGATGAGTATGAAGGTTTGTTTTCTGAGATGACATTGTGTGGTTGTAAGGGTCTCGGTCTGGTTTGCTGAACCAATATTACATGGTTGCAAGGGTCTCGATGAGTATGACGTTTTTTTTATGATGAAATTGCATGGTTGCATAGGTCTCGCCGAGTGAGGGGTTGCTGAGATGACATTGCGTTTTCCAATGGTCTCAAATGAGTCAGGCTGCTGAGACGACTTTGTATGGCTGCAAGAGTCTGAACGGGTGTCAGGTTGCTTAGACGATATTGCGTTTTGTAATGGTCTCAAATGAGTGTCAGGTTGCTGAAACGACTTTGTATGGCTGCAAGGGTCTGAACCGGTGTCAGGTTGCTGAGCCGATATTGCTTTTTGCAATGGTTTCAAATGAGTTTCAGGCTGCTAAGACGACTTTGTATGGCTGCAAGATCTGAACGGGTGTCAGGTTGCTGAGACGAGATTGTGTGGTTGCAAAGGTCTAGATGAGTGTGAGGTAGCTGAGATGATATTACGTTTTGCAAGGGTCTCAAATGAGTGTCAAGCTGCTGAGACAATACTCCCTGACTTTTTTTTTTTTTTTTTGTTAAAATGAAAACGACTGTAAATGAAACGCTGGTAAACGCGAGTTACCGTGTCTGGCAGCGTTTACAAACTGTTGCAGGCATTGGCGTTTCGAATGCCTCTGAACATCCGTCTGAACCCATTTTTTTTTCAGAAAGGTTTCTAAACTCAACTGCCTAGAAACGACTATAAACGATCCTCTGTACATGCACTGTACTGATAAGATAACATAGAGGAGAGATCGGGGATCCCGTGTACATGTACTGATAAGATAACATAGAGGAGAGATCGGGGATCCCGTGTACATGTACTGATAAGATAACATAGAGGAGAGCTCAGGGGCAGCTGAAAAACACCCAACTGTTCCTAAACGTCCGTTTACCAATAGCAGTGTACATGAGGCCTAAAACGATTTGTCTGGCTGCAAGGGTCTCAATGAATGTCAGGTTGCTAGGTCGAGACTGCATGGTCACAAAGGTCTTGACGAGTGGGAGGTTGCTCGAGACAGTATTGCGTGGTTGTAAGGGTCTCGATGAGTGTGGGGCTGCTGAGATGGTATTGCGTTTACAAGGGTCTCAACAAGGGTGTCAGGCTGCTGAGACGATTTTGCGTGGTTGCAAGGGTCTCAACAGGTGTCAGGTTGCTGGGCCGAGATTGCGTGGTGACAAAAGGGGCATTTATTTATTGTTATACATATATATATATATATATATATACATACACACACACACACACACACATATATTTTTTTTTGACAAGTGAGAGGTTGCTAAAACAATGTTGCGTTTTGCAAGGGTCTTAACCAGGTTGTCAGGCTGCTGAGATGATTTGCATGGTTGCAAGGGTCTTAACAGGTGTCCGGTTGCTAGGCTGAGTTTGCGTGGTGGCAAAGGTTTTTTTTTTTTGTTTTTTTGTTTTTTGCGTTTTGCAAGGGTCTTAACCAGGGTGTCAGGCTGCTGAGATGATTTGCATGGTTGCAAGGGTCTTAACAGGTGTCCGGTTGCTAGGCTGAGTTTGCGTGGTGGCAAAGGTTTTTTTTTTTTTTTTTTTTGTTTTTTGCGTTTTGCAAGGGTCTTAACCAGGGTGTCAGGCTGCTGAGATGATTTGCATGGTTGCATGGATCTCAACAGGTGTGATGAGTGTGGGGCTGCTGAGACGGTATTGCGTTTGCAAGGGTCTCAACAAGGGTGTCAGGCTGCTGAGACGATTTTGCGTGGTTGCAAGAGTCTCAACAGGTGTCAGGTTGCTGGGCCGAGATTGCGTGGTGACAAAGGGGGTATTTATTTATTGTTATATATATATATATATATTTATTTATTTTTTTGACAAGTGAGAGGTTGCTAAAACAATGTTGCGTTTTGCAAGGGTCTTAACAAGGGTGTCAGGCTGCTGAGATGATTTGCATGGTTGCAAGGGTCTCAACAGGTGTCAGGTTGCTGGGCAGAGATTGCATGGTGACAAAGGGGGTATTTATCTATTTTTTATATATATATATATATATATATATATATATATATATATTTTTTTTTCATTGAGTGAGAAGTAGCTGAGACGATATAGCGTTTTGCAGGGGTCTCAACAAGAGTGACAGGCTGCTGAGACGGTTTTGCATGGCTGCAAGGGTCTCAATTAATGAGAATTGGGTTACTGAGAAGGGATAGAAACACCTGGTTTGTTTGGCGGTTTACCATACCCTTAAGCGAGCAGTATAAGGACAACGTCCGTTTGATTTGTAGGTTCCATAGGGGCCACTAACGAACGATATGGGAGACAACGAATGGTAACGAATTGATAGGACATAAAGAATGTAATAACAAATCTTACTTGCGACAGTGGGCCATGCGAGTGAGTTCGCGGCGGACTGTGGCTGGAGTGAAACATATCGGGAAGGTGTAGCGTGATGCCGTGCATGAGGCAAAACAACAAGGTTTGGTGTAGAAAATAGAACGCGAAAAGTGCGTACGAATAATTCGTAAGCTCCACTGCGGGAACCGAAAATATGGTACGGGCGACACCACGAGTGGCCACGAATTTTGACATGACAAACAAGGTAACGAATCCTACCTGGGACAGTGATCGTGCGACTGGGTTTCGCTTTGGACTGGAGCAGTTGTGCAACACATCCGAAGAGTGTGGAGTGGCACCATGCATGACGCACAGAAAATAACTGGTTTGGTAAATAAATGAGAGAGAAGAACCGTGTACAAACGATTCGTAAGTTCCGCTGTAGGAACTAAAACACACAGCATAGGGAAAACAATGAATGACATGGTAGAAAGTATGCAACGTATCTGATACAAATCGGTTGTAAAGAGAAATGACTCTGATACGAATCGGTGTAAAATGTATGAAATGAATCTGATACGAATTGGTTGTAGAGTGAGAGAGAAGAACCACCCATCCCCCCAGGCTAATCAACTGCAGACAAGGCACTAGGTGGGTCTAATTACCACCTCAATCTGCCAAAGAACCCATACAAACGATACATGCTAATCTCCAAATGGATGAGACGGCAACCCCATCCATGGACAGTGAACTTTATAACCAGTGAAGCCTATGGCAGGTGATATCGGACAACGACCGACAGTGGCTCGGAGGCTTGGATTTACAAATGAAGCGTATGTTTGGCAAAAGGAACTTGCGAATGTACAACGCCTGTGCCGAATGATGCTGGGACATGAGCAGAAATAACTTGGAGGCAGTTTTTTTACGAAAGGGATACAGGACAGAAAGCATAACGAATTGCAAGATTGCACATAATAGGAAAAGGTTTGAATACTACCTGCGACAGTGAGCGGGAACCGCCGATGAAGACCACGAATGAAGAAGCCGCAATACACTTGCAATTGAATGTGCAGACTCACGAACATGAGGTGAGCTGGGAAGAGTCGGCCCAGTGACGTGTAGTACCGCACACTGAACCGACAAAGAGCATGGGTGAGTGGGCGGCTTAACCACTTGTCTACCGCCCGCCGTCAAATGACGGCGGGCGGAAGACTCTCTCGTTCTGACAGGACGTCATATGACGTCCTGCCTTTAAAAGCAGCTAGGGGGCGCGCGCTATAAATCTATCCCCTATTTTGTAGATGCTATAACTTTTGCGCAAACCAATCAATATACGCTTATTGCGATTTTTTTCTTTTTACCAAAAATATGTAGAAGAATACGTATCGGCCTAAACTGAGAAAAATTTAATTTTTTTTTTTTTTTTTTTAATGGATATTTATTGTAGCAAAAAGTTAAAAATATTGTGTTTTTTTTCAAACTGGACGCTCCTCTTTTGTTTATCGCACAAAAAATAAAAACGCAGAGGTGATCAAGTACCACCAAAAGAAAGCTCTATTTGTGGGAAAAAAAGGACACAAATTTTGTTTGGGAGCCACGTCGCATGACCGCGCAATTGTCATTCAAAGTGTGACAGCGCTGAAAGCTGAAAAATGGCTTGGGCAGGAAGGGGGTTTTCATGCCTGGTAGGCAGGTGATTAAATACCTTCCGGGCTCCTGCCATAAACTCAGGCCACCATACTGGCCTTCTTATATATATCGATAGTTTGTATATACAAAAGAATAGTCATATTTGCTATACTGTACATCAGGGGTGCCCAACCAGTGGCGCGGGGGCCACATGTGGCCCATGGAGCCCTCTGATGTGGCCCGTGACCTCCTGCTCTGGGATTAGAAGGAGGGAAGGTCTGGACAGCCAGAGTGCGGCTGTCCAGACCTTCCCTCTTCTAATTGCTATATGCTTAGCCTGCACCTGATGCTTCCACCTTGAGGAGAGTGCCATTTCCACACATCCACCTGGAGCGGTGATCCCTTCCCCTCCTGCTCTGGGATGGCGGGTTGGCGAGCCTAGATCGTGGGTTGCCAACCCACTATCGCAGAGCATCAGTGTTGTGAATGAAGCCAGCGGTAGAGGAAGCAAGCGGCTGCAGAGGCACATAAGGCGATGCTTCCTGTATGGTGCCGGCTCCTGTCACAGGCAGACTGATACCAAATGCACTCTGCCTGGGACAGCAACAGCTGGCGATACCTGAATGGAAGACTGTTATTAAAAGTTAGTTTATTACTAAAATCACAATGCATATATATGGACATACTGCATCTGTTTTGCAGTGGTTACTGGGCTACTTTCAAACTGATCCGCAGGTGCAGCGCCGAACACCTGCGGGTTACCTGCACTTAGCCATAGACTTCTGTTATTACCTGCGGGTTTGGTGCACTTTCAGAAAGTGCACTACACCTGCAGGATATAATAGAAGCCTATGTTAAAGTGCAGCTAGCCCGCAGGAAAGCCACAGGTGCACTGCATACTTGGTGTGGGTAAACCACAGTGCATCAGTTTGAAAGCAGCCTTAGGCCCCTTTGACACGATCGGACCCTCCTTTCACCTCTATGGAGCCACAGATGTAAACGGACTTGTGGCCGTTTACACCCACCTACCTCTAATCTGATCTGCTAAAAAAAAAAACAGAAGGGAGGATCCGTCCCCTTCCATCTGGGCAGATCAGATCAGGAGTCCATAGAGTAGAGCAGGCTGTGTCGGTGTTCACTCTGCATATGCAGAGTGGACATGGAGCTGTCATCCGCACGCTACACTTATTGTGGTCCGCAATCGGTTACCAAGTCACTTAAAAAGATTGTAAACGCTTTACAAAAAAAAAAGAAAAAAACCCTGCAAGACAAAGGCACAATGAGCGAGTATGCATCGCATACTCGCTCATTATGAAATATATACCTTTAGAACAAAGCTCCCGCAGCGGCGCCTGCACAACCGCTGAGACAGCTGTCACGGCACGGGCTAAAATACAGCCCATTAATTGTAAGGCGCAAAAACAAGCGCCGTGTATTCTTCAGTAAAAATAAAATACTAAATCATTTATTTATGGTCAGTAATATACGCCTCACTTGTGCACATAATAGGATTTTTATAACAGCTTACCTGTAAAATCCTTTTCTTGGAGTACATCACGGGACACAGAGCGACATAGTCATTACTAATGGGTTATATAGATACCGTCAGGTGCTGGCACTGGCAACTTCCAAAACCGGAAGTACCCTCCCCTATATAAGCCCCTCCCATCCGGGAGCACCTCAGTTTTGTAGCAAAGCAATAAGTGTCCCCAAAGAGGGGCGGGAGCTCTGTGTCCCGTGATGTACTCCAAGAAAAGGATTTTACAGGTAAGCTGTTATAAAAATCCTATTTTCTTTCTCGTACATCACGGGACACAGAGCGACATAGTCATTACTAATGGGATGTCCTAAAGCAATGCCAAATGAGGGGGGGGATACACCATATATAAGCTGAGCGCTATCAGACATGAGGATCTTTTGCGGCCTGCAACACACTGCGCCCAAAGGCGACATCCTCCTGACTTCTAACGTCCACCTGGTAGAACCTAGTAAACGTGTGTACTGAAGACCATGTTGCGGCCTTACAGATTTGAGCCAGGGAGGCCTGGTGATGCACTGCCCATGAAGTTCCAACTGCTCTCGTGGAGTGCGCTCTAACTTTGAACGGAGGCGGTCTCCTTCTCAAGCCATAAGCTTGCATAATGACCTGTCGAATCCACTTGGCTAAAGTAGATTTTGACGCTGCCTGACCCTTTCTGGGGCCTTCCGGCAGAATAAACAAAGTATCCGTTCTGCGAATCTGAGCAGTGGCTTTTAGATAAGCTTTAACTGCTCTTACTACATCCAAAGAATGAAATAACTTTTCCTCTACCGAAGTAGGTTTGGGGAAAAAAGAAGGAAGAACCACATCTTGGTTCAGATGAAACCTTGATACCACCTTAGGAAGAAAGGCTGGATGAGGACGTAACACTACTCTGTCCTTATGGACAACCAGATATGGCTCCTTACAGGACAAGGCGGCTAATTCCGACACTCTTTTAGCCGAACAAATGGCTACTAGAAAAATCAATTTCCTGGTGAGAAGCACCAAGGAAATATGCTGTAATGGTTCAAATGGTTGTTTCTGTAGAACTGACAGAACCAAGTTTAGATCCCATGGACATATGGGAATATTAACCGGAGGACTAATACGCATCACTCCTTGTATAAAGGCTTTGACTAGTGAATGCGAAGCCAAGGGCCTTTGAAAAAATATTGACAAGGCCGAAATCTGACCCTTGATAGTACTCAAGGCAAGCTTCCTATCTACAGCCCATTGTAGGAAGTCCAGAATCCTACCTATTACGTATTTACGTGGATGCCATTTTCTGGCCTCACACCAGGCGATGTACGCCTTCCAGATTCTATAGTAGATCTGCCTGGATACCGGTTTCCTGGCATTGATCATGGTAGACACCACAGCATTAGAGAGCCCTCTCTTTTTTAGAATGTGGGCTTCAATAGCCAGGCCGTCAAACCTAGGGCTGGTAAGGAAGGGTGGTATATCGGTCCCTGCGAAAGCAGGTCCGGACGATGTGGGAGGGTCCAAGGACTCCCCACAGACATTTTTACAATCTCCGCGTACCATGCTCTTCGGGGCCACGCTGGAGCCACCAGAATCACTGGTTTCTTTTCTACCCTGATTCTGCGGAGTAATCGAGGTAACAATTGTGGCGGTGGGAATGCATATATCAGCTTGAACTGATCCCAAGGGAACACTAGGGCATCCGAGCCGCAAGCTAGGGGATCCCTTGTCCAAGAGACAAACCTGTCCACTTTTGTGTTGAATCTGGATGCTAGAAGATCTACATCCGGTGTTCCCCACCGCTGACATATTGTCCGGAAAACCTCGGGATGAAGGGACCATTCCCCTGGGCATAATTGTTGGCGACTTAGAAAGTCCGCCTTCCAATTCTCCACTCCTGGAATGAATACCGCAGATATGGCTGGGACATATTTTTCTGCCCATCTCAGGATGTAATTTACTTCCCTTTGGGCTGCACGACTCCTGGTGCCCCCCTGATGATTGATATATGCTACTGCTGTGGCATTGTCTGATTGAATTCTGACAGGGGACCCTTGGAGTTTGGATGTCCATGTTACTAGGGCATACCGGGCTGCTCGTATCTCTAAGAGATTGATGGGCAGGGCCTTTTCTGCATCCGACCATCTGCCCTGGAGAGACTATTGCTCCAGTACTGCTCCCCAGCCTATAAGGCTGGCATCTGTAGTGACCACCTTCCAAGAAATCGGACTGAAGGATTTCCTTTTTTCCAGATTCTGGGGAACCAACCACCAACGGAGGCTCTTGCGAACGGAAGGGGACAAGGACATTGTAAGTCTAGGGCCTGAACTTTTTTGTTCCAGGCTGACAGTATGGCCCCTTGCAAATTCCTTGAATGGAATTGACCGTAGGGTACTGCTTCGAATGATGCCACCATTTTTCCCAGCAGCCTCATATACAGGCGTATGGACGGCTGGCTTTTTTGTACCCACTAAGTGGATCAAATCTTTCAAAGACAACACCTTTCCTCGAGGCAAGAATATTTTTCTCTGGCCTGAATCCAACCTTAGCCCCAAGTATTCCAGACTTTTGACTGGTTTTTAGGGCTGACTTGTCTCGGTTGATAATCCAACCGTGAGATTCCAGATACTTGATTGTCTTGTGAACGACCACGTCTAGTTTTTTCACTGAGTGGTCTATCAGCAATAAGTCATCCAGATATGCCATTATCATTACACCTTGTGTTCTTAGATTGGCCAATAAAGGGCCAGAATTTTTGTAAACACTCGTGGTGCTGTGGCCAAACCGAAGGGTAAGGCTCTGAACTGAAAATGGCGCCCTTCTACTGCAAAGCGTAGAAATTTTTGGTGGACTGGAAAGATGGGAATGTGCAAATAAGCATCTTTGATGTCGATCGCGGCTAACCAATCCTCCCCTTGTAGGGCAGTGGCCACCGATCGGATCGACTCCATCGGAAAGTCCTGATATACAGGAATTTGTATAGCCCTTTTAGAATTAATATGGGCCTCCCGTCCGCGTTTGCTTCGGGACTGTAAAGAGGTTTGAGTAAAACCCGAACCCTCATTCTTCCAGGGGAACCTCCATAATTACTCCTTGGAGCAATAGTTGTTCTAGTGCCAACAGGAGGGACTCTCTCTTCCGGGGATCCCTTGGCACGTTTGACCTCAAAAATGGGAAGGAGGAGAGTCTTTTAACTCCAAACTGTATCCCAAACCTACTGCGGAGAGCACCTATCTGTCTTGATCGTGTCCCGCCAGGTCTCTTGCGAACAACTGGAGTCCTCCCCCCACCCGACTGAGTGGGGGCTTCAATGAATTTAACTTTGGGGGAGGTTTTGTACCTCCCCTGACCCAGGGTTTCTCATTACCCTGCTACTGTCCCTGTTTTTTACCCCCGGGATTTGACCGAGGAGGCCGTCGGAACTGTTACACAGCCGATGGCCCAGGGACTGGAGAAGCAGGCCTCTCAAAGAGGGACCTCTAACTCTGTTTTTAAACGGCAAGAGCGTATTTTTACCGCTGGAAATTTTCTGGATATATTTGTCCAGGTTTTCCCTGAATAAGCGTTCACCATGAAACGGGACGCTAACCAGCCATTTTTTAGCTTCAGCAGACCAGTTTTTGAGCCATAGGAGCCTACGCATATGTACTATAGACAGCGTAAGGCGGGAGGCCTGATGGACTGAATCCTCTATGGCGTCAACCGCAAAGCCTAAGGCTCTAGGTAGATCAGCTAGGGCAAAGCCTGCTGATCTGTCAAGTCCCTCAAGACCTGTTTCAACTGATCCTTCACTGCTTAGCAGACCCCAATAGCTGCTACTGCTGGTTGTATCACCAAGCAGATTTTCATAAGGACTCCAATCTTTTATCTATTGGGTTCTTGAACATTTGGACATTATCCACTGGACATGTCAGTGATTTATACATACAAGAGATGGCTGCGTCCACTGTAGGGACCTTCCATTTTTTTTTTTTGATGAACTTATCCTCCATGGGATAGACCACCGGAAATCTCTTGGGGGAATAAATATTTTCTCAGGACGTTCCCAATCCTGGTAAATGAGCCCTTTCAGTAAAGGGTGAAGTGGAAAAAAACAAACAGTCTGGGGGCTTCCAGCGACCCCAACGAGGATACAGTAGTGGTTGATGGTTCCGCAAGGTGCATTTTTAAATGCTGATCGGACCATGTTAGTCAGAGACTGAACCCATAATCTTTCAGCTTGAGATGCTGAGAAAAGGTTCCCCCACTGTTGATTCCTCTATAACAGAATCAACCTCATCCTGATCCCCTTCAGGCAGGTTGATCCCTGTATGGGACTGTTGCTCTGCTAACAGGCACTCTGAAGGAGGAGACGGAGATCGGGCGTGCTTTCCCTGACAGGGAGGCAGCCTCTCTAATCCTCCCAGAGCTGAGGAAAAAACCTCCTCTGTTACATACACAGGAGCAGGTGAACTGAGGACAGCCACAGTACCAAGTACCCCTGCGGGGTCTCTACGGTCACTTACCTCTGAACTTCAGGGGAGACTGGTGCAGCAGAAGTATGCCCAAGATCCTCCGAGCCCGATGAGACCCCCTTCGCTTCCTGGAAGATTCAGTTCCGGAGCTTCTGGACGGCATATTCCTAAGCCTAAAGCTGAGGTATTCCAGCCGTAATACACCACTTTTACTGAGAATAGTCTAGCACAATTGCTGCTATATCACAGTTGGTGTCTACTAATGTGCCTTTCTAGGGGATGCCTGTATCAACCGCTTGCTGTATGCCTTTAAATGTTGCCAGCTCTGTCTCTGTACTTCATAGCCAGCTCACTACAATATTGTGGTTTTTTTAAACTGCTGGGACGCCCGCACATGCGCAGAAGCGCTGCGGCGCGCACAGAGCGTCATCCCCCAGGCTCCGCCCCCTTTCCCGGCTCACCTCTATATATAGAGGCGCGTGCACGCGCACGCGCGCGGCCACGTGCGCCTTCGGCGCTAATTTCAAATTATGGTAACAAGGGACAGGAGCCAGGGCCCCTCTTTGCCGCAGGCCGGGGGATGGACGAGCACTGCAACATGGCAGAGGAAGCAGTTTCCTATAAGAGAACTCACCATCTGCCTGGACTTTGCTCTGCTGAGAAGAAGCTAGTCCACATGACAAGAAAACATTCCACAGCGGCCTCTAGTGGACAAACACAGGTACCGCAGTCTAATATATTAAATATATATAAAAAAAAATTTTATTTATTTTTTTCTTGACCACCATTAAAAATTATTACATTTTTTTAGTAGTTACAGGCATGCACAGAATTTTGCGGGAATACCATTAGGTAACAGACAGAAAGACAAATTAGGCTTGGGGGTCCCCCAATAGAACCAAGTTCCTGGGGGCCCCCACTTACCTGTTCCCCGCCGCAGGACTTTGTTTGGTCCACAAAAGCCCAAACTTCACCTATCACGGCAGGCATTGTAATCAAACCTTCAGGGACCGGGTTCCCAAGGATTCCACTCCCCTGGACCTGTATAGCACCCTGCACAGAAAACATCTTGGTCGTGGGTATGACCAGAGCTCTGGATCCCAGGGTCCAGCTCTCCTAAGAGAAGCATTACAGGCAAAACCTTGCTCTTCTCTGCAAGGCCCGGGTACCGACCGTTTAGCTATGAAGCTTTTTTGGTCGGATCCGGAATAGCTTACTGAGGCCCAAAAGAACCTGTACGCAAGCTCAGTGAAAAACACATGTTTCTTCTTGGCCAACACCTTAGACACTGGCAAAAAACTGAGGTGCTCCCGGATGGGAGGGGCTTATATAGGGGAGGGTACTTCCGGTTTTGGAAGTTGCCAGTGCCAGCACCTGACGGTATCTATATAACCCATTAGTAATGACTATGTCGCTCTGTGTCCCGTGATGTACGAGAAAGAAACAGGCATTACCATATTGTTAACGCGAGAATAATATTACGTGCATGCGCGCAAAGATGCGCTGAATTGCACATACGCATATGTGCAAAAATACATGCCAAAAAAAAATGTATTGTGTGCAAGAGGTCTTAGAATAAAGCAGGGAAGGCAAACTGCATATGCCTCCTTTTTTAGTTCTCGGGAGGCAAACAATAGCGCTCAGACAAGGATTCTAAGCAGTCCAATTTTTATTTCCCCCACTGGCATTGTGCATTATAGATATTGGACTGTTGTCTGATCTGGACTGTCACTCAGTTTTTATGGGCAGAACTGTAAGGGTTATTTGTAGAGACTGTAGAGTACAAAAGTGTAATATTTAATCTTTTTTTGCTATTGGTGTTTTGTACTCAATTAGTATATTATAAGGTAATCTAATACTATTTATAACAGCAAATTGCTCTATTTTACACACTACTTGCATAAGTTGCTGTTCTTCAGGAAAAAAAATGTGGACCTATATTCCCTCAAACGCAAAGGTAACAATTCTTTCTCGAATAATAAAATAAAGCTGGAAGACTGAACCACAAAGGGGCCTTTGAGGACATTGCACAGAACGTCCCGCTCCACAGATCTCATTTAATAAGCGGCTGAAAGCAAATCAGTAACAGGCCCTAGAGATATCTACAAGACACACACTGTACAATAATGAGCTACTGTGCAAACCATTTCATTTTCACTTGTCCCTTCTTGTCACTCGTCCCTCTGTATCCTCTGTCACTCCTGCTTTACCTGAGAAAAGTGACACTCCAGAGAATATCAGTGCTTTGTGTTCCACAATCCAAAGATCACACAAGAGATCTTACAAAACTGCTTGAAAGGGTTTCACCTGGTGAACAACTGAAATGGCTTAATTATCCCCGACTCATGTCTCTTGTTGTGAAGTATTGTGCTATGGCGACATGTACAAGAAAAACAAGTTCACTCCACTGGAGAGTTTAACACCGTGAAATTTTACAACAAAGCCAAGGTAAAAAGCCGCCATATATCATAACGGATATAACTTGCAGGTATGGAATTGATCACCTGGGACACTCGTTTTTAACAGACCTAATTTGGTGTTCGCTATCTAAATTTAAAGGAGGTTAAAAAATATGCATGTTCTTTTAGGGGTTGTCAGCATCTGTGTGTTTTTCTGCAGCACGATGCACATTTTACCCTAGGAAAAACACATATTTTTTTTCTATGTGACCTGTCTATAGGTGCAGTAACATGAATATAACACTGACAGGGGTGCTAAAGGCCCCATGCACACTGCCCATTTAGTCTTGGTGCAAGAGGCTCTGGCATTTAGGTGGGGGGAGAAGGGCATAAGTGCACCATCCAGCCCCACCACCCACAGCCTCTTAAACTTTGAAAGGTTGACAGCTGGTGCCCCTGGATTGGGCACCTAATGTGTAGAGTTTATGCCCATAGACAACTGCAGAAAACACAGACTGCTTGAGTTCTGCACATTTTTCCCTGAGGGCATACTGCTCTACCAGCCACACAAATGTCAGAACCTCAGAACCTGTGCTCTCCACTCCACTAAATGCCCAAGTGTACATGAGGCTTAAAACAGCCCGGTTTTATTAAATTGTGTAGTGCTACCCCTGTTGGTTGGGATGGGTCCTCTGTTCTTTGTCTCAACCTCTTTAAGAACTTCAGCCCCTCTGACACACCAGGTTTAGTGTACAAAGCATGCAATATTGCAGAAAATCACCAAAAGTGATACTTAGTACCCAGTAGTAGTACTATATTAGAGCAAACATCCACTGAACCAGTTAGTAAAGGCAAACTTAATATATTGTCACCTGATATGGTTGGTAAAGAAGTAGGCATAGAAATGGATTACAATAGTAATAATGCAATTCAGCATACAGGGTGATTAGTAATAAGGACTAGGCATGAGATAACACTTGGCATCCAGATCAGCATAAACCCAAAGCTCAGTAGTGAGCAGAAATAAAGCTTGATTTACAAAACACAGGAAGAACAGTCCTTTTTGTTGTCCTTCTGCTGGCTATCGTTGGAGCCCTTTAAGAAGTGTCGGTGCACTTAACAACAAACAAACACAGTGGAGCATTGCTAAGTGACGTGTAAAAGGACACCCTTATTATTGCCAAATGCAAACTCACATGCCACATAATGTAATGCACTTTTCATAAATCATAAGTAGGAATCTATCCACCCAGGGAGTCTCTCTCAGTAACAGTCAGCAGAAATGTCATCAGCAACCCAGAAGCAGTGATCCCAAAAGTCTGTAAAAACCACACTGGAACGCGGATCCGGAAGTGACGTTACAAGGGCGGGCTGGTTGTAGAGATCATTCCCGTCTCTGGTGGAGCTGCCTATACAAGCGCACAGTCTATTGAATCGTCTCTTACAAACTCTCAATGGTCTGGTCTGACTCCATTCATTGTGGATTAGCTGCCTCTACCGCCACATATGGATTAACTAACA
Organism: Rana muscosa; assembly: GCA_029206835.1. NCBI lineage: Eukaryota > Metazoa > Chordata > Amphibia > Anura > Ranidae > Rana > Rana muscosa. The sequence goes on from CM055116.1 coordinate 943,111,824, forward strand.
CCAGATGAGGTGAGCAGTAGGACCCAGTGGAGCTGTTGATGGTGCGGACTACACACAGCAGGAAACAGGTTGCAATGGAAAGTGCTGTAGGCTGGATACAGCAAGTAGGTATTGCAGGCAAGTACTGCAGGTAGGCACCAGAGTGGATCACAACAGACAGGAAAAGGCAGGAAGCGTAGTCAGGGACGAATGCCAAAATCTGTAAGCCGGTGGTGAGCAGACGGATGGACAGAGACATGGTCAGGCAAGCTGAGGTCATACACAGGACAGGAGACAAGAGCAGATCCGTGGACAATCTGAGGTCAGAGCTGGGAGATAGACTAGAGGTATCCGAGGGCAGGGCGGGTCGGTAACAGGTGATCAGAGGCATAAGCACACACAGGAAGCAGGAAGCGGAACGTCAGTCAGCAATGTCCATGCACCACAGTCACTCTTTTAAAGGCCAGAGGGCACCAGGATCTGATGTGCATTGCATGCGTCGGCACGCATACGTGTTTACCATGGTGCATGTGTGTGATGTTTTAACACCAAGTATAGGCAGGCAGCAAGGAGCTTAAACATGAGCTTTCTATCACAAACAATTGTAAAACCTTTTTAGATCCCTTGTAAGAACATTTTCCATTACTTTCAGCTTTTCACCACCATATCCCATTAGTCTCAGTAGGTCCTGAGTCTCTAAGGTGGATTCATTACTAAGGTATTCCAGGTATATGTGGCTTGGCACACAATTTACATGTGCTCCTGTATCTATTTGGAATGTTATTGGAGTTTTGTTAGCCCCTGTTTGTAATGTTGTAGTTGCTTCATCTGCAGACTGATGTGTTTTTGTACTGCTGCCAGATATTTTGGGGTGCAGTCTTATTCTGACCCTGCATTGTCGTCATTGTCCTCTATGGCGTGTACAGAATGTGTTTTTGACCTTCCGGTTTGTGAAGACAGTTTACACACCCTGGCGAAATGCCCTCCTTTCTTGCATTTATTGCATATCCCCCCCCCCCCCCCCATGCCGGACAGACACTATTTTTATGGTGCATGTTTCCTCAATATCCACACGCTGCTTGTGTGTTACTTGTCCCGGTGCCATAGGTGCCCTTTATTCCTTTGTGTGTTTGTTCTTGCCCATATCTGCTGCTGTGATTTTCTATAGCATTAATCTGGAGCTGTGTTCCTTCCAGTACATGCATGTCCTTTCTTGACATTTCATATGCTCTGGCAATCCGTATGGCTTTCTCAAGATTTAAGTCTTCTTCCTGCAGCAGCTTTTCCTGAACTTCCTTAAACTTACTGCCCATCAGAATGCGGTCTTTTATCATATCTCCGGCATCATAGAAAGCACAGTCTTTGGCAAGTAAGCGCAGCTGTGTCACCCATTCATCCACAGACTCACCTCCACACTGCTTCCTCTCATAAAAAAGTTTTCTTTGTACTGTGGAGTTTCTCCTTGGGTTGCAGTATGCTTCAAATTTTGCAAACAGTACCTCTGTTTTCTTTTTGTCCTCTGCAGTGATCTCCCCACTTGCTTGCTTGGCTCGGCACACATCACGTCCTTTTTGTCCCACACATATCAGAAAGTGAGCTGCTTTCTGCTGCTCAGTCCATTTGTCTGCATCTGGTCCTGCAAACACAAGGTCTATCAGCTAACTCAATTGTGACCAGTTTTCAGACACATTCCCTGATTCCAAATCCAGGGAAGGAATGTTCTTTGTGTTGCTGTTTGCTGCCATGACTCTTCTGACCCCACTTCTGGTACCATGTGCAGCAAGGAGCTTAAACGTGAGCCTGGTGTTTATTCAGCAACATCCATCTTACAACTATCACAGCTCCCCACCCCCAGATCACATGACTAAAACTGTTAACTGTTTCCTAACATGCATAAGGAACTAGGCATAACAATTGAACTTTAAGTACAGGTCCTTCTCAAAAAATTAGCATATTGTGATAAAGTTCATTATTTTCTGTAATGTACTGATAAACATTAGACTTTCATATATTTTAGATTCATTACACACAACTGAAGTAGTTCAAGCCTTTCCTTGTTTTAATATTGATGATTTTGGCATACAGCTCATGAAAACCCAAAAATCCTATCTCAAAAAATTAGCATATTTCATCCGACCAATAAAAGAAAAGTGTTTTTAATACAAAAAAAGTCAACCTTCAAATAATTATGTTCAATTATGCACTCAATACTTGGTCGGGAATCCTTTTGCAGAAATGACTGCTTCAATGCGGCGTGGCATGGAGGCAACCAGCCTGTGGCACTGCTGAGGTGTTATGGAGGCCCAGGATGCTTCGATAGCGGCCTTAAGCTCATGCAGAGTGTTGGGTCTTGCGTCTCTCAACTTTCTCTTCCCAATATCCCACAGATTCTCTATGGGGTTCAGGTCAGGAGAGTTGGCAGGCCAATTGAGCACAGTAATACCATGGTCAGTAAACCATTTACCAGTGGTTTTGGCACTGTGAGCAGGTGCCAGGTCGTGCTGAAAAATGAAATCTTCATCTCCATAAAGCTTTTCAGCAGATGGAAGCATGAAGTGCTCCAAAATCTCCTGATAGCTAGCTGCATTGACCCTGCCCTTGATAAAACACAGTGGACCAACACCAGCAGCTGACATGGCACCCCAGACCATCACTGACTGTGGGTAATTGACACTGGACTTCAGGCATTTTGGCATTTCCCTCTCCCCAGTCTTCCTCCAGACTCTGGCACCTTGATTTCCGAATGACATGCAAAATTTGCTTTCATCCGAAAAAAGTACTTTGGACCACTGAGCAACAGTCCAGTGCTGCTTCTCTGTAGCCCAGGTCAGGCGCTTCTGCCGCTGTTTCTGGTTCAAAAGTGGCTTGACCTGGGGAATGCGGCACCTGTAGCCCATTTCCTGCACACGCCTGTTCACGGTGGCTCTGGATGTTTCTACTCCAGACTCAGTCCACTGCTTCCGCAGGTCCTCCAAGGTCTGGAATCGGTCCTTCTCCACAATCTTCTTCAGGGTCCGGTCACCTCTTCTCGTTGTGCAGCGTTTTCTGCCACACTTTTTCCTTCCCACAGACTTCCCACTGAGGTGCCTTGATACAGCACTCTGGGAACAGCCTATTCGTTCAGAAATTTCTTTCTGTGTCTTACCCTCTTGCTTGAGGGTGTCAATGATGGCCTTCTGGACAGCAGTCAGGTCGGCAGTCTTACCCATGATTGCGGTTTTGAGTAATGAACCAGGCAGGGAGTTTTTAAAAGCCTCAGGAATCTTTTGCAGGTGTTTAGAGTTAATTAGTTGATTCAGATGATTAGGTTAATAGCTCGTTTAGAGAACCTTTTCATGATTTGCTAATTTTTTGAGATAGGAATTTTGGGTTTTCATGAGCTGTATGCCAAAATCATCAATATTAAAACAAGAAAAGGCTTGAACTACTTCAGTTGTGTGTAATGAATCTAAAATATATGAAAGTCTAATGTTTATCAGTACATTACAGAAAATAATGAACTTTATCACAATATGCTAATTTTTTGAGAAGGACCTGTATAACATAAAGCATACACATCATTACAACGTGCGTTCACAATACGTGTGCTCACATTCGTGCAGGCGTGGCCATATTGGAAATTGGCCACTTTGCCAGGCCTAAGGGCAACTCTCATTTGGCTAGTCTCCTGGAATGCCTTCTCACAAGTCCCTGTGTTGGGGCTGTGAACTCTCGCTGTAGAAAGGGGACCCCCACTCAGTCTCTCCACAGAATGCCTCCAGAGATTGGTGGGAAGTAGAAGGTGAGAGGATGCTCTGTGCTGCTCTGCCTCGGGTGTCTCCGCTGATTTGTCCTCTCAGCAGTCTGGACAGTATGCAGCAGATGTGCTCTTATCAGTCCCTTTGGTGCCAAGATGAAGTAGTCTGTAGGGCAGTCCAGTAAAGGCTAATCCACCACTCCTCTTCTGCCTCAGGTACTCTGGCAACTGTAGTTTAAAGCAGAAGTAAACCCATTGCAAATAGAACAATGGATACAGCATAGCAGTAGAAAGTGAAAGTAAACAGATTGTCTCCTTCTCCATGTTTTTTTTGTTCAGCACCTGGCTCCATTTATTTTAAAACTTTTTACAAAAAAAATGTTGCTGCTTAAAAAGTGTTAGGGCCCATTTACACCAGTGGACATGCTTTATGCTTTGTAGAACATGTACCTGTTGGTTTGCACTGTTAACTTTTTTTTTAACTTTATTAAAATGTCACAAAATGACATTTAATTTTTTTCAACTTTACTGCAGCAATGTTTACTATTCTACTTTATTTACTGCAGCAACATGCAACTGCATCCTGTCCTATTTTTTTTTTTTTTTCAGCACACCAATACAGTGCATTGGTGTGAACCTAAATTGCCTAGCCTATGGGTTAAAGAGGAAGTAAACTCAGCCGCCTTGCATGTAAATAAACATTATGGCAATAGGTGAAGTCCCCACAATATAGATCGCTATATCAGAAACTTCTAAATATGTTATTTTCTTCAATTTTTTGCTTACTTTTTTTTTCAGATGCCTGCAGAAGCCGGCGCCATGTTAGCTCCTGTCTTCCGATTTCAGCTTGGTATCACTTCCGCCCTCTTTCTATGCCACTGGCCTGTAATCTCGTGCATGCTCAGTAAGATTTAGCCAAGCCTCATTTTCGTCATCAGTTGCTATAGGAACATAGCCCTGTATAGCTAGTTCCAGCTCACAGGACGGCCAAGCATCTGCAGTCTTGCGATATTAGGCTGCGATGCTGCACGCGCAGATGACAATATGAGGGCAGGGGGCCGTTTTAATTGACGGCACCCAGATCATGCCGTTAATGAGGGAAGCATTGCGCATGCGCCGGTGACATCACTAAAGATTAAAACGGGCTATATCTTTTGACAGGCAGAAGTGCTGACAATATAAAAAACATGGCACAGTAAGTTGCTACACACTGTATATATTGAAAAAAGCATGGATTTTGAGTTTACAACCACTTTAAGGCCCCTTTCACACGGACGGATAGAATGGTGCTTTTAGCTGCGGATTTTCTATTTTTCTACCGCAGCTAAAAGCACACAATGCTTTCCTATGGCCCCATTCACACACAGCGTTTAGCTGCGATTTCGTTACATGCGGTTCCGTGCGAATAGAAAAAATATAATTGAATGCGTCCAGGTGCGATGTAGCGCAGCTATCTGCAAACAACTGCATGTAATCGCAGTCTTTTGAGTCAGCTGCGGATAGCAGCGTGAGAAAAAAAAAAAATCACCCGGAAGCGCATCATAACCAGTAGGTGTACCTGGGAAATGACACAGGAAGTTCAGAGGGATATTGGAAAGAGGAGAAGGCAGCATGGCGGCGCGAGATATATCACATGAGGCCATAATATCCCTTGTGCATTCCCGACCAGAGTTATGGGACTCAGAATGCCCAGGATATGCCGATCGAGTGTTGAAGAGATCCAAGTGGGAGGAAGTATACAAATTTGTCACACCGAACTGGGACAATATGTCTGCCACTGAGCAGGATAACCGAGGTGAGTGCAATGTTTGTTGTGTCTATGAAGCAGGGTACACATGCATCATAGCTGTTTCCCATAATAACCACAAACAGAAGATTTACCCCCTAAATGACCAGGCCATTTTTTTGCTGCAAACAAACCTAATTTGAAAATGGGGAATCAAATGGTTGGTGTCTTCCCTTAAGTTTTTTCTTGGGTGGGGGGGGGGGTGAGCAGATCTCTCTCGACTTTTCCTAACATGCGTTATGTTTGATATATATATTGCAGGAAAAGACGTTTATACACGTTGGAGGTCCCTACGTGACCGGTACAAGAAAGAAGTTAATGAAGAGAAGTCTGCGGAGAGAAGTGGAGCACCCTCAACTCGTCGCAGGGCTAACCCCCATGCAGAGGCTTTGTCTTTTTTGAGGCGCACCACCGAGATGCGCTCGTAAGTATATATATTATATATTTTACTTTTAACAAATTTGTGGGCAGTATAGCCGCACCGTCCTAATGATTTGAGTGGGCTGGAGAGGTGTAGGAGCGGTATACACACCGCTCCTTCACCACTCCAAGGATGCTGCTATCAGGATTTTTGGTTGCGTCACCGCTCCAGTGTGAAAGGTGTCTAAACCCACCCTGCTCTATATAGAGGGCTATTCTGTAGTGTACACATGACAGTATTCATGTTATTTTTAAACTTGTAATTTTGTTATTATTAGAACTGTGTCAAGTGTTCCTGAGAGAGCAAGCGCAAGACGTGAAAGTTCGTCACCAGATGACGCAGACACCAGTCAAGAAACCAATTCAGAGTCACTTTCATCCCAAGAATATCAACCATCCACTGAAGAACCTGTGGTATGTACTTTCAAAACGTCACAATGATGGTTTTTACAATTTTTTATTTTTTTTACAATGCTTTCATTTTTTAATGGGGGGGGGGGGGGGGCAGTGTCAGTGTGTGTTTTCTTTTAGTTTTTGTATTTTTTTACAATTAATTTTTATTTTATTCTTTTTTTTTATCAGCCCTCTCTTTGGTGAGATATCAGGGGTCTTAACAGACCTCTGACATCTCCCCTTTGAGACAGGGAATGGGACTAGGGACACAGATTCCCCAGTCCCTTTCTCAGCAGCCTCCGCTGCGCTGAAAATGAATGGAGAGAAGACAGCGGCTTCTCTTCATTCATAAACTGAAACATTGTAAAAACAGTTGAGCATTTGCCCGACTAGAAGTACTCAGGCAAATGCTCGTTATCGGTACCGATACTAGTATTGGGACAACCCTAGTCACAATCTCTGTCCACAAAATACGTATTACTTACATATTGTAATGGCAGCTGGTGTTGGTACATAGATGTTCTTAAGGAGAAACAACAACGGCTTACTTTTTGGGCAAAGTACCACTTCAGTACTTCTGGTTTTGGCTGTCTGGCTGCCAATACAGTGACAACAGGTTTTCGGGGCTAAAACAAGTGCCTGTGTCTGATCTATTGAAAACAGGTGTTGCAAGCTCGGACACGACTTTAATAATTGTGCAAGCATCATGTTTATTATTATGTAAGTGTGATCTCAACATCAGAAGCATAATCTATATATTTGATCTATTTGCAGGCAAATGTAGGTAGGAGAGGACAGTCTACTTCCACCAGCCGTCAAAAACGTACTCAACAAGAGACACCTTTTGAGGAATATTTTAACCGTATTATAGCAGAAATGAGAAACCAATCGCAAAACCAGGCCAAAGATGATGAATTTCTCAATATCTCAGACCCAGATGTTATGTTTTTGAGAATGTTGCTTTGTGTAGTCAGGGAGATTCCTCCTGATAAGCGCACTGAGGTCAGGGGTGATATACATGCCTATTTAACGTATATTGTGTCCGCTTGCAAAGAGCAACGCCCATATCCAGAATTTCGGCCATGGGCTATGGGTTTTAATTCACCCAGTGGCTCTTTGAGTCGACCAATGGCCAATCAGCAGTTCCATGACACAACACCTGCCATTAATCCTTATGCAGGACCCCCACCGATGTATACACCTTACCCACCTAATCCTGGTTATCAAAGGATGCACGTGCAGCCACACCCAGTTACTTCACCCTCATCTTCCCAATCAGGATCACCCATAGATGTTGGCAGTGAACCAAGCCACTCTTCCCTGCGTCCCCCTTTTCCGGTGTATGAAAACTTGTAGTTTTGACCTTCTAATTTGTTATATTACTGTTTAATTTTTTATGTTTTGTTACTTGAATTTTATTGATACCTACCTCAATCTCCACTGAACTGTACGGATGTAAGAATCTCACACTGTTCCAAGCTTCCATATCTTGCTACTCGGCCACGCTGGCTCTCACAGTACCAAAGCATTGTTTAGGTTGAGAGCCAGCATGGCCGACTAGAAAGATACTGAAGCTTGGCCCAGTGGGAGATCCCCCAATCTACACAGTGCAGCATACATGGCGAAATCTAAATTAAGGAGACGAAGGTTAGGTTTTTGACACTTTCTCTATGGGGCCATGCCTCAGCAGACTGGCCATACACCTATAGATTATCTTCTGTTTTTCTATGTTCAGATGGAAAAAGTGGAACAGATTCCTCCATCTCCGCTAAACTGTGCGGATGTAAAAATCTCCCACTGTTCCAAGCTTCCATATCTTGCTACTCGGACGACTAGAAAGATACTGAAGCTTGGCCCAGTGGGAGATCCCCCATCTACACAGTGCAGTGTACATGGACAAATATTATTCCATCTAATCATAGACATTATGCAGATAATCTATAGGTGTATGGTCAGCTTTAAGCACTAAAAAACCTTTTTAAATTCTTTGATAACAATGTCCAAATGTAAGCAAACAGCCGCTACACAACAGTTCGTAAAGTTGTGAAAAAATGTTTTAAAGCTGTTTACTGCACTCACAGTGTCCACATTTAGTCAAACATATGGTTAACAGCACTTTAGAAATACTCAATATTTTAGGGGGGGGGGGGGGGGATACAGGGTCAATTTATACTTGAAAATAGAAGAAAATTTTCTATATTCCTAAGGAATTGAAAACAGTTTTCTATACATGCAAGCATTCAATGTTTTGTAAGGTTTGTCTATTTTTTCTACCTTTTTGTTATTTAACATGGCAAAGATATAAAAATAAAAACAATTTAATTGTAAAAAATTGTCAACTACTTTATTTCAAGAACAAATTTAAACTGTAATATAAGGTTGATATAACATGGGTAACAAAGATCTCTTTACAAATGGTCATATTGCCATGGGAGCTGTCCATCCTCTGTCAAAAAAAAAATCTGTGAAATCCTCACGCACTTGTAGAGCTTGATTCGTGGGACGAGTGGCAGTAACACGACCTCTGTGTTCTGCGGAAACAGGTAACGCGAACGGGGATTCGGTGGGCACGATCTCCTTACCCCTCAAATAGTTGTGGAGAACACAACATGCCAAAACAACATTGACCGCATGATCCACTTCTAGGTGCATGGCTGTCATCAAAACACGCCATTTGGCAGTGCAAATGCCAAATGCGCACTCCACCATTCTCCGGGCTCTACTGAGATGGTAATTAAAAATGCGCCTCCTGTCAGTGAGACCATGCCTCGTATAGGGCCTGAGAAGGTGGGTGGATAAGGCAAATGCCTCATCTCCCAGCACAACAAAAGGAAGGTCCGGCACAGCAGTACCAGGAAGAGGCCTTGACTGTGGCACATTGAATTCACTATTTTCCAATCGCTGGCCCATCATAGAATTACGGAAAATTCTGGAATCTCCAGAACTCCCGTAAGCTCCCACATCCACAGCAATGAACCGCATGTTGGCATCACTGAGCCCCAGGAGGACAATGGAGAAATATTTTTTATAGTTGAAATAACGGGAACCAGAGTTTGGTGGCTTGATGAGACGGATATGTTTCCCGTCTAAAGCCCCAATGCAATTTGGGAAGTTGGTCTTCTCCCAAAACTCCTCAGATATTTCCTCCCACAGACTGGATGTTGGTTCCGGCATGACACTGCTTTTCAGCTCTTCCCATATAACTTGACATGTATCATGGACTATTGTCGATACAGTAGAAATTCCCATTAGGAACTGATGATGAAGGGAGGTGAAGCTGGCACCAGTGGCAAGGTATCTGCAATACAAAAAAGACAGATAGATAGCTAGAGATAGAGATATATATCTCTAGCTATCTATCTATATATTATGCAAGAACATACATACACACTATTGTCAATAATATTGGTACACCTGCATGTACATGAATTTTAAGCATCTGTTCAAGATATGGAAAACCTACCTTAAAGTAAGTAGCAGCCGCTCTTCTGCACTAATGCTTCTTCTCATGTTGGTCCTGGTTCTGCTCAGGCGTGTTCTTCAGAGTTCCAACAGCTCATCGAAGCTTGCCACGGACATCCGAGTATAATTGTAGAACTTGTCCCCATGGGTCCGCAGCTCACCGAACATGAGGGCAAAGTAGCCAATTGATAGACGCTGTGAGGTTAGGGGATGGACCCAGTAACGGCGGGGACGTCGCCTAGACTGGATCTGTCTTCTCCTCTTCATCCTCATCATCAGCAACATGAGCATCGCCAGCAAACTCATCATATTTGCATTAATTTTTGCAAATCTCAGGCACAACACACCGATCACTCCTCTCACCTCTAAACTCCAACACACACTCAGCAAGTGAACAAAGAAACAGGAAATAGATGGCAGAGGACCGAAATGCATTATGGGTAGATCCAAGGGACAAAAAAATAAACAGGTTGCTATGGGAATAACTAACCGCAGCTAAACGCAACCGCAAATAAACGCACGTAAACGCAGGTAATCGCAATGTACAAATGCAGCTAATCGAATTGCCTGAAGCCTTGAATTTCACAGAACAAAAAACATGCTTTTTACTGCGGCAATTTTGCCGTCCATGTGAAAGGGGCCTAAAACAGACTTTATAAAAAAAAAATGTTGGTATAGTAAAACACTTTAATGTCTTCTTTTACAGTATAGATGTTTTTGCCAAAATCCTATCTAGCTACGGATCACCTCTATATTACAGGCTTACTACTCCAAACACTTATGGACTTTTGTTATGCCTACGAATAGAATTATGTTATTGGTGACTACAGTCCTAATGCCTATCAACAGGGCATAGTGAATATTTGTCACAGAATTCAAGAAAATAAATGCGTGGGGATCTTCACAAAGTAAGTTTTACAAACTTCAAGATCATTCAGCATAATAAGAGTAGACAACTATAAATTATTGAAATACAATGTGGAAATGAATATATGATTTTACATTTTCACCATCGATACATTTTAAAGAGGACGTAAACCCTCTCTAAAAATCTAAAAAAAAAAAAAAAAAAAAAAAAACACCCTGCAGGACAAAGGCATAATGAGCTAGTATGCATAGCATACTAGATCATTATGAATTACTTACCTGAGATCGAAGCCCCCGCAGCGACCCTCGTTCACCTCCTCTGTCGCCGCCATATCTCCCGGAGTGACTTCCGGGTATCGCTGCTCCGGCGTTGTGACTGGCCGGAGCAGTAATGACGTCACTCCAGCGCATGCGCGCAGGAGCCAGCATGATCGCCTTCACGAACGACACGCTCAGTGTGCCTGCACTGTTGTCTACGGCGCGCATGCGCCGTAGACATCGGTGCCCGTTTTTTGGAAAATATCTCCTTAACCGTGTAGGTTAAGGAGATATTTCTTGCACCTACAGGTAAGCCTTAATCTAGGCTTACCTGTAGGTTAAAGTGGTCTGTAAGGGTTTACAACCACTTTAAGCAATATTTACATACAAACTGTCTATATAATTGGGGCTGATATGAAGCGTGAATGTGCATGAATTTGGGCTGATCTGAGGTGTGAAGGTGCAGGAATTGGGGCTGATCTGAGGCGTGAAGGTGCAGGAATTGGGACTGATCTGAGGCGTGAAGGTGCAGGAATTGGGACTGATCTGAGGCGTGAAGGTGCAGGAATTGGGGCTGATCTGAGGCGTGAAGGTGCAGGAATTGGGGCTGATCTGAGGCGTGAAGGTGCATGAATTGGGGCTGATCTGAGGCGTAAAGGTGCAGGAATTGGGGCTGATCAGAGATGTGAAGGTGCAGGAATTGGGGCTGATCAGAGATGTGAAGGTGCAGGAATTGGGGCTGATCTGAGATGTGACAGTGCATGAATTGGGGCTGATCTGAGATGTGACAGTGCATGAATTGGGGCTGATCTGAGGCGTGAAGGTGCAGGAATTGGGGCTGATCTGGAGGCGTGAAGGTGCAGGAATTGGGGCTGATCTGAGGCGTGAAGGTGCAGGAATTGGGGCTGATCTGAGGCGTGAAGGTGCAGGAATTGGGGCTGATCTGAGGCGTGAAGGTGCAGGAATTGGGGCTGATCTGAGGCGTGAAGGTGCAGGAATTGGGGCTGATCTGAGGTGTGAAGGTGCAGGAATTGGGGCTGATCTGAGGCGTGAAGGTGCAGGAATTGGGACTGATCTGGAGGCGTGAAGGTGCATGCATTGGGGTTGATCTGAGGTGTGAAGGTGCAGGAATTGGGGCTGATCTGAGGCGTGAAGGTGCAGGAATTGGGGCTGATCTGAGGCGTGAAGGTGCAGGAATTGGGGCTGATCTGAGGTGTGAAGGTGCAGGAATTGGGGCTGATCTGAGGCGTGAAGGTGCAGGAATTGAGGCTGATCTAAGGTGTGAAGGTGGAGGAATTGGGGCTGATCTGAGGCGTGAAGGTGCAGGAATTGGGGCTGATCTGAGGTGTGAAGGTGCAGGAATTGGGGCTGATCTGAGGTGTGAAGGTGCAGGAATTGGGGCTGATCTGAGGCATGAAGGTGCAGGAATTATATAGGCAGTTTGTATGTAAATATTGCTTAAAATGTATCTATGGTGAAAATAGCTCTGGCCCAGAGCTATGGGAAGAGCGGAAACAAATTAATGAAATATGGGCACCGTGGGAAGAATTTGTAAAATCGGAAGAGGGAAAAAAATTATTTGGAGAAGATAGAGAAGAATAAAATTGTGAATAGGGTCTGGAAGCTCCTTAGTGGAGATGTCATTTCCGTCTACTGAGTCCAGCAGGCAGGGGAGGGGAATTGTATTTTTTATATATATATATATATATATATATATATATATATATATATATATATATATACACACACATATATACATATATATATATATATATATATATACACACATATATACATACATACATACACACACACATATATTTTTTTTTTACGGGGTTCATGGGGGTGGGTGCAGGTGACTGCGATACTGCGATACATAGAATGGGAGGGAGGGGAAAGTAAAGATATAGACAATTAATCCTTTTTCTTGTTTTTTGATTTATTATTACTAAGATAACATAACTGATTGGTAATATGTAAAATGCTTTCTATTATGTTTTCTATTATGTCGTTGACATTGTCTATAAGAAAAATATAGAGATAAAGAATTTATAAGAAAATGTAAAATCATATATTCATTTCCACATTGTATTTCAATAATTTCTAGTTGTCTACTCTATTATTCTGAATGATCTTGAAGTTTGAAAAAAACTTACTTTGTGAAGATCCCCACACATTTATTTTCTTGAATTCTGTGACAAATATTCACTATGCCCTGTTGATATGCATTACTGTCACACATTTCACAGAGCCTGCCTTCTTATCTACAGAGGTGCTAAGAGGAGGAGTTTCTGGAGGCAGTACAGGAATCACTGCTTGTAGGCAGCAAGGTACCATGGGATATGTAGTTCTTAGAAATTGGAAGTAAAGTATTGTATGTGTGAGGGATTTTCCTATTTGCGTGTCTGTATACGCCCCCTGCTTGGGGGTGACTTTTGTATTGTATTTTACTTCGGCATTCAATAAAAAAAAAATTGTACCAGAAAGAAAACAGCAGAGGAGAAGCTGCAAAGCATGCAGGGAATCCATGAAGTTGTGGAAAGAGATAGCCAGCAGAGCAGACAGGCAGAACACACACCAAGAAAGGAGATTTTTCAAGTAAACTTATTTTGGATTGTCACACATAACTGTTTGTATTGTTTTTACAATGCTGATGTTATAAAGAAATAGTGTATGCTGTGACTAAAGAAACCATTTAATGGAGTTTTGCAGAGCAAGACTGAACACTATCAAATGCTTTTTAACCTGGATTTTACATGGGGCAATACAAAAAGTAGGACACTACATGTATAGATGGTTCAGGTCACAGTGATCACTGCATAAATGGAAACTGTCATTATACGTATAGGTAGCTTAAAGTATTCACAAACCCTCATCTTGTGAAACAACCCATTCAGTTTAAAATAGACATGAAAGGCAAAACATTTATGTGTGTGTACAATATATACAGTATCTCACAAAAGTGAGTACACCCCTCACATTTTTGTAAATATTTTATTCCATCTTTTCATGTGACAACACTGAAGAAATTACACTTTGCTACAATAAAGTAGTGAGTGTACAGCTTGTATAACAGTGTAAATTTGCTGTCCCCTCAAAATAACGCAACACACAGCCATTAATGTCTAAACCGCTGGCAACAAAAGTGAGTACACCCCTAATATTTTGTGTGGCCACCATTATTTTCCAGCACTGCCTTAACCCTCTTAGGCAGGAGCAGTGGCGTTGCTATGGGGGAGCGGGCCACAACCGGGTGACACCCGCCAGAGATGTGACACCAGGGGGCAGGACTAGGCGTGGGCAAGAGGAGCTCCAGTCTCGGGCGCAGTGTGATAGCGCGGAGGGGAGCGCCAGTGGACTGCTACAGTGTCAACGATCACCAGCACGGAGCATTTGCCGACATTTCCTGCTGGGTGTCCCTGGGTCTCCAGTGCAGTGGTTGCCGACACTTTAGCAGATATATGTTCCAGTCGGCTGCATGTTAGCAGTGTCAGAGTGCCGAGGGAAGTTTCCCGCAGGTTCCTCCTCTCCTTTGGCGTGTCTTCTGACAGGACAGAAGGGAGGAGCCTGGGAAGGAGATCTACCGGCGCTGAAGTCTGTGCTGGGGACAGGAATCTGAGGATTTGTGCAATAAGAGGAAGGGGGATTTATGCTGGAAGGGATTAAGAGCTTTTTTTGATGGGAAAATCTGGAGGCGAGTGCATTTGTATTGGGGGGTTTTGCTTGTAGGGGTGATTTGGCATCGAGGGGTTAAATAAGATTTGTGCCGAGTGTGGCTTGAGTGGGGGAATAAGAGAATTTGTGCAAGAAGAGGGGTTTAATACTGGAAGGGGTATATGAGGGTAATGACTTGTGCTGGGGGGGGGGGGGGTTGTGCGGAAAGGGGGTGTATGAGGGTAAGGACTTGTGCTGGGAGGGGGAAATGGAGAGGAAGTATTGTGCTGAGAGAGGGTATTTGTACTGGAAGGGGACATATGTGGGTGAGGATTTTTGTTGAGAGGGGGGATGGGGGAAGGAGAAAGGGGAATTGTGCTAGGAGGGGGTATATGGGTGTCATAGGCACTCCGCACATAGTTCTTTAAATGATGAGGGGGTGACACCATGTTTTACTGCATCAGGTGACACCAGCCCTAGTGACGCCACTGGGCAGGAGTTCACTAGAGCTTCACAGGTTGCCACTGGAGCTGCTTCCACTCCTCCATGACGACATCATGGAGTTGGTGGATGTTAGAGACCTTGCGCTCCTCCACCTAATGTTTGAGGATACCCCACAGATGCTTAACCAGTTAACCACCTGCCGACAAATAACGTCGACAAGGTGGTTGCTTAACTCTGGGAGGACGTTATATAACGTCCTCCCAGAATCGCGCTCCCGCACGCCCCCTGGGGCGCGCACACGGGAATCTCCGTGACCGACGGGTCCAGAGGACCCGGCGGATCACGAATCGCGGTAAATCGCCGCTGATAGCGGCCGTTTACCACGTGATCGCTCCGTCAAATGACGGCGCAATCACTTGTAAACAGACCGGCGTCATGTGATGACGCCGGTTCCTCTCTCCCCTCTCTGTACCGATCCGGTACAGTGTGAGAGGGGAGGGGGAGAGAGCGGATGGCAGCAGCAGCACTGTGGGCTGGATCTGTGACAATTGCAGTCACAGATCCAGCCATCCATCCATCCCTGCTCAGCCATCCCTGTGCAATACTCTGCAAAATACCCTGCAATACTCTGCAAAATACCCTGCAATACTCTGCAATACCCTGGTGCAATACTCTGCAATACCCTGGTGCAATACTCTGCAATACCCTGGTGCAATACTCTGCAATACCCTGCGCAATACTCTGCGCAATACCCTGCGCAATACCCTGCGCAATACCCTGCGCAATACCCTGCCATACTCCGCAATGCCCGGCCATACTCCGCAATGCCCGGCCATACTCCGCAATGCCCGGCCATACTCCGCAATGCCCGGCCATACTCCGCAATGCCCGGCCATACTCCGCAATGCCCGGCCATACTCCGCAATGCCCGGCCATACTCTGCAATAACCACTTCCCGCCCGCCGGCCGTCATATGACGTCCTTGACTTTGTGCGGGGATATCTGAATGATGGGAGCAGCTACAGGCATCATTCAGATGTTAGCTTTTTCAGCCGGCGATTCCCTACACCATAACAACAATCATAGTGGCTGTTCCGCCGCTTGATCATTCTTACGGGAGGCGAGAGGGGATGTCCCCCCCCCCCCCCCGCCGCCCTCCGGTGACTCACCGCTACGATCAAAGCCAGGATTTTTTTTTTTTCAGGCTTCCCAGCCTAGAGGTGAGATGTGGGGTCTTATTGACCCCATATCTCACTGTAAAGAGGACCTGTCATGCCATATTCCTATTACAAGGGATGTTTACGTTCCTTGTAATAGGTATAAAAGTGATCAAAAAAAATTTTGGGGCGGAAAAACATGTCAAACTAAAATAAATAAAGTAAAATGAACAATAAAAAAAAAAATATATTTTTTAAAGCGCCCCTGTCCCCGTGAGCTCGCATACAGAAGCGAACGCATACGCAAGTCCCGCCCACATATGAAAACGGTTTTCAAACCACACATGTGAGGTATCTCTGCGAACCTTAGAGCGAGAGCAATCATTTTGGCCCTAGACCTCCTCTAACTCAAAACATGTAACCAGTAAAAATATTTAAAGCGTCGCCTATGGGGATTTTTTAAGTAGCGAAGTTTGGCGCCATTCCACGAGTGTGTGCAATTTTTAAGGGTGACATGTTAGGTATCTATTTACTCGGCGTAACTTCATCTTTCACATTATGCAAAAACATTGGGCTAACTTTACTGTTTTTTTTTTTTTTTAAGCACAAAACATTTTTTTTCCGTAAAAAACGCGTTAAAAAAATTGCTGCGCAAATATCGTGCGAGATAAAAAGTTGCAACAACCACCATTATATTCTCTAAGGTCTTTGCTAAAAAAACATATATAATGTTTTGGGGTTCTATGTAATTTTCTAGCAAATAAATGATGATTTTTACATGTAGGAGAGAAATGTCAGAATTGGCCTGGGTGCTCCAGAACGCCTGAAGGTGCTCCCTGCATGTTGGGCCTCTGTATGTGGCCACGCTGTGTAAAAGTCTCACACATGTGGTATCGCCATACTCGGGAGTAATAGCAGAATGTGTTTTGGGGTGTAATTTGTGGTATACATATGCTGTGTGTGAGAAATAACCTGCTAATATGACAATTTTGTGAAAAAAAAAAAAAAAAAAAGAGAAAAAAAAAATCTTGATATTGCAAAGAATTGTGGGAAAAAATGACAACTTCAAAAAACTCACAATGCCTCTTTCTGAATACCTTGGAATTTCTTCTTTCCAAAAAGGGGTCATTTGGGGGGTATTTGTACTTTTCTGGCATGTTAGGGTCTCAAGAATTGAGATAGGCCGTCAGTACTTCAGGTGTGATCAATTTTCAGATATTGGCACCATAGCTTGTGGACTCTATAACTTTCACAAAGACCAAATAATATACACCAATTTGTACTTATTTTTACCAAAGATATGTAGCAGTATAAATTTTGGCCAAAATTTATGAAGAAAAAATAGTAATTTGCAAAATTTTATAACGGAAACGAAAAAAAAAACATTTTTTTTACAGAATTTTCAGTCTTTTTTCTCTTATAGCGCAAAAAAAAAAAAACCAACAGTGATTAAATACCACCAAAAGAAAGCTCTATTTGTGTGGAAAAAAGGACAAAAATTTCATATGGGTACAGTGTTGTATGACTGAGTAATTGTCATTCAAAATGTGAGAGCACCGAAAGCTGAAAATTGGTCTGGTTATTAAGGGGGTTTAAGTGCCCAGTGGTCAAGTGGTTAATAGGGTGTAGGTCTGGAGACATGCTTGGCCAGTCCTTCGCCTTTACCCTCAGCTTCTTTAGCAAGGCAGTGGTGGTCTTGGAGGTGTGTTTGGGGTCATTATGTTGGCATACTGCCCTGCAGCCCAGTCTGGGAGGGGATCATGCTCAGCTTCAGTATGTCACAGTACATGTTGGCATTCATGGTTCCCTCAATGAATTGTAGCACCCCAGTGCCAGCAGCACTCATGCAGCCCCAGACCATGACACTCCCACCACTATGCTTGACTGTAGGTAAGACACACTTGTCTTTGTACTCCTCACCTGGTTGCCGCCACACACGCTTCACACCGTCTGAACCAAATACGTTTATCTTGGTCTCATCAGACCACAGGACATCGTTCCAGTAATCCATATCCTTAGTCTGCTTGTCTTCAGCAAACTGTTTGCAGGCTTTCTTGTGCATCATCTTTAGAAGAGGCTTCCTTCTGGGACAACAGCCATGCAGACCAATTTGATGCAGTGTGCGGCGTATGGTCTGAGCACTGACAGGGTGACCCCCCCCTCCCCTTCAACCTCTGCAGCAATGCTGGCAGCATTCATACGTCTATTTCCCAAAGACAACCTCTGGATACGATGCTGAGTACATGCACGCATCTTCTTTGGTCAACCATGGCGAGGCCTGTTCTGAGTAAAACGTGTCCTGTTAAACTGCTGTAGGGTCTTGGCCACTGTGCTGCAGCTCAATTTCAGGGTCTTGCCAATCTTCCTATAGCCTAAGCCATCTTTATGTAGAGCCACAATTCTTTTTTTCAGATCCTCAGAGTTCTTTGCCATGAGGTGCCATGTTGAACTTCCAGTGACCAGTATGAGAGAGTGAGAGCGATAACACCAAATTTAACACACCTGCTCCCCATTCACACCTGAGACCTTGTAACACTAACGAGTCACATGACACTAATGGACATTAATGGCTGTGAGTTGAGTTATTTTGAGGGGACAGCAAATGTACACTGTTATACAAGCTGTACACTCACTACTTTACATTGTAGCAAAGTGTCATTTCTTCAGTGTTGTCACATGAAAAGATATAATAAAATATTTACAAAAATGTGAGGGGTGTACTCAGTTTTGTGAGATACTGTGTATATTTATACACTCACCTGCCACTTTATTAGGTACACCTTGCTAGTACCAGGTTGGACTCCCTTTCGCCTTCAGAACTCCCTTAATTCTTCATGACAGATTCAACAAGGTGTTGGAAACATTCCTCAGAGATTTTGGTCCATATTGACATGATAGCATCACACAGTTGCTGCATATTTGTGGGCTGCACATCCATGATGCAAATCTCCCATTCCACCACATCCCAAAGGTGCTCTATTGAGTTGAGATCTGGTGACTGTGGAGGTCATTGGAGTACAGTGACCTCATTGTCATGTTCAAGAAACCAGTGGCGAGATGATTTGAGCTTTGTGACATGGTGCATTATCCTGCTGGAAGTAGCCATCAGAAGATGTTTATACTGTAGTCATAAAGGGATGGACATGGTCAGCAACAATACTAGGGTAGGCTGTGGCGTTTATGCTCAGTTGGTACTAAGTGGCCCAAAATGTGCAGAGAAAATATCCCCCACATCATTACACCACCACCATCCTGAACCGTTGATACAAGGCAGGATGGATCCATGCTTTAATGTTGTTGATCCTACCATCTGAATGTCACAGTTGACATTGAGACTCCTCAGACCAGGCAACGTTTTTCCATTTTTCCATGTATTGTGCATTCAGAGATGGTATTCTGCATACCTTGGTTGTAACGAGTGGTTATGTGAGTTACTGTTGCCTTTCTATCATCTCGAACCAGTCTGCCCATTCTCCTCTGACATCAACAAGGCATTTCCGGCCACACGACTGCCGCTCACTGGATATTTTCTAATTTTCTGAACTTTCTCTGTAAACCCTAGAGATGGTTATGTGTGAAAATCCCAGTAGATTAGCAGTTTTTGAAATACTCAGACCAGCCCGTCTGGCACCAACAACCATGCCACATAAAAAAAAAGTCATCTAAATCCCCTTTCTTCCCTATTCTGATGTTTGTCTTCACCACGTCTAGATGCCTAAATGCATGGAGTTGCTGCCATGTGATTGGCTGATTAGCCATTTGTGTTACCAAGCAATTGAACAGGTGCACCTAAAAAAGTGGACAGCGAATATACAGTATATACTTATAAAAATATATATATATATTTTTATAAGTGTAGCGGACCCCCCAAAACTGGGGTCGCTATGCCTAAATTTAGGGGCTAGCCTGGGCAAATGGTTAGGCTCAGGCTGTTGAAATTCTTTTAATTGGCCTTTGCTCTGTTGTGATGTTGCCTGGCAGTACAGTTCCCTGTAAGTGGCGCTGTCGCCCAGGTCTGAGGTCGAACCACAGGTGGCATTGCAGCGCTATTGGGTGTCCTCTCTCGGCAGTGGGCGTGGTCTACCCGCTGTGCATGCTGGGAGAGGGTAAATAAGGGGGAGACGCCATTATTAGGGGAGCAGTTCGCGCCTCCCGGCCCTCCAGGCCAGGGGTGCGTGTGGGTGTGTTCAGTCCCGGGCACCTTTGGCCCGAGGCTGCATCATTCCGGGTAGGCCCAGCACCTTTAGCTGAGGCCTACGCCAACAGAAGCGGAATCCCAGGGTACCCGTGGGAGGGTGACCCGCTCTGAAGGAGAGGGAACCAGGGGAGGACCTATCCGGAGATCGGTGAAGGAAGTCACTGTCTCGGGAGAGGCCTGGTTACCTGACAGAGGGAAGGATTCCATTATCCGCCAAAAGCCTTGTAACGTGCCCCATTGGCACCTAAGGTCTCAAGTGTTACAAGTGCTGGGAAGTTCAGGACTTAGAGGCTATTATCCTGATCGTATGCTTAGGAAAAGAACTTAAAGTGAATGTTCGTACTCCACACCGTCTGCTAGGACCGTGAGAGGGGACTATCCGGGTGAGCAAAACCCACTCAGGCTTGAGTGACGACGAGGGTAATTAAGTGCCGCGTACCTGAACCTGCCTCCCTGTTCAACTTTCTTTATCTCCAATCTTTCCTGTCAAGTTGCAAGCAAGTAAAATAAACTCTTTAATTGGGTTTAATACTGTCTGGACAATGGCCTTCTTCAAAGAGAGAGAGAATAGACTTTTCCCTACACTCTAGGGACGAGAACCAATGGAAAGAGGTAACTCGCTGCAGGACCCAAAACTATTAACACCGCTCACCCTCTACAAGATGGAGGATACTGGCCATGTGGCATGGTGTGTCCCACTCTGCAAGTGGAGGTAGGCAGGACAGGGATCTGTGTGCCAACAAGTCTTGGTCACTGGAGAACAGGCCAAAAAACTGACCACGTTGGGATGAGGTGCTTCCATGCCTTGGAGATTGTGTCCTGTCGTTTTTGCATTGGAGATTGTGTCCCGTCGTTTTTTCTAATATATTTATATATATATATATTTTATAGTACACTCACATCAGTCCCTGCTCTCGAGCTTACAATCTAAGGTCCCCAACTCACATTCATACATACTGTATATTAGGGCCAATTTCGAGAGATGCCAAATCACCTACCAGCATGTCTTTGGAGTGTGGCAGAGTACCAGGAGGGAACCCAAGCAAGCACAGGGAGAACATGCAAACTCCAGGCAGGTAGTGTCATGGTTGGGATTCTAAGCAACGACCCTAGTGTTAGGCAGGAGTGCTAACCACTTAGCCACTGAATATTGGTGGATTATTGGGAGCCCACCCTGACACTGCTCCAAAAAACAAAAAGGAGAAGAGGAAGTAACCCACCCTATTGTTTTGATATACAGTTGAACCTCGGATTACGAGCATAATCCGTTCCAGGAGTATGCTCGTAATCCAAAGTACTCGCATATCAAAGCAAGTTTTTTCATTGACGTCAATGAAAACGAAAATAATTTGTTCCACATTGACTTCAATGGGATGCAATACCGGATGCAGCCAGAGGTTGTAGGCGCCAGAGAGCGCCGAAAAGGCCCGAGGACTCTTCGTACACTCAGGCCAAATGAGGTACTGCAGGCCAATGTTCGGCTTTTCTCTGCTCCGTCGCCCCCGTACCTCAGGCCAAATGAGGTACTGCAGGCCTATTTTCAGCTCTGCTCGGCTTCTGCGCCCGGTACCTCAGGCCAAATGAGGTACTGCAGGCCTATTTAGCTTGAATTCTGCTAGTCTTGCGAGTCAACACTCTCAAACCGAGTCAGAATAAAAAATAAAAAAAAAAGTTGCTTGCAAATCAAAACACTCTCAAACCAAGGTTCGTGTGTGTGTGTGTAAATTGATGGCGCTATAGAAGTACCTGTAAAAAATAAAATATCAGGAATATGAAATGTTGGGGTAATATACTCTTTAAACTAAGGATCTTGAATTCTGAAAAGCCTTGTAACCATACCTGTAAATGTTATGACGTTTTTTTGTTTTGTTTTTTGAATAGATTTATTTGTGCTTTTTTAGGTTGCACAGTTAGTAACAGTTCTACTTGGTTTGGGAAGAAGGCAAGTGTCAAAGTCATAGAACTAATTTTTTGAAACCTTAAAGCGGAGTTCCACCCAAAAGTGGAACTTCCGCTTAAACCACTCCTCGCCCCCTTCGGCATGTAATTTTTTTTTTGGGGGGAGTGGGGGCTTCAGTAGGAGTGGGACTTCCTGTCCCACTTCCTCCTTCCGCCCAGGGAGCGCTTAGGCGACTCGTCATATCGCCTAAGGCGGCCCCTCCCTGTAGGCGATCACCTTGGACACGTGACAGGTCCCAGGCGATCGCCTGTCCACTCAGGGATCGCAGCGCCGTTCGCGCATGCGCAGTGAGTGCCCGGCCGTGAAGCCGAAAGCCGTCACGGCCGGGTGCCCACAATGTGAATGGAGGCGCCGGCGGAGAGGGGGGGGGGAGGAGCAAAGCTCCGGGCGGCCGCGTCGTTGGACAGTGGAACAGGTAAGTGTCTGTTTATTAAAAGCCAGCAGCTACACTTTTTGTAGCTGCTGACTTTTAATAAACATAAAAAAGGCTGGAACTCCCCTTCATTATAATATTCTGTCTAGCACAGCTTCGAAACCTTGAATATTTGTTTATTCTAAAAGACTTCAAGCAGTTCTATTTCCAGCCATCATTATTGCAATGTGAGCATGGGCATCAGCAGGTGAAGCAAGGACACATCAACGTACTAGCCACTCCAGTATCACGCAACAGTTATAAAAAAAATATATATATCACATACATTTTTTTTCTTCTCAATAGAGATGCATTTTAAAAGGGCTAGGACAGTGGGAACAGAGATGGCATTACAGTAGCAGACTAGATGTCATTACAGTAGACTCGACCTCGTTCCTATTAGTGTTACTTATTTGTTTCCTATTTTGTGATTCACCGAAAATGTGAACCTCTGGAAAAATGGCCTTCTGATGCCCATGAATAGGAAATGCTGTTGAATTAACCAAATATTCTTTGCTTAATGCACTGATCCTATCTATGCAGTTACGGTTTTCACATTACAGTAATTTAGATATTACCATAAGTGACTTTAATAATTGAGGCAGCAGAATGAAAATGTACCCTTTGTTGGAAGAAAGTGACAAACATAATAACAGAATGACCAGTTTAGTAAGTGAAAACACATTAGAGGCAAAGGCCGAATGAAGACAGTCACCTGTGTGCTTTCTGTCATTAATCTGAAGCAAGGGACACTGCTATTTTTATAGGGGTGACTTCGTTTTTATTGATTCAACTCAATCTTCTCTGAAAACACAGTTTGTTGTAGCTCTGTAACCCAGTTTCTATAATTCAAAACAAAAATGTCTAACATTAACTTGCTTGATTTCATTTAGGTGATATACACACGGCCTTTGAGGGATAAATTAGCCTAATAGAAGAAGACATGACCTTCACCACTAACTGAACACAGAGCTCCATGTGATACATTTTGTTGAAAGAATGCCAATGAAAAACACAAGTTTTGGGAAGATCACTTCTTGAGCTGCAGTTTATCACTGTTCTAGTAGAAAAGATGTTATTTCACAATCAGTCCTGGCCTGCAACAAACTCAAAAGCTTTCCTGTGATGAGGTCATATAAAAGTGCCCTTTAGGAATCACTAGCAAGATCTGTAAGGGATGCACATCGTTACTGGTGCTTCTGAGATGGGTCTCGTACGTTTACGGGTGACATTTACAAGGAGATCACCGTCATAGCCCAAATCACTGAAAACATTAAATTTTTACTGGGTAGTGGATGACTGAATGGCCCACCATCTGTGGTAAAGTGCAGTGCTCGGATTTCCTACCAGAATACCCGGTTCTCTTTAGCAGCCATTTTAAAGTTGATATCTCGAGTCCTCTGTTGGTTCTTCTTTAGTATACAATAAAAAAAAAAATGAGAATCCAGTGAATAAGAGCAGCACCCTACTACTATTCTGAAAAGAAAGCAGCCCTCCTTTGCTCTTGGAAATTAGAGGCATCTCAAGGTGCCTACAGTTAGCTTTAAAAAAAATCCAGAGAACCCCAGAAACACCAAAACTCAGGGGGCTTCATTATATGTATTACAAAATCAGCAAAGGTAAAAATAAGTCCTTCCCATCACTGTCATTACCACTGAGAGGGCCTTGTATAGCCCTCCCCAGTATGTCTAGATGGTGTAGACATTTGGGGTTATTTACGAAAGGCAAATCCACTTTGCACTACAAGTGCGAAGTGCAGTCACTGTAAATCTGAGGGGAAGATCCGAAATGAGAGGAATCTCTGCTGATTTTATCGTCCAATCATGTGCAAGCTAAAATGCGGTTTTATTTTCCTTGCATGTCCCCCTCGGATCTACAGTGACTGCACTTCCAAGTGCACTTTGCACTTTTAGTGCAAAGTGGATTTGCCTATAGTAAATAACCCCCATTGTGTATGGAATAGTGATGTGTGTGTAGAAAATGCATAGATTATGTGTATGGTGTATTGACATGTGGGGCAATTGGGGGGCATGATGAGGTGTGGTGGGTCAGTAGGTGGACAAGGTCCTCTCAGCTCAGTGTCAGCAGACAAAGGAGTGTATGATCAGATGAGTTGAGGGTTAGCAGTAGGACACAATATACTCTGGTCCACCTGGCAACAGGCAGTTTGATGTAGTCTGTAATCGGCTCTTAAAACTTCTTTTAGCCTGTTCTCTCACCTCACAGAACCAGTGGCAGTATTCCCAGAACCTCTGGCCGCACACTTTCTCTCCCCCCCGCAACTCCTCAAACATGGCTCTCAGCTTCCCCACCAGCCTTTAGACTCCTGATCACCATCATGTTCTGCACTCGAGCCTCCTTCTACTGCCAGGCAAACCCCCCTTCCTGCAGGGTCTGCTCTCGAACATGATTGGCATGCCAATCTAAGAAAAACCACTTGGAGGGGCGTGGAGGAAAAAAAAAAAAAAAAAGGAGCATGGCCTGTAGTTGATTGGATGCTTGATATATAACTCAAGATCATGTCTCCGGAAGAGATTACATAGCAGGTTATGCTTACAGAAAGCTGTACTTGGGCCACCCTGCTGACACTACAGGGCCCAGTACAAGAGTACTGCTTGTACCGCCCTATCAGCAGTCCTGGAAGGTGGTTAAGCACTTGTTTACTGGGCACATATACCCCCTTCCTGCCCAGGCGACATTTCAGCTTTCGGCACTGTCACGCTTTGAATGAAAATTGCGCGGTCGTGCGATGTGGCTACCAAACAAAATTTACGTCCTTTTTTCCACACAAATAGAGCTTTCTTTTGGTGGTATTTGACCACCTCTGCAGTTTTTATTTTTTGTACAATAAACAAAAAAAAAGCGACAATTTTGAAAAAACAAAACAAAAAAACACACAATATTTTTTACTTTTTGCTATATCCCAATTTTTTTATTTTTTTAAACATTTTTTTTTCTCAGTTTAGGCCGATACGTATTCTACATATTTTTGGAAAAAAAATAAAAAAATCGCAATAAACGTATATTGATTGGTTTGCGCAAAAGTTAGAGCCTACAAAATAGGGGATACAATTAAAAAAAAAAAAAATTTCACTAGTAATGGCGGTTATCTGCGATTTTTGTCAGTACTGCGATATTACGGCGGACACATCAGACACGCGACACATTTTTGGGACCATTCACATTCATACAACGAACAGTGCTATAAATATGCACCGATTACTGTATAAATGTGACTGTCAGGGAAGGGGTTAACACTAGGGGGCGAGGAAGGGGTTAAATGTGTTCCCTAGGAGTGATTCTTACTGTGGGGGGGGGGGAGACCGATCGGGGGAGGAGACCGATCTGTGTCCCTATGTACAAGGGACACAGCATCGGTCTCCTCTCCCTGACAGGAGGTGGATCTGTGTGTTTACACACACAGATCCACGTCCTTGGCTGTGTAACGGCCGATCGCGGGTACCTGGCGGACATCGCGGCCACCAGGCACGCGCATCGGCACCTCAGTGACGTGGTGGGCACGCTTGCGCGCCCCCCCAGTGGCCGGAGGAGCAGAGGCCGTCAATAGACGGCCTCCCGGATTTGTAGAGCCACCTTGTGGCCGTCATTTGTCAATGGCCCGGTACTCAAGAAGTTAACAGCATTCCCACAAATAAAGGGTGTTTAAATAACACTGTCACGACCACCAATGTGGGGTTTGTTATTGCGGTCACTGACACCAGTTCTGGGTGTTATTAATGCAGTCACTGGCACCAATGATGGGGGTTATTACTGCAGTCACTAGCACCAGTGCTGGAAGTTAATAATGCAGGCACTGACACCAGAGCTGGGGGTTATGTTTGTAGAAACCAACACATGCCAAGGCCTGATTCACACCTATGCATTTTAAGTGCTTTATTGCATTTTGCAGATTTGCACTACAGAACATGTTCCATAGGAAACCATGTTAAATAGACTGTAGTGAAAATCTGCAAAATGCAAAAAGCACTAAAAATGCATAGGTGTGAATCCAGCCTAAAGGTTAATATTGCAGTCAGACACCAGTGCACAAGGTTTTTACTTTGGACACAGAGACCAATGCTGGGGGTTATTATTGTGTCCACTTACACCACAGCCGTGGGTTACTATTGCAGCCACTGACACCAATCAGGAGTTACCATTACTGTCAGCAACACCAACCATGTACCTTTTTCTACTTCCACTTTCTCTTTAAAGTGTGTTGCTGTAAAGTATACAAGAAAAACAACAGTCTCCTGCGCTCAGAAGTTTGGTCTCTTGGTGACACAACCAGAGTGTTCCGTTAAAAGGAATTGCCCAAAGATCTTGCTGCCCTCCTCAGAATATTTGGTATTCTTAGGACTGGAAAGTAAAAAAGAAAAAAAAGAGAGGGCGCACCGACCTAGTGCGTTACCAATGGCTGGTTTATTAAAAGTAAGTTAAAAGATCATGGATACTCGGGAAAAAAGGCAAATAATAGGCACATAACATTCCATCCAAGGAGGTAGCCTCTTCCTGGAACCAAATGAGCGGATGACCAAAGAGTCACGGTGACAAATATTTACAGCCGTAGCTGGAAGAGGCTACCTCCTTGGATGGAATGTTATGTGCCTATTTGCCTTTTTTTGTGAGTATCCATGATCTTTTAACTTACTTTTAATAAACCAGCCATTGGTAACGCACTAGGTCGGTGCGCCCTCTCTTTTTTCTTTTTTACTTTCCAGCTGTAAAGTATACAGCAGGATCAAAATGAAGGTGTGTTATAGCCCATTCAATTTGAATAGGCTGCCTGATTAGATGCAATGCACTTCAGACAATGAAAACAAGCTATTGGGATTGATTTACTAAAAGTGAATTGTCTGTGCACTGTAAGTACAGTTGCGCTAGATCTGAGGGGAAGCTCTGAAATGAGGCAAAGCTCTGCTGATTTCTATCATCCAATGATGTGCAAGTAAAAATTCAGTTTTTTTTTATTTTCCTTGCATGTTCCCCTTAAATCTAGAGCAACTGCACAGACTATTTGCCTTTAGTAAATCAACCCCATTGTTTGGCCCGCTGTACCTGTTGGAGGTCGCACATGAGGCCCTCTATCATTTTCAAGTTGACCACCACTTTGTTATAGTGTCTTCATTCAAAATGACCATAGACACGATATAAAAGAAAAAATGGGTAATTTTAATGCATTACACATACATGAATCTCCACACTGCAATCCTTTAAAAAACAAAAACAAAAACAAAAAAACAATAGCTTGTACCATTTTATAGCGCTAACAGATTGATAAACACAGCAGACTATTGAATTTTTGGTGACCATAAAAAAAATTTGACCTGATCTCAAAATTTCCTATGTAACATTGCACGGTTTTGTAAAGCACTGTGGTTTCTTTTTTCTTTTTTAAAGATGCTAACATTCAGGTATGAGATCTTAAATCCAGAATGCTTTGGATCCAGAAATCGAAAAACAAAAATAGTAAAACTTTCCAAATTAAAATTTTATGACAATAGCTTTTTTAATGTGGCAATAAATTGTTTAAATTAAAGTGGTTGTAAACCCCAAAATAAAAATAAAAAATACCTGCAAGACAAAGGCATAATGAGCTAGAATGACTAGCATACTAGCTCATTATGAATTACTTACCTTAGATCGAAGCCCCCGCAGCGGACACCTCCGCTGCCATCTTGCCTCGATGTCCCTTTTCGTGTATCGCCGCTCCAGCGCTGCGATTGGCCCCGGAGCGGCGATGACGTCACACGCATGCGCACTCGGGCCGGCTAAATCCATTCAGAAATCCGGCTACTATGCCGACCCGCTAGTGCGTGACGTCAGCGGCGCCAGTTTTAAAAGCAAATATCTCCTTAACCGTGTAGGTTAGGGAGATATTTCATGCACCTACAGGTAAGCCTTAATCTAGGCTTACCTGTAGGTGCATGTTGTGTAAGTGGGTTTACAACCACTTTAAATGTTTGGCAGTACTGTATAACCCGTGTAGCAGAAATTCACTTGCTTTATGATAAGGTGAGTGGGAGTGACATTTTAAAGAATATAAACTTTTTTTACTTTAAAGCCTTCCTATATATTGGAACATTTTGAGTACATGGTTTCTGGATAAAAGGTCCCATACCGACATATATAAACACCATTAATGTTCCAGTCTTTGATGCGAGTACACTTCGTTGCAGCACTAACCATTCAGACACCTGCTAGCATATGATGTCACAACGGTCTACTGCAAAAAACGTAACTGCATTACAATAACAAAGCAGCTACCACAAGGGCATAGGGACATTAAATAGAACTCCAGGACTGACCAATAAACAGCAAGATGTGGAGCTAGTGCACTTGGTTATGGCATAAACAGTCAGTATTTTATCACCCACATCTGCCTTCAAGACAGAAGCACATAATTATGCAAATTTGTAAACATATAAAGCTTGTACTGAAGAACACCCATGGATTAATCAAATTCTCTGTTAAAACTTATTACACTGTCCCATTTTTAAGCCAACAGCGAATGTATATGAAAAGTTGTATAATGATTCTAAACATCAATACGATGTATTTTAAAAAGGTACAGAGTGTGACCATTTTTGACGTGCAGGCTGAAGAGCTTCAAGGCACAATTGCTCTTCTGAAGAATTGAGGCTTGACCGTCACACCCAGAGCTATATGATGTCACCTGAAAGTTCATGCCACAATTAAAAGGAATGTACTAGGATTACATATTTCTCCCACAAAACAGTTACCATCCTTTACTGACATGCTTAGATTTATATAGATTATGAATGAAGTAAACGACAGGAGGGCACACCTCAAATCA
This sequence comes from Rana muscosa, assembly GCA_029206835.1. Lineage (NCBI taxonomy): Eukaryota > Metazoa > Chordata > Amphibia > Anura > Ranidae > Rana > Rana muscosa. Next base: position 943,141,367 of record CM055116.1, read on the forward strand.
TGAGATCAGTCTTCTTAAACCCTTGGAGACTTTTCTTTCTCTATCAGATTTTTTAAAATGCCATGAATAAGGCTGGACATAGGCAAGCACACCTCTGTTCACAGGGGTATGAGAGCTGTCTCTATTAGTAATCCTTAAGCCTCGTACACACGATCGGACTTCCATCCAACTTTTCCGTGGATTTTGGTCCGAAGGGCATTGGCCGTGAACTTGTTCTGCATACACACGGCACAAAATTTTCAGCCAACATTCACCAAACCACGTGGTTTTGCAGCTCTTTATCGCCACCCTTTGGGCAACTTATGCTATTGTTTTCTGATGTTTAGCATTGGTTCCGAGCATGCGTGTTTGTACTTTGGATTTTAGTTGGACGGGCTTGCGTACACACGATCAGATAAACCGACGTAACAGATTTATTGCCCAATAGTTGGTGAGCACGAACAGCCAACTTTTGTTGTCGTTAATTCAGCCAATAATTGTCTGATGTGGAGCATACACACGGTTGGATTATCCGACACAACACGTCCATCAGACAATTATGGCAATAAAGTTGGATCGTGTGTACGAGGCTTAAGATCACAGACCTTAATACAGATGGTTGGGTATTGCACTCGGTATACATTAAACATTACATATTTTAGGCCCCATTCACCCTTTTGCAATTTATTGTAAATGGCATGTACACAGGTTAGCCATTTTTGCCTTGGGTAACATACAGTATATCGCTGTTCTGTGTCATTTATTTTAAATGGCTTTCCAACACACTATTAAAGTAACAAAAGAGACACCAGCACTGCAGCATCCCACCATGCATATGGCGTGTTAAGATGACCTGCTTAAAATAAAAAAATAAATAAAAAAGGAAGAAAAAGTACCATGTCCATTTTTCCATGGATTAAGGTATGCTGCCAGCCCATTTAAATGCTGTATGGTTATTTGTCACTTTTATTCAGGCTGGGTTTCTCTAAAAAAAAAAAAAAAAAAAAAAAAAACTTCCCTTTCAAAAACTGAACATGTGGGCTGTTTTACAGGTCTACGCACAGAAAACTGGGAGCAGAGAAAAAGAAAAACCACCAATGCAATTTTTGTAGTAATGTTCAGAAAGTCTCTTTGGAGTAGAGACTAGCATCACCTTTAGGCTACATGCACACTGGCTTAAAAAGAAAAAAAAAAGAAAAACGTTGCTTCTACAGGAGTTGTGTTCTGCCTGTAAAAGCTACTCGAAGTTATCCGATGTATCCATACACATAAGGACAATTACAGGCATATTTTGAGCTTAACGTTTAGAGGTAGGATAAAAAAAAAAAAAAAAAAAACTTCTGGTTCGCGTTTCTGATTGGAGGTTACTGGCAGAAAAAACGTAAAACTCTTCTAAACTCGTTCACACTTTATACAAAAAAATGCTCTGTGATTGTTTTTTACTGCCAAGAGAACAGATGTTTTTGGTTTTTGTTTTAAGCCCAGTGTGCATGGAGCCTTATTCTTTTTGCAAGTCTTCTTGTATTCCTTCTTTGGTAGATCGTGGCACTTTTGGAGTACTTTAAAAGAAGTATATTTTATAAAGTAGTGAATGTGGCATTCACCAAAAACATGCACCACAGGTAAATCAATCACTATCATTTAAAATACATGCACCAAAAAGATACACCCATAATGTTTGGTGAATATCACATTCACTGCTAATAAAATACCCCAAAGTACCTGCACACAAAGCAGTGATTTATTAGAGAATGTGTCTAAAATCCAATCGTGTGCAAAGAATCTTTTTGCCCCCTGCACACAATTAGAGGTTTAAAAAAAGGGAATGTTTCTGGTTTTTAATATTTTTCTATAAAGATCATCCGGATGTTAATCTGATCAATATGTGGTTCGGTAATAAAAAAAAAAACTTCAATTTTTGTACAGTATGCAATTATCTATAACATGTTAGCAGCCATATTGGCAAATTACATGCAGAGTCTCTGTTCCCTTTGCAGTGCTTATTTACAACTAGAGTGAAAAGTCACTTCAACGATCCAATCATGTGAAAAGCAAATTCCTTTTTATGTATTTCATCTGCCCATGACTGGGTATTCAATGTGAACACAGCTACAATTTTAGTGAAGTTTCTCAACATTAGTAAGTCAACCCCAGTGTTTGAGCTGTACTGTCCCTTATTACAATGGCAGATTCGGAGCTTAGCTCGGCAGCTGCTAGGAGAGCCAGAAAAATTGCACTGAACCAGTGAGAACTCTAATGGCGAATTTAAAAACCTCTACATTAACTTACTAAGATTAGGTCTCAATCTTCCTTGCTTTTTTTTTTTAGTGTCTTATCAAAACTGACTTTTAAAAAAATGGTAAATGCTGCAAATAATAAGTATGCTATACCTTCCCTTAAAAGCTCACGTTTCCTATTTCTGAGCACTTACAGTAAGTAGATCATTCCCTAGTGTGATACAGAACGGTTACTAGGAATAGAATGTTTACAGGTAAACCATGCTTTTTTTTGGTTATAATAGTGTGTGCCAGGCGTCTATAGAAGGTATAGGCAACCTATGACTTCAACTGGAGTGGAAGCACATAAGAACATATCATTAGGGCTTGTTCATACCTGTGCGGAGATCAACGTTTTTCTGCACCGCAAAAACACAGATGCAAGGGCACGGTTTTCTATGTGCCCTGTTCACACTAGAACACAGGCGGCAGCTGTGGAAAATCACATCTGCAGTTTTCCATACCTCGCTGCAGTTATTTTCCGCACCCTGAGCTTCTAGAAGTCTAGAAAATGTCACTTTGTGACATGACAATCAAAAGGGGAAAAGCGTGTCTTGTGTTGTGAAAAGCGCAAGGCACTGCCCCTTTGAAGCCCACCCAACACAGACACAAGCCCTCACAGGAAAAGGAAACATAACTACATATATATGTACTGTATACAGTATATAAACCTGTCTTTTACTTACTATGTGCTGAAACTGTACAGAAAGTCTAAATTAAATATGGTATTATGTCAGCATGAATTTGCCATTATCTAAGCAGATTATTATCCTGATTATCCCCAAGAGCCTAATGTTCGCGCTGCTCCTGAGACAATGCCGACAATTCCAGCAGGCTCAACAGACTCATAAATTGCATCTAAATGGTCACATGCAGTAACAGCTCTTACCATGACAGCTAATATACAGGAAAAATGGGGTACAATTGTACAGGATACTTTTCTCATGAAAGGCATTTGTGACTGTAACAATACACTGCATTTCAGATTCCCTGCAGGCTGTGGACTTTTCTGTTTTTCTGGACAGGTCCACTTGAACAGCTGGAGAAAAATACAGTACTTGTCCTTGGATTAAGATGAGGAAACTGACCCAATTTTACAGAACAGATGCCATGGCTTAAACCCATGCTTTCCAGAAGAGAGAAAATGACTGAGGGTTCTGAAATGCGATTTCTAAAACTGTGCAGCAAATGTAAAGACTTTCCATATGATGCATGTGTAGATAGCCTGAATGTAGAGAGATAGTCAGTTCTTCCCTGTATACCAATATAGGGCTGCTGGCACAAGTCACATATACCTTGGAAATTCAGAATTTTCTTCAAAAACGGTAGCCATCCATGCAGGTATATGTACAAGATCTACACAGTCTTTCAGAAATTCTGCAGTTCTGGAATGGTGCGGTACAGATCCAAGGACTGAGGATTGGAGAATGCCCCGCGATGTGCTACTTCCTTTCCGGCAATGATTTGTTTTACAGCAACTTCTACTTTCTTCCCACTAATTGTGTACTGCAAAGAAAGGACACATTGTTATTATAATAAAGGATTTAAATAGTGCTAACAGTTTTCATGAATTACAATATAAAGGGGTACAGTACAGTTGCAATACAACTCCAGGGAGTTAAAATGGCCCTGCTCATGAGCTTACAAACTACTTGATTGAGGCCTGGTTCACACCTATGCAGGTTGCAGTTTCCATATTCCAGGTGCATTTTGCATTTTTTAATACACGCTTTTGATCCATTGAAGTCTATGGAACCAAAAACCAAAAAAAAGTCCCTGGCCCTTTCCATAAAATGCACAGATGTGAACTACAGCCACAGGAAAGCATGTTAAATGAACTGTAGTGTGTTTCTGCAAAACAGAAAACTCACTAAAAAAAGCTTGGTGAGAACCAGGCCTTAAAAAGGGGTTGTAAACCCTCATGTTTTTTCACCTTAATGCATCCTACACATTAAGGTGAAAAAACTTCTAGCAGTCACCGGCCTGCCAGCTCCCCCCCCCCCCCCGTTTTACTTACCTGAGCCGTGGAATTCACTCAGCGGTGACGCGCCGTCCTTCTCTCCACAGAGTCCCGGTTCTTGATTGGAGAGATTGATAGCAGCACAGCTATTGGCTCCTGCTGCTGTCAATCAAATCCAATGACACGGGGGCAGGGCCCGAGTCATACATTCGACAGCTATGGACGCCGAATGAATGACTAGGGAGCGCACCCGCAAGGTAACCCCCCTGAGAGAGCGCTTCTCCTAGGGGGGTTATCTGATGTGGGGAGGAGCCGTGAGAGCTGCCGTGGGACCCCAGCAGTCGCGGATCGGGGCCACTCAGTGCAAAACAAGCTGCACATTGGAGGCAAGTATGACATTTTTGTTATTTAAAAAAAAACAAAAAAAAACCCAAAGCTTTACAATCACTTTAAGGAGAAGTAAAAGTCAGATCTGCAAGCATTTTTATTAATTTATTTCAAAAGACCACTACAGTGATTAATGCACTACTGACTTCAGAAAAAAAACTAAATATCACCATATTATATGTATTTCTTCCCATATACAGTGGGGCAAAAAAGTATTTAGTCAGCCACCAATTGTGCAAGTTCTCCCACTTAAAAAGATGAGAGAGGCCTGTAATTGTCATCATAGGTATACCTCAACTATGAGAGACAAAATGTGGAAACAAATCCAGACAATCACATTGTCTGATTTGGAAATTATGGTGGAAAATAAGTATTTGGCCAATATCAAAAGTTCATCTCAATACTTTGTTATATATTCTTTGTTGGCAATGACACAGGTCAAACGTCTCCTCTAGAGTAGTGATGTTTTGGGGCTGTCGCTGGGCAACACAGACTTTCAACTCCCTCCAAAGCAAAGGTTTTCTATGGGGTTGAGATCTGGAGACTGGCTAGGCCACTCCAGGACCTTGAAATGCTTCTTACAAAGCCACTCCTTCATTGCCTGGGTGGTGTGTTTGTGATCATTGTCATGCTGAAAGACCCAGCCATGTTTCATCTTCAATGGCCTTGCTGATGGGAGGAGGTTTGCACTCAAAATCTCACAATACATGGCCTCATTCATTCTTTCATGTACACGGATCAGTCGTCCTGTTCCCTTTGCAGAGAAACAGCCCCAAAGCATGATGTTGCCACCCCCATGCTTCACAGTAGGTATGGTGTTCTTTGGTTGCAACGCAGCATTCTCTCTCCTCCAAACACGACGAGTTGTGTTTCTACCAAACAGTTCTACTTTGGTTTCATCTGACCCTATGACATTCTCCCAATCCTCTTCTGGATCATCCAAAAGCTCTCTAGCAAACCTCAGACGGGCCCGGACATGTACTGGCTTAAGCAGGGGGACACGTCTGGCACTGCAGGATCTGAGTCCCTGACGGCGTAGTGTGTTACTGATGGTAGCCTTTGTTACGTTGGTCCCAGCTCTCTGCAGGTCATTCACTAGTTCCCCCCGTGTGGTTCTGGGATTTTTGCTCACTGTTCGTGTGATCATTTTGACCCCATGGGGTGAGATCTTGTGTGGAGCCCCAGATCGAGGGAGATTATCAGTGGTCTTGTATGTCTTCCATTTTCTAATTATTGCTCCCAAAGTTGATTTCTTCACACCAAGCTGCTTGCCTATTGCAGATTCAGTCTTCCCAGCCTGGTGCAGGTCTACAATTTTGTTTCTGGTGTCCTTCGACAGCTCTTTGGTCTTCACCATAGTGGAGTTTGGAGTGTGACTGTTTTGCCGCGTACACACATCCGTTTTTAATGTCATTAAAAAAAATTACGTTTTTCTCGACGTGATTCTTCTCAAGCCTGCCTTGCCTACACACGATCATGAAAAAAATGCTAGAGCAAAGCGCAGTGACGTACGAAATGTATGACGGCACTATAAAAGGGGAAATTCAATTCGGATGGCGCCACCCTTTGGGCTTCTTTTGCTGATCCTTGTGTTAGTAAAGTTTGGTGATAGACGATTCGCGCTTTTCAGCCTCGTGCTCTTCAGTCCGTTACAGCGTGACGAATGTGCTATCTCCATTACGAATGCTAGTTTTACCAGAACAAGCGCTCCCGTCTCATCACTTGCTTCTGAGCATGTGCGTTTTTTTCAGAGAAAAATTAGAGCATGTTCCAAATTTTTCATGGCCATTTTTCACATAGTGAAAAATGCTCTGAAGCCCACACAGGATCGTTTTTAATGACCATTTTAAAAAATTTCATTTTTCTCGTCATGAAAAACGGTCGTGTGTACGCAGCATTTGAGGTTGTGGACAGGTGTCTTTTATACTGATAAGTTCAAACAGGTGCCATTAATACAGGAAATGAGTGGAGAACAGAGGAGCCTCTTAAAGAAGAAGATACAGGTATGTGAGAGCCAAAAATCTTGCTTGTTTGTAGGTGACCAAATACTTATTTTCCACCATAGTTTGCAAAAAAAAATAAAAAATCCAAATCAGACAGACAATGTGATTGTCTGGCTTTGTTTCCACATTTTGTCTCTCATAGTTGAGGTATACCTATGATGACAATTACAGGCCTCGCTCATCTTTTTAAGTGGGAGAACTTGTACAATTGGTGGCTGACTAAATACTTTTTTGCCCCACTGTATGTGTAAATACTGTGAGAGTGTGTGTGTGCGCGCGCATATATATATATATATATATATATATATATATATATATATATATATATACACACACACACACACACACACACACACACACACACACACATACACACACACACACATACACACAGTTTTCACCACAAGATGTCCTCAGTCTTTTGCATTTGCTGACACCGAGCATACAACTCATCCCAAAAGACTGAGGACATACAATGAGTGTAGAATGTTACCATAGCGCCCAACATGACGTCAGTGCCACTCTTTGCACAATTGCAGAGATAATGTTGGGTGCCAAGGTGAAATTCAGCAAGACGTCCCGGTCTGAACAAGAGGCTTCCTAGGACTGGACACATCTTGAAAACAGATTGCTTATGTTTTCACTTCTAACAGCAGCAAAAAATCTCCAGACTTAGGTGACAGCCTGCACAATGGCCCACTGCCATCTGTGTGAAGCAATCTGCAGCAGTCCAAATGGCCGCCCCCACCCCCCACTGAGGCACAGCTAGGCCTTTGCAATCAGAAAAGCTCAAGCTCATGAGGGTGCGTGTCAGAGTGCTGCAGGGAGACCACTGTATACATACCCATAGCAGTGGTCCTCTTTGCAACTTGATTCATGCAACCGAAGATTTTATGGTGCTGAAAACATAATCAAACAGCAGTAATACAATTATTTATGTTTTCCTCCTCCCTCTTGTTATCTCTGAATTGTAACAGATTTAAATTGGGCTTTAAGCAAACAACGTTGTGGAACACCACAACATACAGGATACAAGATACATTGTTTCATGGCTTGTTTGCACCACTTTTTCAGATTTTCCTGATGCGTTTTTGAATAGCCATTTACACTAATTTACGTATTTTCAGTGCAATCTAGTGCATTTTTTTTCGCTTTTTATTTTGAGACTTGGAAAATCACTATATTTCATTATGACAATGTGCATTCTAGTGCAGTCCAGTGTCTTTACACATGTTTTAATGCGTTCCCGATGAAAAAAAAAAGGCAGCAGGTTGTATGTTTGTTAATAGCACTGGAACTGACTAGGGCCATTAGAATACATTGCAAACACTGCGCATTCAGTCTGCATGTGGTTTAAAAGTACACCAGGAAAGCATCTGGTGTGAACCAGCCCTTATTCATGTGTTGACCCTGGGATCCAGGCCATCTGACATTTCCTAAATATGTAAGGAGCAGAGTCACCCGATGATCTCCACAGGTGATCCCACCCCCTTGTGAAGTCATCGACCCAGCATGCCCTGGTCAGTGATGTCACAAGGGGGCAGGGTAGACGATGGATCTACATCTGGGGACATTGTTTTATATTTTTGATCTTTTAATAAAAGGAATTGTCAAAAACTTGTGTAGTGTCTTTATTCACTATTTACACATTTTTTTGGTGAATGGGTGGGGGTACTATGTACCCCATACTCTTTCACATGGGGGGGGCAGGATCTGGGGGCCACAGCCCAGGGTTGTAGGGAAGAAGCCCTTGTCGCCGCCATCAACATGGGGACAAGGTGCTTTGGGGCAGGGGGGGCAGAGCCCCCTGCCCAACGCACGCCCCCTTATGTTGAGGGCATGTGGCCTGGTATAGTGCAGGAGGGGGGTGCTCCCTTGTTCCCCCACCCCTTTTCCTGGCCTTCCGGGCTGCATGCTCGGATAAGGGTCTGGTATGGATTTAAAATAATATACCAAACAAAATTAAATGAATTTCAGGGAAATTCGTTACCATTTTATTCGGAGATTCGAATTTGTCAGAATTTACATCTGGACCAAAATGAATTTTTGGTCTAAAGTTGGCCATAGACCATGCGATTTTCTTTCCTGCAACCAGAGGTCAATTCCCTCCCGCTGAGCTATTGTGTTCTCCTGGCAGGGGGAACCGTCCTGGCTGGGAGAACACACGATTAATTTCTAGCGGCTTTAGCTGCTGGCAATAATCACATGAAAAATCCAAAAGGCTGGTTGTACACAGTTGATTGATCAATCAACTTGGGTACAATCAGCCCGCCTGTTCGATTCTCGGCCAGTGCCTGCTGCACCAGCCAAGATGCGAAGCATCTATGGCTGGCTTGATGTCATCTCCCTTCTCCCTCATCTGCAGCCTGTAAACGTCATCACTGTACAACTTCTGTTATGCCCTGTACACACGATCGGATTTCCGATGGAATAAAATCCGATGAAGCTGACTTTCATCAGTCTTGCCTACACACCATCAGTCAAAATTCTGACCGTCCAAAACGCTGTGACTTAAAACACTCCGACAAGCCGAGAAAAATGAAGTTCAATGCTTCTGAGCATGCGTCGACTTGATTCTGAGCATGCGTGGGTTTTTTGTCCGATGGAGTTCCACACAGACGATCGTAATTTGCTATTGTTTTTTTTTCCCCCATCGGTAAAATTTAAAACAGGTTCTATTTTTTTATACCGATGGAAAAAAGACAGATGGGGCCCACACATGATCGGTTTTTGTCCGACGAAAAAAGTCCATCGGCCTTTTTTCATCAGAAAAACCGATCGTGTGTACGTGGCATTAGCCTTCCTCTATAGCTTAGCCAAGACATACAATCAAGGTTGGAAATGTACATATTTTAATTGAAGAAGGTGACATAGTTTATGAAATCAAGTGAGGAGAGAGTTTCCAAAAAGGAAGGGACTGCTCTGGGCTTCAACAAAATGGCGACCTCCAGCAAAAAAACAGAAGCAATGCTGGAGGCAATTCACAGCACACACAAATTTTGGTAGCATCATTAATGTGGAATGTATGTTCTTTCGGTAAAGACCATTTATTATCAAACGGTTATAAGTAAAGTTCCGCTTTAAGGCACCTTCAGCGTTTCTCTAAAGTCTTAAAACCCAGGCTGCTCCATTATACAGATATGGATCTGAGTTTGGAATGTAAGAAAACGGGGGCAAAACTTTAAGCCCCCCTTGCCTCTTGGGATTGCGGCAGTGGGGTTTCTAGTATCCCCTCAGGTTAAAAAATTGCGGGAAGATTTCCTTTTGGCCCTTGGCCTCTGGAAAGGTCAGGTGACACTGTATCTGGGCAATTTAAGGGGATTGTAGTGTGGAATTGAAAAAGATCCACTCAAGTTTTAAAAATTGCGGGAAGACTTCCCATTGGCCCTTTTACTCTGCGAAGGTCAGATGACCACTGTATCTGGGCAGTTTAGGGGGTTTTCTGTGTGGATTTTCAAATAAAAAAAAGGGGGTTCTGAGCCCCAGTCATCTCAGTAGCAACAGCTGTGGTGTTCCCTCCCACCCTCCCTAAGTCGCGGCGAATAACTTTATTATGTGGCTTGTTCAAATTCTGCTGACTGCTTTCCCATGTGGAGTAGTGCTCTGGACTGCCCCTTCTCACTCACCATACCCCGATAGGCAGTATCGCACACTAGTAACGAGGTGGGAAAAGTGAAACATTCCTAGCTAAAATCAGTATTTATACAACATATGTATTAAGGTTTGCTTCAAAAGAAGGCTGAAGCTACAAAAGGGCACCCAGAAATTCCTGCTACCATTGTGGCCCTTTAAGGATTATGCCAGTCTTGTATGCCTCCATACTTCTTAGATATATTCATAATTCACTGGAAAAAAAGTGTGAAAAACTGAATTGAAACTAGTGCTCTTCAATGCACTGTAAAGAGGAAAACCTGATATACACCACCCACTGAAGAATAGGTTTTTACAATGTGAAATCCAGTGTTCAATATTGGACTATACTTGAAAGTGCTGCACTTAAAGTGATACTAAAAGGTTCCTTTAAAAAAAAAACAAAAAAAAAAAACAACAAAACACGTCATACTTCCCTCCACTGTGCAGCTCGTTTTGCACACAGAGTGGCCCCAAACATCCTCTTCTGGGGTCCCTCGGTGGCTCCTCCCCGCATTAGATAACCCCCCTCTGGGAAGCTCTCTCCCGAGGGGGTTACCTTGTGGGCACACTCCTGAGTCATACACTCGGCGTCCATAGATGCCGAGTGTATGACTCGGCCCCGCCCCCCAGCGTCTGTGGATTTGATTGACAGCATCAATGGCATGACAGCCAATGGCTGCGCTGCTATCAATCTATCCAATCAAAGCTGGGACTCCGTGGAGATGAATGGGCTTAGGCAAGTAAAACAGGGGGGGCTGGTCACTTCCAGGCATTTTTTCACCTTAATGCATACAGCTTACCTGTAAAATCCTTTTCTTGGAGTACATCACGGGACACAGAGCGGCATAGTAATTACTATGTGGGTTATAGAGCTTACCTTCAGGTGATGGACACTGGCACACCCAAGACAGGAAGTCCCCTCCCTATATAACCCCTCCCATATCGGGAGTACCTCAGTTTTGTAGCAAAGCAATAAGTGTCCCCAAAAGAGGGGTGGGAGCTCTGTGTCCCGTGATGTACTCCAAGAAAAGGATTTTACAGGTAAGCTGTTATAAAAATCCCATTTTCTTTATCGTACATCACGGGACACAGAGCGGCATAGTAATTACTATGTGGGATGTCCCAAAGCAATGCCAAAATGAGGGGAGGGAGACACCATAACAAGCTGGGCGCCATCAGGCATAAGGTTCTATACTGCAGCCTGCAGCACACTACGCCCAAAGGCGATATCCTCATGACCTCTTACATCCACCTTATAAAATTTTGTGAATGTGTGGACTGAAGGCCAAGTTGCGGCCTTACAGATTTGAGCCAAGGAGGCCTGGTGATGCACTGCCCAAGAAGCACCAACTGCTCTAGTAGAGTGCGCTGTAATTTTAAATGGAGGCACCTTCTTTCTCAGACCATAGGCTTGAATAATAACCTGCCGAATCCACTTACAAATAGTTGATTTCGACGCTGCCTGGCCCTTTCTGGGGCCTTCTGCCAGAATAAATCAAACATCAGTTTTCCGAATCATAGCAGTAGCTTCAAGATAGGCTTTAACTGCTCTTACTACATCCAAAGAATGTAATAATTTCTCTTCCACCGAACTAGGTTTGGGAAAAAAGGAAGGAAGAACCATATCTTGGTTCAAATGAAAACTTGACACGACCTTCGGAAGAAAGGCTGGATGTGTACGTAAAACCACTCTATCCTTATGGATAATCAAATATGGCTCCTTGCAAGACAAAGCTGCTAATTCCGATAGCCTCCTGGCTCAGAATATAGCTACCAAGAACACTAAATTTCCTGGTGAGGAGCACTAAAGGAATGTGGAGTAATGGTTCAAAAGGTTGTCTTTGAAGAACTGATAGAACCAAGTTTAAGTCCCATGGACATATGGGAGACCTCACTGGTGGGTTGATACGAGTCACACCCTATGACTTCTCTATCCCGAATTTCATGTAGCACGAGACACTTATTGCTAATGTAAAGTACAGTTTATATAGGCAGCTCAAAGCAGTCTCTTCTCAAGGGACGTGGCTGAACCATCCAGGTAGTTAAGTCCACCTATTCCTTTACATACATGTACAATTGTATGGCAACTTTCAGAAAACAATGTTCTTTCTCTAGTGCTGAACTCTGCCCAAGCACGTCAGGGAAATAAATGAATGCAGATATCGTCAAGTGAGCAAACACGCACAGATATTAACGACTGCACAGCTAAGTGACACAATTATTTTCCAGCCCCCACATGCTTCTTGTATAATGTATCTGGATGAAATTAACCACCAGTTTTCTACCAATTATCTTTCCCTACAGACATCTGAAATCTTCTGTTCTATTCCACTATTTAAGACAATAGTGAAAATTACACTACAAGATGACTCTTCAAATGCCACCTAAAAGTAAAGTAACAAATTTAAGACATATCCATAATTTGTTTTGAAGCGAAAAAAAAAAAAAATATGAAGAAACGGCAGAATAGATCTTTGTAAAAAAGTGGGGTATCCACTTGGGACCTCCCAAAGTGAATAAAGTGCAATAGAAAGTTATGAGACAGGCAGAAATAAAGAAATTTTCTATCCCACAGATACATTAGAGGAAGCTTAGGAATGCATATCAGTCTCCGCTGTTCTCTGCCAAACTCATAGCTCCTTACATTAAATCTAGTGAGGCAGCATTATGTTAAATCCTGTTTTTCAGATGCTTATGACTTATGGGAAAAAGACTCAGATCATGATGAAACTTGGCAGTTCTATAATCATTCAAGGTCACAATTCTTTGCCAAACTTCCACAACATTTTACTCGGTAGTTTGTGATTCGCGTTTGAACATTTTAACACTATCAAAGCTGGAAGACGATGTGCAACAGGAAAGAGAAATGCTGCATGTGGGTTGTAATGGGAAATATCACATTCATTTTAGTAGGAAGAAGAGCTGAAAGAGCTTTGTGCTACTCGATTCACAATGTCATCCAAAGGCTATAAATACTGGGAAACTAAAGCAGGATACCCAAGACAATTGCTAGAGGAGGAGTGAGATCAAGCAATCATTTGATAATCAACACTATAGTTACACTTTTGATATGAAAGTATTATGCCGCGTACAAACGATCGGACATTCCGACAACAAACGCGTGGATTTATTTCCAACGGATGTTGGCTCAAACTTGTCTTGCATACACACGGTCACACAAATGTTGTCGGAAATTCCGAACGTCAAGAACGCGATGACGTACAACACGTCCGACGAGCCGAGAAAAATGATGTTCAATAGCCAGTGCGGCTCTTCGGCTTGATTCCGAGCATGCGTGGAATTTTGTGTGTCGGAATTATGTACACAGTCGGAATTTCCGACAAGTTTTGTTGTCAGAAAATTTGAGAACCAGCTCTTAAATTTTTGTTGTCGGAAATTCCGACAGAAAAATGTCCGATCGGGCCTACACACGGTCGGAGATTGACCAAAAGCTCCCGTTGAACATTTGTTGTCGGAAATTCCGAGCGTGTGTACGCTGATTTTAGTGGAAGGGTGTTTTTTTTTTTTTTTTTAACCATTAGCCATCACTGAAGCCCAACAGAACTTGGATTTCAAATTAGCTAAAAATAATTTTCAGGTGTATCAAAACAAAGACATTCAAAGGTTTAAAGTTTATTACCTTATTACCACTACGTGGCTTTTCAGCTCTTTAGCGCCACCCTTTGGGCAACTTCTGCTAATGTTGTGCTATGGTTAGCATTGCTTCTGAGCATGCGTGTTTGTACTTTGGATTTTTTTCCGACTGACTTTTGTACACACGATCGGATAATTCGACATCACACATTTGTTGTCGGAAAATTTTAAAGCATGCTATCCAACATTTGTTGTCGGAAAATCCGACAACAATTGTCCAATGAAGCATACAAACGCTCGGATTTTCCGACAAAACCCTGCCATCACACAATTCCCGTCGGAAAATTTGATTGTGTGTACGAGCCTTTACACGTGGAGATCAGGGGTCCTTTTCTGCAGCATACTGGCAGAGGACAGGTTTTTATATTCAGGCGTTGGCTGCTTTCCAAAGAAAAATAAACTTTAAAGTTTTGAACATTTAATATTTTGGAATATATTTAGCTGATTTACAAACAGTTAGGCTATTTTGAAAGTGTTGCCTAGGATGCATATTGCAGCCATAGTTGGTCAACACAGTGAAAGGAATTGGGTGGCAATACATTTTTGCAAAGAGAATCATTTTTTTCTGGACAGTAAGGATTTGTATTGAATTTTCTTGGGCCAGCCCCCTACTCCAGTAGTAAGAGGGGGGCCGTGGCAGTGCAGTCCCTATTCTCTTTCGCGCAATGTGGGCCACCTGACCTGAACTTTGACAATTCCAGGCATCAGGGAGCATTGTGGATGTGCCAGGCTCCCGATTAGAAGACTCATTTACACAGTGTAAAAGACCATGAAATCTGTTCCCTTTTTATGCTATTTTTACACACTATACTTATCAAAATAGTAATGACATACACAGAGGATCAAATGACTGATGAAAGTCCACTCGACACCAGAATTGTATACAGTGCTGTGAAAAAGTATTTGCCCCCTTCCTTTTTATTTTATTTTGCAATTTCTCACACTTAAATGATTCAGTTCAAACAAATTGTAATATTACACAAAGATAACCTGAGTAAATCCAAGATGCAGTTTTTAAATTATTATTTCATTTATTAAGGGAAAAAAGCTGTTCAAACCTGCCTGGCCCTACGTGAAAATTTGATTGCCCCCTCCCATGCCGAATCATGAATGAACTGTGATTAACCACAATTTTTTGGAAAGCCGAGTTAATGTCACTTGCCACACTCAGGCCTGATTACTGAAAGACCTGTTGAATCAAGAAATCACATAAATAGAAGCTGTCTGACAAAGTGAAGCATGCCAACAGATTACAAAAAGCCACACATCATGCCACAATCAAAAAAAAAAAATCAAGAACAGATTTGGGAAGAGCCAATATCCACAAATGTAGAGAACTTGGAACAGTGGTGAACCTTCCCAGGAGTGTCCGGCCTACAAAAATTACTCCAAGAGCAAGACGACGACTCATCCAGAAGGTCATAAAAGAACCCAAAAAAACATCTAAAAAACTGCAGGCCTCACTTGCCTCAGGTAAGATCAGTGTTCACGATTCAACAATAAGAAAGACTGGCCAAAAATGGCATCCATGGAGTTCCAAGGCCCAAGCCACTGCTGACCAAAATGAACACAAAGGCCCATCTCACATTTACCAAAAAAGATCTTGATTATCCACAAGACTTTTAGGCAAATATTCTGTGGACTGATGAGACAAAAATTAAACTTTTTGGAAGGTGTGCATCCCGTTACATCTGGCATAAAACTAATACAGCATTTCATAACAAGAACATCATACCAACAGTCAGACATGGTGGTGGTGGTAGCGTGATGGTCTGGGGCTGTTTTGCAGCTTCAGGACCTGGACGATTTACCATAATTGACGAAACCATAAATTCTGAGCTCTACCAAGAAATCCTAAAGGAGAATGTCCGGACATCCGTTCGTGACCTCAAGCTCAAGTGCACTTCGGTTATGCAGCAGGACAATGATCCGAAACACAACAGCAAGTCCACTTCCAAATGGTTCAAACAATGTAATATGTAGGTTTTGGTGTGGCCTAGTCAAAGCCCAGACTTAAATCCAATTGAGATGCTGTATCATGACCTTACACAGGCCGTTCATGCTGGAAAACCCTCCAATGTGGCCAAATTAAAACAATTCTGCAAAGAGTGAGCCAAAATTGCTCCACCTCAATGTAAAAGACTCATTGCCAGTTATCACAAACGCTTGATTGCAGTTGCTGCCGCCAAGAGTGGCACAACCAGTTATTAGGTTTAGGGGGCAATTACTTTTTCACATAAAGCCAGGCAGGTTTGGACAGCTTTTTTGCCTTAATAAATTAAACCATCACTTAAAAACTGCATTTACTCGAGTTATCTTTGTTTAGTAATAAAATGTGTTTGATATCCGAGTCATTGAAGTGTGAAAAATATGCAAAAAAAAACAGAAAGGGGGCAAATACTTTTTCACAGCATTGTATGGCTGCTGATGTAATGGATGCAATCTGAAAGTTCAGCTTGAGCAGCTGATTTGTGTACAACCACGTCTATTCCAGATCCAAATCATGCCGTTTCTTTAACCGCTTGCCGCCCACCGCACGCAGATATACGTCTGCAGCATGGCACGGGCAGGCAAAGGGACGTATATATACGTCCTTTAAGATCGCGGCATTGTGGACTCCGACAGCGGGTCCCGCGGACTCGATGTCCGCATGCATACCCGCGATTGCGTCACTTATGTAAACAAGCATTTCCCCAGTCTTCCTAGTGACAGGACAGTGTACACAGCTTCCTGTAATCGGAAGCTGTGATCACTTTCATGTCACACACAGCCCATCCCCCCTACAGTTAGAACACATCCATAGGCACACTTAACCCCTTCATTGCCAGTGTCATTTTCACAGTAATCAGTGCATTTTTATAGCACTGATCGCTGTAAAAATTACAATGGTCCCAAAAATGTCCGATGTGTCCGCCATAAAATTCGCAAATCGCCGTCATTATTAGTAATACCAAAAATATGTAGAAGAATACGTATCGACCTAAACTGAGGAAAACTTTTTTTTTATACTTTTTTGGGGATATTTATTATAGCAAAAAGTAAAAAATATTGATTTTTTTTCAAAATTGTCACTCTATTTTTGTTTATAGCGCAAAAAAAAAAAAAAACACAGAGGTGATCAAACACCACCAAAAGAAAGCTCTATTTGTGGGAAAAAAAGGACGTCAATTTTGTTTGGGAGCCACGTCGCACGGCCGCGCAATTGTCAGTTAAAGCGACGCAGTGCCGAATCGCAAAAAGTGATTGTCTTTGACCAGCAAAATGGTCCGGGGCTTAAGTGGTTAAAGCTGAACTCTAGGCAGAACATTTATTAGCTGCCAGTATTGGTAAAATGTGCTGCTTGTTTCTCTCCCCACTGTGTAATCTCTGAGAAATAAATCATAGCTTATATCTCTTTACAGTGAGCAGAGACACCATTACGTCTCTGATCATTGTAGTGGATGGACTTGGGAGTCTGAGACTCCCGGTCTGAGCCGCCCACTGTGGATAGCAGATACTGCTCTTTGCTTCAATATCGCAGATACCGCCCTACCTCTCAGATAGCAGATACAGCTCTTAGTGCCAACTCTGCCCTCCACTCTTCCTTCGGTTTACTGCACATGCTGACTTATCTCCTACATTTCTCCTTGCATCATGGGAAATGTAGTCCTCTTTCCCGGCTCAGATGTATTGCACAGCAAGAGATAAAGTCCCCCTCCCAGTGCCAGGAGCGAGCACTCTTTTCCTATGGAAATTATGACATCATTGGGGCTGAAAATCTTGCATTACAAGAAGAGTAAGTCACTATCATTTAAATTGTCATCAGTTCAAGAGAACTTAGGGAGAGGTAGCTAGATCCTGTTATTCAGCCTTGAAGTAAAAATAATAATAATAATATTAAACACTCCAGTGGGAATGGCGTAATAGAAAAGATCATAATAGGCCTAAACTGTAATATGGTCTAGGTGTTCTTGATGCAGCAAAAATGCATTGCAAGGGCATAGTATGATACTGGAATTTCCCGAACACCTTCATGACAAAAGGAAAATATTCCCACCATGTTTTCTTGGCTTCAAGTAACTTCTGTAATGTTTATAGATAAGCAGAAACACTGTCAAATTTCTGCTTAGTTTTCCGAAATCGCCTCTGCTTTATCTTCTGTCCCACAGATTAGACTCTTATGGTGTTGTCTTTCTTTAGAACAACTATTCAGTCAGTTATTTCAACAGAACAAGTGAATAACTACTATAAAAGCTTAGTGTCCATATTTCAGGTTGTGTATCACTGTAATCAGGTCACTGATATAGGATACTGTAGCAATTGATGCCTTTTATACTTACTGGAATGTCTTTTGTTTCAAGGATCAGAGCTGGTACATGCCTGGCAGAAAGTGCTATTCTAATGGAGTCTCTTATCCTCTTCACCAGGCCATTGTCAAAATTGTAATTATTGTTCATTTTAAGAAAGAGAATCACTCGCTCTTCCCCATCTTTGTTGTACTGGGGAATACACAAGCTGTCGGACACCTCCACAAAGGATTCAACTGCAACAAGAAAAACAAATGTAATCATTAACTGACCAGCATAGATCAAGTCTAAATTTATCTTTTACAGCTAGGGGATAGATAAGGAATAGATCTAAAACAGCAATGAGTTGAACCCATGTTAACCAATCAGAACTCCATCTCAGTAATGAAAACCTATTTAACTGCTGCAAGTTTAAAAAAATGGTTTGCCAGCATCGTTTAGGGCAGCATTTCTTATGCCGGTCTTCAAATCCCAACAGTCCCATGATTTGTGGACATTTGCCCATGTAACTAAATCACATTGTTGAGACACTAGTCCATCCATCGCTGCAAACATGGAGTTCCCTGCTAAGCATGCACTACTGTTGAGACACGATGACAGCTTTGGGAAATACTGGATAAAGGAAACTCACCGATTCACTCTGAGCCCACTGATTCCCACTGTCCTGTAACACCACAGTGTGTAAAACTATTTCAGGTCTTACAGGCAGACTTTAAACGGTCCCAGACAAAGTTGTTCCGATATCTATAAGTAAAGCACTTCGACACTTCCACGATCTTTCCTACTTTGCATGAGGGGATATTGAGCCCTTTTGATCAAAACTGCTGGTTCAACCCACACTCGCCTGGCTTAAATCGCCTTGCTCCTCACTGGCTCCACAATGCCACATCACCATTATATGCACAATTGGGCAACAGACCTAAACAATGAACCCAAAACTGGGACACAACTCAATTGTGTTCTACGAATGTCCTAGCTTTAGTTTTATACCAGTGGTATTTGGTACTTACTTGCCCTGCACACTTTACCCCTGGCCACACAGAGCAATGTTTCTAGTTACCCAGATCCAGGAAATGATGGGATGTTTGGTGAACATACACGATACGATAGCCATGTTAGATGCCCCTTTTCCCATGCTACTAGGTAAAGCCCGGTTCCAACATAAACCAAATAACATGTTTTGAGAGCAACTAAACAAACCATAGTAAAGCCTGGCTATCTTCCGAGGTGAAAAATAGACTTCACTTGATTTTCTCTAATGAGTAGCGGGCAGTGAGTCTTACTGATATGGTGCCCAAATTCCTACCAGTGGTATTCAGTCATTGCCTGATGGACCTATGAGGTTGATATACTCTGCCCCTTGGGTTTGAAAAACTCCCTGGACTCTGAGGCACCCACCCTGTTTCCCCCTTTTTCTGCTTCCTCCTCTGTCCTCTGTCCCTCTTTTAGCCAGTACGCCTTAAGCAAGCAATGTTTGTGTAATCAATTAAAAGGATTGAGCCGGCAAATCTGTAGACCATATATTTTAATGGTTGGTTACATGAAGCGACAACCAACACAGCTGACGTGTTTTTGGCAACAGCCTTAGACGTTGCACCTGGCAGAGGATCTTGAAAATTGAACTGGGAGTTCCCCATTGTGTGCGCTGTCCCTCTTCAAACTTACCTAATGTTTGTGTGATGTCTATGTTTGATATAGCTCTAATGTACCTGAATACTTGATTGTACTCCTGTATGATGTGAGGTCAGTACTTTGGTTAACTGATTGCCTGTATACTCTGCGGTCTTTTCACAAAAAAATAAAATAAAAAAATATTAAAAATGAAAAGGAAACTCACTGCTCTTTGTACTGAAAAAACAATAGTTATACAAAAGCACCTCTAACAGGCCAATATACACAGACATTTACAAATCCATGCATGCATTACTAGCAGGAACATCCCTTGTATATGCATGATGTGTATGTATGAATGTGAGTTAGGGGCATTAGATTGTAAGCTACTTGGAGGGCAGGGACTGGTTCGAATGTACAATATATATGTAAAGCGCTGTGTAAATTGATAGCGTTATAAAAAAATACCTGAAATAAATAAATGTAAAGCATTATTGTAAGCAATAATTGGTGTAAGTGAAGTTCCCTTGAATGGAGTTCAATAAACCCGCTGAGCACTCAATGCTATACAATTCTTTAAAATCCACTGCAAAAATAATGGAAATTCAAGTGGAGCACATTCCATTAAAATTGATGCATGTGATCCAAAACATTACTCATAGCAACCTTCACTGAAATTTAAAGAATATCCTAAGTGGCTTTCTTCACAGAAAAAAGCAGTCTTTTTTACAGACCCCAAGAGGCACCCTCTGGATACCATGAATTAACTTAAAGCTGAACGCTATGCCGATATAAAAGATGAAAATGAATGTGGCTCAGTATTCATTATTACATCAATAAGTGTGTATTTTAAATGCAAGTATGTGAATTTGACTTGTTATCTGCTTCTTGCAATCCACTGTACAACGTTGTACAGACTAGAAGAGGAAGTAACAGCACAAGAGCCAAGGGTTAATGTGTACAGTATGCGGTAATAGGACAGAGCAGATTGACAGAAGGCTGAGCTCAGTCTGCTGCTTTATCTTTTACTGTCCAGTCAAAGGCTGGTGGAAGGTCAAGACGTGCAAGTGTGACCTAAATGAAGCAAGATAAATCAGGTCTGATACCAATACCATGCCCAGACAGGAACTGTGCTGTGTAGCAGAGAAGTAAATTTTAGAACTGGATGTTGGACTGGACTGCTAGTTAGTGAAAGTCAGACCTACGACAGTAGCTTACACACTATTTGCAGGCATTCTCAAAAAGGGTTCCTCCAGAGGTTGGGTTACTAGCAGGTCCTAGAGCTAACTGATGCCTATCTAATGGTGCCTGCATAGTTCCAGGGAGAATACCACTTGGCAGAACCAGCGGCATGATACCTTTTAGGCTGTCTGTAAGGGGAGCATTAGGACCACCCCTGTGATGGGAACATTCCTTCCACTTACCATCAATGTAAGGGGCATTTTCCTAATGACTTCCCCATGAAATTCTTTAGAAGGGGTTTCCCCGAGTACTGGAAATTGTTTTAATGGTTCCTCTGGGGTTAGATTGTAAAGGTTGATTTAGATCCATTTTGTGAAGTTCAGCTATTTTGCTTTCACTGAACCACCCCTTCCCCCCACTTGATTATCATAGATTTACTACTAAAATGTATGTATCTGGCTATATCTAATTCTTACAGAAGTGAAGCATTAACAGAAGTGACTACCAAAGGAAACCTATGACTGCCAAAACATATACAGAATCCTTGACCATCATCCTCCACGCAGAACAAACAATTTTTGCTGGAGGTATTCTTTGAATGTTCTTATTCCATTAGTTTGCTCTGCATTATGCGGTTCCTGCAAGCATCTGTGTTAACTTTTCTATGCTTGGCATCCCTACTACTTGGAATGCAGTTGACGCTGAATGAGGTTTTTTCCAATAATGACTGTGTGACCTGATCTATCCTCTAAGCCCCAGTAATAAGCAGCAGTTAATGTCTGATGGAGAAGAGTAAAAGGGAATTGGAGGGGAGCAGTGGGAGTCTAATCTGCATCTATTCAGGAGACGTAATAATGGCTTTGTTAGTATAGCCAGTCAGCAGCCGAATGCTGAAAATGTGTTTAATTAGCAAGTCCCAGAAGTGAACTTCTGCATTACAAATCTTGGCTTCACATTAGTCATTTCTTCCCACTTAAAATTCTGACAGTTTCTTATTTTACAACCACCTCTTTACCATTATGTAGAAAATTAACCTATTCCCTGGCTGGAGGGGTTGTGAAAATACACATAATTCACTTCACAGAAACTGAATGATCATTTACCTATATTGTAGATTTCTGAGCTTCCAAACCGTACCCCGTTAGGATTCAGAGTGCCATCACTGTAAGATAAAAAGGGATTAGCAGATATGTACGTCTACTGTCTTACATGCTTTTACAATGACTAGTAAATAAGATGTAACTAAATATCAAAATGTAATCATTAATTCTACCTTAATGCAAGGCAGGAAAACAAAGAAGCGGAGAGACAGAATAAGAGACAGATTTTCTATGGCATTGCAGCTGTCTGCTGTTCAGAGGTAGAGGTAGCACTTCACCAATATACCACACAACGTAGACCATGTGCAAAGTTGTTTTTTCTTGTGTAAATCTTTTTTTTTTTATATTTGTGCATAGAAAAAAAAAAAAAAAAACTTGCATACTTCAACTGAAACTACCTGTGCAATGGAGAATACTTGTGTTGAGAACAAGGGATGACAATTACAAAAATAGGCAATTGGCTCACATAGCAGTCCACATTATTCCAGGACAAGCTCCAAAAAGTCTCCTAATTGTTAAGGCATCAAAAGGATTGGGTGTGTGCTCAAGGGCATGGAATCTGGCTCTTAAAATCGGAAAAGGATAGGCAGGGACTCATATGCACTGCTGTTTAAGGAACACCCCAACAGCGAGCCCACGCATTGAGAAATGTTTTCTTGCTTTCCCTAATTTTCAAAGTTATCTTGGGTTATAGGAAGATTGGAGTTGACCAAGTGACTTTATGAGTCACGGAGACAAAAAAAGTGTGCAGATTAGGTGTTCTAACTTCACCTGCTGCATGCTCTGGGTTAACAACTTACAATATTGATGCCAGAGACAGACAAAAACTAGAATTCTCTCATAAAATTCAGTGACTGCAGACCACATACTTATCTCAGCACAGGTTTCCTTTAAGAAATATAAGACTCCTCTAAAAACCCCGTGTTTTGAAACTCTGCCAGCATCAGAAGAATTTCCAAGTCATACAAAAAAGGATATGTAAAGGAACCCCCTAATCGGGAGGTGATCACCATCAGATTAGATATTAGTTGCACTGGAAAACATCCATAAAAGTCTTCAGGTACTCAACGCCTCTGAAGACTCCATCTAGCCAACTGTCCAGCTGTTCAGTATTGCGATCCAGTTGGAAATTCTCTAGTGGCTACATTAGTGCCAAAAACAATTGCAATGTGGTTATTGCTGCTCTTCTCTTTTCAAAGCTCACATACTTGAGTCGTAATTGCCCACGAAAGTTCTTCAAGATTTGGGCAACCTGGGTTGAGGCACGCCAGCTGTCTATGTAGCAGTTAAGATCTTCCCACCTTCATTGCACTTTTTTGATTTTTACATGTGCGTCTATGATTTGTACCACCTGAGCAGTGATACTTCATCACGTTTCCCTCCCTTCCCCTTTCTCCTACTCTGATATTTCCACAGCTCTGTGATCGTAGTCGTTAATCTCTCTCTCTCTCTCTGGTTTTCTTAAAAACTTAATAAAGTTTACTGTTAAAAAATAAAAAAACACAAATGATTGCTATGTGATAAATCGGGCCACATATGGACTTTCCTGGAGTAGAGACATTTGCCTGTTCTCAATCACACAAAAACCCGCAACACACACAAAAATTGGAAGCCATAAACATGCGATTTATTGATTCCCTTAAGGTTGCTCAGAAATCAGAAACACTCAGTGTCACCCAAAGGTGTACCCATAAATTACCAAAGCTCATCTGAGTGTCCTATTGGTCAAATTCTTTGGCTAGACGTATGGATAGTGTACATAGACCCGGAATCAAGTCAAATGCATTTAGGCTCCTTTAGGGAAGAATGTATCTGAGAACAGTTTGCGATACATTGGAAATTCATATTCACTTATACAAGAGTTGAAAAGCAAAACAAAGTAAAAAGCAAAACAAAAAGTACAGCACAGCAAAGTACAGCAAAGTACAGCACAGCAAAGTACAGCACAGCAAAGTACAGCACAGCAAAGTACAGCACAGCAAAGTACAGCACAGCAAAGTACAGCACAGCAAAATAAGGTATATAAAACTGGTAAAAACAATATTTTGACAATCCGTTTCTGATTTGAGTATTTAAAATTGTAAGCTGTAGCTTTTCCTAAGGCTGCATTCACACCTCTATTTTTCTGCAGAAAACAAACTACGTGTTAAAAACTGCAGCACAGTCAGAAAATTGTATTCCATACTTACCATAAAATTTTCCTTTCCAGGCAAGATCCATTGCAGCATGTGCAAGCCTCCACCTTCTCTCTATCTTGATAGAACCTTTGATTCATAAATGTGGGCCTTTACTCAGCCCTGGTGCTGTGTAGCTAGCTCATTCTGACTGGGAGGGTTAATATGCTGCCATAGAGCTGGTAAGGAACAAAATTATGATAATTTTCCTGACAGTACCGTGTCAGCATACATATGGGAAATAAATTTAAAAGCAACAGAGGGAAATGCTGAAAAAGTGTTTAATTAGAGACAGAGGAGATCATGTTTGTTCAAAATGGACAGTGGTTAGAACAGTTGGCTTTACTTTAGGGGTAGGCAACCTCGGCACACCAGCTGTGGTGAAACTACAAATCTCATCATGCCTCTGCCTCTAGGAGTCATGCCTGTTATTGCCAGGGTCTTGCAATGTCTAATGGGACTTGTAGTTTCAACACAGCTGGAGGACCGAGATTGCCTTCCCCTGCTCTACACAATAGTGCATAACAAAAAGGTGAAAATAGAGATAGCAGGGATGAGTAGGGGCTCAAATTTATGAGTTAAAAGTAGGGTTGTCCCGATACCACTTTAAGACCGAGTACAAGTACCGATACTTTTTTTCAAGTACTCGCCGATACCGAATACCGATACTTTTTTTTATGTGGCAGTATTTTTTTCTTTTACGATTTTTTTTTTTTTTTTTTTACGATTTTTTGCCATGTTTTTTTACAATGCTTTGTTGGGGTGGGGATGATCTCAGTGTACTTTTTTTTTTATTTTTTACAATTTATTTTTTATTATTTATTGCAATTTATTTTTTTATTTCTAGCCCTGTTGGGGGGCTTTGGTGAGATATCAGGGGTCTTAACAGACCTCTGACATCTCCCCTTTGAGACAGAGAAAGGGACTAGGGAAACAGATTCCCCAGTCCCTTTCTCAGCTGCACTGAAAATGAATGGAGAGGAAACAACGGCTCCTTTCCATTCATAAACTGAAGCATCGTAAACACACAGGTTACGATGTTTCAGTTATATGAATGGACAGAGTCAGTCACTGACTCTGTACATTCGGAAAAGGTAGGAGCCGGGTTTAGCGGCTCCTACCTCCGCTCTCCATCCTGACAGAGGGAAGCGGAGGAGGATATGGAGGGTGGCACAGAGCTGAGGACAGCAGCAGCGAGGAGGGGGGGACACGGAGCGCGGGGGGGGGGGGGGAGAGCAGAAAGATGAAGGACATCAGCAGCATGGAGGGGGGACACGGAGCGCACGGGGGAGAGCGGAATAACGGAAGACATCAGCAGCATGGAGGGGGGGGGACACGGAGCGCACGGGGGAGAGCAGCATGGATGGGGGAACTGGAGGAGGATACAGGGACAGTCAGCGGTGATCGGTGCGGCTTTGGGGGGAGTTACAAGCACCGATTACCGCTGTATAGATTTCACTAAAACAGCTGAAAAGAAGGGGGGGGGGGTCGGGAGAAGCTGTCGGCTGTATTGAAATCTATACAGCGGTGATCGGTGCTTGTAACTCCCCCCGCCGCACCGATCATCACTGACTGCCCAAGTATCGGCTGAAGCATCGGAGCATTTTCCCCGAGTACAAGTACTCGGGAAATGCCTGGTATCGGTACCGATACCGATACTAGTATCGGTATCGGGACATCCCTAGTTAAAAGTACTATCATGGTAGGGGAGGTGAAGCTTTACCCAAACTTGTCAGGCCATGGAGTTATCAGGAAAGCAAAGCTGCAGCACACTTCTAACCCAGTTGAGAATGCAGCCTTAGTCATGTGGATTTCTATCAGTGTGATGTCAACCTTCACCCACCTGCGTCCCAGCATGACAATGCCACCAGTCTTAGGGTTTATTTTGCAGTAGTCTCCATGAGCCCAGACACCTAGAACACAAAGTAATAAGGAGTTCATTTTGTACTCATTCACTGTAGAGAAGTTCAGCTCCTAATAACAAGAAGGTCTATTCTTCTAAAATTACATTTTTTAATGAGAAATGTTTATTCTGACAGTTTCGCCTGATTATATATATCTTCCCTGAGCAGATTTTCTATTCTATTCTTTTTTTTTGACCAAGGTGACAATACAACACATAATCTACTTTGTAGATAGACTGTCAATAAAGACTTCCTGCGGTTTCATTATTAGTATTACAGAGAATTTAGACCACTCCAAGTCTTGTGCATTGAATTCTGTTACTGTGTCAATCAGGAAAGGTAACAGCAGCAAAACAGAGTCATGTAGCAGAGGAGAAAGAATTCCCTTCACCTTCAATCATCAGTGCCCCCTGCACTGCTATGCTGATCAAACCTGTATACACTAAAAAAATATATGTATAGAAGCAGCCAGCTTGGTTTCAGGATCACCAATACCTGAACCCCAATATGCTTATAAGCTTAATGACGTTTACTAGCTATGTGCTACTATTTTACATTAACAGGGACTACTAATAGTCTTTCTGCATCCAGCAAGAGAAGGGTTTATTTAAATACCCTCTCAACATAAGCAAACTATTTGTCATTACGGAAAGGCATATCATACTGAGCACATCCAACAGGGTAAATCATTGGCTTTTTAGATTTGTTGCTGATACAACAGCGTTATCAAAGTGAATTCCAAATACCCTCAAAGTTCATTCAGGAGACACTAGTACCTTGCTCATGCATCAGGAACCTGAGGCAAATTAATTTATTTATTTAAAAAAAGGCAAGCCATAGACTTGCTGCAGCAATCCTTAGATAGCATCTGATTGGGTGACAGAATATTGTTTGATTTAGAAGAATATAACAGTTTCTAAACTGCATTGTTCATTTGGATGCCATGGACATACTGGATTTTTAACTGAAAGATTTGCTGAATGTTCCTTGCCTGACAAGAAAGAAAATATAATAATATCTGTCCTAACCGGTTCCTGTAGATTTACGTCGGCAGAATGTCACGGCTGGGCAAAGTAACGTATATATTACACTTTGAAATTCCTGCCGTGCCGGGCGCGCACACGACGCCTGCGCGCCCCTGCCGCAAGCTCAGTGACCGTGCCAGCGGACTCATTGTCCGGCGGTGTCCCGCGATCGGGTCACAGAACTGCAGAACGGGGAGAGGCAAGTGTAAACATGCATCTCCCCGTTCTGCCTAGTGACACGGTCACCGATTGTCTGTTCCCTGTGATCGGGACCAGCGATCAGTGACGTGTCACATGTAGCCACGCTCCCCAACAGTAAGAATCACTCCCTAGGGCACACTTAACCCCTTCAGCGCCACCTAGTGGTTACCCCCTTCACTGCCAGTGTAATTTTCACAGTAATCAGTGCATATTTATAGCACTGATCGCTGTAAAAATGACAATGGTCCCAAAAACGTGTCAAAAGTGTCCGATGTGTCCGCCATAATGTCGCAGTCACGGGAAAAAAAAAAAAAAAAAAAAAACGATGACTGCCGCCATTACTAGTAAAAAAAAAAAAAAAAATATATAAAAATGCCATTAAACTATCCTTTATTTTGTAGACGCTATAAAGTTTGCGTAAATCAATCAAACGCTTATTGCTTTTTTTTTTTACCAAAAATATGTAGAAGAATACGTATCGGCCTAAACTGAGCAAAAAAAATTGTTTGTTTTTTTTTTTATATTTTTTGGGGATATTTATTATAGCAAAAAGTAAAAAATATTGCATTTTTTTCAAAATTGTCGCTCTATTTTTGTTTAAAGCGCAAAAAATAAAAACCGCAGAGGTGATCAAATATCCCCAAAAGAAAGCTCTATTTGTGGGAAAAAAAGGACGTCAATTTTGTTTGGGAGCAACGGCGCACGACCGCGCAATTGTCAGTTAAAGCGACGCAGTGCAGAATCGCAAAAAGTGGCCTGGTCTTTGGCCAGCGAAATGGTCCGGGGCTGAAGTGGTTAAAGCAGAGTTCCACCCAAAAAGGGAAGCTCTGCTTTTTTTTCTTATCCTTCTAATACAATGGTCTCCAAACTGCCTGGCTTGTAGTGTAATGTAAGAAGGGTTGGAATTTACATTGCTGGATCGTAGCATATGCAAAGCAAGAGCCCGTGCCCCTGATGCCGTCACATCTGACGAAACACGTAGGGCGATGCCACGTACACATGCTACCATGCATGCGTGGTCATGTGTCAGCCGTTTTGGTTACTGGAGGAATACTTGCCTTTGACCTGCCATTTTTTACATGCTGCATTGCAAGTTTTAAAGCTGCAAGTGCAATAATCTTTAATAAACTATAGTGTTTTACAATAATCGCACTCCATGTTGAGCTCTTTTATTTTGCATATGCTACGATCTACGAAGAGCGAACCAGGATCCATTTGATATCCCTATTACCATCAAGAGGTTCCTATGCTGATGTTTATTCCTGCCACGGGACTCCTCCTCATTGCTTGATAGAGCGATGTTTGACCATCCTGAATAAGGGGGCCACTTGAATTCTGGTAAGCCTCCGCTGTGGATTATTTTTGGGTATCACATTGGCCATCCCTTTCGAAGCACACATGGAGTTTTAGCTGGGACTTTCACTCATCTTATTTTCACTTTTATCACCAGATTTATAACATTTTTGTGTACTTTTTGGACGTTTTTGCTGTTTATGACGTTATTTAATGACTGTCACACATGTACAGGTGCATCTCAAAAAAAAATTGAATATCATCAAAAAGTTCATTTATTTCAGTAATTCAAAAAAGTGAAACTCCTATATTATATAAATTCATTACACACAGAGTGACATATTTCAAGCATTTCTCTTTTAATTGAGGATTATGGCTTACAGCTAGTTAAAACACAAAATTCAGTATCTCAGAAAATTAGAATATTGTGAAAAAGTACAATATTGTAGACTCATAGTGTCAAACTATAATCAGCTAATTAACTCAAAACACCTCCTGACCCTTTAAATGGTCTCTCAGTCTGGTTCAATATGTTACACAATCATGGGGGAAGACTGCCAACTTGACAGTTGGCCAGAAGACAGTTATTGACACAAAAGGAGGATAAGTCACAAAAGGTTATTAATAAAGAAGCTGGCTGATCACAGAGTGCTGTATCCAAGCATATTAATGGACAGTTGAGTGAAAGGAAAAAGATGCACAAGCAACAGAGATTACCGCAGCCTTGAGAGGATTGTGAAGCAAAGGCCATTCAAGAATTTAGGGGAGATTCACAAGGAGTGGACTACTGCTGGTGTCAGTGTTTCAAGAGCCATCACACATGGACATATCCAGGACATGGGCTACAACTGTTGAATTCCTTGTGTCAAGCCACTCCTGAACCAGAGACGTCACAAGCGTCTTACCTGGGCTAAAGAGAAAGAAGGGCTGGACTATTGCTCAGTGGTCCAAAGTCCTCTTTTCGGATAAAAGTAAAATGTTGTATTTCATTTGGAAATCAAGGTCCCAGAGTCTGGGGGAAAGTGGAGAGGCACAGAATCCAAGTTGCATGTGGTCCAGTGTGAAGTTTTCACAGTCAGTGATGATTTGGGGAGCCATGTCATCTACTGGTGTTGGTCCACTGTGTTTTATTAAAAGTGTTTATAACCCTTTAAAAAAAAAAAAAGTCAGCTCCTGTTTCCTTATAGCAGGTTAAACAGCACAGTGCTTGTGCCGTCTAACCTGCCCCTCTGTAAGCTGTAAAAAACCTGGCTGATTCAGTATCCCTGTCTCCCCTGTGTACTGACCACGATAATCATGGCCGCTGAGAGCCCGGATTACCGTGGTCAGTTTACGTGCCTCAGTCATCCACAGCTCTCCTCTGTCTCCCACACCCCCTCCCTCCCTGCCTGTCAGCTCTGTGTGTCTGTGTTTATGCCCCTCCCCCTCTAGCCACTATTAGTAGTGAAAATGTTTTTTTAACAATTGTCACTGGCAGCCGCTCTATTTTATCCAGGCATTATGCACTATGTCAGTGGGAGGGGTCGAGTGGCCACCCAGCTGACGTCAGAGGGAGATCTCCGACCATACCACTGAAGCCCTGGATCGGAGAAGCAGAGTGGCCGGGAGACACGTGACCGGCCTGAATATAGCTGAACATTTTTTATTTAGAGGCTTTGCTTTAAAAAAAAAAAATATTTGAAACACACTTACATTAGTAAGTAAGTGCAATATGCCTGGATAAAATAGAGGGCTGCCAGTGAACCTTTTTGAAAGTGGACAACCACTTTAATTCCAAAGTCAGGGCAGACCTCTAGTAGGAAATTATAGAGCACTTCATGGTTCCCTCTGCTGACCAGCTTTATGGAGATGCTGGTTTCATTTTCCAGCAGGAGTTGGTACTTTTGGCAGGGTGGGCAGGTGTCAATACCTGGTTTAATGATCATGGTATCACTGTGCCAGCAAACTCTCCTAACCTAAACCCCATAGAGAATCTGTGGGGTATTGTCAAGAGGAAGATGAGACACCAGACCCAACAATGCAGATGAGCTGAAGGCCGCTATTTTTATTGGTCTTCTATAATCTTATACATTTTCTTAGATACTGAATTTTGGGTTTTCACTAGCTGTAAGCCATAATCATCCAAATTAAAAGAAAGAAATGCCTGAAATATATCACTGTGTGTAATTAATCTATATATATATTATACGAGTTTCACTTTTTGAATTGAATTACTGAAAACATTTTTTTGACGATATTCTAATTTTTTGAGATGCACCTGTATGTTTCATAGAACTCCTTAATTAGCTGTAAACTAGATTTGAATACCATCTGTCCTACATAAGGGTTAAAGGCTTAGAAGCTAGGCTTCTCCATTTTATAGAAAATATAGTCTGTCGTTGGGGCCGAATTACTGTGAAATTGTTCAGAAATGTTAGCAGTCTGCCATTGGGACTTCCCCCGGAAAAGAATTTAAAAAAATGTGATTTTTTATTTATTTTTTGTATGCTGTGTGAATGGGGCACATAAAACGTACAGTGATGTTTTCTCAAATTTGATTGCAAATAGAATTTAAAAACAGAATAGCTAAATACACATGAAATACATATGCAAGGCGCTTTTTTTTTTTTTTTTTTTACCTGCCAGAGGGTTTATATCCATTCAGTACTGAAATTTACACACATCTGCCAACAGCACAGTCCTGCCTGGCAGCAGAGGGGATCTCATCCTTCTCTGCTGAAGTTTCACTTCTACTTACAGCTCTCCTTCCCGCTCTCATGAAATATACCTGAATGGCTCCTTGTGCTGCTTCACACTCACTCTCTCTGAGCTCTGCTGTACAGTATCACCAATACCAGGCCAAATTCAGGTACCAATACTGCAGAGGTTTTGTACAATGTATTCTTGGGATACAGCAATATATACATCAAGTATATGTAACGGTGTGTATTCCATTACATGCAGATGGCTGCTTCTGCTCACAATCCTCTGTGCTCTGCCCCCTTCACCATCGAGTACTACCCTGAGCAGCAGTCTTCCCAAATAGTGAAGGTCGACAGCAGTAACTCCTATTCAAGTTTTACTGCTTGCCCAACACCTACCTTCTCTGCCATACGTAGAATTTGCCTTACTATGTATTGCTCCCATGATGCAAACAGAGGAGTTGAATGAGGAGGGGGGCATAAGAGTAACTTTCCTGATTTGGAGCTACTGTTGTTGACCTTCACAGCACAGGAAGATAGCCATTCATGGCAGTATCCGGAGGCTGCGAAAGGGATTTTGAGCAGAAGAAGCCACCTGCAGGTAATAGGATATACACCATTGCACATAACTAATGTGTAAGTTGCTGCCCAAAAAAAAGCTTCACTTCAGTTTTGATAATACAATATTAAATTACAGAGTTGTATTCATTTGCACCCTTCATACCTGCCTGGCATTCAGCTTTAAACTACATTTTATTATTATATGAAAAAAAGTAATGCACGATTTCTTTTCTCTGCAGAGCCCCAAGTAAAATCCTATTTTTTGTTTTAAATAAAATTATACTTGGATCAATTTTAATGAACATAGCATTTATGAAGAGATAAAAAATGCACCCAACTGCTGTTCATTTTTGTTCACAATACTCTAATAAGGTCTCATTACTCTGCAATGGTAGACAATATATAATTCAAAGGCTGATACGAATATACTGGCTCATTAGGTACTTTATAATGTATTAAATGCATTTTTCCTGAATGACTTTTGGTCAAACACGACCACCTACTGCCTATATGTGCTTTCTAATTACAGCTGATAGCTTCTGGTTCAAGTATGTGTTTATTCATTAACATTGCTCGGTCTTAATGTGATACCTGGGAATTTGGAGAAGTATGCTTTCTGGTATTTGCTGCCATCTTCATCGTTCCAGAAGTGTGTGGGCTGAGATGGGAGCGGAATTAAACACACTAGTTCTCCGCTTTCCCCCCACACCGCTTTTCCTAGAGAAAATAGAGAAAATGTATAAACATCTATCTGCATAATTATATGAGAATGTTAGCATTATGTGTACAATAACAAGCAATACATATTACTCTCACAGTAAAATTTATCTATACTAGTAGTGCACCAAAATTTCGGCCGCCAAAACATACCGTCCGAAAGTGAAAAAAGCGCAGATAATGGAGCCTGAAAATGGCGAGTGCCGCACATGTATCATCTCGGCACGCTTCTCAGAGTCTCCCCTCCCTCCTCCTTTGCTCACGCCTGTCATGATACACAGCCTCCCCAGTGCCTGGTAGCGCGATCTCATGCTGTGTGTCAGATCTGAATCGCTGTGCAGCCGATGTAACGATGTCCCGCCGCCTAGACCGCCTCTTGTGATAGACGGCAGACTGATCCAATGCTAGGAATCATTATGTTGTGTGTCATAGGAGGCGGGGACATCGTTACAGCGGCTGCACGGCGATTAAGATCCAGCTCTGACACACAGCTTGACATCGCATTACCAGGCACTGGCAGGCTGTACCCTCATGGGCACCGGCGGGCTGCACCTCATGGGCACCGGCGGGCTGCTGAATCTGATGGGCACCGGCGGGCTGCTGAATCTGATGGGCACCGGCGGGCTGCTGAATCTGATGGGCACCGGCACTGGTGAGGCTGCATGACAGGCACAGGCAGGCTACTGCATCTGATGGACACAGGCACTGGTGAGGCTGCATGAAGGGCACAGGCAGGCTGCTGCATCTGACAGGCACTGGTGAAGTTGCATTAGATGGACACTGGTGAGGCTGCATTGATCTCTTGCACCATGTCTTCAGTCTCTGACCGTCTCCTGTACTATGTCTGCTAGAAGTGCACCGAATGGAAATTTTGCTAATACTATTAGCAGTGTGTTTAAGTTTAAGTAGGAGATTGCAGACATGATACAAGAGATGGTTAGAGACTGGGGACATGATACAGGAGGTGGTTAGAGACTGAGGGCATGATACAGAGACTACAGACTATTTTTCTTGACCCTTCTTGCACTAAAAAGGTGCCAATAATGGCCAACAATAAATTAATATTAATTTAAATTGATGATATTAAATTAAAAAGTTGAATATAATACAATTGTATATAAAAATTTAAATATAAAAAAAAAAAAAAAAAAAAAAAAAAAAAAACTGTAATTTTCGGTATCGGTTTCGGCCTAGTTAATCCTTCATTTTCGGCACCAAATTTTCCATTCGGTGCACCCCTAATCTATACCTAATAACAGTGCTGAGAAATGCCAAGAACCCCCAGTAACCAACTACACAATCATCTTTTAACCCACTTGCCGACCGCTGCATACGTCGGCACAATGGCAGCGGTGGGAAAATGGACGTACCTGTACGTCCCCTTTAAGAAGGCAGGTGCGCGCGCCACACTCTCCGTAACCGTGCCCGCGGGACCCGTGAACTCTATGTTCGCCGGCGGCACGCGATCGTGTCATGGAGAGTCAGAACGGGGAGATGCTTTTGTAAACAAGGCATTTCCCTGTTCTGCCTAGTGACAGGACAGTGATCTACTGCTCCGTCATCGGGAGCAGTGATCACTGTCGTGTCACTTGTAGCCCATCCCCCCCACAGTTAGAATCACTCCCTAGGACACACTTAACCCCTTCATCGCCCCCTAGTGTTTAAACCCTTCCCTGCCAGTGTCATTTACACCGTAATCAGTGCATTTTTGTAGCACCGATCGCTGTATAAATGACAATGGTCCCAAAATAGCGTCAAAAGTGTCCGATGTGTCCGCCATAATGTCGCAGTCACGATACAAAAAAAAAAAAAAAAAAAAAAAAAAAAAATCGCAGATCGCTGCCATTACTAATAAAAAAAAAAATTTATGAAAAAAAAAAGCAATAATTCTATCCCCTATTTTACCAAAATGTAGAAGAATACATATCGGCCTAAACTGAGGATTTTTTTTTTGTTTATAGCCCAAAAATTAAAAACCGAAAAGGTGATCAAATACCACCAAAAGAAAGCTCCATTTGTGGGAAAAAAATTACGTAAATTTTGTTTGGGTACAACGTCGCACGACCGCGCAATTGTCAGTTAAAGCAACGCAGTACCGTATCGCAAAAAGTGCTCTGGTCAGGAAGGGGGTCAATTCTTTCGGGGCTGAAGTGTTTAAAGCGTATAGAGTGGCAGGTAAGCAAAGGTGAGTGTGTGCTGCTGGGGAGGGAGAAAGTAAGTGAACTTGCTGCTTTGCCCCGCACTAGAAAACCTCAGGTACACTTTCAGTCACTTCACAATATTAACCAAATCCAATGTTCATATGGCTGACGTGAACTACACCACACAATTACCCTAAGGCCCCTTTCACACAGGCGGAGGCGTATGTCTGTTTTTTATCCATCAGTTTTCGGATGAAAAAACGGACATAAATGTATCCCTATGGGATAGCGGATGTCAGAGGATGAACATCCGATGACATCAGTCTCTGCTATGCTTCGAAACTGATGACGGAGGAAAACCCTATTTTTTCCGTTATCATCCGATCCCCCATAGAGGAAAGCGGAGATCTGACCAGTCCGTTTCTGCACAGTGTGCAGAGACGGACTAGTCATCCGTCGGCTCAGTGAGGTTCAACAGAGCGATCCCCGCTGAGCAAGCGGATGTCCAAAAACTGATCCTCCCGGGATCCGCACGTGTGAAAGGGGCCTTATGCTAGGTCACTGTAGTGCCATTGTGACGTATATTGAGAAAGGACACAACAAAATTAATCTACCATCGGCATATGATCAACTGCATATTCATCTTCCACTTGTACTGTATATGTACAGCATCTCATAAAAGTGAGTACACGCCTCGTATTTTTGTAAATATTGCATTATATCTTTTCATGTGACAACACTGAAGAAATTACACTTTGCTACAATGTAAAGTAGTGAGTGTATAGCTTGAATAACAGTATGTCACAGTACTTGTTGGCATTCATGGTTCCCTCAATGAACTGTAGCTCCCCAGTGCCAGCAGCACTCATGCAGCCCCAGAACATGACACTCCCACCACTATGCTTGACTGTAGGTAAGACACACTTGTCTTTGTACTCCTCACCTGGTTGCTGCCACACACACACTTGCCACCATCTGAACCATCTTGGTCTTATCAGACCACAGGACATGGTTCCAGTAATCCATGTCCTTGTGTGCAAAGAAGACCCTCTGTTTTTAACAAACTCTTAGATTTGGTCAATTTGGTTGTTTTGCAGGCTGGCAGGTAAATGTGCTGGGAAATCTTGTTTGTTTATGATGTGCTTACAATGATCAGCGTTTGTTTATTTATTTATGTAAAACCTTTATCCCAAGGAACAATGGAAGCCTAATGCAGCCACTACATACACTACATCTAATGATTGGGGCAAGCTGCAATATGTGACATTTTTGGTTTTGAGTTTAAAGGAGGTTGTAAACCTCCATTTTCAAGTTGTACCTATAGGTAAGCCTATAATAAGGCTTACCTATAGGTACAGTAAATATCTCCTAAACGTGCGCCGATAATGTCATTGGGGCATGCGCTGTGAAGAAACGGCCCTCCATAACATTTCTTCACTAGCAAATTGGCGTGACTGGCAGCTACCACGTGCATGTCATGCGACTCCGAACAGTCACAGAGCCGGAACGAAGAGGGGCGAACATGGATGCGGCCACCAGCGGGGACAGTGCGGGCTTAGTTTGCAGGCAAGTTTCACATAATGTGGCAGTATGCGATGCATGCTAGCACATTATGCTTTTGCTTTGCATGAAACAAAAGGACGTAAAGCCCATCAGGGTTTACTTCCTCTTTAATACCACTATAAAAAGCCTTTTTTACCTAACACTTTAAATTGCCAATTTTTTTTTTTTGTTTCTTTTAAACAAGATCATTCCTCAACCCTCTCCAATTACTCGGGCTTGGGATTGGCTTAACAGTTGTACCAAGCCAATTTGTACACACATACCAGGGCCAATTTAGGAGCCAGTTAACCAAATGAACATGTCTTTGGACTGTGGGAGGATGCAAACCCCATGCGGATAGGGTCTTGGCCAAGATTTAAAAAAATAAATAAAAAACACACACACGCACACACGCACACACGCACACAGTGGTCTAATCACTGTGGGGTCCAGCAGAGAGTAGATGGTGACATCAATCTCCTAATTAGCTATAAATAGGCCCTTTAATCAGCATTAGAACTGCATAAGTGTGCTTAATTTATTAAAACATGTTCGTGTGCTATGTAAATGTGGTTGCCAAAAAAACATATCTGATTCACAGATTGAATGTTCTAAAGAAGACTGTTTAGTGTGACCCACTTAATTAAAATGTATTCATTGCAAACCTGGTATTAACAACTTCACAAGGAGTGGAATGGATTGACACAACAAACGCATAACTCTTACACTCTGTATTGCTCTGTCAGGATGTTAACCATGTATGTGACTCAAGAGTCAAAATTAGATTTGAAGACTGCTCACAAAAAATGAAAAATAAATCTTTTGTATGTCTTATTGATCATGCTGTTAAATAATATTGCAAAGCATCCTACAGAAAAATAAATGGGGATATTAATCTAAAATACTGTAATTTTTTAAAAATGTATACAAAATTGCTTTCCCTTTTAAAAGCTTTGAGTAGATCTTCTCCTTAAAGGGGTTGTAAGCCCTAAAGGTTTTGTTACTGTATGTAAACTCTGTATGTAAACTCTGTGAGCATATTATACACACACACACACACACACACACACACACGTTCTAAAACCCCACAAGCAGATAAAACATCAAATTATCAATCATTTAATGGTTAATATTTTTGGCCAAAGTATATGTAAAGGTTTGTTTAAAATAAAAAACATACTTATACTTACCTCCTCTGTGCAGTTGGGTTTGCACATAGTGGCCCCGATCCTCCTCTTCTGGGGTCCCTCAGCGTCGCTCCTGGCTCCTCCTCTTCTCGAGTGCCCCTTTGAAGAGCCGCTCTTCCTTGGGGCACTCGTGCAGGCACGCTCCAGTGTCCTGCTGCTGCGTCCATTGACACACACGTCATTGGATTTGATTGACAGCAGGGGGAGCCAATGGCTGCGCTGCTATCAATCTATCCTATCAGGACCCAAGATACCGGCTGGTGTGCTCGTCCCCATCGCTGGACAGACCGGGTTCAGGTAAGTAAAAGGGGGGCTGCTGCATCACAGGAGGTTTTTCACCTTAATGTATAGAATGCATTAAGGTGAAAAACCTTCAGGGTTTACAACCCCTTTAAAGGAGAAGATCTACTCAAAGCTTTTAAAAAAGGGAAAGCAATTTTGTATACATTTTAAAAAAATACAGTATTTTAGATTTTACAAATAAACAATACATGACAAACGATTCCCAGAGCACTATGGGTTAGCTAAAGGCTAAAACATGGTAGATGTTGCTTGTTTGAAAGCTAGGTTTGTGTGATTGCACCTTGGATTCAGCCATCTAATAAAAGAGTGAGCCATCCCTTTAACTAATTCGTCTTGCGCTATTGAATGCTGCACACAATAGGCTTCTTTCAGCAAAGCTGCAAACTAAGGGTATTATTGTAAAAAAAATATATATGATAATTTTGGTAAATTATATATATATATATATATACACATATATACATATATACATACACACACACACACACACACACACACACACACACACACATATATATATATATATACACACACACATACACATGCATACATACATACATACACACACACTATTTTACCAAAAGTATTGAGATGCCTGCCTTTACACGCACATGAACTTTAATGTCATCCCAGTCTTAGTCCATGGGGTTCAATATAGAGTTGGCCCACCCTTTGCAGCTATACCAGCTTTAACTCTTCTGGGAAGGCTGTCCACAAAGTTTAGGAGTGTGTCTATGGGAATGTTTGACTATTCTTCCATAAGTGCATTTGTGAGGTCAGACACGGATGTTGGACGAAAAGGCCAGGCATTGCACATAATTGAATGACAAATCAGCAGCGCTTCCCCTCATTTCAGAGCTTCCCCTCAGATCTAGTGCAACTGCACTTACAGTGCACAGACTATTTGCCTTTAGTAAATCAACCCAGGAGTGTTTGCAATACGTATTTACAAAATTAGCTTGAAAGCAAAAAAAAAAAGGAGAGTTTATTTAAAAACGCCTGCACTGTCCTACACACTAGTGGTGTGAACTCTAGCTGGCTTGTTCATAAATGGGCAAAAATTCTGCTTGCAGAGGAACTTCATTTTTAGCGATGTATTGCTTACTTAAGAAATCAATTTCCCAAACCAAGGACACAGCACCAAATGAAGCCTCAGGATAGAACCAGCTGGGATCATAGCTATGGTATATTGCAAACATCCATTATGGATTTCTGGATTCTCCAGGGGAGGGAAAAGTTATTGTATCCCATGGTTGTCTTAAAGCCAGTGTGCAACTTCTGGTAGCATTTTATCTGGTCCCCTGCCTAAAGTGGCAGCTTCCTGGCATTATTTCTGATGTGCTGTATTTTAAAGTGTTACTTAAGCCAGTAATATGAAAATAGTTCATCCGCCCCACAGTGCCCACAGCTTATAAATCATCTTTTTACATTAAAATACTGCCACTATATACCTTTTTGGGTGATGTGTATACCACAGTTACATGATAAACTGCACAGTTTCTCCAGTGCTGAGACTTCAGGAAGGAGGAGATTTCCACTACAGCCTGTATACACACCCACATGTGTGATGTCAATATCATGTGACTTGGCTATCTGAGAACAAGTAAATTTTCTCTCCAGCATAAAAGACACAACTGAGCATGTGCAAGACAGTGTAGGGGGGGGGGGGTTCTGTGCATACATGATAAAACAGCCTTTTTTACACAGAGGATTAACCCCTTAGGTTCCACAGTAAGTATAACAAGCATGTGATGCTGCATAAACAGACCGATTTTACTGTTGTGGGTTAGTAACACTTTAAGTTCACATGTATCGGTTGTAGGGGTGCCAAAATTAATCGGTGCATCGCGATTCGGGTGTTCCCGGGGGGATTCCGATGCATGCAACCCCGAAAATTGATTACCAGGATGATGCCCGCAGCTGCAGGCATTATCCGGTACCGTTTTTAGAGCGGGCGGTCGGCTTTCCAGGGATAACAACCGATGCGGCTAAAAGCAGCTCGGTTGTTATCCCAGAGAATCGGGAGGGGACTCGGGGTCTTTTAGACCTCTGATCCCTCCATAAAGAGTACCTGTCATCACCTATTACTGTCACAAGGGATGTTTACATTCCTTGTGACAGCAATAAAAATGATCAAACTTTGTGTTTAAAAAAAAAGAAGAAGAAATTAAAAAAATAAAAAATTTATATTTTATTTAAAGCGCCCCTGTCCCCGCAAGCTCGTGCAGCAAAGAAAACATACTCAAGTCGCGCCCGCATATGTAAACAGTGTTCAAATCCCACATGTGAGGTATCGCCGCGATCGTCAGAGCAAGATAAATAATTCTAGCACTAGACCTCCCCTGTAACTCTAACCTGGTAACCGTTAATTATTTTTAAAGTGTCGCCTATGGAGATTTTTAGGTACCGTAGTTTGTCGCCATTCCACAAGTGTGCACAAAAAGACACTCGCCTGTCCCACAATCCAGCGACGTGGCCACCCGAACCCTCCATTCTCTCCCTCGCCTGTCCACGGCGCTGGCAATACCACTGTAGGCATCCAGCTGCGACAGCTTGCAGCTTCACAGCCGGGTGTGCATGTCTCACTGCGCTGTGCTGCATAGCTGGGCAATCTTCTGGCACCTGTGATGTGTCCCAGAAGATTGCAGGGAGGAAGGGCCGTCTAGGCGGCCCAAGTGGAAGTGGGAGCTCGTCGGTAATCATGATGCATCACGGAATCGAAACGCTTACCAGATAATCGTAATCAAATCGCGAGACCAGTGAAGATGCGCATCCCCAAACTGTTGTGTGCCTTTTAGAAAAAGTATTGGAGCATAGTGTAGCACTACCTACGTAAGAGCTTCTAGAGTATTGCCCAAGTATTCCCCATTTCTGTACTGACAGACACAAGGTATTTCCACAGCCAGGTACACACACACACACACACACACACACATTTACATTAGCTCATTGATGTCAAAGACCAATCTTGTGGCGTTTTGCAGTTATATTTTAGAGGAATGTTGATAGGGTGAGGGGTTTGCAGTAGGATACTCCGAAACAAAACTATTCATAACTTGAGGACTCTAGCTGTTCCAAGATGGAGCC
The DNA here is from genome assembly GCA_029206835.1 of Rana muscosa. Classification (NCBI taxonomy): domain Eukaryota; kingdom Metazoa; phylum Chordata; class Amphibia; order Anura; family Ranidae; genus Rana; species Rana muscosa. The sequence goes on from CM055116.1 coordinate 943,182,254, forward strand.
TTAGGTGAAGTCCCCTGCTGGGAGAAGATGGCAGACTTCTCCTGATTTGGCAGCATAGAAGTGAAGAAGCTTGAGCAAAGTCCCTTGCCGTGAGTGGCAGGCAGACTGAGCTCTTCAGATTAACTCTATCTCTTAAGCTGGGCCCTTTAACTGAGTAGAAAACAGCAGAGGGGGACTAGTCCCCGAGATCCTACAAAGGTCTGTACTCACAGGCCTTTGTAGGCCTTTGTAGATCAACCAGCAGCCACTCTCAGTGATGCCAGACAGATCCTCAGAAAACTTCCCTCTCAGTCAGCTTAGAACAACCGGGGGCCACACTTCAGTTCCAGTTTCAGGCCCTCAGGTCACACCCCTGAGGCCTCTGAGCAGCAGATGCTGGAAAGGCAGAACTCTGCACCCTAGCTGGTGCAATCTATTATGAGAAGGACCCCAAGCCCGTGTGTGCACAGAATATAAAATGACAGCACCCAGCATGCTCAGGGGCACCCTCCTCTGTAATTGGCTAGAGCTGCATTTAAATTCATACTGCCCATTTGCCTAGTTCCCACCTATGTTCTGGAAAGCTCTAGTAGTTTCCAGAATGCAGGAAGAGGCCAGGAAAACTTAACAGAACCAGAACATCATGAGCAGTCCTGACTAGTAAATTGCAGCACTCGGTTAGGCAGAATGCTAAAGACAAATGTGCCTCTAGCTCCCCTGTTAAGGCGAGGAGCAAATTACACTAACCCAACTATATACAGCCTATACTAGGAGGGTTCTACAACAGACTAACCCCAGCTACTCGATTACCAAAACCTTAAAGGGATTGTATAGTGCATTTGTACATGTCCCCTCTATTATGGTCAGGAGCAGGCATGAGCAAAATTGGCAAACTTTAATTTACTTCTCCAATTGGAGAAATTCACAGAGTCAAAAAAGAAAGACACGATGGTGGTTTAAAATATTTTTAAGACTTAAGGGCTTTAAATGGCTTTTGAGCGTTTGTTCTTTGTGTTTTCACCTTTCTGGGGTGCATTTTTTAAGACAGACAATGGGAGTATTCAAGTCTGGATTGCATTTTAAAGAGACCATCAAGTTTGAAGGTATCTTTTTTTCTGTTTTGGGAACATTTTATCGTTATTGGTTTTTGAATATTAACCACCGCCCTACTGTGCACGAAAACCCCCTTCCTGCCCAAGCCATTTTTCAGCTTTCAGCGCTGTCACACTTTGAATGACAATTGCGCGGTCGTGCGACGTGACTCCCAAACAAAATTTGTGTCCTTTTTTTTCCCACAAATAGAGCTTTCTTTTGGTGGTATTTGATCACCTCTGCGGTTTTTATTTTTTGCGCTATAAACAAAAGAAGAGCGTCCAGTTTGGAAAAAAAACACTATTTTTTACTTTTTGCTATAATAAATACCCTTTTTTTTTTTTTTAAATAAAATTTTCCTCAGTTTAGGCCGATACGTATTCTTCTACATATTTTTGGTAAAAAAAAAAAAAAAAATCGCAATAAGCGCGTATTGATTGGTTTGCGCAAAAGTTATAGCGTGTACAAAATAGGGGATAGATTTATAGCATTTTTTTTTTTTTTTTTTTATTAGTAATGGCGGCGATCTGCGATTTTTTATTGTGACTGCGATATTGCGGCGGACACATCGGACACTTTTGACACATTTTTGGGACCATTTACGTTTATACAGCGATCCCTGCTATAAAAATGCATTGATTACTGTATAAATGTGATTGGCAGGGAAGGGGTTAACCACTAGGGGGCGGGAAGGGGTTAAATATGTTCCCTCAATGTGTTCTTACTGTGGGGGGAGGGGACTGACTGGGGGAGGTGACCGATGGTTGTCCCTATGTACAAGGGACACACCATCGGTCCCCTCTCCCTCACAGGACGTGGATCTCTGTTTACACACACAGAGACCCACTTTCCTGCTCGTTTCCCGGGCAATCGCGGCTGCCCGGCGGCAATCGCGGCCGCCGGGCACACGCACCGGGGCCTTGTGAACGCGGCGGGCGAGCGCGCACCTTCTAGCTCGTTTTAAAGGGAGGACGTCATATGACGTCCTCCCAGAACGAGAGTATCCTCCGCCCGCCGTCAATTGACAGTGAGCGGTGGACAAGTGGTTAAACAAAAAATATACCAAAAAACGTAAAGTGAAAAGAAAAAAAAAAAATTTACCGTCTTATACTCCTTTCAAATCAACATCCATAGTAGCAACACCATATTTATGTATCCAAGTGCACATTTACATTATGAGTATGGCAGGTTTATATATGGCAAATTTATTTTTATATAAACCCTCCTGAATCCCTAGAACCATTATTATAACCCAACATGGAAAAATCCATCTTGCCCATATCACACAAGCATATTGCTACATCTTTATTACAAGACTGAGCAATAAAATCTATGGGTTCCATTAATTATGCAGTGTGAAGAGTGAACATATACAGTAGTTGATAAAAGAGTATTCATCAACACAAAAACACTGGATTTAAAATCTTCCATGTGCAAATTGCAGTCAACAAATGTCTATCAAGCTGCTTGCATTATAGTAACATATAGATAGAACATATTACACATACTGGGAGGTTTTTGAAAGACTAGGGGATTGACAAAATAAAATAATTACCTTCCTCACACCATGCTTCCACTCCCATTGCCAGGTTCCTGGCCTGGATTTCCCCTCTGTATACTGGAATGGTAGGATTCTGTCCCATAAAACAAGCTATAATGTCTGTACCACCTACAACAGAACACAGTATTTTTTATTTCAGAACACATTGGAAGTACATTTGATGTTTCACAATACAATTTTCAGTGAACATCACAAACCACTGGTAGAATCAGAGAGGAAGAATTCAAGGATTCCTCTATACAAGTGCATTCTCCACTACTAGCTATGTTGAATCATAGAAGTTTTGGATATAGGAGGGGCTTATTTGGGGCTGCCTGCTCCTAGAAGTTTGTGATCTGTTTTTGCAGCAGCTACATGTCTGCAGCAAAGACATCATCATCATCATCAATACATTTAAGTGTTACTAAACCCAGGACCATGCATTCACTATACCTGGTCTTCCACAGTAAATGGAAATGCAATTATTTTAGTAAATATAAACTGCTAAATATCTTTTCTCATCAGCAGTTATAGCAGTCTTGTGACTTCTATCAGTGTCTGGTTAAAGCTTGTAGAAGGATTTTTCATTCTCCTGTGAATGCAGGAGCCCTGACCCTCTGTCTGGACAGTGCCGATTGGCCCTGTGCTGATCACATGCACTCTCCCAAGAAAAACAAACACTCTAGCAATACACACCACGGAGCATGTGCAGCTTGTCCCCTACCCTCTGTTCTATCTGGAGATGGTTTGGGGACAGTGGAAGGGGAGGAACAGAGAAGACAGGATCAAACATCCTTTTTACACGATGCAGAGTATTAACCCCTTAGGTTCCACAGTGAATATAACAAGCATACTTTACTGTATATACACACACACACATTATATATATATATATATATATTATATATACACACACATACACACACACACACACACATATACACACTGATTTTACTGTTGTGGGTTTATTAACACTTTAAATCAAACAGGAATAGCGGAACACATCGCCTTTGTTGTTTTTACTACTTGGATGTATTGGAAGGCAGACACCTAAGGCTACATGTAAACAAAGCAGTGTGTACACAGCCCTGGGTTAGCAGGAACAGAAAAGACGGAGGTAAGTGGCTGTATTGATTGGCATCCCTGGATATACACTGAGCAAAATTATAAAACGCAACACTTTTGTGTTTGCCCCTTATTATCATGAGCTGAACTTAAAGATCTACAAATTTTTCTATGTACACAAAAGGCCCATTTCTCTCAAATATTGTTCACAAATCTGTCTAAATCTGTGTTAGTGAGCACTTCTCCTTTGCCGGGATAATCTATCCACCTCACAAGTGTGGCATATCCAGATGCTGTTTAGACAGCATGATAATTGCACAGGTGTGCCTTAGGCTGGCCACATTAAAAGGCCACTCTAAAATGTGCAGTTTTACTGTGTTGGGGGGGTCCGGAGGGTTTGAAAACCAGTCAGTATCTGGTGTGACCACCATTGCCTCACGCAGTGCAGCACATCTCCTTCGCATAGAGTTCAGGTTTGGAATGTTGGTCCATTCCTCTTCAATGGCTGTGCGAAATTGCTGGATATTGGCAGGAACTGGAACACGCTGACGTATACGCCGATCCAGAGCATCCCAAACATGCTCAATGGGTTACATGTCCGGTGAGTATGCTGGTCATGCAAGAACTGGGATGTTTTCAACTTCCAGGAATTGTGTACAGATCCTTCCAATATGAGGCCTTGCATTATCATGCTGCAACATGAGGTGATGGTCATGGATGAATGGCACAACAATGGGCTTCAGGATCTCGTCATGGTAACTGTGCATTCAAAATGCCATCAATAAAATGCACCCGTGTTCGTTGTCCATAGCATACGCCTGCCCATACCATAACCCCACCGCCACCATGGGCCACCCCATCCACAACATTGACATCAGAAAACCGCTCACCCACATGACATCATACACGCTGTCTGCCATCTGCCCTGTACAGTGAAAATTGGGATTCATCCATGGAGAGAACACCTCTCCAAAGTGCCAGATGCCATAGAATGTGAGCATTTTCCCCACACAAGTCGGTTATGACGACAAACTACAGTCAGGTCGAGACCCTGATGAGGATGATGAGCATACAGATGAGCTTCCCTGAGACGGTTTCTGACAGTTTGTGCAGAAATTCTTTGGTTATGCAAACCGACTGTTGCAGCAGCTGTCGGGGTGGCTGGTCTCAGACGATCTTGGAGGTGAAGATGCTGGATGTGGAGGTCCTGGACAGGTGTGGTTACACGTGGTCTGCGGTTGTAAGGCTGGTTGGATGTACTGCCAAATTCTCTGAAACACCTTTGGAGACGGCTTATGGTAGAGAAATAAACATTCAATGGCAACAGCTCTGGTGGACATTCCTGCAGTCGTTATGCCAATTGCACGCTCCCTCAAAACTTGCGACATCTGTGGCATTGTGCTGTGTGCTAAAACTGCACATTTTAGAGTGGCCTTTTATTGTGGCCAACCTAAGGCACACCTGTGCAATAATCATGCTTTCTAATCAGCATCTGGATATGCCACACCTGTGAGCTGGATGGATTATCTCGGCAAAGGAGAAGTGCTCACTAACACAGATTTAGACAGATTTGTGAACGATATTTGAGAGAAATAGGCCTTTTGTGTACATAGAAAAAGTCGTAGATCTTTAAGTTTAGCTCATGATAAATAGGAGGAGTTTATAAATTTTGATCAGTGTATTAACTGCTAAGAAGTTTTAAAAAAGGACAGTTACCTTTTGAACACATACAAGCTAATAAAGCAAAAAGGTATTATGCTCGCACTGTTGTAAGTCTTAAAGTGTTACTAAATCCAGGACTCTACATTCACTATATCTAGTAACACTTTAAAAAAATTAAAATAAATCTTGTTTATTAACAAATCAGCGCAAGAGAGATTCTGACTAGTTACAATCCGCTACTGAGCAATAACATAAATGTACACAGAAAGTGCTTAAAGCGGGGTTCCACCCGTGATTTTAATTTTTTTAAAGTCAGCAGCTACAAACACTGTAGCTGCTGACTTTTAAAAAGGACACTTACCTGTCCTAGGCGCTCGCGATATCGGCCCCCCGAGTCCGATCCCTCGATCGTGGCAGGTCCCGGTGCCGTCATCCTCAGTAAGGGAAACAGGCAGTGGAGCCTTGCGGCTTCACTGCCCGTTTCCTACATCGCATGCGCGAGTCTCGCGGCGCTGTATGAATGGGCGGCTGCTCTCTGGGATACACACAGTTCCCAGAAGGCAGCACGCCCCATTCCCCAGAAGACAACGCGAAGATGAAGACCAGCCGCGGACTAGGAAAAGGCAGATTAGGAAGATCCGCCTAGCAACCGCAATTTCTGATAAATAATTTATTTTTTTGAAATTTGTAGCATTTTGCTGTATTTTTTTTTTTTTTTTTAGGGTGGACCTCCACTTTAAAAACAGTGATAGATTAAATAATCAAACCCAAATGACTAATTCTTAAAACATTCAGGAATCAAAAGCATGACAATCCTAACTGGTTTCAGATCACTCAAGTTAGAGACACCCTTTAGATAACAAACACATCTGACATCTAACACTTTTACCAGAGATGGATCCAAGAAGAACGTTTCTTTTTATTTGATTATAAACATAATCATAACTTTGTGGCTTTAATGGTGATCCAGTTGATAGTATCGTGTGAAGTGTTTTGAGGCTGTTGGTTTCACCTGTAAAAAAAAAAAAAAAAAAAAAAGGAGGAAGAAGATTACTACATTAAAATACATTTTTGTGTGAAAAAAACGGTTTTGTATGTATGTATGTATGTATGTATGTATGTATGTATGTATGTATGTATGTATGTATGTATGCATGCATGTATGTAGTCATATACAGCTCTTTGCAATTCTGTGGGCCGGGCCTGATACGATTGAAAGCTTTTTTTTTCCATAGAATTTTCTTTTCTGCATACATTAATGAATCTTATGGGAGGTAGGTCGTCAGATCTTTCCTCAACTCAGGCTTAGGATAGCATACGTAAAATGGAAAATACCGCGCTAACTAAATTAATATTAATCTTAAAGAAAAAACAGCAGCAGCTCTGCCGTGGGATAACACAGAAAATAGCAATAAAATAATGTAAAGGCTGCGCTAGAAAAATTTAACGGAATACCATTTGATAGTAAACCAACCTGTCATATGACAAAGTGACATATACCAGTATTAATCATACAAACATGAATAAAGTGCTTATAAGAAAATTGATCCAAAGGTCCATAAGGTGAAAACACAGTGAAAAGATAATAAATCTTCCAATAAAACGATCAAAGGATGATTGAGATAAAAAGTCCAAATATAGGAGATCAGGGAAGCCATGGAACACCCACTGAGGTAATGATGAAATGTTGGAAGGATAAGACCCAAAGTAACACCACAGACACTCGTGCTCTACCACTACCTGAATTGGCTGCTTACCAGAGGCAAGTATGTAATAAGCCTGTCAGATATCCAAATCTGCAACACTCCAGTAGGTATGGATGAAACCGGGACCACATAAGATATGCTCGATGGACCAAATCCCAGAGGAACCGCCAGGCGTACCCCAAAATGTAAAGACACTCAATGGTGTAATACAGTGAAGTGTAGGATTTATTTGAAAGTAAAATCTCACTTACAGCAAGAATGATAAAAACAAGTCCAAATGTAAAAGCCGGCTGGCATGCAGACGCCCGTCTACTAGCGATGACGTCAGCGCGTCAACCTCCCGACGTACGTTTCGTCTTAGATAGACGTTCCCCAATGTCGACGTCTGAGTGTCTGTGGTGTTACTTTGGGTCTCATCCTTACCTCAGTGTGTGTTCCATGGCTTCCCTGATCTCTATATTTGGACTTTTTATCTCAATCATCCTTTGATCGTTTTATTTGAAGATTTATTATCTTTTCACTGTGTTTTCACCTTATGGACTTTTGGATCAATTTTCTTATAAAGCACTTTATTCATGTTTGTATGATTAATACTGGTATATGTCACTTTGTCATATGACAGGTTGGTTTACTATCACATGGTATTCCGTTCAATTTTTCTAGCGCAGCCTTTACATTATTTTATTAGGATAGCATAGCCAATTTGTATACACATACTGAGCCAATTAAACTAGTAGCATGTTTTGGAGTGTGGGAGGAAATTGGGAGTACCTGGAGGAAACCCATGCAAACTCCATGCAGGGAAAAAAAAAAAACTTGACCAGGGTTTTAATTATTTCCTACTCTATTGAACATTAAAAAAATTGCTTTAGATGTACTTTAAATATAAACTAAAAAGGGTTAGTGTTCATTTAAGTTTTGCTTTGAACTTCATTTTTTTTTAAAATTGGTGTTTGATATCTATACAATTGCTATTTATATGGTTTAAAACCTTTATTTAAACAAATAAAACATTTAACACAGGATATGCTTATTACACTTGTGCTTTATATCTTTGTGGGTTTTCTAACGAGAGAACGCAACAAAAGTGGTTTGTTTTTAGACTTTTTCTTACTAATTGACACACCATAATGGCCCCTGTGAATGAAGCAGACAATGCTGGGGATAAGAATAAGTCCCCCTGAATTCAGGCATTTATTCAGGTTTGCATTTATAGCGCTACTCCTGTAGGGGCCACTGGTATTAACTGGTTCTCCCAAAGCAGTACAGAGGAGACCGGCCACCCAAGCAACAGTTCAATCACTCCGGCACCAATAAAGAAGTCTAGGGGTTGACTTTTTGTTATTTATTGCTGATAAAACTTGTAACAGGAGAGGGATTAGATCATGGGATTCTCCAAAGCAGTTAGCAATTGGCCGTGTGGACAATCTTCTCCTTGAGTAACTGAATATTGGACAGTCTAAGGCCTCACAGCTAGAGACCATGAAGGCGCATTTCTTTGGCATCTGGTTACCCTGCACAGCTATTGGTACCCACCGAAGTCTCATGAACACTGCACAATACAGGTCATTAACCTCACAGTCCAGCACAGTGCTGAGGATGTGGAATGGCCAGTATCTGAGACCCTATGAGAGCAGTCTCGGGTCCAAGCAACCTATGGCATGTATATCCCAAAAGCATACAGTCACCAGGAATCAATTCAGAGTCATTACTCACAAATCCCCAGGACAGCTGCCACCTTCCAGCAACCTCCGGGCACAATCCAGTGTGAGTGAGACAGTCCTTCTCTAGACCAGATTCCTTTGGTGAAGTCCTGTGGTCAGTTCTAGATCACTTCTGGGTCCCAGCTCAGCCACCACAGAACAAGTCCACAGGCTGCCTCGAGAGCAATAGCCCCCTAAGGCTTGCAACTCTCCTTTCTGGAGAAATATCATCTTTCCAGGGCGCCACACTATTTATGAGCTTCCCAGACACCACCTGGGCACACTGCCCCAGGGATTGGGTAGGCCCAGTTTAATATTCAGGCTGATTATTTGAATCTTTAATTCCTAAGCTCTTGAAGTTTCTCCCAGAGGCAGGGGGAAGCAATCAAACTCTGCACAGATCAGACAAAACAATCTCTACTCCCTGGATTGCAGGAGGAGACAAATAAATTTACCTAGTATCTTGTCTGTGCTAGGAGGGTGCTACACATTTTACTTTAGATTAAGCTCCTGAGCTCTGTAAACTCAGTATATATTATTTAGTCTTGAACATAAATAAAATACATTGACAAACATTATATAGATTCTTTAAAATGTTTAAGCACGGTAATAAAATGGAACTTACGAGGTTTAAAATTCTTCTCTTCTAGAACAGTCAACCACTTGGCTCCAGTTCCCAAAATTGTTATCCTTCAAAAGAACATCACTATTCAGCAAGATAAGGACAGCAGGTATATTTAGCTTACTAAGTATATTTAGCAATTACTCTTATTCTGCACATACACCAGCAGCCTATGTTGAAACGCCTGTTTCAGACATTACATCATTTCTCTTGGCAGCATTTCCTGTACTAAGAGTGTTGACAAAACTATACCCATAGCAAGATATGTGGCATCAAATGTATACAGAACAATGCAGTACAAGGAGAGATATCCTGACCCTTAATCAGTCACTGGAAGGGTGCTCATTCCCTTCTGACAGTGTGCATAATCTACCCCTACCTGAGTAAGCACCACCACAGCGGGACACAAAGGACAGTATGTAAATGACAATGACAATGCAAAGTATTGTGGGCCTATGGACTCCTGTGCTGCAGCAGCACTTCTGCTGTGGTGTCAAGCATTAGTGTCATTATTAGAGTAAACATGTACCTATTAGCAGATCCACCTCTGCACTGGCTGCAAACTTGTCAAAGGCTTTTTGGTTTTGGATGGAGTGGGGAAAGGTTAGACCCACTGCAGGTTTTTTTTTTTTTTTTTTTGCAGTCTGTGTCCTCGCTGGCGAGATTTACTCTATTTGTCCTAGTGACCACTGTCACCAAGACAAAAAGTGAGGGTAAAAACAAACATTTATGCCCCATACACATGATCGGAATATCCGTCAGCAAAAGTCCGATGTGAGCTTTTCATCAGAAATTCCGACCGTGTGTATACTCCATCAGACTTTGTCGGAAATTCAGACGGTCTTAGATAGAGAGCAGGTTCTCTATTTTTCCGTCGGAAATTCCAACGGAAGTTTTCCCGTTGGAAAGTCCAACCGTGTGTACGCGGCATTAGAGTGGTCACTTAAATAAGAGGTTAAATGGAACAGGAAATTAATGAAAATCTCCCCAGCTCACAGACAGCTTAATATAACCTGACAGAGGTGTTAACCCCTTTTCCGACTTTATCCCCAAAAAAAAGTTTTGGCTTCACATGCATTCTAAAAGGTCTTTCACCCCAATAAGTAATACAAGGATAGTAAAGAATAATGATAATGGTCCAAGAGCTTGCATCTTCGAAAACAGTAGTAGCGCCTTCCCCTTTAAAGCATTCCATCACTCACAGTAAAAAGGAGGTTTTCAAAGTGAACCTTCAGGAATCCTATTGTTTATGGGATATGAACATGAGTTTATTTGCTGCTCAGCCTGCAAACTTATTGCTCTCCTTTCAGCCTATAATCATACCTGCACAATTTCATACCAAGGTTACAATTGAGAAATTAAAAAGTCTTAGCAATAATAACAAATTTGAATGTGTCCTTTGAGAGTAAAACATTGATTAGAAAAAGTAAGATTTGGGAAGCTTTTTAAACCCAATAGTATCACTACGATTCCATTAACCTTTCCATGGAAAAAGCCATCTCAGTGGGATGTAACCTTTTATCAGGGTACTCAGCTAAATGTCACTGGGGAAATACTGCGGAGATGTCAAAGCAGAATAAAATAAGCACAGTGACTCATTTACTACCACTGTACAATGCACTGGATGATCAGAACACAGAAGGCTCTCTGAGATCTCAGCAGAGTTCGGTCCTTCCATGAGGAGCTCATAAAATAAAACTTTGAATCTTATTTGGGTACAATGACGCGGACAAAGCAATGACTGATACAGAAAGTGTTCAGGACAGCAATGTACCCTTCACTACTTGCTGACAAGTTCATGACCACCCACATAGGCAATAACGACAGATTCAAATTGTTTCAATTAGGGCTGTTCATATCGTGTGGAGTGACAGATTTTTTCTGCACCTGATCAATGCCAGTCACCACAACGGCGCATAGAAAACTGCGTTTAACGCAAGCAGAATGGAACGCAATGTTCAGCTCACCCCTTCCCTTAGAAAGCGAAGAGAAAACAGAGTGTGTGATCTGTGTCCACCCTAAGTAGCTGGTAAATCTCCATATATCCTCGTATACCGTATATACTCGAGTATAAGCTGACCCGAATATAAGCTGAGGCACCTAATTTTACCACAAAAAAACTGGGAAAACGTATTGACTCGAGTATAAGCCTAGGGTGTCCATCTGCATGCCTCACTTTGCCTCACTGTGTCCATGTCCATGCCTCACTGTGCCCATGCCTCACTGTGCCCATGACTAGACTGACATTTAACATGGGAGTCTACGGAAGGGGTGCCCGGCTTTGAAAAATCGTTGCTCCCCGGCTGTAGGTTTCCCAGGCAATAAACTTTGCATACTTGTAGAGGAAGAGTGGGGCTACAAATGTGCCAAGGTTCGGGTCCAGGGCACCTACTACCGGGTCCCCAAAGTCACTGGAGAAATTACCGTTTAACATGGGAGTCTATGTAAGGGGTGCCCGGCTTTGAAAAATCGGTGCTGCCCCACCCGTAGGTCCCCCGGACAAACAAACTTTGCACACTTGTAGAGGAAGAGTGGGGCTACATATGTGCCAAGTTTGGCCGGTAATGGGTTCCCAAAGTCCGGGAGATCAGGCGCAAAAAATTGGATTTTTATAACAGCTTACCTGTAAAATCCTTTTCTTGGAGTACATCACGGGACACAGAGCGACATAGTCATTACTATGTGGGTTATATAGATACCTTCAGGTGCTGGCACTGGCAACTTCCAAAACCGGAAGTACCCTCCCCTATATAAGCCCCTCTCATCCGGGAGTACCTCAGTTTTGTAGCAAAGCAATAAGTGTCCCCAAAAGAGGGGTGGGAGCTCTGTGTCCCGTGATGTACTCCAAGAAAAGGATTTTACAGGTAAGCTGTTATAAAAATCCTAATTTTCTTTCTCGTACATCACGGGACACAGAGCGACATAGTCATTACTATGTGGGATGTCCTAAAGCAATGCCCGATGAGGGGGGGGATACACCATACATAAGATGAGCGCTATCAGACATGAGGATCTTTTGCGGCCTGCAACACACTGCGCCCAAAGGCGACATCCTCCTGACTTCTAACGTCCACCTGGTAGAACCTAGTAAACGTGTGTACTGAAGACCATGTTGCGGCCTTACAGATTTGAGCCAGGGAGGCCTGGTGATGCACTGCCCATGAAGTTCCAACTGCTCTCGTGGAGTGCGCTCTAACTTTGAACGGAGGCGGTCTCCTTCTCAAGCCATAGGCTTGCATAATGACCTGTCGAATCCACTTGGCTAAAGTAGATTTTGACGCTGCCTGACCCTTTCTGGGGCCTTCCGGCAGAATAAACAAAGTATCCGTTCTGCGAATCTGAGCAGTGGCTTTTAGATAAGCTTTAACTGCTCTTACTACATCCAAAGAATGTAATAACTTTTCCTCTACCGAACTAGGTTTGGGAAAAAACGAAGGAAGAACCACATCTTGGTTCAAATGAAACCTCGATACCACCTTAGGAAGAAAGGCTGGATGAGGACGTAACACTACTCTGTCCTTATGGATAACCAGATATGGCTCCTTACAGGACATAGCTGCTAATTCCGACACTCTTTTAGCCGAACAAATGGCTACTAGAAAAATCAATTTCCTGGTGAGAAGAACCAGGGAAATATGCTGTAATGGTTCAAATGGTTGTTTCTGTAGAACCGACAGAACCAGGTTTAAGTCCCATGGACATATGGGAATATTAACCGGAGGGCTAATACGCATCACTCCTTGTATAAAGGCTTTGACTAGTGAATGCGAAGCCAAGGGCCTCTGAAAAAATATTGACAAGGCCGAAATCTGACCCTTGATAGTACTCAAGGCAAACTTCCTATCTACAGCCCACTGTAGGAAGTCCAGAATCCTACCTATTACGTACTTACGTGGATGCCATTTCTTGGCCTCACACCAGGCGATGTACGCCTTCCAGATTCTATAGTAGATCTGCCTGGATACCGGCTTCCTGGCATTGATCATGGTAGATACCACAGGATTAGAGAGCCCTCTCTTTTTTAGAATGTGGGCTTCAATAGCCAGGCCGTCAAACCTAGGGCTGGTAAGGAAGGGTGGTATATCGGTCCTTGCGAAAGCAGGTCCGGACGATGTGGGAGAGTCCAAGGACTCCCCACTGACATTTTTACAATCTCCGCGTACCATGCTCTTCGGGGCCACGCTGGAGCCACCAGAATCACTGGTTTCTTTTCTACCCTGATTCTGCGGAGTAATCGAGGTAACAATTGTGGCGGTGGGAATGCATACATCAGCTTGAACTGATCCCAAGGGAACACTAGGGCATCCGAGCCGCAAGCTAGGGGATCCCTTGTCCAAGAGACAAACCTGTCCACCTTTGCGTTGAATCTGGATGCTAGCAGATCTACATCCGGTGTTCCCCACCGCTGACATATTGTCCGAAAAACCTCGGGGTGAAGGGACCATTCCCCTGGGCATAATTGTTGGCGACTTAGAAAGTCCGCCTTCCAATTCTCCACTCCTGGAATGAATACCGCGGATATGGCTGGGACATATCTTTCTGCCCATTTCAGGATGCAATTTACTTCCCTCTGGGCTGCACGACTCCTGGTGCCACCCTGATGATTGATATATGCCACTGCCGTGGCATTGTCTGATTGAATTCTGACAGGGGACCCTTGGAGTTTGGATGTCCATGCTACTAGGGCATACCGGGCTGCTCGTATCTCTAAGAGATTGATGGGCAGGGCCTTTTCCGCATCCGACCATCTGCCCTGGAGAGACCATTGCTCCAGTACTGCTCCCCAGCCTATAAGGCTGGCATCTGTAGTGACCACCTTCCAAGAAATCGGACTGAAGGATTTCCCTTTTTCCAGATTCTGGGGAACCAACCACCAACGGAGGCTCTTGCGAACGGAAGGGGACAAGGACATTGGTAAGTCTAGGGCCTGAACTTTCTTGTTCCAGGCTGACAGTATGGCCCTTTGCAAATTCCTTGAATGGAATTGACCGTAGGGTACTGCTTCGAATGATGCCACCATTTTTCCCAGCAGCCTCATGCACAGGCGTATGGACGGCTGTCTTTTTGTACCCACTAAGTGGATCAATTCTCTCAAAGACAACACCTTTTTTCGAGGCAAGAATATTTTCCTCTGGCCTGAATCTAGCCTTAGCCCCAAGTATTCCAGACTTTTGACTGGTTTTAGGGCTGACTTTTCTCGGTTGATAATCCAACCGTGAGATTCCAGATACTTGATTGTCTTGTGAACGACCACTTCTAGTTTTTTCACTGAGTGGTCTATCAGCAACAAGTCGTCTAGATATGCCATTATCGTTACACCTTGCGTTCTTAGATTGGCCAATAATGGGGCCAGAATTTTTGTGAACACTCGTGGTGCTGTGGCCAGACCGAAGGGTAAGGCTCTGAACTGAAAATGGCGCCCTTCTACTGCAAAGCGTAGAAATTTTTGGTGGACTGGAAAGATGGGAATGTGCAAATAAGCATCTTTGATGTCGATCGAGGCTAACCATTCCTCCCCTTGTAGGGCAGTGGCCACCGATCGGATCGACTCCATCCGGAAAGTCCTGATATGCAGGAATTTGTTTAGCCCTTTTAGATTTAATATGGGCCTCACGTCCCCGTTTGGCTTCGGGACTGTAAAGAGGTTTGAGTAAAACCCGAACCCCCATTCTTCCAGGGGAACCTCCATAATTACTCCTTGGAGCAATAGTTGTTCTAGTGCCAACAGGAGGGACTCTCTCTTCCGAGGATCCCTTGGCACGTTTGACCTCATAAAATGGGAAGGAGGAGAGTCTTTTAACTCCAATCTGTATCCCAGACTTACTGCGGAGAACACCCATCTGTCTCTGATCGTGTCCCGCCAGGTCTCTGCGAACAACTGGAGTCTTCCCCCCACCCGATTGAGTGGGGGCAACCCTTCATGCATTTGACTTTGGGGGAGGTTTTGTACCTCTCCTGACCCAGGGTTTTTTATTACCCTGCGATTGTCCCTGATTTTTACCCCCGGGATTTGACCGAGGAGGCCGTCGGAACTGTTTCACAGCCGATGCCCCAGGGACTGGAGAAGCAGGCCTCTTAAAAGAGGGACCTCTAACTCTGTTTTTAACCGGCAAGAGTGTACTTTTACCGTTGGAAATTTTCTGGATATATTTGTCCAGGTCTTCCCCAAATAAGCGTTCACCATGAAATGGGAAGCTAACCAGCAATTTTTTACAGGGAGCTTCAGCAGACCAGTTTTTGAGCCATAGAAGCCTGCGCATATGTACTACAGACAGCGTAAGGCGGGAGGCCTGATGGATTGAATCCTTTATGGCGTCAACCGCAAAGCATAAGTGTCATGGATATGCAGTAGTGTTTGTCTGTCAGCTTACCTTCCTTCCCATGTGTTCACCTTAGAGGCCTGAGCCCTTTCACCTGGCTTCCTTTATAATCTCCTCCCAGCCAGACTCCACCCCAGGCCCTATCACAGAACACTATATTAACCTGTGCACTGCAAGCCTGCTTTGCTGATCAACGTGTTTGTTAGGCATTGTGTGTTTGGGTTCCTGCCTGCCGTGTGCTACGTCTGTCTCTCTGTTACGTTATTGGCTTGTCCCCGACTATCCCTGTCTGCTCGTGACCCTTGACCTTCGGCTCGTTCTTCGTTATCCTTGTCTGCTTGTGGCCCCTGACCTTCAGCTTGTTATTCGGTTCTCTCTTATCGTGTGCTGCTGCTTCCCCTCTTTTCCCCTTATCCTACGGGGCGTGAGCTAGGAAACTCCAGGGGCCGCGACCTGGTCCCAGCCTGCAGCATAACATCCTCACCACTAGAGGCCCTGGAGAAGACCAGCTGGGTCTTAGACTCCGCGCCCTGGGGAATCTTGGCTCTAGCTTCCGTTAGGATCCCGGTTGTGCTCCTCTGGTCCCGCTTTCCACAACCACCCAGTTTCCTATCCGCAGAAGCCAGCCATAGGGTTCACTACCTCGCGGTGCACTCCTGTCCCCCTACGGTGTGCATCTGTCACCTGGCCACAGGTGACCCTGACAATAAGGCTCTAGGTAGATCAGCTAGGGCAAGGGCCTGCTGATCTGGCAAGTCCCTTAAGACTTGTTTCAACTGATCCTTCACTGCTTGGCAGACCCCAATAGCTGCCACTGCTGGTTGTGTCACCAAGCCTGCTGTAGAAAAAGCAGATTTTAATAAGGACTCCAATTTTTTATCTATTGGGTCCTTGAACATTTGGACATTATCCACTGGACATGTCAGTGATTTATTCACACAAGAGATGGCTGCGTCCACTGTAGGGACCCTCCATTTTTTGATGAACTTATCCTCCATGGGATAGACCACCGGAAATCTCTTGGGGGGAGTAAATATTTTATCAGGATGTTCCCAATCCTGGTACATGAGCCCTTCCAATAAAGGGTGAAGTGGAAAAGAACAGACAGTCTGGGGAGCTTTTAGCGACCCCAGCAAGGAGACAGTAGTGGTTGATGGTTCCGCAAGGTGCATTTTAAATGCTGATCGGACCATGTTAGTCAAAGACTGAACCCATAATCTTTCAGCTTGAGATGCTGAGAAAGGTTCCTCCACTGTTGATTCCTCTATAACAGAATTAACCTCCTCCTGATCCCCTTCAGGCAGGTCGATCCCTGTATGGGACTGTTGCTCCGCTAACAGGTACTCTGAAGGAGGAGATGGAGATCGGGCGTGCTTTCCCTGTGACAGGGAGGCAGCGATTAATGTTGACAATCTCTCTTCTAATCCTCCCAGAGCTGAGGAAAAAACCTCCTCTGTTACATACACAGGAGCAGGTGAACTGAGAACAGCCACAGTACCAGGTACTCCTGCAGGGTCTCTACGGTCACTAACCTCTGAATTTTCAGGGGAGACTGGTGCAGCAGAAGCATGCCCAAGATCCTCAGAGCCCGATGGAGACCCCTTTCGCTTCCTGGAAGATTTAGTTCCGGAGCTTCTGGACGGCATATTCCTAAGCCCAAAGCTGAGGTATTCCAGCCGTAATACACCCCTTTTACTGAGAATAGTCTAGCAAAATTGCTGCTATATATCAGTTGGTGTCTACTAAAGTGCCTTTCTAGAGGATGCCTGCATCAACCGCCTCTGTGTGCCTTTTTACTGTTGCTAGCTCTGTTTGTGCACTTCAATAGCCAGCTTGATTGTTTTTAAACATGCTGGACGCCCGCACATGCGCAGTAGCGCCGCGGCGCACACCGAGTGTCATCCACCCGCTCCGCCCCTTTTTCCAGATCGCCTCTATATAGAGAGGCACGGGCACGTGCGCCTTTTTTGAAAAACAAGGAGCTAGATGGGAGCCAGGGTCCCTGCCGCAGGGCCCGGGGATGGATGAGCGCAGCAACAGGGCAGAGGAGACAGCTTCCCAGCAGAGAACTTACCAACTGCCTGGATTTGACTTCAGAAGAAAAAAAATCCATATTACAAGAAAAAAGAACCATAGCGGCCTCTAGTGTTTAACACAGGTACCGCGGTCTTACACATTTTTTTTTTTCTTGCCTACTATAAAAAAAATTACATTTTCTCAGTAGTAACAGACATGCACAGAATATTTAGCGGGAATACCTTAGGTAACAGGCAGAAAGACAAAATAGGCTTGGGGGTCCCCCAATAGAACCAAGTTCCTGAGGGCCCCCACTTACCTTTTCCTCGCCGCAGGACTCTGTTTGGTCCACAGAAGCCCAAACTTCACCTATCACGGCAGGCATTGTAATCAAACCTTCAGGGACCGGGTTCCCAAGGATTCCACTCCCCTGGACCTGTATAGCACCCTGCACAGAAAACATCTTGGTCGTGGGTATGACCAGAGCTCTGGATCCCAGGGTCCAGCCCTCCTAAGAGAGGCATTACAGGCAAAACCTTGCTCTTCTCTTGCAAGGCCCGGGTACCGACCGTTTAGCTATGAAGCTTTTTTGGTCGGATCCGGAATAGCTTACTGAGGCCCAAAAGAACCTGTACGCAAGCTCAGTGAAAGACATGTTACTTCTTGGCCAACACCTTAGACACTGGCAAAAAACTGGAGGTACTCCCGGATGGGAGGGGCTTATATAGGGGAGGGTACTTCCGGTTTTGGAAGTTGCCAGTGCCAGCACCTGAAGGTATCTATATAACCCACATAGTAATGACTATGTCGCTCTGTGTCCCGTGATGTACGAGAAAGAAAGGTGACTCGAGTATAAGCCGAGGGGGGCATTTTCAGCACAAAAAAATAAGCTGAAAAACTTGGCTTATACTCGGGTATATACGGTATGTAAAACTGCACATTTATTGTATATTCTTTATAAACCTTCAACAATCCCGTAAAAGAGAATGCATTTTGGCCTGGTTTTATATATTCCTGAGGCTGTGCTGATCAACATTGTTTTCTAACGATTTAAAAATACATTTCCCATATCTGTTCTCTCCAAAAAACTTAGCTAATATTTAAAGTAGTTTGTACACTCATAATTATTATTTTTTTTTTATCTGAATACATTACCTGCATTAAGGTAAAAAACTCCCTACTACCTAATCTACCTACCCCCACCCCCAAACACTAGAGTCACCGATCCAGCGCTGTCCCAGCTGCAGTAACGTTCTTCTCTCTTCTTGCTTTTACAGGGCATACCAAGAGCAGCAGGACCCATAGCCTCCTGCGGCTACCAAACTCCTGTGAGGAGGGAGCAGGGACGGAGATTACCAGCCCTTTGATTGTCTATGGACATGCACATCCTTGGTCAAGAGTACGCTTGTACGGGTGCCCCCTTAGCACCTGGCCTAATGAGTGGGCACTCTTAGGCCTGGTTCACACTGGGGCGACAAACGCTCCGACATTGGGAGCTCATGTCGCATGACGTGTGAAAATCAATGTTTCCCTATGGGAGCCGTCTTAACTCGTCCGACACATGTCGGTCCGACTTTGAGAATGCTCCCTGTACTACTTTGGTCCGACTTTGATCCGACTTCAGCCCATTGACTATCATTGAAGTCGGATCAAAGTCGGACCACAGTCTTGCATGATCCGACTTTGGCATGCGACTTGTGCTGTGCTGCTCTTGAGGGGGAACTCCAGGCCAAATTTTAAATAAAAAACCGGCATGGGTTCCCCTCCAGGAGCATACCAGGCCCTTGGGTCTGGTCTGGATTTGAAGGGGCGCCCCTACGCCGAAAAAACAGCGTGGGGGTCCCCCCAAAATCCAAACCAGACCCTTATCCGAGCACACAACCTGGCAGGCCGCAGGGGAAGAGGGGGGGACGAGAGAGCGGCCCCCCTCCCTCCTGAACCGTACCAGACCGCATGCCCCCAACATGGGGGGTTTGGTGCTCTGGGGCAGGGGGGCGACCTGCGGCCCCCCCACCCCAGAGCACCCTGCCCCCATTTTGATGAGGACAGGGCCTCTTCCCGACAACCCTGGCCGTTGGTTGTCGGGGTCTGCGGGCGGGGGGCTTATCGGAATCCGGGAGCCCCCTTCAATAAAGGGGGCCCCCGGATCCCGGCCCCCCCACCCTATGTGAATGAGTATGGGGTACATCGTACCCCTACCCATTCACCTGGTGGAAAAAAATTGCAATAAAAAAACCACACAGCTTTTTAAAGTATTTTATTGCACAGCTCCGGGGGTCTTCTTCCGACTTCGGGGGTCTCCGGTGTCGTCGCCGCGCTCTCCGGTTCTTTCTTCTGCCGGGCCACCGCTAACTTCTTTAGCTCTTTTGCTAGCGGAGGCCCGGTCTTCTCCGTCGCCTTCTTCTTCTCCCGCTCTCCGGTTCTTCTCCCGCTTCTTTCTTCTGCCGGCCCCTCCACTAACTTCAGCTCTTTTGCTAGTGGAGGGGCCGGTCTTCCCGTCGCCGCCGTCTTCTTCTCTCTTCTCCTCCTCGATGTTGACGCGTCGCTTCCTCCCGCTGTAATACTGGCTGTGCGCTCCGCTCCGCATTATTATAGGCTTCTCATGACGTCACAGTCACATGTTCCCATGACGTCACAGTCACATGCTCCGGGGCCATGTGCCCCGGAACATGTGACAGTGACGTCATGAGAAGCCTATATTAATGCGGAGCGGACAGCCAGTATTACAGCGGGAGGAAGCGACGCGTCAACATCGAGGAGGAGAAGAGGGAAGAAGACGGCGACTGCGACGGGAAGACCGGCCCCTCCAGTAGCAAAAGCGCTAAAGAAGTTAGTGGAGGGGCCGGCAGAAGAAAGAAGCGGGAGAAGAACCGGAGAGCGGGAGAAGAAGAAGGCGACGGAGAAGACCGGGCCCCGCTAGCCAAAGAGCTAAAGAAGTTAGCGGTGGCCCGGCAGAAGAAAGAACCGGAGAGCGCGGCGACGACACCGGAGACCCCCGAAGTTGGAAGAAGACCCCCGGAGCTGTGCAATAAAATACTTTAAAAAGCTGTGTGTTTTTTTTATTGCAATTTTTTTCCACCAGGTGAATGGGTAGGGGTACGATGTACCCCATACTCATTCACATAGGGTGGGGGGGCCGGGATCCGGGGGCCCCTTTATTGAAGGGGGCTCCCGGATTCCGATAAGCCCCCCGCCCGCAGACCCCGACAACCAACGGCCAGGGTTGTCGGGAAGAGGCCCTGTCCTCATCAACATGGGGGCAGGGTGCTCTGGGGTGGGGGGGCCGCAGGTCGCCCCCCTGCCCCAGAGCACCAAACCCCCCCATGTTGAGGGCATGCGGCCTGGTACGGTTCAGGAGGGAGGGGGGGCCGCTCTCTCGTCCCCCCCTCTTCCCCTGCGGCCTGCCAGGTTGTGTGCTCGGATAAGGGTCTGGTTTGGATTTTGGGGGGAACCCCCTACACCGTTTTTTCGGCGTAGGGGCGCCCCTTCAAATCCAGACCAGACCCAAGGGCCTGGTATGCTCCTGGAGGGGGAACCCATGCCGGTTTTTTATTTAAAATTTGGCCTGGAGTTCCCCCTCAAGATTCATACCAAACACAGTGCCTGATATTGGCGGGGATCCAAGTCGGATCCCCGTTCATTGAAAGTCGGACATATGTCGGCTTCATGTCGCAGGGCAAAGTCGGATCCAAAGTAGGACAGATGTCGTGTCGCACTAGTGTGAACCCAGCCTTAGGAAGGAGGAGCAGACAGCGTTAGTGGGGGAATG
Source organism: Rana muscosa (assembly GCA_029206835.1). Taxonomy (NCBI): domain Eukaryota; kingdom Metazoa; phylum Chordata; class Amphibia; order Anura; family Ranidae; genus Rana; species Rana muscosa. The sequence goes on from CM055116.1 coordinate 943,203,728, forward strand.
CCAAATAGGATGTAAGCAACTGCTCTGTGCAATATCGTTGCAGACAGGAGATAAGTACTATATAACATTTCATTTTAGGAAAAATAAAAATCTTTTAGAATTACTTTAAATAAACAATATCCAAAATTGAACAACAAAATTCCCTTAAATTTAGGGAACAGTGTCACATTTTTTGACCTGCAGACTTTTGCATAACAGCACATCTACTGTGGTGTCCCGCATAAGTGTAATTGTCTGATTTTTTTACAACCAGCTCCTGTGTCAGGTTGCACATGCATAGGACAATCTTTGGAGGAAATTCAAGAGGAAGATCTATATTATCCAGCGGCCAATATCAACCTGATGGCTTCTAATAACAAAGGCATGTCTCTTACAACTATTTCAAGCTTTGAAGCAGTTCCTGACATGAACTTTGTTTAGAAGAACCTATACATACCTCAAAGAAAATATAGCCTTGATCTGATCTTATTTTTGTTATTTGGGCAAATATTGAAGCTCATATCATCTTGAAAGCAGAGGACATGAACAGACATGCATTCCATACAGCACACAGCATGTGAAAATGAATGTGACTGTATACAGTACAGTCTGCTACCTCTGTGGCGATGTACTATACTTCTCTGCAATAATACACCATCAGGGCAGAAGGAAAGCCATTAGACATGCTGAGAGTCCAAACAAGTAAACCAGATACAGTACAATTAGCTGAACGAGGAATCTATCTACAGTAACACAGAGCAGCCACTTTGTTGTCTGTCTACAATGAATGCAGAGTATACTATGGGATTCAGCTCATATCTGGCCTTTGCACTGTATGACTAAATAAAGCCCAGTATAATGTTAGATGTCTGTAACATAGTACAATACTAAAATGATAAACAGATTTGAATTAAAAAAGCAGCTTACTTTTGGACTGCAGTCTAATCAGAGTTAATGTCTCTAATGCTGTGTAAAGGTTCATTAGATTGTAAGCACAAGAGATTAGCTGAAGAGAGATAGGTGAAGTCTGTGGCAGGTTTACCATTATTCATCTACACTGCCAGACTGTAGTTGGTTAAAAGCAAACCGGTCAGGTTTACAACCTTTTTAAAGCCACAGTGTTGCACCACAAGTTGCCTGCAAGTACTTTTGTTCTCCAAAATCCTTTTCTGCATGCTCCAGATCTGGGGTACGCGCAGAATAGAGCCTTACTTGGCATACCATCCCTTTTCAACAGGTAATGGGATTTTGAGGATAGTTTTGAGTTATGAGATATGGCAGTTAAATACTATATATATCCCAGGACCTCCTGCTCTCTAGCTCCCTTGTTACCTCCTCCCATGCTCACCTTCAGGACTTCTCCAGAGCCTCTCCCATTCTCTGGAACTCCCTGCCCCTGTATGTCCGATCAGCCCCTAACCTCTCCACCTTTAGGAGATCCCTGAAAACTCATTTATTCAGGGAAGCCTATCCCACACCCACCTAATAACTGTCCCTGAACCACCCTCATAAAATTATTCTCTGCAGCCATTACCTTTTGTACCACCAACCCTTCCCTTTAGAATGTAAGCTCTACGAGCTGGGCCCTCCTGTACCTTCTGTATTGAACTGTACGTTAATTGTGCTGTCCCCCCTCTACATTGTAAAGCGCTGCATAAACTGTTGGCGCTATATAAATCGTGAATAATAATATTATTATTATTATTATTAATAATAATAAATAAATGTGATCCTGATTTTTTCAAGACAAGTTTTCGAAAAGACCCACTTTCCTCACAAAATTTGTACTGCTTTGACTGGATGAAAAAGAGTGGGCCTTTTGAAAGCTTGTGCAAAAAAATTCACAAAGTACTTATATGTTTTGCACTATACTGTACTGGCTATCACCCTGCATGTGTTGCATTTATAAAACTGGTTTTCAAGACTTGAACTACAGAGTATCATTTTTATGAGCTGCATTCCCACATCTGTTGTTTAAGAGTAAGTTTACTGCTCCATGTAACAGGTCACCCTGCCAGACTCTCTCTGCCTCACTCTGACATAGGAGGCTCCACAATTTCTGTCATGAGGCAACATGTGTCAGATGGAGGCAGGGGCGGATCCGGGGGGGGGGGGCAACAGGGCAATTGCCCCCCCCCCGAGACCATCTGTCACACTCACTTTTTGCGCCTGATCTCCCGGACTTTGGGGACCCGGTACCGGCCGGCCATAGGTCCCCTGGACCCCAAACTTGGCACACATGTAGCCCCATGTCTACAAGTGTTCAAAGTTTGGTGTCTGGGAGACCTACGGCCGGGGAGAACCGATTTTTCAAAGCCGGGCACTCCTTCCATAGACTCCAATGTTAAATGGTCATTTCTCCGGTGACTTTGCGGACCCGGTACCGGCCGGTCGTAGGTCCCCTGGACCCCAATCTTGGCACACATGTAGCCCTATGTCTCCTCTACAAGTGTGCAAAGTTTGGTGTCTGGGAGATCTACGGCCGGGGAGAACCGATTTTTTAAAGCCGGGCACTACTTCCATAGACTCCCATGTTAAACATCTGTCTAGTCATGGGCACAGTAAAGCATGGGCACAGTGAAGCATGGGCAAAGTGAGGCACAGTGAGGCATGCAGATGGACACCCTAGGCTTATACTCGAGTCAACAAGTTTTCCCAGTTTTTTGGGGTAAAATTAGGTGCCTCCGCTTATATTCGGGTCGGCTTATACTCGAGTATATACAGTACTTGTTCTGCGGCTGCCGCTGCCTCCGAGTCTCTCTCTGTTTCTCACATCAGCCGATCAGCGGCGCCGAGAGAGAGAGACTCGTCTAATGTAGTTACGCGGCGCACTGACACGATACCAGAAAAAGGAGGAGGAGGTGGGTGGAGCCTCTTCCCTGCACTCGTTGCTAACGCCTGGGCCGCTTGGCGTCTAGCAATGAGTGACGTCAGTAAGTCACGTCGGGCCGCTCTGCAGGCAGGTGCGATAGCGTGCGGCTCCACAGACGGGTAAGAAAGCGGGCGGCTCCGCTTGCGGTTTGTGGGCGGGCGGCGCGGTTCGTGGGCAGACCGTGCTGCTCAGTGTGTTGGCAGCGCAGGTGAGAGTGAGAGAGCAGGCTCATCTCTCACCGCCCGTGCCTGCCCTGCATTCCTGCAGTGACTTTCGCCCTCACTGTGCAGGCAGCAGAGAGATTACATTATCTCTCTGCTGCCTGACTCTGGGAGTCTGGGACACAGCAAGAGACAACCAAAACTACACCTTAGCAGGCAAGTTAGTGACAATCCGCAAGGTGTGGCAGGCGACGTGGCAAGTGACAATCCGCATCTGGTGGCAGGCAAGTGACAATCAGCAAGGTGTGGCAGGTGAGTGGCAAGTGACAATCCACAAGGTGTGGCAAGTGACAATCCACAAGATGTGGCAGGTGACGTGGCAAGTGACAATCCGCAACGTGTGGCAAGTGACATGCTCAGGGCTCCCACTAATTGCAGGCGACGGTGGCAAGTGACACACTCGGGGCTCCCACTGATTCAGCATTGAACTATTTAATTTTATATTACAATGTAATCATAGAAATAATGCGCTTCAATCATCCTGACACCATAACAACCATGGTGCCGGGATGATTGAAGCGCCGACACCAGCCATTTCCCCGGAAAAAAAATAAATACATTTTTTGGCAGTGCCCCTCCCGAGAAAAGACTCTGGATCTGCCCCTGGATGGAGGAGTCTTTTGCAGGGATGCCTTACATGGAGAAAGACTATTTCTGAATGAAGGAACTTGAAACGTGGCTGGTCTACATGCAAGAATCCAGTTGTAGGGGTTGGACATGCCCTAATGTTTCCCAGCACACAGTTATGGGAAATCTCATAGAACCTAGGAGCATTGTGCATTTCTACTGCAGCTTTACATTAACGTGTCATACACTGAAAAACCTGGCAATTTTTTTTTAGTGATGTCTTACCCCAGTCTGTCCACGAGATCCCAAAGTATGTTGGGATTAGGTACAAGAGGAGACCCATCATACAGCACTACTGAATCTTGGATGAGAACCTTCTTTCCTTAGCCAGAACACTGAAGATGGGTCGTGGATGGGTCTTCCAGCATGACAATGACTCAAAACACACAGCCAAGGCAACAAAGGAGTGGCTCAAGAATAAGCACATTAAGGTCATGGAGTGGCTTAGTCAGTCTCCAGACCTTATTCCTATAGAAGATTTATGGAGGGAGCTGAAACTTTGAGTTGCCAAAAGACAGCCAAGAAACCTTAAAGGATTTAGAGAAGATCTGTAAAGAAGAGTAGACCAAAATCTCCCGAGAGGTGTGCAAACCTAGTCACCAACTACAAGAAACGTCTTGCCTCTGTGCTTGCCTACAAGGGTTTCTCCACCAAGTACTAAGTCATGTTTTACTTGGGGATCAAATACTTATTTTACTCACTGAACTGCAACCTAAGTTATAGCATTTGGTTTATGTTTTTTGGGTTGATATTCTGGCTCTCATTTAAAATACACCTATAATAAAAAAAAAAAAATCTATATTAATTTCCTTGCAATTGGGCAAACCTACAAAATCTGCAGGGGATCAAATAATTATTTTCCCCACTGTAGCTTAGTCCACAGGGCATGGGCACAAGATTTAGTGGTTGTCCGTATTTGGGACTACATTTCATCTCCCAGTGGAGCAGCAAGGTCTTCTTCCTACTTCTCAACATTTGTCGGTGGTCTGAAGGTACTGAAACAATTCTAAATGGGGGCGCTCAAAATTGTCTGGAAAACTGGAAAGGTTTAATGCCCTCTGTAGTAGATTTTATAGAAACAATTATCATTCATATGAATCCACTCTCTAAATGACTCTGGGGTTCTATGCCAGGAGAAAAATGAGGGATTATTTAGATAAAAAAGTGGAGAGGTGCACTGAAAGAAGGCAGCCTAAATATTTATTGCAGTTCCAAACTCTGAGATAATAGGTTGTGTTTATCTTTTGAGAGTAGCCATTTTTTTAGTGATGTCTTACCCAAGTCTGTCCACGAGATCCCAAAGTATGTTGGGATTAGGAACAAGAGGAGACCCATCATACAGCACCACTGAAGCTCCAGTAGCTATAGCTGTAACCAGCCAGTTCCACATCATCCATCCAGCCTGTAGAAAAACACACCCATATTACCAGTTCCCAAGCTAATTGTACCACAAAATATCAAACTATTTTAGAAGATCTGAACTTAAGAGTATGAAATGTATTAAATGTGTATCTTGACTTTTTCAGATGGCTACACTTTCAAAGGTGTCACGCTGCTATAGCTTAGGTGACATGGCCTTGTATCACTTATAAGAAAAGCAACAGGAATAGTCCTGCCTGCAAAACATACCTAAAAATAGGACAAGTCAAACAAATACTGGGTTGTAATCCTCTAACACCAAACGAGACCAGCTCCACTGCTGTTAATCATTTCTCAACTCCAACTTTTGTTTGATAGTCTCTCACCCTTTCCCACCATCAGGTTTTTATCACTATGCATGTGCCTTTTATGAAGAATTCCTCTTACTTCCTGTTGGAACAGGAAGAGACATAGGTCTCTCCATGTAGGACACAGACTAAACAACACATTTTTAGTAGACTGAAAAAGAGTCAGCTCTTCTTACAATGTGCCTTCCTGTACCGAGTTAGAGTTGACTAAAAGCAACAAGCAAAAACAATTAAAAAAATTAAAACTTACCGTGGTGTAGTACATGATGAAATCACTGCTAGTAGTATTTCCATGAAGAATATGCTCCGACAAATGTTTAATCAGGGTACCCTAAAATATAAACCAAAAAAAAAAGACACATTAGAATGTTTTGCACAATTTTGTCCTAAACTTGCACAAATGACTTGGGTACAAAATATTAACCAAAAAACAACCTGAAAGAGCACAACAACAATTTCTCCAAGGTGTTTGCCAGTAGACATCTAGTATAATTGTTTATGGACTTCTATGGCCTGTGACTGTCTCTGCTAGTTACTATCAAAGTTGGATCTGCAAATCAGGAAGACTTGTCTACTGTTATGGTGACCCTCTAGACCCTAAATATTCCCTAACCTTGCTATAGGGCTTTTGTCATAGAGGGGGTACATGGAGAGCTGCAGTGCCTTTCCCCTTCTTTCTGTGCTTCTCTATCCCTTTCTGGTTACCCATTTTCTTTTAGAGATCTTATCAGGGCCCATGTCCCCTTCCTTTGCATGAAAATTTCCCATCTCTAAATTGACCCAAGTGACTGATGGCATGTCCTATGCACCAGCCTTTCCTGTATTCTTATTTGTCACCTCTCAGGCTTTCTTCTTTGACTGTTAATGATAAGAGACTCAAATGATTTCCCGTTGAATGCCTTTGTAACAAAGAGGTATGCATTCTATTTGTTAAAACTAATATAAAAATATATTGAAATTGAAAAATGAAATTACTGGGTCAACTATGCGGGCCTACAAGACAACAGAACAGTTAAGAGGCCCAGATCCCTAGGGCACACAATATAGTTGGCAACATATAGATTTCAAAACAAATCAATAGGTGAATGTTACAAAAATTATTCTTTGCTTTGGAAACCATCAAACAGCTATAATAAAATAAATATACTTTGTTAGCTGGTTAGCTAAAGGTCTCTTATAATAATTCTGGTATGGGTCATAGCTATGTACTGTAATGCCAGTGCTAGACTGTATAAACTATTTTTAAAAGATCAATACATGCAATATATTTGTTTCGTTTTCAGTGGTAAGGGGGGTCAAGAATAGCTGGCTTTTTTACCTCCCTGTATGGAATCATTCTTTACACTGCTTCTGCAGTGAACAGGTTAAAAAAAACACTGCTCATGTCTCACGGAAGTGCTGAGGACACGGCAGCTCTGTAGGTGAGATTTCACATTGCAGTCAGCAGGCAGACTCGTGCACCGTTCACACATCGTCTGCTCTGCTGACGTATTGTCAGAGGAGCAAACGGTTTGAGATAACGGTTTTTGTTTTTGCATTTTAAGATCTCCAGAGCAATGACAACAATATGCTTTACTGGATGTGACAGATACAATAATATCAAGTAGCAGAATTTATAGTATATACACTTAAGATATCCATTTGTCACAAGAGAATAAGCCTCTGCACTCTGCCATTAGAATAAAAGGACATGGGATAAGACTATAAAAATCTCTACGCTCTATACATGTCTGTATTGTGGTAAAACACACAGAACTTTGAATCTATAGAGTCACAGGATTGTCTACAAAATAAGGAATTAATAGGATCTGAGATGTCGAAAGGATGGAATACCCATTGGCCACTCTGAATGACTCTCTGGACAGGCATAATGGGGTTTGATTTGGGAGTTGTGATAAACCTTTGAATATCCACCTTGACCATTACCAGTTGTTATTATATATACCCTGCCCCTTTTCGCTTCAGGGGGGATTTGTGGGTCTGCGGGCTCCACTCGGTCATGGAGTGCATGGGATAGCCGCTTTTTCAGGTTTTCATTTTTTTCCTGGAATCCACCCAATATTGTCAGGTATTGATTTTTTGCCCGTATGCATACTCTGTCTGCACTACTTATTTCTCCTGTGCTATACAGCGATTGCCATGTGATGTTTTGATTGTTAGGGCTCTGCTGTATTCTTTGAGAGCCGAGTTAGATCAACCACATGGGAACACGCTCGGTATATCCTTGGCGGGAAGCTTTGTAAAATCAATTTGGACTTGATTGTGGATTTTTAGCCTGTCTGTCCTGCATACCTTTTTACTTCATAAAAAGACAGTTAAAAAAAAAAAGGCCCCTTTCCCTCCAGTCTCTGCTATGGAGCAGTGGATGTCAGTGGACACATGTCCATTGAAAACCCTCCGCCATCCAATCCTGTCTGCCAAAAACAGACAGATGGTGGTCCCATTTCCCATCTGGCGGATCGGATGGAAATGACAGGCGGCCCGTTTCCACCCGATTGCCCCATAGAGGAGAGCCGGACTGTGTCTGAGAGATCCCCCACTGAGCAAGTGGATTTTGCTTAGCAGAGGCCCCCATATGAAAGGGGTCTTGCCATTTTAAGGCACAACTACAATAGACACAGATGATACAGCCATTACTGGATCAACAAGGCTGGAAAAAACTGTACTGTAGGCACTATGGAGACCTCTCCCCATTAGGTCCTTGTTCGGAAGTGTTCTGATGACCCTGCTGTGGAAACAGGAATCCACCCAATATACATGATCACACATCTAAAGTCTAGCAATCCTGATGGGCTATGACAATGCTATATGAGTCAGCATGACGACCTACATCCAGGTGCAAAACATCTAAGCCTAGATTTACACTTGTGTGTCTGCATTTTCATTTCACTAGATTTTTATTGGGTTTGTACATTACTAAAATAACATAGTACAAGGTTAGACACGATAAGAGGCCAGCTATAGATGCAGAACATACATAAATTGAATAGGCATGCAATGTATCCCTGGCAACAGGTACGCAAACTATAAGGAGACTAAGCTGAACGGTGAACACTTATCCTTGGCAAACTATACACAATGTATCTTAGTACTGAAAGGATTAGGAAACAAGTGAGAGTTATAATTGTAAAATATTTGTCAAAAGGTAAGTGGGAGGAAGTGTTTGATCGAAGGGGACCAGGTCTTCTTGAAGATGACCACTCTAACATTCCTCCAGTCATTTTCTCAAAAATCACGGTCTTAGTCCTGTTCTTTACTTGATGGCAATTTAGGACCAGAGATCTCCACGCCTTGGCAATAATTTATTTAATGGGAAGAGATGTTGACAGGTTTTTGGTTAAGGATTTTTGCAGTCCTGTGTTAAACAGGTGGTCTAGAATGATGGCTATTTGCCTATATACAGTAGGGAAAATTATTTGATCCCCTGCTGATTTTGTAAGTTTGCCCATTTACAAAGAAATTACAGGTCTATAATTTTTATCATAGGTGTATTTTAAATGATAGCGATAGAATATCAACAAAAATCCAGAAAAAAAAAAAAAAACACAATACAAATGTTATAAATGAAGTTGCAGTTCAGTGAGTAAAATAAGGATTCGATACCCAAGAAAAACATGAATTAGTACTTGGTGAAAAAACCCACTCCATGACCTTAATGTGCTTCTTCTTGAGCCACTCCCTTGTTGCCTTGGTGGTATGTTTTGGGTCATTGTCATGCTGGAAGACCCATCTTCAGTGTTCTGGCTGAGGGAAGAAGGTTCTCATCCAAGATTTTACAATACATAGCCCCATCCATTGGCCCCTCAATGCAGCAAAGTCAGCCTGTACCTTTAGCAGAGAAACAGCCCAGAAGCATAATATTTCCACCTCTGTGCTTGACTGTAGGGATGGTGTTCTTAGGGACATAGTCAGTATTTTTCTTCCTCCAAACATGACAAGTCCCCCTCCTCAAAAAGGCACATGTACAGTCATTCCAATGAACATCTAAATGATTCAGAGAAGGATTGGGAGAAAGTGCTGTGGTCAGAAGAGACCAAAATTGAGCTTATTGGCATCAACTCAACTCGTCGTGTTTGGAGGAAGAAAAATGCCGACTATGAATCTAAGAACACCATCCCTACAGTCAAGCACAGAGGTGGAGACATGATTCTTTGGGGCCGATTCTCTGCTAAAGTTACAGGCCGACTTTGCCGCATTGAGGGGCCAATAGACAGGGCCATGTATTGTAAAATCTTGGATGAGAACCATCGTCCCTTAGCCAGAACACTGAAGATGGGTCGTGGATGGGTCTTCCTGCATGACAATGACCCAAAACATACTGCCAAGGCAACAAAGGAGTGGCTCAAGGATAAGCACATTAAGGTCATGGAGTGGCCTAGTCAGTCTCCAGACCATATTTCTGAAACTTTGAGTTGCCAAGAGACAGCCAAGAAACCTTAGGGATTTAGAGAAGATCTGTAAAGAAGAGTAGACCAAAATCTCTCCCAAGATGTGTGCAAACTTAGTCACCAACTACAAGAAACCTCTTACCTCTGTGCTTGCCAACAAGGGTTTCTCCACCAAGTACCAAGTCAGGTTTTGCTTGAGGATCAAATTCTTATTTTACTCACTGAAGTGCAACTTAATTTATAGCATTTGTTTTATGTGTTTTTTGGTTGATATTCTGTCTATCATTTAAAATACACCTATGATAAAAAAAAAAAATCTATATTTATTTCCTTGTAAGTGGACAAACCTACAAAATCTGTAGGGGATCAAATAATTATTTTCCCCACTGAAGCTTAGTCCACAGGGCATGGGCAACTGGACACTGCCACCAAATATGCAGAAACGTGCCAGAGTCCAGGCATCCACAAAAGCATGTAGGGGAGTACTTTGGGCTAAATGTAGCAACTCTTGATGGGACTAGTATCAGCTTGGGAGAAGACTGTAGTTTGTCTCTAACACAAGGCCATGTTGGGAACAAGATTTAGTGGTTGTCCATATTTGGGACTACATTTCATCTCCCAGTGGAGCAGCAAGGTCTTCTTCCTACTTCAACATTTGTCGGTGGTCTGAAGGTACTGAAACAATTCTAAATGGGGGCGCTCAAAATTGTCTGGAAAACTGGAAAGATTTAATGTCCTCTGGAGTAGATTTTATAGAAAGGATGGTCATTCGTATATGAATCCACACTTTAAATGACTCTGGGGTTCCATGCCAGGAGAAAATTAGGGATTATTTAGGTAAAAAAGTAGACAGGTGCAATAAAAGAAGGTAGCCTTAATACTCATTGCAGTTCCAAACTCTGAGATAATAGGTTGTGTACTGTAGACTTCAAGTAGCCATAGGATATTATATCTCCTTAGTTGGATCCATTTCCATCGCTTCAGTGCTCACAAACAAAAGGGTTTCAGCAGTGGAATATTTTTTTATCAGCTGGCCAACCTTCGCGGCCAGATAATATTTTAAGTAATTTAGGATGCCTAAACCACTGCTGTGTCTAGGAAGGTATGAAATGCAAGTGGGAGATAAGGCTCCTTTTGATTCCAAATAAATCAACAAACGTGGGTTTGCAGGACTTTAATTATGTGGGACAAGACATGGACCAGAAGGACCCACAAAAGACCGTATTCTTGGCAGGATTGTCATTTTGACTGTCCCAATGTGACCAAACCATGAAGGATTATTTATACCAGGCGGTAAGTAGTATTTTTAGCCTGCTAGTTGTAGCTAGGTAGGTTTCAGAAAATCGTCTGTAATATGCCTCAAGTAGACCTCAAGGTACTGCAATTTGTCTGTGGACCATTGAAATTTGCATTTCTGTTGTAAAATTCAGAGTCTGTGGGGAGGGGGAACAATAAAAGGCTTTTAATTTATTGTTATTTATAGCCAACCCTGAAATTTTGGAAAAAGGCATCAAAAGTGGTAAGCAGGTTGGGAAGGGTGTGAGGGTTAGACACAAAAAATAATGCATTATCTGCAAACAAAGCTTGTACAATAGACCTGATAATCTACTGGGGTTTTGTCTAATTTGGGCCAAGGGCTCTCTAGCGAACACAAAAAAAGCAGGGACAGGGGTCATCCTTGTCTAGTGCCACATAGAATATCCATGGGGCAGATTTGTCCCATGGAAAAGAATAGAGGGAAGAGATTCAATTCATTGAATGTATGACCCAATAGAAATACTGTCAGGAGAGGGAATAAATGGCCTTTTTACATCAACAGACATAAGCATAGAGGGTACAGAACGTTCTTGGATAGATGGGCAAGTAAGGTAGTACTATCTCCATCATCATCACTGCCTGGCTGCTTGGGATCAATCCAACTTAGTCCTTGCCAATGAGAGTCCATTGCAGAATTTAGTCAATAAAAACAGCATTTTCATGCATTTTCTATGCACGCCCATTGAAGACTATAGGGCAAAAATGCAATCTGTTGCACCAGAAGAAGCTCTGTAACTTTTATGAAAATTACAACAGAAGAACGTTGCATAGATTTAAAAAGGCCCTAAAGACAGTAATGTGATTCTTATCGTGCATTGCCATGCAACGACTGAAGTGTGACAAATCGCACAGGTTTGAACTGGGACTTCGCATTGCTTATGACAGTTTTGTGCCTGCATGGCAATTGCAATTGTAAATGAATAGGGTATGAAAAAATTGGGCAGAATCTCAGCCCTTGAATACAGTCTTGCCCAGGGGGTTTATTTATCAGCTTTGTGTAATAATGTGATGCTAAATACATTACACCCAATATAAAATATGACGATGCATAATATAAAATCATGTGACTGCAAATCATGACAAGAATACCCAAATAAATATGTTGAGAGAGATTTTATTTATATATATATATATATATATATATATATATATATATATATATATATATATATATATATACATATACATATACATATATACATACACACACACACACACACACACACACACATATATACATACACACACACGTGCTCATAAGTTTACATACCCTGGCAGAATCTATGATTTCTTGGCCATTTTTTAGAGAATATGGATAACACAAACGTTTCTTTCACTCATGGTTAGTGTTTGGCTAAAGCCATTTATTATCAATCAACTGTGTTTACTCATTTAAAATCATAAGGACAAACACAAACTACCCTGATCAAAAGTTTACATACCCTGTGATTTTGGCCTGATGACATGCACACAAGTTGACACAAAGGGGTTTGAATGGTTATTAAAAAAGGTAACCATCCTCACCTATGATCCGTTTGCTTGTAATTAGTGTGTGTATAAAATGTCAATGAGTTTCTGAACTCCTGACAGACCCTTGCATCTTTCATCCAGTGCTGCACTGACGTTTCTGAGCAGGGGCATCGGGAGGGCCGGGGCTTGGGGGGCTGGAGCCCCGAATGGGTCCCCGAAAAGCCCAGAGTCTATGGAATGCTGCATTCCATTGTTAGCCCCGAGCGCCGGGACCGATGTGATCGCGAGTGCTGCCGAAAGTGGCCGAGTGCCATAACAGGTCCCGCCTCCTGGAGCCTGCAGCCCCAATGCCAGGACCGCAGGACGTGTGACGTGACGTCCATCATAGCCTGCAGGCTCCAGAAGGCGGGAATTACAAGTGCGGCCGCCGCCGCACCACATCCCTGCTCGGGTGGGCGGCTCTCTTCTCCTCCTCCTCGGCTCCTCTCTGAAGAGTGACTGACTGCCTGCTCCCTGCTGTGACCGCACACCACGACTGAGCTGAGGAAGGTCAGTGTGTGTAGGTCAGGCAGGTCACTGGACAGTGTATGTAGGTCAGGCAGGTCAGTGTATGTAGGTCAGGCAGGGTTAGTGTATGTAGGTCAGGCAGGGTTAGTGTATGTAGGTCAGTGTCAGGCAGGTCAGTTTAGTGGTCAACATTGATGGGCACTGGCAAGTCACACAACCCCACCGCCCAGCCCAAAAAAAACAAAAACCTGTGCCACAGACAACACCACCCCCCCCCCCATTCCGGCCTTGGACTTCGGCCTGAAGCCCCCTGGTCTTTTTGCCACCTAACAACGCCCCTGTTTGAGTCATGGGGAAAGCAAAATAATTAATCGAAGGATCTGCGGGAAAAGGTAGTTGAACTGTATAAAACAGGAAAAAGGGATATAAAAAGATATCCAAGGAATTGAGAATACCAATCAGCAGTGTTCAAACTCTAATCAAGAAGTGGAAAATGAGGGGTTCTGTTGAAACCAAACCACGGTCAGGTAGACCAACTAAAATTTCAGCACAACTGCCCGGAAAATTGTTTGGGATGCAAAGAAAAACCCACAAATATCATCAGGTGAAATACAGAACTCTCTGAAAACATGTGTTGTGACCGTTTCAAGATGTACAATAAAGAGGCACTTGAAGAAAGATGGGCTGCATGGTCAAGTTGCCAGAAGCCATTACTATGCAAATGCCACAAAGTATCACGTTTACAACATGCCAAACAGCACAGAGACAAGTCTCAATCCTTCTGGCACAAAGTTATTTGGAGTGATGAGACTGAAGTTTGGCTTTTTGGCCAAAACCATAAACTCTTCATTTGGAGACGAGTCACCAAGGCCTATGATGAAAGGTACACCATTCCTACTGTGAAACACGGAGGTGGATCGCTGATGTTTTGGGGATGTGTGAGCTACAAAAGGCACAGGAAATTTGGTCAAAATTGATGGCAAGATGAATGCAGTATGTTTTCAAAAAATGCTGGAGGAACATTTGCGTTCAATCGGTCAGGAAGCTGCGCATGGGACGTACTTTGACATTCAAACATGACAACTATCCAAAACAGAAGGCCAAGTCAACCTGTCATTGGCTACAGCAGAATAAAGTGAAGCTTCTGGAGTGGCCATCTCAGTCTCCTGACCTCAATATCATTGACCCACTCTAGGGAGATCTCAAAACGTGCAGTTCATGCAAGACAGCCCAAGAATTTACAGGAACTGGAGGCTTTTTGCCAAGAGGAATGGGCAGCTTTACCATCTGAGAAGATAAAGAGCCTCATCCACAAAAGACTTCAAGCTGTCATTGATATTAAAGGGGGCAATACATGGTATTAAGAACTGGGGTATGTAAACTTTTGATCAGGGTCATTTGGGTAGTTAGTGTTCATTATGATTTAAAAAAAAAAAAAAAAAAAAGGAGTAAGAGAAAAAAAGAGAGAGAGATCTGATCTATGTATATATAGCGCTAGCTACATAATAATATACATGCAAGAATGTGCGCTTTTAGTTTTGTATTAAACCATTTGCAAGTGATAATTCTGCCACTAGAGTTTACTTTAAACTGCTTGTTCCCAGTAGCTGTGGCGGCAATACTTACTCCAGCAGAATGCACCATACACTTAGGAGCTCCAGTAGTACCAGAGGAGTACATGATATACAGGGGGTGATTGAAGGGTAGCTGTTCAAACTCCAGCTGTGGGGCCTGGTCTCCCACTTTTCCAGTTGCCAGGAAATCATCTAGGAATACACTAGAAAAAAGACACACAAGAAACGTAAGCATAGTAAGCCTTTTCTCAATTTCAAACCAAGCCTTAAATAGCTGTCCACGCACAAAAAAAAAAAAAAAAAAAAAAGAAGAACCAGAACAGGTTTTATATTCCCATTGAAATGTATGTTCCACTTTATGAAACTGCCTGTGTACTAGATTGAATCCCTGCCCCATAATCCACACAGTTTGTCGAGTACTGCAGGCAATATCCTACAGAATAGCCTGGCTTTCTCTCGATAGTCTTCCAGCACCATGGACAGTTCATATTTTGTGCACTTACGCACAGAGGTAACCAAATCCTGCTGCTGTGACACAAACCGGTAACTTAAAGTTGAACTTCACCTAAAAGGGGAAGAAGTTCCACTCGTTTGCATCCTCACCCGTCCACGTGGCATTTTTATTTATTTTTTTTTGGGGGGGGGCGGTTGCCTGGTTTTAACAGGTACCTGCTCCCACTTCTGATCAGATGCGACGTGGTGATCTGAGCTGGTGGTTTGTCCCCCATCCTTTTTCCGCAGCCTTCTGGGACACATCACAGGTCCAAGAAGACTGCAAAACCATTCACAATGTGCAGCGCTGCTCTCACATGTGCATCGTAGGACAGTATTAAATAAAAAAGTCCTCTGTACAGCAATATTTCAAGCCATCACAGGCCCTTTTAAACGTGGAGTATAACCACCTCAAAGCATGACATGTTATACTGCCTTACAATAAATAAAAAAAATAAAAATTTGAGAGATAATTCTCCTATGTAGATCACTTTATGGTGGAAAAGATTGTGTAAGCCTAAGCACAGGTGGTCTTTTAAACATGGCAACTGAAGACTGGGACTAGCAGCTCTCTGTTCCTTTTCAGGCTGTTGAAAATATTTTTCACTCCCTTTAATGAGCTTGGGATGAGTTCTTACATTGGCAAAGCAGATTTCAAGCGATCTTTTCCCAGTTACTATTGTGAAAGCAGAAGGCTAAACTGTATTTTCTCTGTATGTGTAAATTACTGAAGGTGAACTGTCAGAAATACATTACAGTTTCAGAGATAAAATTTTACAAATACAAACAAGGCTCATATATAACCATTTTACCAACAGGTAAGAAGGTTTTGGAGAAGAGGTGTCATGTACATCAGCTCTTTATCAATTTTAGCAGATAATAGGGCAGAGTAGAAGATTCATGTAAAATAGGGTAGAAATCATTCCAATAAATAAATCAGAAGTTAACATTTTGTAACGGCTGCACAAAAAATAAAAATAAATCAATGAAAAAAAATATTCTCTAGGGCAGATTAGAAAAGCAGAGGACTCTATTTTAACTCATTAGTAATTAGGATGTTGGCTTAAATGAGAACCCCCGATATGGCTAAATATTTACCTTTTATCCTTCCAATGGGAGCTGTAATACATACCACTCTTATTTTTATTGAAAAAATATAAGTGGATAACATACATAATGTACAAAGATGAAGTTAAAAAAAAAAGTGTACGTTAAGAAATTGCACATCATGATGTGATTACGAGAACAAAATGCAACAGAAGAGGATGTGACTAAAGTAGAAAATGTGAGTTCCCTCCGGTTATGAAATAGAAAGTGCAACATGCGGTACTAATACAAGTCAAGTATTACATACATTCAACATGGTCTGTGGTTATAGATGGGTCCAAAACAGAAAGAAGGTTGGCTGGCCTGAACTTCAGTTACTCACTAGGGAAAAATGGACAACATAAGGTTTATCAAACTCAACTCATTAACCGCCGATGTGAGGGCGAAACTTGACCTCTAAGATGAACCCTTAAGAGGCCCGAGACGGAAACGTACTCATCAATAGTTTACCAAAAAACAAGACACAAAGAAGGAAAAGAAAGACAGAAAAAATAAAAAAATAAAAAAATGATGAGGGAGGAAAGGAAAGGTAGGAAAACCACATTCTCTGGGGGACCAACCCCCCCCCCGACTTGTGACCAGCTGGTTGCCGCAAGTTACAGATCCAAAAAAAAAAAAAAAAACAGGCGTTTTCATAGCCGTCAATCAAAGGTTGCCAAATCCGCAAAAATGGATTGGGCCAGTGAGAATCGCCATGAGTTTTTCGTTCACCAGCGTACCGTGGACTCGTCGTTTCACTTTGTGCAAGGAAAGCACTCTTCCACGCCTTCGCAATTATTGGTTTTGTGGCCATAAAAATATGGGTAGCTAAGATTCATTTTCTTTGTTGGGACCTCTATTGGCTTAAGTAACAGAGCTTCCCAAGGGTCTATGCCCAAGATTGAAAGTAAGAGTGCAATTACCAGGTTATAAAATCATATCCATAGGCGTTTAACTTTGGGACATGTCCATCATATGTGTTTCATATTGTCCTGGTCTGAGCAGCCCCGAAAACAAGCAAAATAGGTAGGGAGATACTTTATGATTCTTGCCTGGGTAAAGTACCATTTTGACATTATTTTAAACGAGTTCTCCAAAGCCACCACATTACAGGAAGAGTGGAATAGAGACTTTTTGTTTCAGTCTTCAGGGGATTGCATCGCACCAAACTCTGATTCCCAACTCTCGCAATAAGAAGGGGCCTGGGTATGTGAAGAACCCAAATGTGAGGAATATAGCAAGGATACGAGGCCTTGAGTTGTTGGGTGAGTTTGGCATCTAGTCTCGAAAGCCGTTGAAGGCGATGACTAATCATGGTTCCTAGTAAGGATTCCAATATGTGGCGTATTTAGAGAATGAAAATGCTCAGAATTTGGCATGTCACATGCATGTTGTATACATCTTTCAATTGTTGGAAGAACGTATGCGCCGTGTAGTCACTTTCAAACAACCGCAATGTTCCCTGCTAATGCAAGATTTCACCTAACGCAAGATCTGTTCTCCACCAGTTGTTCCCTCAACATCTGACAATGGCCAGCACAATGGACAATGGGAAGTGGCATCACTGCAATATTGAATGTATCCCTATTGCCAGCCCTCTACAATACAGATAGGAGTCAGGGCTTTGCAGTAATGTGACTTCAATAAAAAACTGCAATCCATCCTTGTGCAAATCTCTACCAATTTTGTACCCATTTTAATCTCCCATGTGACTTTGTACTTTTTATATATTGTTTTGTAATATAATGTATTTTATTATATGCAGAACTGCAAGTCCCATGAGGCATAGCAAGACTTTTATAGCCACAAGCATGACACCCAGAGGCAGAGGCATGATGGGACTTGTAGTTTTGCAACAGCTGGAGGTCCACTAATTGCATATCACTGCCTTACAGTCTGGAGCCACTGACAATTATGTCCTTCACCGCTGTTTAGTGGAAGCCAGAAGGGGTGTGTGCACAAACACACACAAGGAACGGCGAATATGAGGTCAGCTCAAGGAGACAACGACAACTCATTTAGCATAGAGTGTCCTTACAGTCTGGAGCACTGTGGTACAACTAATTTTTGTTGCTTCTCCCTCCCCCTTTCTGTGCTCTGCTGTACAGGGTCTACAAAAGGTTGATACTGAGTACAATTTGGGTACTTACACTTCTTGAATAAAAAAAAAAAAAAAGTACAGTACATTTTATTAATACATACAAAGCTGGATTAATGTGTGTCTTTTAGATCTACCTGGAGTTCAGCTACAAGTCTTAACCCAACTCTAGAGCTGAAGCATAGGTTTAATGACCAGGCACCCACACCCATTTGGGAACACTGTAATAGCACCCAGACCTGGCAATTTGCACTGTGGTCAAGCAGGGGAGAGAGTTGTGTGCCTCCATACCTGCTATTTCTGGTTTCTCTTATATGAACTAGGGATGGGATGCCTTGATTAACCCTCAGCCTGACCTGACGGCTCCAGTGTGTATACAGGGAGAAGCCAAGCATAAAGAAAAGGTACTACAAGTAAGTTCTCCCTGTCATAAAGCAAGCCTGCTAGTTACTTAATGGACAAAGTACAGGGTTGCTTTAAGTTTTGCACTCATTTTTAGGCATACAAAGCGCTTACTGGTTGCCAAGAGTGACAACAATTCTCCTCTGCAATACTCCAACAATTTAGACCAATGGACTTAAGAGCTGCTGACAATGTAAAAAAGGAAAGAGAAACCTAGTCAAGGGAAATGAAAAAAAAAAAAAGTAATTTTATAAATATCAGGTTATGCAAACCTAATAATTTGGAAACTACAATTTACCAAGGCAAGCTGCTGCCAACGAGAGGATTTTGTAGTTGCTGCAGGCTATGACCGGGATGGAAAAGAGCATTATCTGACAAAACGGATATTCCAACCAAGGTAGCAGATGCTGGCAAACTGGTCTCCACACATCAAATTACTAAAATTTTGTATTCTGACTGGAGTGTTTTTAGTTTGTTTTATCTGCCAGGAAATCATGTCATTAATTTTACGCCGAGCTGAGCTGTGGGCTTTTCAATAGCCGGTGAACCATTATGCACTTGGCAGGCAGTTATCTGCAACAAAATGCAATGGGCTCGGAGGAGGGCCCACTAAAACATACATGTCTGGCTGACTGTAGTGGAAAATGATAATATTTTGTCTAGTCTGCTAGGACCTGTATTATAAATGGGAAGCTGCCAGAGCGCACCATGAAAAATTACACTTGGGGGGAAAAATAATCAAACAAAAAATAAATAAAATAACAGAAGAAAGGGAGGGTGAATGCTATAATATGAATTTCAATTTTCACTCATTATGAGAAGATAAATCTTCTCTTCCAGACGTTCTAGTGAATGCATGCCCCAGAAATTTGCATGAAAAAAAAAAAAATGTCAATGCATTACCATAACTTAGCAGCTGCTGAAAAATCTGTTAACTTCTCCCTGACCATGTGTGGCATGCACACTGTAGGGATCAATTATGAAAACACAAAGGATGGTTTATATGGTGATGCTAAATCATTTCCGCCATCAGCCTTAGCAACCAGTATTGACAGCACGATGGCTAGATTCTTGTGTCACTTTCCTCCCACACTCCCAAAGACATCCTGGTAGGATAGATGACTCCTGTCTAATTTTGCCCCATTATATGCCTACAAGGTAGGGTCCTTAGATTGTAAGCTCCTTGAGTAGGGACTGATATAGATGCATGGTATGTAAAGCAATGCTTAAATTGTGGGCTCTATACGAAAAGCTATGGTAAACATTCCAGATAGCTATATGGGAAGGTTCCCCCAATGGGGTTTTTTAGCAGCAGAGTTTAATAACCAAAAATTATATAGGTTAAAAGTATTGGCTTTATTAAATGTGGATGTATATTATGGTCATAACCAGAGGCGTACTAAGTGGGGGGCGGGCCGCACCGGGGTGCCACACACACTGGGGTGTGTCAGGTCGGCGCCCCGCCCCCATGACTTAAGTGGTGACAGCGCCGCCGCCGCTCCGTGACTTTAGGCAGCGTCAAGGCAAATAAGAGCTGCAGATATCGCGATACAAAGGGGGAGGGGGGTGACATCGCTGCACCATCCATCCCCTCCTCTCATGGCCGCGGCTGAGCTATCCCGATGAGCGGTGTTCGGCACTTCTCACAGAACACAGGCACAGCCGAGTGAAGCCCCCGCCCCCTCCCCCTCCTTTCTGTTTATGTGTACAGAGGGGGAGGGGACCTTCTGTGCATGCACTGCCGCGCGCTGATCTGAGGTACTGAATGGGAGGGGGGTTTGCACTGAGGGGGGGTTGCACTGAGGGGGGTCTGTGCAACATGCAGGGGGGTCCAGAGCCGTGGGGTGCTGTGTAATGTAAAAGGGTCCAGAGGTGCAGGGTAATGTTAAGGGGTCCAGGAGGTGCAGGGAGCTGTGTAATGTCAAGGGGTCCAGGAGGTGCGGGGGGCTGTGTAATGTCAAGGGGTCCAGGAGGTGCGGGGGGCTGTGTAATGTCAAGGGGTCCAGGAGGTGCGGGGGGTTGTGTAATGTCAAGGGGTCCAGGAGGTGCAGGGGGCTGTGTAATGTAAAGGGGTGCAGGGGGCTGTGTAATGTAAAGGGGTCCAGAGGTGCAGGGTGCTGTGTAATGTAAAGGGGTCCAGAGGTGCAGGGTGCTGTGTAATGTAAAGGGGTCCAGAGGTGCAGGGTGCTGTGTAATGTAAAGGGGTCCAGAGGTGCAGGGTGCTGTGTAATGTAAAGGGGTCCAGAGGTGCAGGGTGCTGTGTAATGTAAAGGGGTCCAGAGGTGCAGGGTGCTGTGTAATGTAAAGGGGTCCAGAGGTGCAGGGTGCTGTGTAATGTAAAGGGGTCCAGAGGTGTAGGGGGCTGTGTAATGTAAAGGGGTTCAGTGATGCAGGGTGCTGTGTAATGTAAAGGGGTTCAGAGGTGTAGGGGGCTGTGTAATGTAAAGGGGTCCAGTGATGCAGGGTGCTGTGTAATGTAAAGGGGTGCAGGGTGCTGTGTAATGTAAAGGGGTCCAGTAATGCAGGGGGCTGTGTAATGTAAAGGAGTGCAGGGTGCTGTGTAATGTAAAGGGGTGCAGGGTGCTGTGTAATGTAAAGGGGTGCAGGGGGATGTGTAAAGTAAAGGGATGCAGGGGGATGTGTAATGTAAAGGGATCCAGAGGTGCAGGGGGCTGTGTAATGTAAAGGGGTGCAGGGTGCTGTGTAATGTAAAGGGGTCCAGAGGGCTGTGTAATGTAAAGGGGTCCAGAGGTGCAGGGGGATGTGTAATGTAAAGAAGTGCATGTAAAGGGGTGCAGGGGGCTGTGTACTGTAAAGGGGCGCAGAGGGCTGTGTAATGTAAAGGGATGCAGAGCTGCAGGGTGCTGTGAAATGTAAAGGGGTCCAGAGGTGCAGGGTGCTGTGTAATGTAAAGGGGTCCAGAGGTGCAGGGGGCTGTGTAATGTAAAGGGATGCAGAGGTGCAGGGGGCTGTGTAATGTAAAGGGGTCCAGAGGTGCAGTTGTGGAGAGGGGGTACACAGTAGTAACAAAGAGATATTGAAGGATGCAGGGGGCACAGTGGGGTGTTTTTACATTTTAACGTGGGGGGGGTGCCAGATATTGGATCCGCCCCGGGTGCCAAATGCTCTAGGTATGCCCCTGGTCATAACAGTTAAAATATGAGCTCTGGCAGAGAAAATTGTTAAATTAATACATATACAAAAAATGCAAACACAAAATTGTTACACAGCATCACATATCAAAATGCATCTGTATGTATACAATTCCTATATGAAAATGCATCTGTATGTATACAATTCCTATATGAAAATGCATCTGTATGTATACAATTCCTATATGAAAATGCATCTGTATGTATACAATTCCAGATAACTAAAGCCCCACTCCAGGCAACTAAGAAACTATCCCTTGCAGTGGGGATGTGCATGCACTGCCAATGGTTAATTGCTTGTTTTGGTCTAGGAGACGCTCCCCACAATCCAGTGGTCTAGGGTCCTGAAATCATTAAGACCAAATCAGAATCCACAGCTATGCATTGGACATGACAGCGCTGAGGGACAGTCCTCCACTGGATCATGGGGGAGCACCACCTGCCAGGGGAACAGAGGATCAGGCAAGTACAAAAGATTCTCCTCTCCCCTAAACAAAATCAGCTATTAACCCTGTAGTGTGAATGCAGCCCCTCTGGAAAGGATAATTTTTTAGTTGGGCTTTAAGTCAGCACTGTGAAAAATGACAGCTGATAGGTTGCTAGGAGTTACTATACTGCACACAAAATAAGTACAATGCTTGGAGACAGGATGATCTCACTTATGGGTCCCACTTGCACTACACAAGGTTGTAAAAAATAGATGCATTGGGGAGGCTGAGCCTTGGCAGAGAACCCAACTCCTAACTAAATTTCTACCTCAACCCCAAATGCGCACACACACACACACACACACACACACACACACACACACACACACAAAAAGAAAGTAAAGAAGCAAGGATTATACTCACCTAGGTGGACGCAGCATCGATTTGATGCTACATCTGCCCCCCGCCGGTTCTGCAGTGAGAACTTAGCAAGCAAACACAGCTGAT
Organism: Rana muscosa; assembly: GCA_029206835.1. Classification (NCBI taxonomy): domain Eukaryota; kingdom Metazoa; phylum Chordata; class Amphibia; order Anura; family Ranidae; genus Rana; species Rana muscosa. The sequence goes on from CM055116.1 coordinate 943,226,575, forward strand.
CGCTCAGTTCTCCCACTCCGCTCTAAGCAGAGAGCCATGACTGACAGTTACCAGCTCCCTGCTCTGCCCCTCCAGCACTCACTGGAAAGCTGGGCTGTGGAGGGGGTGGGAGGGGCTGGCTCAGGCTCTCAGTGGATCTGTAAAGTCGGGATCCTTCCAGAACCTGGACCAGCTGAGTGATGTCAGCCATCAGCAGACTTTGGCCAGCTGTCAGCTGAAAACAGGTCACATGAGTGCAGAACGAACTGCACTCCTGTGACCTACAGGAGAAGTACAGCCAAAATAGCTTTGGCCATACTTCGCCTTTAAGCCCTACATTAAGGCAAAATTAGTCAATGGAAGAGCCTGTGTACAAAAGGATGTTGTGGTGGTTTTCCCCCTTTAGCGAATGAGACATATCACTTGGGCAACTGCAGCTGGCAACCTACTAGCACATTGGCAGCCTGGAAGCAGAGAAAAGCTTTATCTATTTTGTTTTGATCTCTAGTTGATGATATGAGGGATACTACTAAAACTGAAAAGGTTGTTAAAAGAGAGAGTATGGAGCAGTAGTTACTGGCACTCATAGCGTTATGGTGACATCTCTCTGTGTAGGAGAGGTAAGAATTCAGCACGGCTGCACCCAATAGGATCTGGCAAATATACAAGAAAGGTTACTGCTAGGGCTAATTTCAGGGGTTATGTTAGTTTAGCAGTTGAGCCAAAACACACACACACACACACACACACACACACACACACACACACACACGGGGCTGCCTATTTTAAATCTGGAGTAAAATCTATTACCTATGCATGTACTGTACATGCCTGCATTGCCCCTTTATGTGACAAAGAATGTCTCAAAATGGCTTTCTACTGTAGGATAATCTGATTCATGTTCACAGTCTAATCCATCTGTCACTATTTGTTTTCCATAGACATAAAAACAGCTGACACTGTCATGTTTTCAGTGATGTACGCAATATGCAGCAGCCCTCTCAGGCACTAATGTTTATTCCAAAAATAGTACACGTCACGCAAAATGTACGTTTATAAAAAGAAAGCCCAGCAAAGGAAACATGGTGCAGATGTGCTAATGAAGACACAACATGTTGCAATGAAGTGCCCCATATCCATTTTTAATTGGTATGGAACTGTAATGTCATTATATTTAAAACACTTTCACATATTCATTCAAAACAAGTGAGACAAATGCATCCACTTTATATGGATTCTTTGCTGGCTCAGCCAAATGGCTCTCAGGATTTTAAAAATAAACTAAACTATAAAAACTGAAAAATACGAACAAAAAATAAATAAATAAATAATAATAAAATAAAAAAAAAAGGAGAACAAAGTCTGTTTATATTTTGTACTTCAAAAATTAAAAGCCTTTCTATGGGGAAAAATAAATAAAAATAAATATCTAAAACTAAAAAAGAGTAATGACCCAAAGCCATGCCTTCTGTTACAAAAGTGGTGAGGAGAAGTTTCTTCAGCAAAGAAAATAGAAAGTGCCAACTGCTCTGTGGAAAGCTGGAATCACTTTGGCAGGAAGAGTCTCTGCATTTTAAAAAGGGATCCTGTACTGGCTTGTATTACAGGGTACAGGTTCAAAGGTGGTTAGGGTCTGTGCCCACTGGCTTTTGTTTACTTCAAATGGGTTTTAACAACCCCATGCAAGTCTATGGAATAAAGCAGGTCAAAGGGAATTTAGCAGCAGGTCAAATGCACCCATCAATGAATTCTGAATGACCTCAGAAGCATCTCAAATTAATGTTAAGCTACTCGCTGGTTCCAGGACATCCCCGGATGCCTGCCCCTTTAAGTTAGCAAGGGTAGCTTCATTATCGAATTCTCGCCTAATAAGTTCATTTAAAAAGAAACGCCTTTTTAAAAAGGTGTTCCCCGGGCACTTGTTCACATCAGGACTGCTTTATACCTCATACACATCAATAGGAACGCAAAAGCAGCTCAGAACAAGATCAAGGAGGTCAAATGCACCTGTAAAGGAACTCCGAGGCACGTCAATTGCAAGCCAAGACATGCAGCCCTAATAATGTACAAATATTCTGCAATGGGTCTTAAAATTGGCTTTCTATGGCCCAGTGCTTGCTCCTCCTTTAAAACCGAGACTTCAAGCTGAAGGGTTGACTTTGTGAAGCCAGTATAAGCAAAACACTCAATCCCTCTCCAATGAGTATGTGCCTGCCCTTAATGTCCAGTGCCCATGCAGATTGAATTTTCCTTTAGCATCAAGTAATTATTAATTCTGCACAAATATAATACCAATGCAAAGGTTTAAGTTTTTCCCATAAAAGTAGTTAGTTTGGAATCAACAGATTGTGGGCAACATAAAAGATAAAAAATAAAAAGTCTAGGAGGGGAAATATTTAAAACCAACCTGTTAGGAATCTTAGAGAGGTCTACATTCTCTTTTGCCTGGACATAAGGAATCACTACCACTTTCTTCAAGTCTGGTAATCCTGAGGAAAATGAAAGAAACTGATTACATTCAAGAAGGTGGTAGGAAATAAAAACTGCACAATAAAAAACAAATTAATGACACAAAAAGGTTGTCGTGAGTACAGTTTTCCAAACTTACAACAGCTCAAACCTCTTAAATTAAAAAGGCAACTGATGTGGAGTCAAGGGTTGAGGACCCCATGTGTACAGAAAACTATCAAACCTTATGCCCCAGAGCTTACATATTGTAAAAAATAAAAACAACAAATAAAAATAGTATTGAACAACTCACCATTTTTCTAGGCAAGTATATTTCTAAAAGATGCTATTGACATGAAATTTTCATCACATGTTGGTAACAATCCATGCATACAAAGAAACCAAAACAAAATAAGTTCAGTAAAAGTTGTGTAATACAATGAAATGACACAGGGAAAAAAAGTATTGAACACATGAAGAAAAGTAAGGTGCAAAAAAGGCATGGAAAGCAAAGACACCAGCTGAAATCTATCAGTAATTAGAAAGCAATCCTGCCCCTTGTTAAAGCAAATAATAGCAGCTGGTTCAGTCTCAACTGATGGCCTATAAAAAAAAGGTGCAATTACCAAGGTGTCACACAGGAAACATCACATAATGGGTAAAAGCAAAGAGCTCTCTTAAGACCTTTGCAATGTTATTGTTGCAAAACATACTGATGCCATTGGTTACAGAAGGATTTCTAAACTTCCGAATGTTCCAGTGAGCACTGTTGGGGCCATAATCAGGAAGTGGAAAGAACATCATTGCACCATAAACCGGCCACAACCAGGTTTTCTGACCGAGCAGTTGAAAGAATTATCTAGAGAGTTGTCCAAGAGCCAAGGACCAATTGTGGAGAGCCTCAGGAAGACCTGTAATTATCAGATACAATGGTTTCAAATAAAACAAGTAATGCACTCAACTGCCATTGCCTGTATGCACGCTCACGAAGCAACACTCCATTGCTTAAGAAAAAGCATGTTGAAGCTTGTTTAACCACTTAAGCCCCGGACCATTTGGTAGCTAAAGGACCAGAGGTGAATTCAGAATTTTGCACTGCGCTGCTTTAACTGTAAATTGTGCGGACATGCAATGTTGTACCCAAACGAAATTTGCGTCCTTTTCTTCCCACAAATAGAGCTTTCTTTTAATGGTATTTGATTGCCTCTGCGATTTTAATTTTTTGCGATATAAACGGAAAAAGACGAAAATTTTTGAAAAAAAAAAAATGATATTTTCTACTTTTTGTTATAAGAAAAATCGAATGATCTCAATTGTAGTCATACATTTAGGCCAAAATGTATTCAGCCACATGTCTTTAGTAAAAAAAATGTCAAGCGTATATTTATTGGTTTGCGCAAAAGTTATAGCGTTTACAAACTAGGGTACATTTTCTGGAATTTACACAGCTTTAAATTTATGACTGCCTATCTCATTTCTTGAGGTGCTAAAATGGCAGGGCAGTACAGAACCCCCCAAATGACCCCATTTTGGAAAGTAGACACCCCAAGGAAATTGCTGAGAGGCATGTTGAGCCCATTGAATATTTTTTTTTTTTTGTCCCAAGTGATTGAATAATGACAAAAAAAAAAAAAAAATTACAAAAAGTTGTCACTAAATGATATATTGCTCACACATGCCATGGTTATATGTGGAATTGCACCCCAAAATAAATTTTGCTGCTTCTCCTGAGTACGGGGATACCACATGTGTGGGACTTTTTAGGAGCCTAGCCGCGTACGGGACCCCGAAAACCAATCACCGCCTTCAGGATTTCTAGGCACAAATTTTTGATTTGACTCCTCACTACCTATCACAGTTTCGAAGGCCATAAAATGCCAAAATAGCACAAAACCCCCCCAAATGACCCCATTTTGGAAAGTAGACACCCCAAGCTGTTTGCTGAGAGGCATGGTGAGTATTTTACAGCTCTCATTTGTTTTTGAAAATGAAGAAAGAACATTTTTTTTTTTTTCTTTTTTTTTTTCAATTTTCAAAACTTTGTGACAAAAAGCGAGATCTGCAAAATACTCACAATACCTCTCAGCAAATAGCTTGGGGTGTCTACTTTCCAAAATGGGGTCATTTGGGGGGGTTTTGTGCCATCTGGGCATTCCATGGCCTCCGAAACTGTGATAGGCAGTGAGAAGTGAAATCAAAAATGGACACCCTTAGAAAGCCTGAAGGCGGTGATTGGTTTTTGGGGTCCCGTATGCGGCTAGGCTCCCAAAAAGTCTCACACATGTGGTATCCCCGTACTCAGGAGAAGCAACAGAATGTATTTTGGGGTGCAATTCCACATATGCCCATGGCATGTTTGAGCAATATATCATTTAGTGACAACTTTGTGCAAAAAAAAATAAAAAAAAATTATTTTTTCCGCAACTTGTGTCAACATATAAAATATTCCATGGACTCGACATGCCTCTCAGTATATAGCTTGGGGTGTCTACTTTCCAAAATGGGGTCATTTGGGGGGGTTTTGAACTGTTCTGGCATTTTATACACAACATTAGGAAGCTTACATCCACTCTTCTAACCACTTGAAGACAAAGCCCTTTTTGACACTTTTTGTTTACATGAAAACATATTTTTTTTTGCAAGAAAATTATGTTGAACCCCCAAACATTATATATATTTTTAAAGCAAAGGCCCTACAGAATAAAATGGTGGGTGTTGCTTTTTTTTTCTACACAGTATTTGCGCAGCGATTTTTCAAACGCATTTTTTGGGGAAAAAATACACTTTTTTTTATTTCAATGCACTAAAACACACTATATTGCCCAAATGTTTGATGAAATAAAAAAGATGCTCTTAGGCCGAGTACATAGATACCAAACACGACATGCTTTAAAATTTCGCACAAACGCGCATTGGCGACAAACTACATACATTTTTAAAAGCCTTTAAAAGCCTTTACAGGTTACCCCGTTAGATTTACAGAGGAGGTCTACTGCTAAAATTACTGCCCTCGATCTGACCTTTGCGGTGATACCTCACATGCATGGTGTAATTGCTGTTTACATATGACACCAGACCGACGCTTGCGTTCGCCATTGGGCAAGAGCAGGGCAGGACAGGGGTGTTTTTTTTTTTTTTTTTTTTATTATTAATTTTGCTTTTTTATTTTATTTTTAAACTGTTGCTTCCATATATTTTTTTTTTTTATCATTTTTATTGTTATCTCAGGGAATGTAAATATCCCCTATGATAGCAATAGGTAATGACAGGTACTCTTTCTTTTAGATCTTTCCTCTGCCCTCAAAGCATCTGACCACACCAAGATCGGTGTGATAAAATGCTTTCCCAATTTCCCAATGGCGTTTTTTATATCGGGGGGGGGGGGGGGGACATTCCCTCCCACTGCTTGTAAAAGCAGTCCAGAGGCTAATTAGCCACTAGGATTGTTTTTACATGAAAGCCGGCCGCTGGCTGAAAAGAATGATACCAAGATGATACCTAAACCCGCAGGCATCATTCTGGTATAAACATTCAAAGTCCAGCAACATACCAGTACGTTGCTGGTCCTTGTTGGACATGTATTGTAATCTTTTTTTTCATGCAGCCTGTTGGCTGAACGAAAAAAGAGATTGATCGGTGGGTATGCCCACCATTAGAATACCGCCCTTCATCCACCCACTTCCAATGATGGGCATACACGCACCATTTATATATGCCGAAGCATGGGGGCATCTTCCCGCAAAAGTTATGCCGCGTACACATGGTCAGACTTTTCCACGGGCAAGCCTCCGTCGGAATTTCGACCGTATGTACGCGGCATTAGGAGCAAAATCGCTCCTCCGCCCCTGCTGCCCCAATGCTTCGGCATATATGCTTTTTTTTTTTTTAACTGTGGTGGTGAAATCACCTCCTACAGCACTGGAGTCGCAGGGATCAGGCCTGTCTCTGCGAACGCTGCAGTTATGTGTGTTGTGTTTTGCAAGTGACAGTGATCGATCGATACTCCACTTGGGTGGCCTGGGCTGGACGGAGGGGCAAAACGCAGGTGCTAGCAGGTATCTGGGCTGATCCCGCTAACACTGCGTTTTTGGGAACCCTAAACTGCTGGGGACGCTAGTATAGATCTGATCAGATCAGATATTGATCTGTTCAGATACTATACCACTAAGGGGGGTGTATGCTTAACGCGTGGGTGTTAGTGCTACTGGCACTAACCTGACGCTGCCTGGGGTGTGACGCAGACCCTCTCTGACGCTAAAACCTAATTGATATCACCCGCCGGGCGATCAGGGGGTTAAACCTTTATTGGGTTATATATACGGCGGGTGCCCTGACACTATAAAAAGCAAACTAACTAACTAGCGTCACCCGTAACACTTATATGATGATCACTGGTGAAAGGGTTAACTAGGGGCAATTAGGGGGTTAAAACCTTTATTAGGTAATATATGGGGGTACCCGACGCTATAAAAACCTGACGGCGAACCTAAAAAAAATTACTGGCTACCGATCAGCATCACCGACGCTAAGACAACGATCATAAAAATGATCGCATAGCGACGGCGGTGCTAGGGGGTGAAAGGGTTACCTGGGGGGTGATCAAGGGGGGGTTAAACCTTTATTAGGTAATATATGGGGGTACCCGACACTATAAAAACCTGCGGCGAACCTAAAAAAAATTACTGGCTACCGATCAGCATCACCGACGCTAAGACATCGATCAGAAAAATGATCGCATAGCGACGGCGGTGCTAGGGTTACCTGGGGGGTGATCAAGGGGGTTAAACCTTTATTAGGTAATATATGGGGGTACCCGATGCTATAAAAACCTGCGGCGAACCTAAAAAAAATTACTGGCTACCGATCAGCATCGCCGACGCTAAGACATCGATCAGAAAAATTATCGCTTAGTGACAGTGGTGATAGGGGGTGAAAGGGTTACCTGGGGGGGCGATCAAGGGGGTTAAACCTTTATTAGGTAATATATGGGGGTACCCGACACTATAAAAACCTGCGGCGAACTTAAAAAAAATTACTGGCTACCGATCAGCATCACCGACGCTAAGACATCGATCAGAAAAATGATCGCTTAGCGACGGCGGTGCTAGGGGGTGAAAGGGTTATCTGGGGGGTGATCAGGGAGTTAAACCTTTATTAGGGGGGGTTAGGGGGCTACACTGGACCTAAAACTAAATGTACTGACACTTTTACAGTCACAAATGTCACTGATTGCAGTGATCACTAAATAAATGGTCACTGCAAATCAGCGACACTGTGACTGGGGGCTGGGGGGTGATCTGGGGGTGTCTGGGGGGGCCTGGGGGAGCGATTTATGTGCCTATGTGTCCTGGTGTCAGTGTGCTGTTTTGTGTACTAACCTGCATCTTCTCCTGTACGGCGCTCGGTATATGTGAGCGCCGCAGGAGAGATGACATCACTTCCTCCTGCCTGGCAGGCAGGGGAAGCTCTCTCATTCGCCGGGAGCGATCGAGAGGGGGGGCCGGAATCGAACGGCCGTCCCCTCATGCCGGATCGCTCCTGAAGGTAAAACGACCACCCACTGTAAAGAAGGGGGGTCCGATCGGACCCCCCAACTATACAAAGGCAATCACGTATATGTACGTGATTCTGCCTGTCGGTGCCATTCCGCCGACGTATATTTACAGTGGGCGGTCGTTAAGTGGTTAAAGTTTGCTGCACAACATTTGGACCAGCCTGTGAAATACTGGGAGAATATTGTCTGGTCAGATAAGACAAAAAATTGAACTCTTTGGATACCAGAATACACACCATGTTTGGAGGTCAAATGGAACCGCACATCACCCCAAAAACACCATCCCAACAGTGAAGTTTGAAGCCGTTTTTCAGCATACAGTGTTGGCAAACATATCATTGAAGGAAAAATGAATGGAAAAATGTAGAAAGACATTCTTGATAAAAATCTGCTGCCATCTACCAGGATGATGAAGATGAAAAAACGAGGGTGGACATTTCAGCAAGACAATGATCCCAAACACAAAGCCAAGGAAACTCTCAATTGGTTTCAAAGAAAGGAAATAAAGCTGCTAGAATGGCCCAGCCAATCACCTGACTTGAATCCAATAGAAAATCTATGGAAAGCACTAAAGATCAGAGTTCATAGAGGAGGCCCACGGAACCATAAAGAATTGAAGACTGTGTGGAAGAATGGGCCAAAAATCACACCTGAGCAAAGCATTCGACTAGTTTCTCCACACATTTCCTACATTTTAGTTAGCGTGTTCAATAATTTTTCCCTGTGACGTTGCATTTTATTACACATCATTTCTGAACTTGTTTTGGTGTCTTTGTATGTATGGATTGCATGGGTTGTTACTGACATGTGGTGAAAATTTCATGCCAATAGTACCTTTAGAAATAAATTTACCTAGAAAAATGGTCGGTCTGTCTGTCACACTATATTAACGAAAGTATTGGGACGCCTGCCTTTACACACAGGAACTTTAATGGCATCCCAGTCTTAGTCCGTAGGGTCCAATATTGAGTTGGCTTACCCTTTGCAGCTATAACGGCTTCAACTCTTCTGGGAAGGCTGTCCATGAGGTTTAGGAGTGTATGGGAATGTTTGACCATTCTTCCAGAAGCGCATTTGTGAGGTCAGGCACTGATGTGGATGAGAAGGCCTGACCAGGGCACCTTCTACCACATGTTTGGTGTGTCCCCCAGGTGGCTTCTCGCAAACTACAAAAAAACTGGACTTCTTGTGGCTTTCTTTCAACAATGGCTTTCTTCTTGCCACTCTTCCATAAAGGCCAGATTTGTGGAGTGCATGACTAATAGTTGTCCTGTGGACAGATTCTCCCACCTGAGCTGTGGATCTCTCCAGAGTTACCATGGGCCTCTTGGCTGCTTCTCTGATTAATGCTCTCCTTGCCTGGACTGTCAGTTTAGGTGGACGGCCATGTATTGGTAGGTTTGCAGTTGTGCCATACCCTTTCCATTTCCAGATGATGGATTGAACAGTGCTCCTAGAGATGTTGAAAGCTTGGGATATTTTTTCTTTATGACCAAACCCTACTTTAAACTTCTCCACACCTTTATCCCTGACATGTCTGGTGTGTTCCTTGGCCTTCATGATGCCGTTTGTTCAGTAAGGTTCTCCAACAACCCTGAGGGCTTCACAGAACAGCTGTATTTATACGGAGATTAAATTACACACAGGTGGACTCTATTTCCTAATTAGGTGACTTCTGAAGGTAATTGGTTCCACTAGATTTTAGTTAGGGGTATCAGAGTAAAGGGAGCTGAATACAAATGCACGCCACACTTTTCCAATATTTACAGTATTTGTAAAAAAAAGCTTGAAAACCATTATTATCCTTCCACTTCACAATTATGTGCCACTGTGTTGGCCTATCACATAAAATCCCAATAAAATACATTTACGTTTTTGGTTGTAACATGACAAAATGTGAAAAAAGGCCAAGGGGTATGAATACTTTTTCAAAGCACGAGAGAGAGATATAGAGAGAGAGATATAGAGAGAGAGAGAGATATAGAGAGAGAGAGAGATATAGAGAGAGAGAGATATAGAGAGAGAGAGAGAGAGAGAGATATAGAGAGAGAGATATAGAGAGAGAGAGAGATAGAGAGAGAGATATAGAGAGAGAGAGAGATAGAGAGAGATAGAGAGATATAGAGAGAGAGATATAGAGAGAGAGAGAGAGAGAGATAGAGAGAGAGAGATAGAGAGAGAGAGAGAGATAGAGATAGAGATAGAGAGAGAGAGATAGAGAGAGAGAGAGAGATAGAGAGAGAGATAGAGAGAGAGATAGAGATAGAGATAGAGATAGAGATAGAGACACACACACACACACACACACACACAATATGTAGGCATACAGATAAATTGGGAGGGTTGTACCTTTTACAACATTATGCAGCTTCTCCAGATGTGCATGCTCCTTTCCATTATAAATCACTGCTTCCACAGAGAAGATCAGCTTAGGCTGAATTTGGGAAAATCTGTCCAGGACTCCCTGCATTGAAGTGCAAGATTAAAGACAAACCGTGAATACAACACTGAACCACATACAGGTATTCATGCAACAAGTCAGTGTCTTGGTGTGCTTTTTTTTTATTAGGACAGTACAAAATGAGGTAAAAGGTGGCAAGAAAAATTGTAGTAATCAATGGCAACCAATCAAGTTTAATATTTTAATCAGTTTGGAGCAGTTAATAAATAATACCATTATGATGTGCAGACATACTGAGACACATTGAACACACAGACTTGAATACAAGGTGCCCTCCTCCTAAAAGTGAATCTGTGACCAGGCTATGGACATTCAAATTTTAACATTTTTCACAAGCAGTAAGTGTGATTTCAAACAAGTGCTCACTGGTCTCTGCAGCTCTAGGCACTGTAGAGCAATTCACCCTCAAATTTACATCAGAATCTTTGAAGTTCTTCCAAATTGTTCCTTTGAGCAGCCCCCCCTCCCAGCAGTGCCTTTGCAGCCTTCCAGCCCTCTAATACTGCAGCACAGTGGTCACCAACCTTTCGGACCACTAAACTCACAATTTTGAATCCCACGGACCACTAACACACAATGCTCTGGCACTCTGCAACACACTGCTGCCTTACACAGACTTATCATTGGATCTCACTTCTTTATCCAGCCATGTGCTCAAGCTCTGTGTTCCCTCCCACAGTCTGATCAGCGCTGCCATTGGAGGGTCCCTACTTCACCTCCCGCTCTCTGCACTACTCCCAGCGCCTCCTTCTGAGTTCACAGGAGCCAGCACTACAGAGGAGGCATCGGGTATCTACGCGCGCTGACCGTATGGACTGTCAGCGTGCACTGAGAACACTGGAAACAACATTGAGCGGTATACATCCGCCACAATGTTGATTTGCGGCGGAAAGCCCTTGGGACCACCAAAATTCTCACGTGGACCACTGGTTGGCGACCGCTGCTATAGTGAATGCGAACACTGAGCCGGTGCTCTGGGAAGGGGAGCTACAGGGGTCAGTGAGGGCTTGTTTTAAAGCTCCTTTAATGTATAATAGAATGTCAATAGCCTAACCACAGATTCACTTCAACCTAATCATTTAATTTTGGTAAACCCAGGCTGTGAGCATGACTGTGCACCAAAAGATTCAGGTAAACGTTTTCCCAACTTAAATCTAGTGCACCATGTATTATTGCACAATCCAATCCATTTGTGCCCCCCTCTGTCTGGGAATGGGAATACATGTGAAAGTCAGCCCCATGCTGCTCTCAGTTTACCAATATCACTAGCAGTGGAGATCAAATAAATGTAAAGTTATAGCCCTGTACCCAACAAGAGGCCAAAACAGTCCTGAAGTCAGCCCAATCTGTTTACACTCAGTTCTTGCTCTAGGTCAGTGATGGCAAACCTTGGCACCCCAGATGTTTTGGAACTACATTTCCCATGATGCTCATGCACTCTGCAGTGTAGTTGAGCATCATGGGAAATGTAGTTCCAAAACACCTGGGGTGCCAAGCTTCGCCATCACTGCTCTAGGTGGTGGCAGGTACTATGCACTCTTTTGGTTGGTAAATTGCTGACCGAGTCCAAGCCATGTTATTCATAAGAAATGCTCATGTCTTCTGGAGATTCTGCATATCAAAACCAGTGGAAGATTTCAATGGGGGTTATGAAGCACTGAGGAGAAGAGATTAATGAAGGAACTTGATGACACTAAACCTACATAGCAGATTATTTAAAGCTTAGTAGAATATTGCTGTACCCACAGTCCCTGAAAGTCCTCTTTAATACGCAAGAGAAAAAAAAAAGGATACTACATTGAAAAACCATGAGAAAACCTTCTATATTAGATCAACCAACATAGTCATACAGACATATTCTGAAAAATCTCCTAGTTTGTATTTCCTATCAAGATGCATTACCCTCAATAAAAACATCAACACAGATGGAGCCATTATTGCATTCTGTGCCAGAGTCCTTCATAGCTATGCGACTACTATTCTACAGACTAAAATAGGATCACATCATCCAGCTGCTGCAATAGTGTTCTCCTACAAATATGCCATCACTCAGACGTCTTTCTCCAAGCAAACAATAGCAATTCTTTCCTTCTAAAATACAATCCTAGCATGAATCATGTTCAGATATTTAAGCAATTATAGAGCTTATCAAAACGCTGCTGATTTTAATATACGGAGCTTTACGCTAGTATCCGCCGCCACTTTGGCCTTTGCACATTTGTTTTAAAGTCATAAGCTTAAATCAAAACAAGCGTAATTGGTATTTTTACAATTTAACTCGTAAAAACATAATTGACAATTTCAAAATGCAAAACTATTTTTATTGTGACACAAAAGTTAATCAGAAACAAAAGACATCTGTTGGTTGCAAAAAAAAATGGTCTTGGTAGAACCAGCTGCAAGTCCTTTGGGCAAGTCCCTCCCAGGTTTGCACTTCAGGATAGACCATTTTTCATGTCTGGCCCAGGGATCTCAGTTGGGTTGAGGTCTGGGCTTTGCTAGGACGGTCATTCTTCACTTTCAACCACTCTAGGTTTGACTGTGTGTTTAGTCTTATGGCCCGTACACATGATCCAAAAATCGGACGAAAGGTACCGCTTTCGACGCGGTCGCACGATAATCGGATCGGTAGTACAGGGCTTTCAAGAGTCGATCACGACAATTCATCCGATATTTTATTGGACATGCAATGAAAATTTTCCTGGTGTGATACCAGATCGTACGATTTTTCGTTCGTCAGTATAGTTGTCGTCCGAAAATACAATACAAATACATTACAACACATGACATCACTTTCGATTTTTTTTTCCCTGTCGTACGAGAATTTTCGTAACCTATTCAATTTCTACTTGCGACTATCAAGCGAAAAAAGTCGGACGATCTGTCGTCCGATTTTTGGATCGTGTGTACGGGCCATTACTCTCCTGCTGGAAGGAGATCTCCACTCCAGCTCAGGTCTCCTGAAGACTGGGGCATGTTTTCATTTACTCTAGCCATGTACAGTATGTGGCTCCATATCCTAATCCTGATGTCCCCAAGCCCCTGCTCAGTGAAAGCATTACCACAACCTGAGGTTTCCATTGCCACGTTTACCATGAAGAAGGTGGTGTTCTCAGAGTGAGGAGCTTTCCACGACAGAATTTTGTGCAAAGACCAAATAAATACAGGAGATTAGAAAATTAGATGTCCAAAACCAACCACCCCCCAAGAAAAATTGCAGTTGGTCCTATGGAAGACTTTCAATATTACATAACTTTTATTAGTTAAAGCACAAACGGCAGTTTTTAAAAGGTATTTGTCATGTGACTATCAAAATGTCTTCATGTCCTATCAGGGGGAGGGGACGATGCTGCGTCCCTTGTACATAGGGACACAGATCGGTCCCCTCCCCCAGTCAGTCCCCTCCCCCCCACAGTAGTAATCACTAATAGGGCACACATTTAACCCCTTCCTCGCCCCCTAGTGTTAACCCCTTCCTTGCCAGTCACATTTATACAGTAATCAGTGCATTTTTATAGCACTAATAGCTGTATAAATGTGAATGGTCCCAAAATAGTGTCAAAAGTGTCCGACATAATGTCGCAGTCACGTAAAAAATCACTGATCGCCGCCATTACTAGTAAAAAAAAAAAAAAAAAAAAAATTATAAAAATGCCATAAAACTACCCCCTATTTTGTAAACGCTATAACTTTTGCGCAAACCAATCAATAAACGCCGCTTGCGATTTTTTTTACCAAAAATATGTAGAAGAATACGTATCGGCCTAAACTGAGGAAAAATAAAAATAAAAAAATTCCAAAAAAAATTGGGATATTTATTATAGCAAAAATCAAAAAATATTGCTTTTTTTTCAAAATTGTCGCTCTATTTTTGTTTATAGCGCAAAAAATAAAAACCGCTGAGGTGATCAAATACCACCAAAAGAAAGCTCTATTTGTGCGAAAAAAAGGACGTAAATTTTGTTTGGGAGCCACGTCGCACGACCGCGCAATTGTCATTCAAAGCGTGACAGTGCTGAAAGCTGAAATTTCGCCTGGGCAGGAAGGGGGTATATGTGCCCAGTAAGGAAGTAGTTAATTTATGTAAAACCCTTATCCCAAATGGAATTAAAAAAAATAAAAAATAAAAATCACAAACGGATTATAAACTGTAAACTGGAGTTCAGCTTTGGTTTGTTAGTAAAGTCCATCTAAATCTGCCTGTCAAACACTACCCTCTTCCCAGACTGAAAAATGCTGCTGTCCATAGGAGGTCTGCTTTACTAATTCATCCAGAATGTAGACCGGAAAACAGGAGGCGTGTTACTGGTTGGATCACCAAGTGAAATAAAAAGGGAAAAAGCCTTAAAAAGGAAAAACTAGTGTAACCACCACATCTAAGGATCGGTAAGCTACAATATATTACAATTTTGGTTTTGGGGTTTTATACTGCTTTAACATAAAAAATACGTGTAGAAAAATGCCAATTTTGTAGCAGAGGCTTTTTTTTTTAATGGCATCATTACTGTCAAATCCATTTTCCCAGGTGACACAAAACATTTCACCCCTGAAATTCCCCCATCTTTTTGCTACAATTGAGCAGACATAATTCATTATTTTCAAGAAAGCAGAGCTGAAGGAGGAACTACCCCAAGGAGGTGTAAATGTATTTTTTACTGCCTTTTTATGATTTATCACCGTTCCACTATTTTATGTAATTGCATTTTCCCTCCATTTCATACTTTACCCAACAAATTGAGTTTAGTTATTTTCTGTAGTAAAGACATAGATCTTGACTAAGGGCCAGTTCACACCAGACACAGTTCTGTTCAGTTCCGTGTGCTTGCTTTCTGCACAAAATGCATGCACAGTATTTTCCATGTATTCCAATGGCTCTAGTTCACACAATACCGTCAGTTTCCGGTCAGTTTCTGCACCGGAAACTGACAGGAAACTGACTGCATGGTGTGAACTAGAGCCAACAAGAGCCATTGGAATACATGGAAAACCCTGTGCATGCATTTTTAGTGCTGAAAAAATGTGCACTAAACTGAACGGAACTGCGTCTGGTGTGAACTGGCCCTAAAAGAGACCCTGTCGTTAGATCATGCATTTCAGCAACAGTCTTTATATAGATAATACAGTATGTGCATTTGACATTGTGTGTGTTATTTACCTGTAAAGCCTCCTTTGTGTAGACATCCAAAAACCCAGAGACAGCTGCTAGATGCCACCATTTTGGATCTAATACCAGCAAGCTCAGAGAGGTCGCTCTAAAGTATTCCCCTTCACCCTTTCCCCGGCTGCTACATTAAAGGTTATGTAGGGAGGAAAAAGGAAGAGGTGGCGTGGCTGAGCCAGCACAGACAGGAATTAGACATTCCCAATGAGGGCTATGACGAGCAAGGTGTGGGTAGTGCTAGGAAGCTGACCCCTCTTTAAATAGTCATTTCATAAAAAAAAATATAATATATTATATTTTTTTATTTTTATTCGTCTGAGCCCTCCAACCGAGATAGATGTGAAACCACATATAGGCGCCACAAGACTCACAACATGACCAGAGGTGTGCCCTGGTCAGTACACCAAAAAGGGGGCATAGTAATGGTTGATTGTAGACGAGGGATGTGAAGGAAGTGCCCTGGGCTAGGAGAATAGGAGGTAGGTTATCGTGCACTGGAACCGACAAGGAACACAGGTGAGTGGGCTGCTTCACCACTTCAGCCCCGGACCATTTGGCTGCCAAATGACCGGGCCACTTTTTGCGATTCGACACTGCGTCGCTTTAACTGACAATTGTGCGGTCGTGCAACGTGGCTCCCAAACAAAATTGGCATCCTTTTTTCCCACAAATAGAGCTTTCTTTTGGTGGTATTTGATCACCTCTGTGGTTTTAATTTTTTGCGCTATAAATAAAAAGGAGCGACAATTTTGAAAAAAAAATAAATAAATAAATAAATATTTTGTACTTTTTGCTATAATAAATATCCCCAAATTTTTTTTTCCTCTCAGTTTAAGCCAATACGTATTCTTCTACATATTTTTGGTAAAAAAAAATAAAATAAAATCGCAATAAGCGTATATTGATTGCTTTGCGCAAAAGTTATAGCGTCTACTTAATAGGGGTAGTTTTATGGAATTTTTATTAATTTATTTTTTTACTTGTTATGGCGGCGATGTGCGATTTTTATCGTGACTGCGACATTATGGCGAACACATGGGACACTTTTGGCGCTATTTTGGGACCACATTTATACAGTGATCAGTGCTATAAAAATGCACTGATTACTGTGTAAATGTGACTGGCAGTGAAGGGGTTAACCAGTAGGGGCCGCTGAAAGGGTTAAGTGTGTCCTAGGGAATGATTCTAACTGTAAGGGGGCATAGCTTACTGTAACACATCACTGATCGCTGCTCCCGATGAGGGAGCAGACGATCAGTGCTGTGTCACTAGGCAGATGTCTTGTTTACAAAGACATTCTCCCATTCCGTGACCCGATCGCAGGACACCGGCAGACATAGAGTCCGCGGGTCCCGCGGACACGGTCGCGGAGACCGCGGCAGGTGCGCGCCCGCTAGGGGGCAGGTTTAAATCAACGTATATATATATATATATAAACGTTGCTTTGCCTGCCCGTGCCATTCTGCCAACGTATACATCTACGTGAGGCGGTCGGCAAGCGGTTAAATACCCCCAACCCCCCGGGCCCCTCCCATAAATTCAGGCCACCAAACTGGCCTTCTAATATTTGGTTGGAGCCCTCCAACCGACATAGACGTGAAACCACATAAAGACGCCACAACAGGGCTCGACAATCCCCGGGCGACAGGTCGCAAATGCGACTAGAATTAGCGACCTGGCGCAGCACAGCTGAAGTTACCTGTATCTCCGTGCCCCCCCCCCCGGTCTCGTCGGCCAGGAAATTTAGGCCACGGCTTTGCGGCCTTTTGCAGGCCTAGGCTTCATTCTGTAATCTGGCGCCATCTTGTGGTGGCTGTTGGTATGACAAGTCAACCAGCAATGCTTGCCCGTTTCACTGCCCGCCCATCTCCTTCCCTTTACTTAGAAGTTAACCCCCAAACACTATATATATTTTTTATTCTAACACCCTAGAGAATAAAATGGCGGTCGTTGCAATACTTTGTCACACCGTATTTGCGCAGCGGTCTTACAAACGCACTTTGGAGGAAAAAAAAATACACTTTTTTAAATTAAAAAAATAAGACACAGTAAAGTTAGCTGAATTTTTTTTTATATTGTGAAACATAATGTTACGCTGAGTAAATTTGATACCCAACATGTCACGCTTCAAAATTGCGTCCGCTCATGGAATGGCGACAAACTTTTACCCTTTAAAATCTCCATAGGCGACATTTAAAAAAATTCTACAGGTTGCATGTTTTGAGTTACAGAGGATGTCTAGGGCTAGAATTATTGCTCTCGCTCTACCGATTGCGGCGATACCTCACATGTGTGATTTAAACACTGCTTTCGAATGCGGGCGCTACGAACGCATGCGTTCGCTTCTGCGCGCATTGGTCGTTAAAAAAAAAAAAAAAAACCTGCCTCCTAACTTTTAGCTGGCTCCTAGATTCCAAGCAAATTTGTCAAGCCCTGCGCCACAAGACTCACAACATAACAGACTTGAGATGTGCCCGGATCAGCTGGTCAGTACACTAAAAAGGGGGCAAAAATGCCAGGATAGGGAAAGCGGTTTTATTGGTATACATGACATTGGGCAAGCTTGGTGAAGGCTTGCAACATCTCAACCTGGGTATTTGGAATTTTCCCCCAGTAAATCAGGCGGATTTCCATCTGTCAAATTTTCTGATCACATGACCCAGCAACCCCATGCTGGGAGGCAGCCGAGGCCGCTCCGATCCAGAAGGAGTTCCTAGAAAACTGGTTAGGGTTGAGGCCTAGTATAGCCAGGAGGATGCGAACATGTCGGATAAACTGGCTAGCTGTTAGTGAGCTGGAAGGAAAAAGGCAACAATGGGCTGGAGCTAGACTGGCTCGGCAGCTGTGATAACAACTGGTTCAGAACCGCTACTGGACACCATTCATTGTGGGTCAGGAAGAATGTGATGTCGACCCCAGTGCCGGACTGATGAGTTTTGGACACTGCCAGATGTAGGACAAAATGGTCTTGAAGGTGGGCCAAATGGCACTCGCGTAGCACCTGGCAAGCAGGGCCACTGTAAGTGAACTCACTGGGCCGAAGAAAGCCATAGAAGGCCAGGTAGATGGCTGCTTGGATGACCAGGCTGGGGAGCAACCCAAAAGGGGACCATGACAGGATGGCTGACATGTCCCAGAACATAGAACTTTATATGGGCAAGCGTTAGCTACTGGCTATAAGCGGATGTTTCTGGATGCCACGCAGCAAGGCTTTGACCGCATGGGTCGCAAACAACGAGGGTTTCCCAGGGGCTTGTATGGGGAGGAAATGCTGGATGCAAGCTAGGTACAGTCTGACAATGTTGTGGGACAGGCTCAGATGAGTGTGGCAGTAAAACACAAAGGCCAAGCATGCTTGATGTGACCTGTGCCCGTGTGGCTAGGAATTTGTCATAGGCTTTCCAGGCGGTTGCGGTAAGCCTTCAGCGTGTTGGGGGACAGTGACTGGGTCATTCGATCAGCAGGAAGTCATCTAGGTAGTGGATGACTTTCTGGTACTGCGCTTGATGAGACAGGATCCATGCAAGGGACTGAGCGAGAGTGTAGAACAGCCACAGGCTGCTCTTAGAGCCGAAAGTCAGTTTGGTGGCGGAGTCGTATGAGCCTTTCCACTTGATGCCATGCCACTGCCAGACGGCTCGATGGGTAGCAGTTTGAACGCTTGAGAACTTGCCCTTTGCAGATCAGCGCACCCCCCAGTGACAGGACAGGCTGTCCCAACTTGTCCAACTGGGACGGCCCTGCAGGTCCGGCATGCCCTGGATAGCACTAGAGGTGAAGGGGAGGGCCAGGGAATGTCTGGACTCCAGTTCACTGGTACTCAGCTGACCTAAGAGAGGAAAGAGACATGCGAATGAGTGGCCGTGAACATGTACCACTGGTAGATGAGCGGCCGTGAACGTGTGCCACTGGTAGATGAGCGGTCTTGAACGTGTGCCACTGGTAGATGATGAGCAGTCTTGAACGTGTGCCACTGGTAGATGATGAGCGGTCTTGAACGTGTGCCACTGGTAGATGAGTTGCAATAACGTGTTGCAAAAGGAACTTCACGAGGGAGACAGAAACAAGAATGAGGTGTGCTGGTTCATGTCGTAGTTAGCAAACTAGGAAGTCGCATGACTTGTAAGAGTGAACGGGTAAATGAGTGGTATAAGTGGCAACTGAGAGCTTGTGGCAGGAACCTCTATGGGGGGCCCCCCATGTTTCAGAAGCTCGTAGTGTCTATGAATGGGTAAAGGAGTGGTATGCGTAGTGACTGAAAGCTTGTGGCAGGAACCTCTATGGGGAGGCCGTGCTGCAAAAGCTTGAGGTGCATGTGAATGGGTAAATGAGTGGTATGCGTGGCGACAGAGCTTGTGGCAGGAACCCGAGGGAGGGCCGTATTTGCAGACGCTCGTGGTGCCTATGAACGGGTAAATGAGTGGTACGAGTGGCGACAAAGCTTGTGGCAGGAACCTCTATGGGAAGGCCCTGCTGCAGAAGCTTGTGGTGCTCTGTGTATGGGTAAATGAGTGGTATGAGTGGTGATGGAGAGCTTGTGGCAAGAACCTCATGGGGGAGGCCATGTTGCAGAAGCTTGTGGTGCTTGAGAAAGGTAATAAGTGGTTTGAGAGGCGACAGAGCTTGTGGCAAGAACCTTGTGGGGGAGGCAGTGTTGCAGAAGCGCGTGGTGCCTGTGAATGGGTAAAGGAGTAGTATGAAAGGCGACTGAGAGCATGTGGCAAGAACCTCATGGGGGATCGAACACACAGACTCATGAACACGAAGTGAGCTGGGGAGAGTCGGCCTAGTGACGTATATTATCATGCACTGGATCCGACAAGGACCACACGTGAGTGGGCAGCTTAAATACCTTCCGGACTCCTTCCATAAATTCAGGCCACTATACTGGCCTTCTAAAATTATATATATATATATATATATATATATATATATATATATATATATATATATTAGGAGGTGCGCATCTTCACTGGCCTCACGATTTGATTACGATCAGGTCAACGATTCCATTCCGCGATGCATCACGATTACAGCGCAAGTGCGCATGGTTTTCATCAAAAAAATGCAAGCAGTCAGGAGAACTCCATTTTTTTTATTATATCTGTTCTTTTTAAAAAAAGACAACACTCCCTGCATGTAGCAAAGTCTAAACAAAGCAGACAGCAACTTGTACATGCTACAGGAGATGGTCAGAGAGACTGCGGACATGCTACAGGAGATGGGCAGAGTGACTGCGGACATGCTACAGGAGATGGTCAGAGTGACTGCGGACATGCTACAGGAGATGGTCGGTGACTGCGGACATGCTACAGGAGATGGTCGGTGACTGCGGACATGCTACAGGAGATGGTCGGTGACTGCGGACATGCTACAGAAGATCAGTAGGCAAGTATAATATCCGTTTTACTAGAGTTTTTTTTTCTTTAAAGAAAAAATAATACTGGCACTTTAATGAACTTTTTTCACACTTCTTTACCCTATTCTAATCCCTAACCTAATTCCTAATTCCAAACTAACCTTTTCTGCAGTACTGAGAAGAACTTTCCTGTTGTGCCGAGAATGGTTCCCCCGGCTCTCGGCTCCTATCGGAACTCGGCCCCCCCACTCCCAGCCCTGTAGATTGCCGCTCCCTCCTCCTACGAATGCTAATGCTCCTAATACCGCCCCGCCTCTCCAGCCCTCTGCTCATTAGCATTCGTTAAACAGTAGGCGTAAGCAGAGGGCTGGAGAGGCGGGCGGGGCGGTATTAGGAGCATTAGCATTCGTAGGAGGAGGGAGCGGCAATGTACAGGGCTGGGGGGGGGGCGGAGTTCCGATAGTAGCCGAGAGCCAGGGGAACAGAATCCGGCGGGGGAACAGTGAGTGTATATGATGCGCTCATGTGACTGCCCTCTCTCCTCTCTGCTTTCACGTCTCTCCTGGCGTACGTGAGACGTGAAATCAGAGAGGCGGGCCGGGCAGTCACATGAGCGCGTCATAGAAAAAAAATAAGAAATGAGGAAACGGCTCTCCCGGGAATGAAGGGGCGGGGCTAATCGATTAATAGGTTTCCCTGCATCGGTGCCGCCCGAATCGCGATGCAACGATTAAATTCCGCACCCCTAATATATATTATAACGGTATATATATATAATATGTATATATATATATATATATATATATATATATAAGAATTTAAAATACTTGATTGTTCTATGTTTTACCAACAGTTTTTAAGTTAGTGACAGGATCTCCTTAAAGCCCAATTCCAGAAAGTTATTAAAAGAAAACATGACAGATGAATGTGGTTCTGTAATTCTTAAAAAATAAATGAAAGCTAGACTCTTGGCAAACCGATAAATACACAGATAAAATACATATATAGGAGTGGTTTTACCTGCCAAAAGAGACTCGCATTTCAGTCTATCCAGTTGTAAAGGTTTACACAGCTCTGCCACACAAGACTGCCTTGTCTAGCAGGGCAGGGGACCTAATTTTTCTCTACTTTAGTTAATACAAAATGGGATCTTGTCCTTCCCTCAGCCTATGACTGAATAATGAAAGGAGAAAAAGCAGACTGGTAAGCTCATCCTTCTGCTCTCTCCAACCGTCAGCCAGTCCCTTGTTGGCATACGAGAACCCTCTCCCAAACTGCTACTGCACAGGGGAATGCAAGAAACATATAACATGGTGCCAATAGGGAGCTGGAGAAGAGTATGCAGTAGCATAGCAATGCACCTACAATCAGCTTTGCAGGCTCTAGAGAAAAAAATAAAATGCACTTTTTCTTCCCTACAAAAATATATACATTTGTTTATTTATTTATTTTTAAGGTTGACTGAGGCTGCATTCACACCTGAGCATTTCAGCTTGTAAAACGGTCTTCCCAAAAGTTCAAAAATGCCCAACAAGCAAAATCTCAATAGTTTAAATTGCCCCTGTTCACATCTGAGCATTCTGTCGTCTGAGGCCTCGTACACACGACTGAGTTTCTCGGCAGAAACTTGCTGGCAGAGATGTCTTGCCGAGAAATTTGTTCGTGTGTATGGTTTCTCGTCAAGAAAACCGACAAGTAATCTCGACGAGAAAATAGAGAACCTGCTCTCTATTTTCTCGTCGAGATTCTCGTCGGCATGTTTCTCGACGAGAATAGTGAGTGTGTGTACACTTACCTGTCCTCCCGGAAGCCCGCGCATGTTCGAAATGAATTCGACGCATGCGCGGTAGCTTCCTAGGCATAGGTAGGGTATACCAAGATGGCGGCGACGGCATCGAATGTGACGAGCGCATGCTCGTCGTAGTCGATGACGTCACCGCGTACGCTCCATTCAAAGAACCGCGGGTTCTTTGAATCGAGCGTGTGTACACTCGGCCGGGACAAGTTTCTTGTCCAAGAATCTCGTCGAAAAAAACGACATGTTTTTTCCAATGAGAATCTCGGCCGTGTGTACGAGGCTTAAAGCAAAATGCCTGAAGCTCAAAAAAGTACATGGGCTTCTTTTTGGGCAGATTACAGACGGTTTTCTGCTTTTTACATTGGTGACCTTTTGACCTGTATAAAAATTGCGGTAAAAACGATAAGCTCAGGTGTCAATGCAGCCGCAGCCTTAGCCTTCAAATACACTTTTAAATGCAACAAGTGTTAGTACCTGAAATGAACTTGCTTGCTACCCCCAATACAGCAGCACTCAAGCCGGAAGGTGGAAGGGCAGCACTGGGAGTGAATCACATGCTACATCAGTGTTTCTGAACTCCAGTCCTCAAGGAGCCCCAAAAAGGTCATGTTTTCAGGCTTTCCAATATTTTGCACATACGTGATTTGAGTCAGTTTCACTGCCTTAGTAATTACCACAGCCGTTTCATCGGAGGGAAATACTGAAAACCTGACCTGCTGGGGCGCCTTGAGGACTGGAGTTAAGAAACAGTGTGCTACATACACATAAGTGGACAAGGAACATGCTCACAGAAGAAGAGCAGAGTGAGCAAATGGGGGGACTGCTGCCCTAGCCTTCAAACTGTCCTCTCCCCATCCTAACACCTATGCCAACTAACCTGTGCACATACTGTACTTACCTATGTTCAGCCCACTCTGGTCACTTGATCTTCCCTGTGTCAGCCAGCAGTCTGACACTAGCTGGTTATGCCTGCAATGGTGAGGTCACCTATAGCCTATCCGTTGAATCAGTGCTGACTGACACAGGGGAGATCATGTGACTGGACCGGAGTGGCCAGAATATAGGTATGGATTTGCATATTTCTTATACAGGTTGGTTAGCATTGGCATTAGGAAGGGTAGGGTTGGGTTGGGTTGGGATGGGATGAACCTGGAATTTTACTTTAACAGCAGAAAAGAATGTTAGATCAGTCCAGATGTACAGTCTAACAGGGATGTGCGAATCCCAGGAATGGATTGACAGAAAAAAGTTCCCAAACATATAATTTAAACTACACGTTTATCGGTTTGCCTGGAGTTCAGTTGTACAAAAAAAAAAAGATAGGGAGGTAGCCATTTTGTACATCCCAAGCTGCCTCCAATTCTACTTTCCATGTGGACTTAGAAAGCATCAATAACCGAGTAAGGACAGTTCTTGTGCACGCTATACAAATGTGCCTAATTGGTACAGAAGGGAAATCATACGCTTTCCTCCCGCCTTAATGTTTTCAGAGAGAAATCTGCTTATCTGACCATTTCTATTGCAGCCGTCTTGAACTGGTTACATCCAAACCACTCATTTGCCATCAAGATCTATGCAATTGAAATCTCCTTTCACACTTAAGCATGCAATGTAACTAACTGATGTATAATGTTTTTACGTCAGTGGAGCAGCTTGGATATAATACTGTGAAAAGACACATTAGACAATAGGTAAATTAAGCATGATGACGGCAACAAAAGCACAGAGCTATACCCCCAGAATATAGGAGTCAGAAAAAGATACTGCAATGCCTTATTACTTTACAATTGTGTCCTCGCAGATGATTTGGTGCAATGACCCCGAGTCCTGTACAACGGACTGGCCGGCAATGGAGAATTATGGGAAGGGATTGATTTTTAATGAAGTGAGAATTGCAGAACAAGCGAACATTTACAAAAGGAATGAAAACCTGAAAATAAAAAGTTAACACTTTCATGCCCCTCTTTGGAAGTACAAGTTTAAAACAATTTGTGAAGACTTCGTAGTTGTCAGTCGCAGCAATGCGCTTGATGTTGATGAGGCTCTACTGCTCTCTGGTGGTCTCTTAAAGAACAGCATGCCAGAAACTGCAAACTGGAATCTTTTGATCTGTATCCCACCTATGTTCCCATTAGTAAAAAAAATACACAGTATAACCAGACAGTAGGCTATGGTGAGAGGAGAGCAAAAATTTCCTCAACTCTAATCAGTGCTAGCACAGTTAAGCTGGCCATACATTATACAATCTGAATGCATCATCTCCTTTCGATTTACCCAAACTATTTAATAGAAGGACACACCTAAATCAATCCAATTTATCTGTATCCAGTCTGGTAGACCCTTGCACTACATATGGTAGATCTAAAAAGGAATCTGTACGGATTGTATAGTGTTTGGTGAGCTTAAAGCCTTCTTAAAAAAGGTGTTCACATGTCCCATTGCATTATATATGCCAAAAATGAGGGTATTCTTCATTTCAGTGGGTGGAGTCATGCAAATTATTATTTTATGCCCCAAACAGCCGAATTCACACCCAGAACCATTGGTGTATAGTGTACTAGATTATAGCCATATATTATAGCCATTTATTCAAAACTGCCTACAGCTGTTTCAGGCTTTGCCCATCAGGGCAGTGTATGGAGGGTTTGGAACCCAATGAGACAGTTTAACCATATAGGTTATGGTGAGAAGGGACTAAAGCAGGGGTCTCAAACACATACAAGTCCCCATCATGCCTCTGGGAGTCATGCTTGTAACCGTCAGCCTTGCAATGCCTCATGGGACTTGTAGTTTTGCAACAGCTGGAGGGCTGCAAGTTTGAGACCCCTGGACTAAAGAAATCCAAAGCCTTCACCGACCTGAAATGATGAATTCTCTAATTTTGGGGATAGGTGATGGCATGAGACATATGAATACTTTCTGTTCTAAAAAGGCTTTACTGTGGTAAAGTGAAACATAGAAATACAAGTGTTAACGTAATTCTAAAAAGAGAATCTTAAACAATTGCATTCTTTATTGTTAAAGCGGAAGTAAACCCATCGATTTAACAGTTTCAAAAAGCAGTTACATTCCCGGCATGCCGGGACTGTCACATTGGTTGTGTTCTCAACCAAACCATCCAATGGCTGGTGTCATAACTGATCTCATGTGCAGCATCATGGCAGTTTAACACCTTCCTTACTGGGCACATATACCCCCTTCCTGCCCAGGCGAAATTTCAGCTTTCGTCACTGCGTCTCTTTATCTGACAATTGCGCGGTCGTGCGACGTGGCTCCCAAACAAAATTGACGTCCTTTTTTCCTACAAATAGAGCTTTCTTTTGGTGGTATTTGATCACCTCTGCGGTTTAGTTTTTTGCGCTATAAACCAAAAAAAGAGCGACAATTTTGAAAAAAAAAAAAATATATTTTTTGATTTTTGCTATAATAAATAGCCCAATTTTTTTTAAAAAAAACTATTTTTTTTTCTCAGTTTAGGCCGATACGTATTCTTCTACATATTTTTGGTTAAAAAAAATAAATAAAAAAAAAAAAAATCGCAATAAGCGTATAGTGATCGGTTTGCGCAAAAGTTATAGCGCCTACAAAATAGGGGATAGAATTCTGACATTTTTTTTTTATTTATTTTTTTACTAGTAATGGCGGCGATCAGCGATTTTTATCATGACTGCGATATTGCGGCGGACACATCGGACACTTTTGACACATTTTTGGGACCATTCACATTTATACAGCGATTAGTGCTATAAATATGCACTGATTACTGTATAAATGTGACTGGCAGGGAAGGGGTTAACACTAGGGGGCGAGGAAGGGGTTAAATGTATGCCCTATGAGTGATTGCTACTGTGGGGGGAGGGGACTGACTGGGGGAGGTGACCGATCTGTGTCCCTATGTACAAGGGACACAGCATCGGTCTCCTCTCCCTGACAGGACATGGATCTCTGTGTTTACACACACAGATCCATGTCCTTGTCTGTGTACAGGCCGATCGCGGGTGTTTGGCGGACATCGCGGCCGCCAGGCACGCGCATCGGCATCTCAGGGATGCGCTCGCGCGCCCCCCAGTGGCCGAAGAAGCGGAGGCCGTATAATGACGGCCTCCCGGCATTTAAGAACCACTTTGCGGCCGTCATTAGTCGTATGACAGGCGCAAAGTGGTTAAGATTAAACAGACGCCAAGATGGCAGCTTCCTTGCCTGAAAATGATAGGAGGGTTTACTTCCACTTTTAATCCCATTTATTTGTCAATTTTAAAATCATCAAATCGTCAAATCCCAAACTGCACCAAGAGCGCCATCAATGTGAAAGGGGCAACAGACAATGTTAACATTGCAGATAACATACATGAGTCATGGTCATTTTTATGCCTGTAATTCTTTATTTTACAGATGTGATTTTATTCTCTGTTCAACAGCAAAAATCGTCAAAAGGATATAGGGGGGCTGAAATTATACACAATATACACCATAATCCTCTGTTCGTAAACAAAAAAAAAAAAAAAAAAAAGAAGAAGAAGTAGTGCACCAAATAATCTACTCTAGTTAGTTTATTTTAAAACCCAAGTGCAACCAAGATAATAGACACAAAAATCAGCAAAAGGGGACATAATAAACGTATAGTCAGTAGGATAAGTCCCTTGTGCAGATGCCTCTTCGGTTAGATTTTAGACTGAGCTAGTAAGGATTAGAACCCCCGTCAAGTTTTAATTTGCTGTTTAATATAGGAAATTTTTATAGCGCAAACAATTTTTCACAGCACATTACATACTGTATATTTTATGTGCACATCAGTTCCTGCCCTTACAATCTTAAAAAAAGAAGTATAGCCAAAGCTTGTTTGGTTGTACTTCTATGGATCACAGGAGTGCAATTAGTCTTGCACTCCTGTGACCCCTTTTCAGCAGAGAGCGGACTGAAGTCTGCTCTCTGCTGACGTCACTGGAATCAGTCCAGGCACCACGTCATCGCGGCAATAAAGTCTGGATCCGCCAGGTGCCTGGACTGATGCCCATCTCAGCGAGCCGCTGAGAGTCTGAGACGCCCTTCCACAGCTCTCCAGTGAGCGTGGGGGGGCAGAGCGGAGAGATGCTCGGGGATCTG
Source organism: Rana muscosa (assembly GCA_029206835.1). NCBI lineage: Eukaryota > Metazoa > Chordata > Amphibia > Anura > Ranidae > Rana > Rana muscosa. The sequence continues at coordinate 943,254,438 of CM055116.1, forward strand.
TGAGAACCAAGCCATCGGCGATGTTCGATCGCTCGGTTCTCAGTGCAGAGACACCGGGGGACAGATGCAGCATCCACCTAGGGAAGTATAAATGGGCAGAAAAAAACAAACCCAAACTTCTCTTTTAAGGTCCTAGAGCTGTACGATTCTGGATAGAATGAGAATCATGATTTTTTGGTTTTGAAAGAGCACTGCGCAAAAACAGTGACAAAATATTGCAACGACCGCCATTTTATTCTCTAGGGCAGGTATCTCCAAACTTTCTAAACAGATGGGCAGTTTACTGTCCTTCAGACTTTAGGGGGGCCAGGCTGTGCCCCATCTTTAGGGTCAGTGGGCGGAATAGCACCCCATTGTTTGTGTCATTGGGAGGAATTCTACCCCTTTATTGGTGTCGGGGGGGGGGGATTATGCCCCATTGTGCAGCTCTATAAAGGTCATCTCACATCCACTTACACAACACATATACAAGGGCCAATTTAGACCGGAGCCAATTAACTTATCGACATGTCTTTGGAGTGTGGGAGAAGACAACAGTACCTGGAGGAAACAAAAGCAAGCATGGGGGGGAATGTGTAAACTCCAGGCTGGTAGTGTCCTAGTTGTGATCAAAATCAGGACCCTAAAGCTGCTAGGCATAACCACTAAGCCACTGTGTCACCTGTCATTTCTCAGCAAAATAAAAGAAGAAATTGAAAATGTTAAAAAAGTATTTTTAAAATCATAAGATATAGATGTGATTGCACCGACAATAAAATAAACCGACCATAAGAAAAACCGACCATAAGAAAAACAAGGATGCTGCCAATCTTGAGCTCCACTTCTGGAAATGCCAATGGATTGGCTATCATGCGGACTCTGCATTTTGACAAGGTCTTCTGATGTCCCTCCGATTTTCCTGGCCAGTTCCAGGCCATTGCCATGAATTATCAAAGCCAGAGGGACAGCATTATAGAAAGGATATAGACATTATTGGCAACTAGCATTTTCAGAAGGAGGAGGAGTCCTGGTAGCCTGTATATTTCTTACACTGTGGGTTTACTTTATTTATCCTGTATTTAGCGTGATAGGTGGCATCAAACATAAATCGTAATTTGCCCCAGTAAATCGCAGATTAAAAAAAAGGAATATTAATATCAGGAGTACTTGCAATTTGCATATGCCATGTTTTCAAAGGGTAGTGTGAAATTTACATAGAATTTGAGATAAAAATGGGACTGAAATGGCTAAGGTTTGTCAGGGCAGAAATTGCTTTGATAATAGATAAAAATGGCAAGGACCTGACAGAAGCAATGAAGAAATGGCAAGAATACACAGAAGAACTACAATTGTGCTCATAAGTTTACATACCCTGGCAGAATTTATGATTTTTTTGGCCATTTTTCAGAGAATATGAATGATAACACAAAAAAGCTGAGTTAGACTTATCGGTAACTCCTTTTCTGAGAGTCTTCCAGGACAGCCCATGAGACCTAGGGCTCCTCCTACCAGGACAGGAAACACGTTACCCCCACCAGATAAAAGGGTGGTCCTCCAGGCCCCACATCAGTCTTCTCAAGAACCGTAGGACAACCCTGAAAAACACATGCATAATATACATAACTTCCAGACAGAAACCGGGTGGGAATCCGGCTGTCCTGGAAGACTCTCAGAAAAGGAGTTACCGGTAAGTCTAACTCAGCTTTTCTCTCAAGCATCTTCCAGGACAGCCCATGAGCCAGAACTTACCAGTCTAGGGTGGGACAACTGCCTGAAAGGACCTTTCGACCAAACGCCTGCTCCTGTGCAGATAGGAGATCCAGGCGATAATGTTTCATGAAGGTCGAAAAACTGGACCATGTGGCAGCCTTGCAAATTTGTTTCCGGTGAGGCACCAGCCCTCTCAGCCCAAGACGCAGACAAGGCTCTTGTTGAATGCGCAGTGACAAAAGGTGGAGGAACTTCTCTAATTCTGTAAGCTTCCGAGATGGCTTGCTTTATCCATCTAGCCAATGTGGCTTTAGATGCACTCTTACCTCTGTGCGTACCTGAAAAAAGGACAAACAAGGCGTCTGTTCTTCTAAAGGTCTTGGTGACCTCAAGATAGACGAGGAGAATCCTCATCACATCTAAAAAACTAAATTTTCTTTCTTGGTCGCCCTGTGGCGAACTGCAAAAGGTTGGCAATACAATGTCCTGAGATCTGTGGAATGTACTGGCCACTTTAGGCAAACACCCGGGATCAGTTTTCAACACAACCCGATCCTCAAAAATCGTGAGGAACAGCTCCCTTACCGATGAGGCCTGTAACTCGCTTACTCTACGAGCAGAGGTAATTACTTTAAAAACAATTTTTTTTGGTAGCAAGTAATTTAACAGAAATATCCTCTAGGGGCTCAAAAGGAAATTCTACCAGAGTTTGAAGGACCAGGGACAGGTCCCAAGTTGGACAACTTCTCACCACTACTGGCCTGGCCCTAGAAATGGATTTGAAAAATTTAGCTATAGTGGGATTTTCCAGGAGAGAAAACTGGAGTTAAACACTGATAGCTGCCGCTTGTACCTTTAAAAGGTACTAACTGAAATACCTTTGTCGACACCCTCTTGGAAAAACTCCAAAATAGAAGGAACATGAGTTAATCTTTGATTTTCAGATAACCATGAATTAAACTTTTTCCAAACCTTAGAATAAATGGCTTTAGTGACAGGTTTTCTGCAATTGACCAGGGTCTTGACTACTTTGTCAGAGAACCCCTGGGCCCTTAGTATCTTCTCTTCAGATACCAAGCCGTCAAGTTTAAGGAAACCACCTGTGGGTGTGACACTGGACTCTGCGATAAGTCCTCTCTCTTCGGAAGCCTCAGCGGAGGCTTCGAGACCAGAGTCTGCAACAGGGAAAACCATGGTCTCTTGGGCCAGAAAGGGGCGATCAGAATAAGGTCTGTTTCTTCTAGGAGAAACTTCCGGAGAACTTTTGGAATAAGTCTGATTGGCGGGAAGGCGTAACAGAGGCCAAATGTCCACGGATTCGCCAGAGCATCGACCCCCAGTGAATGATCTGCTGGGTTCAGAGAAAAATAACTCCTGTCTTGCGGTTGTCCTTGTTTGCGAACAGATCCGCTTCGGGACAACCCCATTTGTCAGTGAGCTCCGCAAACACCTTGGGATGAAGAGACCAATTGTCTCGATCCACCCTGTAGCGACAGATAGTCTGCCAAGCAGTTTTGCGTCCCCTTCAGGTGCACGGCTGTAATTGAGGCTAGATTCCCTTCTGCCCATACTAAAATCTCCTGGGCAACCGATTGAAGGATCCGACTCCTCGTACCTCCCTGCTTGTTGAGGTACGCAACCGTCGAGATGTTGTCGGATAGAATCTGGAGATTGTGACCCCTGATCTCCATCTGAAAAACTAGCAAGGCTCTCTGAACTCTGGTTCGACAAAGCTCTTGCTTCTCTCAAGGACCATTCTCCCTGTGCGACTTTGTTGCCGAGGTGGGCTCCCCATCCCCAGGAACTCGCATCTGTAGTGATCCTCTGGGATATAGGAATGGACCAAGGTAGACCTCTTGTTAAATGAAGGTTTGTCCTCCACCACCACAAGCTTCTTTTTACTCTGGTAGATAATAAAACCCTTGACTCCAGAGACCCTGCTTCCCCGTCCCAACTCCCCAAAAGAAACCTCTGTAATGGACTTTGATGGAACCTTGCCAACGGTACTGCAGGAAAGCATGAGGTCATCAGACCTACTGCTCTTGCCACCTCTCTCAGGGAGACTGATTGGTCTGTAAAGCTGAGACTGTCTGCACCATCTTTGAGACCTTCTGTGTGAGAAAAACTTTTTGGTCTACTGAGCAAAAGTCGTAACCCAAATATGTCACCTTCTGGGCCGGAATCAAGGAAGACTTCTCTCTGTTTATCAACCAACCTAGGGATTGAAGGAAGTCTTGTACAGTCTGGAGATCCGCTGATAACCTTTGGTAAGACTCTGCCACCACTAGGAGGTCGTCCAGGTAAGGGATAAGTTATCGCCTTTAACCTTAGCGGAGCCAGCGCCTCCCAACACTTTTGTGAAAATGCGTGGGGATGAGGACAGACCGAAGGGGAGGGCTTGAAATTGGAAGTGCCGGATCGCTGTTCCCATTTTGACTGCTATTCTCAAAAAATTTTGGAAGGCTAGATGGATAGGGATGTGAAGATAAGCATCCCTTAAATCCAGAGTGGCCATGAAGCAGTTTGGGTAAAGCAGGTTCTTGATTGTGAACACTGTCTCCATACGGAAGTGCTTGTACCTGATCGATTGGTTTAGAGACCGAAGGTTCAGGATAAGACAATACTTTCCTGATGGCTTTCTGATAACAAAAATATGGGAATAAAACCCCTTGTTCTGTTCTGAGCGGGGAACAGGGATCAGGACCTTCTGATCTAGCAAGTCTCCAATTTGGAGACCCAGAGCCCTCGCTTTTTCCTGATCTCGAGGAAGGGAGGTGATCAATAGTTGCTCTGGTGGTTGGCAAGAAAATTCCAGCCTGTACCCATTGGCCACTAGATGCAGAATAAAAAGGACTCGAGGTGGCTGCTGCCCACTGTGGGAGAAAGGCCCTCAATCTTCCTCCCACTGGGAGACGAGCGTCACTGTGACTTGGCGGGTTGAGGAGGGTTAAACAGGACACCCCCTCTACCTCTGCCTTTGTGTCCAGTCCAATGCTTCTTGGGCCCATTGTCCTTTTCTCTAGGACCTTGCTGCCTACTTTGGCCACAATTTTTTTTTCTGGCTGCAGGTTTTTTCTTGTTTTCTGGAAAGGCCTTTTTCTTATCGGCCGTATGTTCCAGTGCCTCCTGCAGACCTGGGCCAAAAAGATGATCCCCTGTTAAGGGAAGCTCACATAGGCGCAACTTAGAGGCTGCATCGCCTGACCAGGTTTTAAGCCACAGGCTTCTTCTTGCCGAATTCACTAAGGCCAAGTCCTGGCTGACATTTTTACAGACTCTGTGGAAGAATCAGCTAGATACCCTACAGCCCGAAAAAGGAGAGGGAAAGATTTTAGAATCTGCTCTCTAGGAGGTACCTGCCAACAAATGGGATTGTATCTGAGTCAGCCATATCTCCAAATTCCTGGCTACACAAGTGGAGGCCAGAGCTGGTTTAAGATTCCCCACAGCTGAATCCCATGCTCTATGAAGGAGAATCTCTCCTTTTTTGTCCATCGGGTCCTTAAGCGTGCCCAGATCATCAAACGCCAGGTCCGAATTCTTTGAAAGAGGTGCGTCCAACTTCGGATTTTTATTCCACGGCTGCGCTGCATCCTCAAATGGAAACCTTCTTTTTAGGTTACCAGAAAAGAAAGGTTTTCTCTCTGGATTTTCCCACTCCAACTTGATAGTATCAAGGAGGGAACTATACACTGGGAAGACTTTAGATTTCTTTCTGTGCAAACCTTTGTACATAAGGTCATGTTTGGACAATTGTACCTCCTCCTCTTCCATTTCAAGGGTTGTATAGATAGCCTTTAATAAGTCATCTACATCTTCCAAAGATAATTTAAACCTTGAGCCCCTAGCGGATTCTCGATCCCTGGGCTCTGTGTCTGACCCTGATTCTTCTGGAGAAGAATGGGTAGATCTGACTTCAGTCTCAGAGTCCTCACTCTCCGCATTCTGCTGGAGGGGCACTACTGACTGAAGTCTTTCTACTAGAGGACGGACCCCCTGCGAGAGCCTGAAATCTGTCAATAAGATTTTTAAAAGAGCTAAAAGTAGACGAAAGCTCATCACTAACAGACGTCAGCATCTTCTGACAGGAGGCTACTGGGTCGTCCTTTACAAGGCTTTCTATACAGGTGCGGCAAACTGCTTTACTCCATGAGGAGCTCAGTTTGTTTCCGCAGACCGCACATTTTCTTTTAGGTGGCTGCGCTTGTGCCTTGTCCTGGGTCTTGGTCTGCAAGACAAAATAAATGACCCAAAATGAACATCTAAACCACCACACACTCCGTAACACCACGTGCAGGAGGGAGAAAATGTGTCCAACACCAAAATCCTATGATTGGGAGGGGGGGGGGGGGGTAAAAACACTCACCAGGACAGCAAGAGAGTGACAAGACAAACACTCCAGGCTTACCTGAGAGGTGCTGTTGTTGGAAACCGCATCCGCTGCCTGTGAAGGTACTGCAGAAGAGTCCATCAGTCCGCTGGTCGTCCACAGCCTGTGCTGCTACTCCCAGAAAAACCAGCAAGCCAGCGTCCCCTATTCGCGACATTTATGGAGACAGGAACCAGCGTCTCCGGTGCTCGACGATGACGTCGTATGACCCGGAAGTGACCCTCGCCGGATACTTCCTGTGGGCCAGCTTGGAGCGCAGAAGCTCCACCCCCTCGAGCGCCGCGGCTTCCTCTTTCCCCTGCACAGATCAGCCAGGCTGTCGGCGGGGAAAGGATACCACCATGCTGCTTAACGCAGCGCGCACTGTGGAGCCTGACATCACTGCGGTCTTGGCCCTCCCCAGGCACCAAGGACAGGGGACAGCAGATGCTACCAACCTCCCCAGCGGAGATACTGCTTCTGGCGAGGAAAGAGGTCAGTACAACAAAAATATACCCCACCGCCATTTAGAGCCCCTGCTCATGAGACCCAGGTTCCAGGAAACATGTTACCCCCCTGTCCGGAGGAAACACTAATACTGATGTGGGGCCTGGAGGACCGCCATTTTATCTGGTGGGGGTAACGTGTTTCCTGTCCTGGTAGGAGAAGCCCTAGGTCTCATGGGCTGTCCTGGATGACGCTTGAGAGAAACTTTTTTTACTCATGGTTAGGGTTTGGCTGAAGCCATTTATTATCAATCAACTGCGTGTTTACTCTTTTTAAAACATGACAACAGAAACTACCCTGATCAAAAATTTACATACCCTGGTGATTTTGACCTGAGAACATGCACACAAGTTGACACAAAAGGGGTTTGAATGGTTATTAAAAGGTAACCAGGTAGGTGTAGGTGTAGGTGTGTGTGTGTGTGTGTGTGTGTGTGTGTGTGAGATATATATATATATATATATATATATATATATATATATATATATATATATATATATATATATATATTAGTGTAAGATTGGGGTTGTTTAGCTCAAGTAGTAGATGTGATTTTCAGTGATGCAAGCCAGTCAGCAACTCTGTTTAAGGGCATGGTAGCCCTTTTTTTTTAAAGCACGAAAGTTCACAAACACATCTGTAGTATTCACAGGGGGGTTCCACCATTCCTGTATCTTTCATACCAACAGTAGCCTCGTAGCTTTACCTTCTAGCGATCCAGGCCTTTAGCCTAGGCCTGACGGTCTGTTCCTCAGACCCACACAGTGTCCAAGAGTTTCAGCTTTCTCCTAGTCAGCACCTTTGTTGCTATATCACTAATGGTGTCTGCCTCCTGCAGACATGCACCGCCTTTGACTCCACTTCAGAGGAAGAGAGCCCACCTGGCTCTCATGCACACAGACTTCCTCTGTTGGGTGGAGCCCTGATCCGTAATCACCTCTGAACTAAATAGCCCAAGACACAGCTGTTCCATCAGCGTGTCTCTCTTTATCAAATGTGACAATAACCAACCCTCTTGAAGGTCGCACCCTCACAAATTTGAATATATATATATATATATATTCATATATATTCAATGAGTTTCTGGACTCAGTTTCTGGATTTTTTTTAGTCCTGGGGAAAGCTAAAGAATTGTCAAAGGATCTGCGGGAAAAGGTAGTTGAACTGTATAAAACAGGAAAGGAATATAAAAAGATATCCAAGGAATTAAGAATGCCAATCAGCAGTGTTCAACCTCTAAATCAAAAAATGGAAAATTAGGGGGTTCTGTTGAAACCAAACCACGGTCAGGTAGACCAACTACAAAATGTCAGCACAACTTCAAGATGCACAATAAGGAGGCACTTGAAAGCCATTACTACGCAAATGCCATAAAGTATCCCGCTTACAATACGCCAAACAGCACAGAGACAAGCCTCAAACCTTCTGGCACAAAGTCATTTGGAGTGACGAGACCAAAATTGAGCTTTTTGGCCACAACCATAAATGCTACATTTGGAGAGTCAACAAGGCCCATGATGAAAGGTACACCATTCCTACTGTGAAACACAGGAGGTGGATCGCTGATGTTTTGGGGATGTGTGAGCTACAAAGGCACAGGAAATTTGGTCAAAATTGATGGCAAGATGAATGCAGTATGTTATCAAAAAATGCTGGAGGAACATTTGCGTTCATCGGTCAGGAAGCTGCGCATGGGACGTACTTGGACATTACAGCATGACAATGATTTAAAAACACAAGGCCAAGTCGACCTGTCACTGGCTACAGCAGAATAAAGTGAAGGTTCTGGAGTGAGGAGATCTCAAAACATGCAGTTCATGCAAGACAGCTCAAGAATTTACAGGAACTGGAAGCTTTTTGCCAAGAGGATTGGGCAGCTTTACCATCTGAGAAGATAAAAAGCCTCGTCCACAAATACAACAAAATACTTCAAGCTGTTATTGATGTTAAAGGGGGCAATACACGGTATTAAGAACTGGGGTATGTAAACTTTTGATCAGGGTCATTTGGGTAGTTTCTGTTTTCAATAGGAGTTAAAAAGAGTAAACACAGTTGATTGATAATAAATGGCTTCAGCCAAACATTAACCATAAGTGAAAGAAATGTTTGTGTCATCATTCAGATTCTCTAAAAAATAGCCAAGAAATCATAAATTCTGCCAGGTATGTAAACTTATGATCACAACTGTATACAAGAAACACCTTTATGTCCCATATAGAAATGATGATGCAAACACTGACCTTGAACCAGATATCCTGGAGAGTGAAGACAAGTGGGCCTTAGAAAGCATAGTTAATAACAAAGCTAGCGGAAGTGATGGTATCCCAGCTGAGTTATTTAACCACTTGCTTACTGGGCACTTAAACCCCCTCCTGCCCAGACCAATATTTTCAGCGCTGATGCACTTTGAATGACAATTGCGCGGTCATACAAACGCTGAACCCAAATGACATTTTTATAATTTTTCCCCACAAATAGAGCTCTTTGTGCTATTTGATCACCTCTGCGGTTTTAATTTTTTTGTTAAAAAAAATTAAAGACCGATTTAAAAAAAAAAAAAAATTATATTTTGTTATAAAATTTTGCAAACAAGCAATTTTTTCTCCTTCATTGATGTACGCTGATGAGGCTGCACTGATGGGCACCGATAAGGCGGTACTGGTGGGCATGGATAGGTTACAATAATGAGCACTGGTAGGTTACACTGATAAGCAGCATTGCTAGGGGGCACTGATTGGCATCGCTGGTGGGCATTGATAGGTGGAACTTATGGGCACTGGCAGGCGGCATTTATCGGCAGATGAGGCTGATGTGCCTCCCTCCTCTTCGGGACCGATGTCCCTTGTGCACAAGCCGGTGATCGGCTTTTTCTCCTCGCGCTGTCAGCGTGAGGAGAAAAAAAAAAGAAGAAGGTTACCGATCCTTTGTTTACATCACATGATCAGCTGTCATTGGCTGACAGCTGATCACGTGGTAAGGGGCAGGGACCGGCCCCTTACACGGATCTGTGATCGCCCGAGTCTCAGTGACTCGGTAATCACAGCGCGCGCCCTGCAGGGGGCACGCGTTGTGCGTGAAAAGTGGAGGACGTCTATTGACGGCCTCCCGGCAATTGGAGTCCGCGCTGTAGCCGTCATTCGGCTATAGCGCGGATGGGAAGTGGTTAAAATCCTAAAAGATAATGCTGTTAAAGTGCTGCACTCAATATGCCAACAAATTTGCAAAAAACTCAACAATGGCCACAGGACTGGAAGAGGTTCGTTTACATTCCGATACCAAAAGGGCAGCGCCAAAGAATGTTCAAACTACCGTACAATCGCACTCCTCTTACACGCTAGTAAGGTTATGCTGAAAAACTCTAGGAGCTAGGCTTCAGCAGCATGTGAACCAAGAGCTACCACAATTACAAGCTGTTTTTTCAAGAGACAGAGGAACTAGAGCTCAAAAATTGCCAACATTCGCTGGATCATGAAGAAAGCAAGAGAGTTCCAAAAGGTCTACTTCTGCCTTATTGACTACAGTAAAGCCTTTGATTGTGTGGATCAAAACAAGCTGTGGCAAATACTGAGAAATAAGAATACCAGACCACCTCACCTGTGTTCTGAAAAACCTGTATGCAAATCAAGAAGCAACAGTTAGAACAGGACATGGAACAACTGACTGGTTCAAAATTGGGAAAGGAGTGTGGCAAGGATGTATATTGTAACCCTACTTATTTAACTTATATGCAGAGTAGGTCATGCAAAAAAAATGAGTGAAGAAGAACTAAAGAGTCTCTTAATGAAGGTGAAAAAGGAGGAGAGCTTAAAAGCTGGCCTGAAATCGAACATTAAGAAAACTAAGATCATGGCAACCGGTCACATCACTCCTTGGCAAATAGAGGAAGAAATGGAAACAGTGACAGATTTTATCTTCCAAGGCTCCAAGATCACAGCAGATGGTGACTGTAGCCATGAAATTAGGAGACGCAGGAAAGCAATGGCAAACCTAGACATTATTATAAAAAGCAGAGACATCACTCTACCGACAAAGTGCCATAAAGTCAAAGCTATGGTATTCCCAGTAGTAACCTATGGCTGTGAAATATGGACCATAAGGAAGGCTGAAAGCCAAAGAATTTATGCCTTTGAACTATGGTGTCGGAGAAGACCCTTGAACGACAAGAAGATCAAACCAGTAAATCCTGAAGGAAATCAACCCTGAACATTCACTGGAAGGACAGATCCTGAAGCTGAAACTCAAATACTTTGCCCACCAAATGCAAATAGAGGACTCATTGGAAAAGACCCTGATGCTGGAAAACATGGAAGGAAAAAGGAGAGGAGGACAATAGAAAACAAGATAGATAACTTCATGTTCATTGTTTCGATGATGCCAAGTAAGCTCCAAGAGGCAGTGGAGGACAGAAAAGCCTGGCACGCTATGGTCCTTGAGGTCACAAAGAGTCGGACATGACTAAGCGACTGAACAACAACCACCAACTTTTAGCTGGACATTCCAAAAATAGGACATCTTGTTTGTGACAATCCAGACATTCTGCGGTAGGTAATCCAATTATTTTAAACTGTCAGGAAGGTGATAGATATGCCTTGTGTTGTGTATAATAAAGAATTGATTTATTCTTAGCAGCTTTGGAAACATGCAGATCAGATTTGGACATTTCATCCATATTTCAGGCTGAACTTTGGGCATGTATAAAAAGACAAATTAACACAGGTCTGTAATCAGGATTACTTCATGTACATTTAGGTGCAAACATCCAAGTACCTGAATTTGACCTGGCATCATCCTTTTGTAATCCCCGTATAGCAGGGATGAAGTGTCAGAAGCAGCACAAGGAGCCAAACAGGTCATGTGCTGATAGGGAGCATGCGGATAGGAGGAGAGGCAAAAGTGACAGAGACAAGCTCATCACTGTACTGATTCTCCTTTTCACTGTCCAGTCACATTTGTCCAGTGATTATTTTTTTTTAAACCTCTTATGCCGTGTACACACGATCGGTTTTACCGATGAAAACAGTCCGATGGACTTTTTTCCCATCGGACAAACCGATCGTGTATGAGCCCCATCGGTCTTTTTTTCCCCCCATCGGTGAGAAAAAAATAGAACATGTTTTAAATGTATCCGATGGAAAAAAAAAAACGATAGCGAATTCGGATCGTCTGTGTGGAACTCAAATCGGAGAAAAAACCCAAGCATGCTCAGAATCAAGTCAACCCATGCTCAGAAGTATTGAACTTCATTTTTCTCGTCTCGTCTGAGTGTTTTACGTCACGGCGTTTGGGACGGTCGGATTTTTGACTGATGGTGTGTGAGCAAGACTGATGGAAGTCAGCTTCATCGGAATTCCGATGGAAAAATCCATCGGATTTGAATCCATAGGAAATCCGATCATGTGTACAGGGCTTTAGTGTTTTCAAGTTATTACCATAATGACAACTTTCATCTCCACTTGCAAGCGCCACAATTATGTTCACAAATTCTCCTTTAAGCCTGCACATTAGTCATTAACATTTTTCATACGGTCCTGAAAGCAAAAAAAAAAAAAAAAAAAATCAGGGTTTTGAAGTGTTATCCAGCACCTGCGGCACTACTGAAGGTACTATGAAGAGCAGACATGGATGTGTAAAGTAGAAACACACCTTTCATAAAATGACCGAGAGCAGCTTCTCTCAACCTTTTTAACACGGAGGAATCCTTGAAAAAACATTTTGGTCTCAGGAAACCCCCTGCTAATAATTGCTATATCTACAGCTCATGGCACCTTTACTGTGATGTCAGTGTAAAGAACTACATTACTTATATTTGTAGTCAGTGGTTACTTCTCTAAGTGATAGGTGTTGTTCATTACTCAAGGAACCTCTGGCAACCTTTTTGGGAACAAAGTTTTCTTCTGTACTCAACCCAAAAAAAGTAAACTTTAAAGTGATTGTAAAGTCTAGAATTAGTTTTTTATTAAAATAACCAACATGTTGCAACGGCTTTGCAAGAGCAGCCACTAACCACTTCTGGGGCCCCAGGCTCCTCCTCTTGTGTCCCCCCCATAGCAAGCCGCTTGCTTTGGGGCACACCTGCAGGCTCACTCCTGAGCCATGCTGCCTGTGTCCATAGACACAGACAACTTGGCTCAGCCCGCCCCCTGGTCCCTCACAGCATTTAATTGACAGCAATGGCTCCTGCTAGAGTCCCTGGTAGAAGAGAGGAAGAGAAAAGACTTCAGCCGGGCACAGCGCTGGATATCTGACAGGTTCAGGTAAAGTGTTTAGAGGGAATTGTTAGTGGGGTATTTTTATATCTTAATGCAGGGAACACATTAAGGTAAAAACACACCCTGCCTTTAGAACCACTTTAATGTCTGCCTTTCTTTAGCATATTTATTTGCAATGATCTCAATTTTCTATTCTGACAAACTGTTACATTTGCTCAGAAGGATGTATAAATTACACAGGCCACGTATCACCCCAGATATTGACTTTGGCTTCAATCCAGGTGTGCAATCATATTAGTCACACCTCTGCTTACCAAGTAAACACAAAATTGACAGCATACAAATGAGCTTTGTTAGAAGGAAGGTGTGCCAGAACAAAATGCTGTATTAACCAGACGCGAGATATATAAAAAATACAGACACAGTCATGTGCAGTTCAAGAGGCCGCTGCTCCAATCAAGGAGAACATAGGCATTATATACATTTACTGTGGGGCACGGACTGGCAGGAGCGTGTACAGTATGTGTCACCAAGTTTCTCAGATCTTAAAAAAACATTATGAAATCAAAAAAAAAAAAAAAAAAGTTAACATATTGCAGCTTACCAATACTTCGATATGGTGGCTTGATTAGTTATCTTTTTTTTTTTAGACCTTTTCCCCTCTGTTTTCACCTGGCGATCTGGCCAGTAACACACCTCCTGTATTAGAGTGCCTCCACTCTGGATGAAGGAGCACAGAGACACTTTTGGACAAACCTGCTTAAACTGTTCCTGGGTGCCCGTCTAGTGCATGGTTTACCACCATCACTAGCAATTTACCCCCTCCCAACCTTACACTATATAGCAATATACAGCACAAGCATGTGAATAGATGCAAGCGGTTATCCTCTACACCAAAGTATGTCCCTACAATTACTACCCCCCTCCCTGAGAACTTTACCAATCCATAAAATGAGCCATTAACCTAACCTCTAAAGTGAGCGAACACTAACCCATGTATATTTTTGGCCCACAAACTAATAGCAAGCAGTAGGGTGCCACAACCATGTAATACCAAGAATGAAAACTTCTCCAAAGTATTTTAACTCCATTTTGAAATGTGTGGTTGTGGGTCAATGACAAAGTAAAGGCCCATACACACTATTGGATTTTCCGACGGGAATTGTGTGACGACAGGCTGTTGTCGGAAAATCCGACAATTTGTATGCTCCATCAGACAATTGCTGTCTGATTTTTCGTGGACAAATGTTGGATAGCATGCTTAAAAATTTTCGGCCAACAATTGTGTGTTGTCAGATTATCTGATCGTGTGTAAACAAGTCCTTCGGACAAAACTCTAAAGTACAAATACGCATGCTCAGAAGCAATGCTCACCATAAAGCCCCATGTACACGGGACGCTGTTAAACTCACGTTCAGAGGCAGTTGGACACTTTTTTCAACTGCCCCTGAACTCATTCAATGTTAATGTTATCCTATGTGACCATGTACACTGTCTCGTTTATTGCCGTTTATATGCAGTTGCGTTTAACCCCGTTTTTCTGAAAGCAAAAAAATTCAGACGCCAAAGATTTCCACGTTTCAGATGCAAAACGCGGCACCGGCGTTTAGCCGCGTTTTTGTAGGTGATCTATTTTGTTACATTAGAAACCTCAAAAATTATGGCAAATGATGAAAAAACCATTAAAATTTTATATATATATATATATATATATATATATATATATATATATATATATATATATATATATATATATACATACACACACACACACATATATATATATAAAATGAATTGTTTGCATTGCATTGTAGACAATCCACAACTTGTGGCAGGTGACGTGGCAAGGGGACAATCCACAACTTGTGGCAAGGGGACAATCCACAACTTGTGGCAAGGGGACATGGCCAGGAGACAATTCACAACTTGTGGCAGGTGACCTGGCAAGTGGACAATCCACAACTTGTGGCAGGTGACCAGGCAAGTGGACAATCCACAACTTGTGGCCAGGTGACGTGGCAAGTGGACAATCCACAACTTGTGGCAGGCAACGTGGCAAGTGGACAATCCACAACTTGTGGCAGGTGACGTGGCCAGGTGACGTGGCAAGTGACACGCTAAATACAAGTACACTGCTGCTCTCTAGCTGCTGCTACTCACTCTGGTCTCACAAAATTGCTGAAATGGTTAAATAATACTGTTTTTTGAGCTTAGGGAGGGTCTTATGATGTTTAACTAAACGCTTAGACGCAAACGCGGCTGCAATTGCGGCAAAACTGGCGTTTCTAAATGCCGGTTTCAGTTTTTAAAAAAATTAATTCAGCAGAGTTTGCACCAGCGTCCTGTGCAGAAAATCCGATCGTGTGTACGAGGCTTAAGAGATAAGTGAATATTCACTGAACTTAGAAAATAAAGTGAAGTTGTATTTACTTTTATCAGCCAGTCATGTCCTAGCAAAAAAAAAAAAATCTTAAAATTTCCCTTACCCATTTTTTGGGTATTGAGAGTACACAGGTTCACCCCAATATTTCCTTTTCTAAGTGACTAGCCTCTACTCCTCAAGTAAATGAACCCCAATGAACCGAGTGGCCAGTCAGGCCTTTTCATTGCTGTAGAAAATGTACAGTATATGGTCAGAGGAGATCTCTGTTAAGCAGCTTTGATTCTCTAGATCAGGGATATGCAATTAGCGGACCTCCAGCTGTTGCCAAACTACAAGTCCCATGAGGCATAGCGAGACTCTGACAGCAGCAAGCATGACACCCAGAGGCAGAGGCATGATAGGACTTGTAGTTTTGCAACAGCTGGAGGTCCGCTAATTGCATATCCATGCTCTAGATTGACCAAAGAGCATAGTCACAGGGTAGTTTTTGCTCAAAACCTACATAGTCTGGGGTCCCCATAGCCGCGACAGTCACACATGTGGAGGGAAATAGTAGGAGCAGTGTGCAGCCACTTTTCAGTATGTGGTAGATGAGCATGTCCAATCCAGAAATAAAATATCACGCACACACGCTTTTTTCCTAGGATTCATCGTCCAGTTAGGAAGTATAGGTGGAAGAGGTCCCACGGACGCTCAATGAGATTTAAACGAACATCTCACGATATAAAATATAGGAGATATATTTATAAAAAATAAAGTCTGCCACTGCTGGCTTTTTTGTAGCTGTAAGCTCCTGAACTGCCATCCTTATCTTAGCTTTGGCAAGTAACCGATCAGGAACACGCATGCAGCCAGCTAGTTGTTAGGACATCTGCATAGATTCAATGACAAATACTGACAACATCTGAGATCAGATCATTTGCATGATCAGGCAGTAAAATGCTTGATTTCTTTTTCTAAGCGGCCCAAAAGTAGAATCCAATTAGTTTTTGTGGATTACAGCACATGTTCTCTCTGCCATGCTATAATATAAGCTCCTTTTTTTCCGATTATAGTCTCAGAATGACATTTTCATTAAAGACTGAGCAATCTCTGCGGTGTATTGTGCCGATTTCTAACTGGTGACATATTAAAAAGGTGTTCAAAGTGGAGGTGGGGAAATGGAGCTCTTGGCACACATTCCAGGCAGCCAAAGTACAAACATGTTTTCAGCCAGATGGCTCAATACATATAAAATGAGTCAGCTTTATATTGGGTTGGTGATTGCGGACTGTTGCATGTTTTGGTACAGACTGTGCCGTCCCAATCTGTACGCTTGGTATACACCAAGGACACAGCCAGGATTTTCAAAGCAGCACTAGGTGGTCTTAAAGCGAAAGTAAACCCATCAATTTAACAGTTGCAAAAAAGTGCCGGAAATGTAACCCAACACATTGGTTGTGTTCTCAAGCGAACTGTCAAACCATCCAATGGCTGGTGATCACATGTGTAGCTTCATGGCAGCTGAAGATTAAACAGAGGCCAAGATGGCAGCTTCCTTGCCTGAAAATGATAGGAGGGTTTACTTCCACTTTAAGTATCCAGTGCCTATGGGTACTAATTCTGATGGTAAATTATAGCGGCAAACATCCATCACCTATGGAATTGTTCCACAGAGATGCTTACAGCTAGCTATACTTTGTTAGAGTTTATACAAAACACATGCTGGATACTGACCCTATCAGGTGCCAGAAGCACTGCACAGATGATGCAATCTAGCTTATGTTCAGTACAGCACAGTGCAAGGAGATCATGGGATGGTCAAGTGCATGAAATAGCGAATATCCTTTAGATACAGTATGTAACCAAGCACAATGCATACCAGTTCTTCGGATACACATATACTTACCAATTGACTAGCTACCATAAAAAAGGTATTAGGCAATTTATTAGGCCCTACATCTTCACGTTTCCATTACTTACATTAACTCCAAAGTCTGGGGAAGTGGCACTCCAAATGGCTCCAATGCTTGCAGCTGCCAGCATGGCTTGCACTGTCTGGATGCAGTTTGGAAGATAGCCTAAAACCAAACAGCATATCAATCAGCTATTTAAAAGAATACAGTTACAATATTAGTAAAAGTACATTTGCTAAAGCAAAAAAATTGCAATGGTGTTTTTATTTTTTCTTCTTCTTTACTACCACTTCTGGACTGCCCCATAGCAGATATACTTGTAGCGCCCTCACCCGCCTTCTCCCCTCTCTTTATGGTTGTATGACTCGTCTAGGGGTATCTGGGAGAAGGGGGGAGATGTACACCACCAGCTCAGCTCTCTGATGTAGTATGCAGAAATATGAGCAAAACCGTTTACCTTCAGGTCTGCGTTTTAGGCCGGAGCCTCAGCTTCTCCTGTGGAGGATGATTGTCACGGTCACTGACAGGGACACAGCTTTCAGTAACACAAGTTCCACACCAATAAAAGTCCAACACTGTTTTATTTGCTTTGATCAATAGGTAGGCTGGTTGAACTTTAACCACTTAAGCCCCGGACCATTACGCAGCTTAATGACCAGAGGAGTTTTCACAATTTGGCACTGCGCTGCTTTAACTGGAAATTGCGGACATGCAATGTTGTACCCAAACGAAATTTGCATCCTTTTCTTCCCACAAATAGAGCTTTCTTTTAATGGTATTTGATTGCCTCTGCGATTTATTTTTTTTTTGCGATAAACGGAAAAGGACTGATTAAAAAAAAAAAAAAAAAAAAAAAAAAAAAGATATATTTTCTACTTTTTGTTATAAGAAAAAATCGAAGAAACTCAATTTTAGTCATACATTTAGGCCAAAATGTATTCAGCCACATGTATTTAGTAAAAAAAATGTCAATAAGCGTATATTTATTGGTTTGCGCAAAAGTTATAGCGTCTACAAACTAGGGTACATTTTCTGGAATTTACACAGCTTTTAATTTATGACTGCCTATCTCATTTCTTGAGGTGCTAAAATGGCAGGGCAGTACAAAACCCCCCCAAATGACCCCATTTTGGAAAGTAGACACCCCAAGGAAATTGCTGAGAGGCATGTTGAGCCCATTGAATATATTTTTTTCTTTGTCCCAAGTGATTGAATGACAAAAAAAAAAAAAAATTACAAAAAGTTGTCACTAAATGATATATTGCTCACACATGCCATGGTTATATGTGAAAATTGCACCCCAAAATACATTTTGCTGCTTCTCCTGAGTACGGGGATACCACATGTGTGGGACTTTAAGAGCCTAGCCGCGTACGGGCCCCCGGAAACCAAGCACCGCCTTCAGGATTTCTAAGGGCGCAAATTTTTGATTTCACTTCTCACTACCTATCACAGTTTCGAAGGCCATAAAATGGCAAAATAGCACAAACCCCCCCCCAAATTACCATATTTTGGAAAGTAGACACCCCAAGCTATTTTCTGAGAGGCATGGTGAGTATTTTACAGCTCTCATTTGTTTTTGAAAATGAAGAAAATAATATAATTTTTTTTTTTTTTATTTATTTTTTTCTTCCTTTAAAAATTTTCAAAGCTTTGTGACAAAGCGAGATCTGCTTGGTTTTTGGGGTCCCGTACGCTGCTAGGCTCCCAAAAAGTCTCACACATGTGGTATCCCCGTACTCAGGAGAAGCAACAGAATGTATTTTGGGGTGTAATTCCACATATGCCCATGGCATGTTTGAGCAATATATCATTTAGTGACAACTTTGTGCAAAAAAAAAAAAAATACAAATAAAAAATAAATTGTCTTTTTTCCGCAAATTCTGTCAACATATAAAATATTCCATGGACTCGACATGCCTCTCAGTATATAGCAGGGATATGCAATTAGCGGACCTCCAGCTGTTGCAAAACTACAAATCCCATCATGCCTCTGCCTCTGGGTGTCATGCTTGCTGCTGTCAGTGTCTCGCTATGCCTCATGGGACTTGTAGTTTGGCAACAGCTGGAGGTCCGCTAATTGCATATCCCTGGTATATAGCTTGGGGTGTCTACTTTCCAAAATGGGGTAATTTGGGGGGGTTTTGAACTGTCCTGGCATTTTATACACAACATTAGGAAGCTTACATCCACTCTTCTAAGCACTTGAAGACAAAGCCCTGACACTTTTTGTTTACATGAAAAAAAAAATATATATATTTGTTTGCAAGAAAATGTTGAACCCATAAACATTATATATTTTTTTAAAGCAAAGGCCCTACAGATTAAAATGGTGGGTGTTGCATTTTTTTTCCCCCCCACACAGTATTTGCGCAGCGATTTTTCAAACGCATTTTTTGGGGGAAAAATACACTTTTAATTTTAATGCACTAAAACACACTATATTGCCCAAATGTTTGATGAAATAAAATATATGATCTTAGGCCGAGTACACGGATACCAAACACGACATGCTTTAAAATTTCGCACAAACGCGCAGTGGCGACAAACTACATACATTTTTAAAAGCCTTTACAGAGTACCACGTTAGATTTACAGAGGAGGTCTACTGCTAAAATGACTGCCCTCGATCTGACCTTTGCGGTGATACCTCACATGCATGGTGCAATTGCTGTTTACATATGACGCCAGACCGACGCTTGCGTTCACCATTGCGCAAGAGCAGGGCGGGACAGGGGTGCTTTTTTTTATTTTATTTTTAAACTGTTCCTTCCATATATTTTTTTTTTTTTTTTTTATAAAATTTTTATTGATCTCAGGGAATGTAAATATCCCCTATGATAGCAATAGGTAGTGACAGGTACTCTTTTTTTGAAAAAACTGGGGTCTATTAGACCCTAGATCTTTCCTCTGCCCTCAAAGCATCTGACCACACCAAGATCGGTGTGATAAAATGCTTTCCCAATGGCGCTTTTTATATCGGGGGGGGGGGACATTCCCTCCCACTGCTAGTCCAGAGGCTAATTAGCCACTAGGATTGCTTTTACATGAAAGCCGGCCGCTGGCTGAAAAAAGAATGATACCAAGATGATACCTAAACCCGCAGGCATCAATCTGGTATAACCAAAGTCCAGCAGTACTTTGTATTGTAATCTTTTTCTTCATGCAGCCTGTTGGAAAAAAAAAAAAAAAAAAATTGATCGGTGGGTATGCCCACCATTAGAATACCTCCCTTCATCCACCCACTTCTAAAGATGGGCATACATGCACCATTTATATATGCCGAAGCATGGGGGCATCCTCCCGCAAAAGTTATGTCGCGTACACACGGTCTGACTTTTCCACGGGCAAGCCTCCGTTGGAATTTTGACCGTATGTACGCGGCATTAGGAGCAAAATCACTCCTCCGCTCCTGCTGCCCCCATGCTTCGGCATATATGCTTTTTTTTTTTTTTTAACTGTGGTGGTGAAACACATGACACTATAAAAAGCAAACTAACTAACCAGCGTCACCCGTAACACTTATATGGTGATCACTGGTGAAAGGGTTAACTAGGGGCAATCAGGGGGTTAAACCTTTATTAGGTAATATATGGGGGTACCTGACGCTATAAAAACCTGCGGCGAACCTAAAAAAAATAACTGGCTACCTATCGGCACCACCCACACACACCAAGACAGCGATCAGAAAAACTATCGCTTAGTGACAGTGGTGCTAGGGGGTGAAAGGGTTACCTGGGGGACGATCAAGGGGTTAAACTTTTATTAGGGGGGGGGGGTTAGGGGGCTACACTGGACCTAAAACTAACTGCCCTGACACTTTTACAGTCACAAATGTCACTGATTGCAGTGATCAGTAAATAAATGGTCACTGCAATCAGTGACACTGTGACTGGGGGCACGATCGTGTGCCTATGTGTGCTGGTGTCAGTGTACTGTTTAGTGCACTAACCTGTATGTCTTCTCTCCACGGCGCTCGGTATATGTGAGCGCCGCAGAAGAGATGACATCACTTCCTCCTGCCTGTGTAAACATTACACAGGCAGAGGAAGATTCTCATTCGCCGGAAGCGATCGCGAGGGGGTGGCCGGAAACGAATGGCCGTCCCCTCATCACGGATTGCTCCCGGAACGATGCCGACCGCTCACTGTATAGAAGGGGGGTCCGATGGGACCCCCCCCCCCCCCCCCCCCAACTATACGAAGGCAGTCACGTACAGGTACGTGATTGTGCCTGTCTATGCCATTCTGACGACGTCTATATACAGTGAGCGGTCGTTAAGGGGTTAAAAGAACAGACAGGGTGTGGGAAAGAGTAGGTCCAGGCACACTCAATGAATAAAGTCTCTCCAGTTCCGTTTAGTGCAAACAGGCTTGGCGCACAGTCGCTGCCACCGACTGTGAATTTGGTCTCTGCCACAGACCATAAAAACATGAAATACCTCAGTTAGGAGAAACGACCCCTGTCAGGGGAAGACATCCATCCGGACGGTCACCAGAGGCCCACACCTGCACCGGCCAAATGCTGCACCGGCTCTACGGGAGGGTCACGTCTCCGGGCCCTTACGCCCTGGATTCAGGCACCCAATACCGGGGGCACCTTAGGAATGCTTCTCCCTGGCGGGACCCAGTCGAAGGTACTGGGCCCCAGGCCTCCTTGTAAAGTACCTCACTCCAGGCTGAAGGTGCCTGGGATGGAACTCGACTCCACGCGCCCAGGCCAAGGGCGCCTGGGCACAGACGAACCGCAGCAGCCCCCAGGCTGAAGGTGCCTGGGGAATGGACCTCGTGCGCAAGATGTCCGCCCCCTTTATATCCTCTCCCAGCAGGCACAGCGGGTTCCCCGCCCCACTGTACTACTGCCGCGAGAGGACACAAAGGGCACGGCGCTAGAATGGCAGTTCAACCCCGGTCCCAGGTGACAACGCCACCTGGCGACCGCAGGGAACATGACACCATTCATACCTCCCACACTCCAAAGTGTCCATAAAATCCAAAAGAATCAATGCATCTGGGCCATCTATAGCCCAGATACGCACCTCTAAATTTGACACCCGCTACATACTGCTAAAGGGCGGCCCTCCTGGGCAGAATCCCGTAAATATACACACACATGATTCTGCACTACCGTCTAGGGGGCGTGCCACAGCTGGCGGGTCGCTTGCACTGTGATTACTCATAGCAGAAGCTGATGCAGGTGCCGGGCAATGGATGTTCGCCGACACCCGCCAGAGACACAGAATGGAGCTCTGCCTATGTAAACAAGGCAGAGCTCCATTCTGACAGGGGGAAAATCATGGATTTTGTGTCAGGGGAAAAAATCCATCACTTCCTTAATAAAAGCAGCATATACCGTACACAAAAACACTAGCTAGGCACAGTTAACTCTTTGATCGCCCTAGATGTTTAACCCCTTCCCAGCCAGGGTCATCTCTTTATTTTTAATGGGCTCTCAACAGGTGAAAATATAGATCCTGCAATACTTTGTACAATGCAGTGCACATAACACACAGAGCCAATGCGTTTGTCCATTGAGGTTCACTATAGCACACTGTATGGGTGTATATGTACAATGGTATGCAACTAAGAATGTAGTGCAATGCACAGTAACATGTTAAAACATGTATTACACGCGTTACCAAACCCTTTATGGTGTGAATGAGCCCTTGCAGAGGTCAGTTTTACACAATTACAATACTGTACTGATAAAAAATGGTGAATGCATCAACATAGAAGCATCACTATACAGTAATACATATCAAAAAGTTTCAGTGGGACTGCAGGCATACAACCAAATGCATACAGTATATTTTGTGTATTGTTGTGGCCATTTGCACCTTTCCCCATTTTTATTATTTTTTCCAATTTTACTAGTTTTAAAATGATTAAGTATACAGGTGCATACCAACAACACGGTCTCCAGTTTCGACTCCCATCTTTCTCATAGCAGCTGCGTATAAAGCTACATTTCTTCTCAGCTCTTCAAAAGTCACCTTTTCCACATTCCCCCTGCCTTCTCCTAAGGAAAAAAAATAAATGTGATACAACTTGTTTAAATTACTGTGGAAAGGACAAGCATGGATTGCACAAAGGGACCACACTGTACAAATTCAACAGGTGATCTTTTTAAAACACACATTAGGCAAATAATTATACAAATGAAAGAAGAAACACATAATTACTGCTATAGTGTTCTTGTATACATATTTTTAATTTATTTTTTCCTGAAAATAAATATAAGAAAAAGGAAATATGAAATACAGCAAATGGGCCAACTTTTTAAGAGTAATAAAGGATGTATGGTTTTGGTTGTACAGACTATAACCCTTTAAAGACACGTGGCAGATTAGTACAGTAGGATATGAGTGTAAGGATCTGTTAATAGGTTAATGACATTCCTATCTGTTTCAACAGCTACTGCCATCACAGTATATGGCACAGGAAAACTCTACAGCTGTAATACCAGTCTGCGGCCACTAGATGGTGCTCCATATTGTTCTATGCACACAAAAAACGATAAAAGCAGACTGTATGAAAACTTTGCAATCTGCCAATTTAATAAGGAATTCAGATCTATATTTTTAGTATTTGTAATATATATTTATTTAAATGCATTTTTTTTTAAGTTGTGGACAGAGTGGAGCAGGATTAGAACAACTGTCAGTTTATATTGCGGTCTGTGCCCCTATTAGGGATAATCACCCTTCTCTATAAGCCCCAATTACCATTACTACACCAAGAGTGAAGGTGAAAGAAGACCCCGAATTATGGGTTGTCACTAGGACAGGAATAAAGGGAAATCTTCTAAATTGGATACTAGTTCTGCTGACAGCTAGGGATTCTCTCACTTGGGGGGGATTACTGCTCACTTCCTGTTTTGGCAATGGGGCAGGAAGTGAGAGAAAAATCGGACCTGAAACCATAAACCAGGACGCACCGGACCCCTGCTGGGAGCCTCATGCCGTTCATATGTGAAGCCTCCGTTTATGAAATGGATTTTAAAATTTCAGGAAATACAAACTATACAGATCAAAAATTGGGCGAGCCCCCCCATTGGAAAAGCATAGGGGATAGGGCATGATACTGTATATTTAAATCAGAGTTCCAGTCACTTTTGTGTTTCCTAAAAGTTTTTCAAAAAGTGTAGCTGTTGACTTAACACACTCTCACCTGTCCCACGGTCCAGCGATGCGGCTGCCCAAACAATCTGTTCTCTCCGTCGCCTCTCCCCAGTTCCGGCATTACAACTGGAGCTTGGAGCTTCACAGCCGGGTGCGCACTGCGCATGAGCGAGTCGTGCTGCACGTCCTGAATGGTCGGTCAATCTTCTGGGACATGTCCCAGAAGAGTGCAGGGAGGGAGAGGAGAACTTCTGCCCGGATCACCTAGGTGGTCCGAGCAGAAGTGGGAGCGGGTACCTGTCAAAACTAGGTACCCGTTTCCCAAACAAATATAAAAAAATACATGCCAAATGTGGCGTAGGAGGGGGGGGGTGCTTAAAGCGGAACTTCCCTTTTGGATGGAGCTCCACTTTAAAAGAAGTGTGCCCAAGAAATACATTTTCTGGGTATTCAAGATAAAACAGACATACAGCGGACACTTAGGGCTCTTTCACACGGGACGGATCAGTCATGATCCGCCCCGTGAAGCTCCGCTTGCTCAGCGGGGATCGCTCAGTTGATCCCCGCTGAGCCGGCGGATGACTGGGCGGTCCCCGCACACTGTGGGAAAAATAGGGTTTTCCTCCGTCACACTTTGGCGGAGCGGAGCGGATGTCAGCGGACATGTCACCGCTGACATCCGTGGCTCCATAGGGCTACATGGAGCGTCCGTCCAGGTCCGCCTAAAAAAAAAAAAAAAAAACTGACAGGCGGACCTGAACGGACTCTCTGTGTGAAAGGGGCCTTAGAGGTTTATTTACTAAAGCTAGAGAGGGCAAAATTAGTCAATTCTGCAGAGAAACCTGCTTCTAACCTCAGCTGTTTACTGTAATTAAGCTTTAGCAATAACACCTGGAAGCTGATTGGTTTCTCTGCAGAATTGTGACCAATTTTGCCCTCTCTAGCCTTAGGGCTCTTTCACACGGAGGTCCGTTCAGGTCCGCCTGTCAGTTTTTTAGGCGGACCAAAAACGGATCCTCCATGCACCCCTATGGAAGCACGGATGTCAGCGGTGACATGTCCGCTGACATCCGCTCCGAAAAAGTGTGACGGAGGAAAACCCTATTTTTCCTTCCGTCTGCGGATCGGATGACAACGGACTCTACGGTCCGTCGTCATCCGATTCCCCATAGGGGAGAGCGGCGCTCTGACAGGGCGGTCCCTGCACAGTGTGTGGGGACCGCCCAGTCATCCGTCGGCTCGGCGGGGATCAACGGAGCGATCCCCGCTGAGCAAGCGGAGCTTCACGGGGCGGATCTTCACGGATCCGCCCCGTGTGAAAGAGGCCTAAGTAAATAATTTTGCCCTCTCTAGCTTTAGTAAATAAACCCCTTAGTAAGTAGCTGTTGAAATAAAAGGGTTCATATTCTAAAATGAGAAATGAACTTCTAAGAATTTATATTTTGGCATACATGAATGAAAACTAGAATGATTGTAAAGGGAGCAATATTATTTTGGAACACATATACTGACCTAAATTATGACCATGTATGGGCAAATTCATTGGAACACAACAAAAAAAAAAAAAAAAAACAACACACACCTCTTCTGCTCTTTATAAATAAGAAAAGTTGTTTTAAATGATTTATACCCCTTTCATACAGATGGAGCATTCATTTTTCATCCATCCATCCATTGGTGGATGAAAAATAGACATCAGTTTACATCTGTTTTTCCATAGAGATGCATTGATCATCCATTTACATCCACTTCGGTCAACATCCGTTTTTGGGAAAAGATCAAAGCTCTATTTTTTTCTTTTTAAAAAAGCAGATGGGATGAAAAACAGATAAAAAAAAAAATAAAAAAAATAAAAGGAAGGACATACGGTCCGTTTTTGCATTAAAAAAAAAAAGTCTCTGGGACTCAAGTGTTTAAAGGATATGTTTTTTAGGGTAGAACCACCACTATAGATAACCTTTCTGAATTGAAACACTAATTACGAGCCAAGTCTTCTCCTGAAATTGCAAACGGTTGAAGGGGCAAAATTCCTACAGGCATACTCCAAAATCCTATAGAGCAGGGGTGTCAAAGCTGCGGCCCAACACAAAATTGTAATCATAATTTAAAATGTTGATTTGTTTTTGTTTAACATATGCAGCAGAAGAAAACATTGTGTCAGGACCTGGGCTTGAACCTTGTGCCATCTCAGCCAGTGCTTTGCTCTCGTCTTCCCTGCTGCCATCTGTATTTTGCTACCACTCGTGATCGACCCTTGGCTTGTTCCTTGACTACTCGTTACATACCTTTTGGCTTGTTTACTGACCACGCTGCTGTTTGATCCTAAGCTATGAGTAAACACTGAACAAGTGTGAAACGCGTCAGCTGTCCTGGTTTATGCTGTTTTTTGTAGTGCCTGTCTTTTTTCAATAAACATACGTTGGATTGGAGTGCGGCTGTCCTCACCATTTTTGGTTTCATTGCTATGTGCATTGCCGGCACCCTTGGTCTCAGAGAAACATCTTTCCAAAACTTAATCTGCCTGGAGCGGCAATTTCTGGTCTTCGCTGTTTGATCCTGATCTGCTCATCCACTACTGGACCTCAGCTTGCTCACACCCTTCTGGGGCAAACCTGAGGACCGCAACCTGGGACTAGCATGCAGCTAAATCCATCTCCACCATCAGGAACTCTGGTGAACACCGGTTAGTACACAGACTCCAAACCACAGGTGAGCCGGTGCCATCTGCCAGGGTGACTGCCTGTGTACCTATCCTGCTGGTCGGTGGTAGTCCTGCAACTGCTATAGCAACTCATCTTCAAGCCTGATCTTGACAGTGGCTCTTTATTGGACTTTTAGAAGTTTCTTCCAAAAGAAAAAACTCCACTCTTCACAAGCACACCTTATTCATGTCATGTTTAAGGAGGAAGCACACGAAGGGTAAAATTGGAACCAAAATTTTAGATGAGCCCCTTTAGAAATTCATTGAGAATCGCTACTACGTCCATCAAACCAGATATTGAAGCGTTAGTTTATCAAAGACCGTGTCAAACTTTGCACTAGTTTTATGTTGCCCTCTTCCTTTTATAATAAAAAAAAAAAAAAAAAAAAAGTAAGTCTTATTACTCAGATAGGTACATTATCTAGATCAGTGAACGTTAACTTGTGATCTGCTCATCAGCCATCTTTATTGTTACTGTATTTTATGTGTGGCCCAAGAGAATTCATCTACTTCCAATGTGGCCCAGGAAGGTCAAAAAGTTGGACACCCCGGCCACAACTTGGTTAGGAGGGGAGGGAGGATGAAGGCATCTCCATATTATTGCCCATGATTTTGCAATGAGATGTAGGTCTGATGACCAGGTATCCAGAAACATACATCCAAACTACCAGTAGTTGTCAACACGTACTTGCAGCATATAGTGCAATTTTATCGTTTTCCTTGTGTTTGAGAAGGTTCTCAGCATAATTCAAACGGCTCCCACGAAACCATTCTGGAACATCAGCAATCCCTTTGGACCTGTCAATAACCTAAAACAAGCATTAACAAAATATTAGATAGTTGTACCTGCAATTATAAAAACATGCAATGTGAAAACCAAAAAAAAAAAAAAAAAAAAAAACACATTAGAATAACTAAGTAATAACAGAACATTTTAAGCAATCCCTCAAATGCAGGAACAACGCAAATGTGTGAAAATACAAGGACTTCATGAGGCCTAATATCCACAGCATATTAAAAAAAAAAAAAAAAAAGGAGAAAAACCTTACACACTCTAATTATATATATATATATATATATATATATATATATACACACACACACACACACACACACACATATATACACACACACACACACACACACATATATACACACATACATACACACACACACACACATCTCAAAGAAATAACCCAACTTAGCCCACTATTGGGCTAACAATAAAAATACAATGCAGATCTGTCCAAGCAGGAAGTATTAGGATTGGCATTTTAGAGGATTTCATATGAAATATATTGTTACAAATGTGTTCATGCTTGAAATTGTGTGACCTTTTTATGGCTAGTTTAACAACTGATGTAACATAAAATTTGAAGGCTTTTAAAGATTTTTTTTTTTTTTTTTTTTATAGTGTTGCTAGTCATAACTGGCACCTTAACACTCCCCATTAGCTTTCTATGGTGATTGGACTAGAAGGGGGTGCGGTGCCTACGACGCCCTATCAACCCAATCATGCCCATTAGTTAATCACATTCAAGATGGCGGGGCCCAGCAGCAGTCTCATGCCTTTTGGATTTCTACACAAAAAGGGGGCTTTTGCAGGCAAAGAACATACATTAAAGTGTTACCGTATTTATCGGCGTATAACACGCACCGGCGTATAACACGCACCCCAAGTTTAGGAGGGAATTTTAGGGAAAAAAACTTTTAGGAGGGAAGTTTAAGGAAAAAAAAAAAAAAAAAAAAACTTACATTTAAATGCAGCCTTGTCAGCAGTGTCCATTGCAGCCTTGCCCCAGTGTCCAGTGCAGCCTTTGCCCAGTGCAGCTTTACCCAGTGTCCAGTGCAGCCTTTGCCCAGTGTCCAGTGCAGCCTTTGCCCAGTGTAGCTTTACCCAGTGTCCAGTGCAGCCTTTGCCCAGTGCAGCTTTGTCCAGTGCAGCCTTTGCTAAGTGCAGCCTTGCCCCAGTTTTCAAAATTGGCGCCGCCGAGATCGCCGCAGAGACTGGGCGGAGCGGGGCGAACGCCGCCGAGAACGCAGGGACGCAGAGACTGGGTGGAGCCGCCGCCGAGATACACATAGCCGAGTGTACTCGGCTATACTCGGCTCCGTTCACAGTCACGCCGAGTCCCGCCCTATGATGGACATATCACAGGTCCAATGGTGGGACTGGGCGTGACTGTGAGCAGAGCCGAGAAAAGCCGAGTATAGCCGAGTACACTCGGCTATGTGCATCTCGGCGGCGATCGCTGCGCTCCGCTCAGTCAGCGGAGATCGCCGGGATCAGTGGGTATCGGCGTATAACACGCACCCACGATTTTCCCCTGATTTTAAGGGGAAAAAAGTGCGTGTTATACGCCGATAAATACGGTACTTTTCCCACAACAGTAAAATCAGTCTGTATATGCAGTAAAGCATGCTTGTTATACTCACTGTGGAAAAAAAAAAAAAAAAAAAAAAAAGAAGGAGGGTGTGTGATCCTGTATTCTCTGATTCTCTCCTTGTACTGTCCCCAATCCATCTGTAAATAGTACAGAGCCTTGGGGGCACCCTGCACATGCTCAGTTTGGTGTGTATTGCTAGAGAGTTTTTTTTTTTTGGGAGGGTACATGTGATCAGCACAGGGCCAATCAGTACTGTCCAGACAGAGGGTCAGGGGTCATGCAGCCTCATAGGACAGTTAGAGGAGAATGAAAACTCCTCCTACAAGCTTTAACCAGTGCTTGGTGGACACTGATAGTCACTAGACTGCTATATACTGCTGATGAGAAAGGGTATTTAACAGTTTATATTTACTAAAATAATTGCATTTCCATGTTCTGTGTGCTGTGGGAGACCAGATAGTGAATGTAGGGTCCTGGGTTTCGTAACACTTTAAATATGTTGAATGCACATATAATCTTAAGGGAAGATTTCTGTTCAAATGAATGATCTGACAGTCTCTTTAAAGGGAAACGATTAGGATCAAAGTATTGTAGCTGCCAGACTTCTCATAGGTGCAGGTTCCAGAATTATCATACTGATCTTTGCTTTCCAAAATAGTAAGTTACTAATAGGAAGCCAGTATGCATCCAGGTTTGACTTGTTCCACATAAGTAGCTCACTACGCATTAGACCCCTTTCAAACTGAGGCAGTTTTCAGGCGTTTTAGAGCTAAAAATAAATCGCCTTAAAACTGCCTCTCATTCATTTTAGTGTGGCTTTTCACACTGTGGCAGTGCGCTTGCGGGACGTTAGGAAAAGTCCTGCAAGCAGCATTTTGGGGCGGTTTACAGCGCTTGCAAAATGCCCTGCCCTTTGAAATGAAAGGGGCAGCGCTTCCAAAGGGCCTGAAAAGTGCTGCAACACGGGCGCTTTTAACCCCTTCTTCGGCCGCTAGCGGTATTAAAAGCACCCCGCTAGCAACCAAAAAGCGCCACTTAAACAGCAGTAAAGCACTGCTTAAACGAGTGGCCCTTCACCACTAACGCTCAGTGGCCCCAGTGTGAGAGGGGTCTTACAGTCAGGATCAGAGTGACAGTCGCAGAACCGGCATCAGTGACAGATTTCCATCCTCGCATATTCTCTTTGATTTATAGCATATATATATATATATATATATATATATATATATATATATATA
Organism: Rana muscosa; assembly: GCA_029206835.1. NCBI lineage: Eukaryota > Metazoa > Chordata > Amphibia > Anura > Ranidae > Rana > Rana muscosa. The sequence goes on from CM055116.1 coordinate 943,284,936, forward strand.
TATATATATATATATATATATATATCTCTCACACACACACACACACTTTAATGGCATTAAAGTGTGTGTGTAAGTCCTCACATAAACCCAGTGAAGTGACTGGCCTCAGGTAATACACAGATGAAACAAAACCACCTATAAAAATGTACCCGTTTATCTACAGCTGTCTTTCCTCTACATCCAAAGTGTAGAATTTACACAGCATTTCTCAGCTCTAAGGCCTCATGCCCACGGGCGTTTTTTCAGCCGCGTTTTTGAGCGTTTTTTACAGCTTAAAAACGCCTGTCCATGTTAGTCTATAACTTCATGCCCACCTAGGCGTTTTTGAGCTGTAAAGAGCATAGGCGTTTGTAAGCTGTAAAAAAAACCCAGGGCCAGTGCGTTCCTCAGCGTCAGAACTAGGCAGGAAAAAACGCGAGCGTCAAACAACGCGCAAAAACGCGCACTAACGCGCACTAACGCGCGCACTAACGCGCGGTCGCGTTTTTAGCTCCGACGTTTTTTGTTTTTTTTTTCAAAAAAAAAAATAAATAAATAAATAAATATTTACAATAACATGGACAGGCGTTTTTAAGCTGTAAAAAACGCTCAAAAACGCAGCTGTAAAAACGCCAGTGGGCATGAGGCCTAAAAAGCAAGGCCCGGGGAGCTGAAGAAAGTCAATTAGAGGGAATAGAGGGACACCACCTCCCCCATAGACAGAGCACACAGGAACAGAGCTGAGGCTATCAATCACAAGCTGTGCTCTCCCCGGTCACCTTTTTTCTCTTGGTGTCAGGAAAGCTTGTCAGACGTGACTCATGCTTATAGCAGAGGAACAAGGCAGCAGACAGAAATGAAACTTGGTGCCCTGCATTGAGGCAAGAACACACTACAGAGAGATATGCCGTGTTGATATTTCATGTCTGAGGTTGACAATCAGCGAATCACTTTAAGTGAACCAGGTATTTAGACCGAATAAACAAGAACAGTACATACCTCATTGTATATGCGTGAGTAGACAAGACCACTGAAATCCCAAAATTCTGTCCAAAACTCTGGATAGCATTCCACTGACCACTGGTACAGTTCATTATAATTGGCTGCAACAGGAAAAAAAAAAAAAAAAAAAAATCAGTGTAACATAAAACCCAAAGAGTATCCAATTGTAGTCAAACAATAAACTTAGCCCAGGAAGTGTACATGTACATTATACATCTAAGAACATTGCGGAGTGTGTGATGCTTCTACATTTAGACACTTTCAAATGCTAAAGATGTCCATGTACCGATTTGGTACAGTTATAGTTCATACTAAGGGCTCCTCATCATTGCCTTATCCTAAGGCCGGGTTCACACTGGTACGACAAATGCTCTGACATTGGGAGCTCATGTCACATGACGTGTGAAAATCAATGTTTCCCTATGAGAACTATCTTAACTGGTCCGACACAAGTCGGTCCGACTTTAAAAATGCTCCCTGTACTACTTTGGTCCGACTTTGATCCTACTTCAGCCCATTGAATATCACTGAAGTAGAATCGCCGTCTTGCCTAATCCGACTTTGGCATGCGACTTGTGCTCTCATGATCTTGAGGCGTGGGTTCCCCCTCCAAGAGCATACTAGGCCCTTCGGGCCTGGTAAAGGGAAACCCCTGGTCCCCCCAGAATCCATACCAGACCCTTATCCGAGCACGCAGCCCGGCCGGTCAGGGCCCCCCCCTTGCCCCAAAGCACCCACCCCCTATGTTGAGGGTGTGCGCCGTAGTACGGTTCAGGAGGGGGGGGCGCTCGCTCGGATAAGGGCTGCGTACTCGGCTAAGGGCTTGGTATGGTTCCCCTTAAAATCCATACCAGACCGAAAAGCCTGGTATGCTTTTAGAAGGGGAACCCATGCCGTTTTTTTTTTTTTTTATTTGGCGTGGAGTTCCCCCTCAAGATTCATACCAGACACAGTGCCTGGTATTGTCGGGGATCGAAGTCGGACTTCAAGTCGCAGGGCAAAGTCGGATCCAAAGTAGTACGACTGTTGTGTTGTACCAGTGTGAACACGGCCTCAAGGCCCATTTCCTTACTGCACTTCAAAATCGGTCTGTCTTTTTTTTAAAGTTCAACTCCTGGCAAGCAGCTAAACGCAACATTTAAAAAAAAAAAAAAAAAAACACATAGTATATGGGTGACAATTTACCTGACAAGACTTTAGTCTTGTAATTCAGACACCCCTAATAAAAACACAGCCAGGTCCTAAATCGCCACTGCAGCAGCTCAAGAGCACACCCACAAAGATCAGACCATGGCAGAGCATGCGAGTCTGAAGCTTGTTGTATAATGGATTGGAAAAGCGCAGATACCAATATAACGCATTTCTATTAGATGCATTTATAGTACCGGTCACTGATAAAAAATAATCCAGATCTTAGGCTGGGTTCACACTGCTGTGATGTCAGAGTTCGCATGTGATCCGCACGATTTCAGCCATACAAATTGTATGGCTGAATTTGCATCAAACTCGCACAGGCCCCTTTTTTTGTCCGCAGCAGAATCGGATCACATGGGTGTTCACACCTATGCGATCCGATTCCTGTCCGAGTTTGCAGATCGCACAGCGATATGCGAACTGATTTGGGGGTGTCATTAACTTTTAATTGACACTCCCAGCAGTTCGCAGGTTTTCCGGCGGCAGTTCACACTGCCCTATGCGAACTGCTGGGAGTGTCAATTAAAAGTTAATGACACCACCAAATCAGTTTGCATATCACAGTGCGATCTGCAAACTCTGACAGGAATCGGATCGCATAGGTGTGAACACCAATGCGATCCGATTCTGCTGCGGACAAAAAAAGGGGCCTGTGCGAGTTTGATGCAAATTCAGCCATACGATTTGTATGGCTGAAATCGTGCGGATCACATGCGAACTCTGACATCACAGCAGTGTGAACCCAGCCTAAGATCTAGATTATTTTTTATCAGTGACCGGTACTATAAATGCATCTAATAGAAATGCGTTATATTGGTATCTGCGCTTTTCCAATCGATCCGATTCTGCTGCGGACAAAAACAAAAAAAAAAAAAGTCCTGTGCGAGTTTGATGCAAATTCAGCCATACGATTTGTATGGCTGAAATCGCACCGCACAGAGATCCCATGTGATGTGCACCTGCAGTGCGGTGCGGATTACATGCGAACTCTGACATCACAGCAGTGTGAACCTAGCCTTAGACCTAAGGCACTTGGTGATCAGAACGCTGTAACTGAAGTGATCAAAAAACGCATATCCTCCCTTCCGCTGCCACACAAGTCTGTGTGAGAACAGTTGTGCTGAAAGGTTGTATGAAAATAATGCATGTCTTTTTTATTTAATCTCTTAACTGATTTAGTTCTTCAGGTACAACAAATACATAACAATACGGTAGATTTGTGACTTGGGCTGTAACCATGTGTGGAAGGGCACCAAAGCAAATTCACCAAAATGCCCTCATGCCTTTCTAACCTCCATCTCATGATATAGAATGTTTATATGACAATTATAGAGCAGCTCTCAATCGTCTTAGACAAACACTCCTGTGACCTGCATAATTTGTGTGTACCCCGACAGCTCCGTGTCCCATAACAGTTGCATGGTGTGGTACGGCCATTTTGTTAAAGGTGTAAAAATAAGCTATAAATATCAACTCTCCTTTTACAATGAGGTAACCTTTACACGGTATATGACACAGAGCAGAAACTACTAAGCAGACAATTTAGGAAAGACAACATGAGCAGGCAGTAAAACTTGTAGCATATTAACTGTTGTCCTAAAAAAAAAAGCAGCTTCCTGCATGTCCTAAAAAATGTCCTTTATGCTGCTGGCGGCACTTTTTTCTACGGAGATGGAACTGGTCTAGTGCTGCATTGTCAAACAACTAGAGTTTTTACAGTTCTTGACCTGGATCCAACATTGAAGCCAGCAAAACGCTAGTATGTCACGTGACCAGCGCCGGACACCAATTATATCAGTAAGCATAAACTTCAAGCCTTAAAGCAGTATTAAGCCAAAAATTATATTGCAGCTGACCAATTCTTAAGCCTCGTACACACAATTGGATTTTCCGCAGACAAGCGTGTGCCTGGATTTTGTCTTGCATACAAACACACAATTGTCAGCCAACAAACACAAACGTAGTGACGTACTACGTGGTTTTTCAGCTCTTGAGTGCCACCCTTTGGGCACCTTCTGCTAATGTCGTGTTTGGTGAGCATTGATTCCGAGCATGCGTGTTTGTACTTTGGACTTTTGTCTGACGGAGCCGGAAAATCTGACAACAGACCGTTGTCCACAGAAAATTTATAAGCCTGCCATCCAACATTTGTCCACGGAAAATCCAACAACAATTGTCTGATTGAGCATACAAATGGTCGGATTTTCCACCAACAGGCTGTCATCACACAATTCGTCGGAAAATATGATCGTGTGTACGAGGCTTTAGATGTTTCTTTTTAGGCTTTCTACTTTTATCTGGTGATCCAGTCAGCTAATCCGTTTTTCAAAAGCACAAGTTTGCCAGCAGAATGTTTGCATGAATGAGACAAACCACTTAACTCTGGCAGGGGTTCTTACAATGATCAGCTTTTATTTATTCATTCATGCAAAACCTTTAAAAAAGGTTTGCTGTAAAGTTTATAAAAGTGTGAGCTGGAGTTTGGCTTCAATTTGTTAGTGGTTCTAAATCCGCTAATACATTGAACACTACCCTTCCCTCCAGAATGTGCAGAGCCCGCCAGGAAGTCGGCACGGCGCTGCGCTAATCACAGGCAGGGAGACCTGTCCCGATCTCTGCAGCCGCGCATCGGGACATGTCTCCCTCCCCGTGATTAGCGCAGCGCCGTGCCGACTTCCTGGCGGGCTCTGCACATGGAGTGTGCAAACGCGCTGGAGCTCATCCCTACTTCTGACTTTTAATAAACACAAAAATGGGTGGAAATCCGCTTTATTAAAACTTCAGGGATCAAAAAAAAAAAAAAAAAAAAAAAAAAAAAACGCGAACACTGTATATAATCCAAATGATGTATTCAAATAACAAAAAGCCTAAAGCCCCGTACACACGGTCGGACTTTTTGGCCAACAAACTTCATTTTGAGCAAGTTGGACCAACAATCAGACCGTGTGTACGCTCCATCGGACAAACTTTTGCTTTTTTCTTGTTTTCATCGGACAAAAGTTGGGTCTGCAAACGGACAAACTTTTGCCCAACAAAAGTCCGATGGAGCAAAGTCCGACCGTGTGTACAGAAAACAATCGGACTTTTGTCCGATGGACAAAACAACCAATGTTAAAATCAACCAACAATAGCAGAAGTTGACCAAAGGGTGGCGGTAAAGAGCAGAAAAACCACATGATGTTGCAAAAAGTTTTGGGACAGTTTGCAGAAAAGTCCTGTGGTGTGTATGCTATGGGTGTTCCCGACCAACTCCGTTTGGACAAAAACCCATGGAAAAGTCAGATGAAAGTCCGACCGTGTGTATGGGGCTTTACATTTATATAGACAAAAAAAAACACCTGAACCTGTTGACAGAATATCACATACTTTGCAGGTAAAGCAGATCAAAAAGATGCATTTCAATTGTGTATTCAGTGAGAGTGTCTAGAATTTAGTCGTAGTAAAGTGTGACAAGGGAAGTAGATATGGCAGGGATATAAAAAAGGGAAGTAGTACTGATTCTGAATGGAGAAAAGTAATTTTCGAACTTTCCCCGAGTTTTGGTATTCCTGGATTGAGTTCCTGGAGTTTGGAGATGTCAGAGTTTTGGGAGGGAAGAAATCTTCAACCCAGGGTTCAGGTCTTGCAAAAGCCAGGTAGGCTGTGAGTGCAGGTGCGCACAGCCCTTATAATGAAGGAATTGGGCATAACTCAAAGCTCCCATTAGGTGATAGGTGTGCTCGATCCAAGAGACAGCACTCCATGCTTAAGGAGAGATTCCTTGTCCAAAGGACAGAGAGTTGAGATGGCTAAGCAAGTACGGGAGACAACCAAGAGCCTGAAGGAATCTGGAATGAGAGAGTGAGTCCGGGGTATCAGAAGAGCTCCTATCAAGAGGCCAAGGATTGGTCCTGTGTAGCAGGGTGCTGGAACCAAAAAGGCCAAAAGAGCTGGGAAAGCTGATTAAACCCAGAGGTACTGTGTAAGATGGTCTGGGGGACCAGCCAGGAGCCAAGGTTTATGCCTAAACAGCGTCACAGCTGAAGACGTTGCTAAGGGGCTTGGAATTATTTTTGTTACCTTTTTACCACTGAGCCAAGTTTCCCCAACATATCACAAAAGAAATGCACAATAGTTCAAATGGTCAATCTAGTCGGTGCTTACAGAGGGCTGGGGACTCTTGTTGGTCCCCAACAGGGATGCTGATAAGGCAGTACAGCCAGCCCTCCTTTTTTCGTCTGATTTTCTGGTCATGTGTTCTAGGCTTAAGGCAGAATATAGCCTCATACACACGATCCAATTGTTGGCCAACCGAGCGTCAGATTTTTGTCTTAAGGGCGTGTGCCTGGATCTTGTCTTGCATACTAAGACCCCTTTCACACTGAGGGCATTTTGCAGGCGCGATAGTGTTAATAGAGCCTGCAATTCGCCCTAAAACAGCTGCTCTATTGTCTCCAGTGTGAAAGCCCGAGGCTTTCACACTGGAGCGGTGCGCTGGCAGGGCGTCAGGAAAAGTCCTGCCAGCAGCTTCTTTGGAGCGCATTAGGAGCGGTGAACTCACCGCTCCTGCCTATTGAAATCAATGGGCAGCGCCGCCATACCGCCGGCAATACACCGCTGTAGCGGTGCATTGCGCGGTTTTAACCCTCTCTCGGCCGCTAACGGGGGTTAAAAGCGCCGCAAATCCGACGGTAAAATAGCGTAGTTTTACCACCGACACTATGGGCGGCACCAGTGTGAAAGGGCTCTACTTAGGGGTGCAACGGATCAAAAAACTCACGGATCGATCCTCGGATCGGCAAAAAAAAAAAAAAAATTACTAATATCCGTCATATCCCCACGTCATCTCCCCCACTCACTGTAATATCCACAGTCGTCCCCCCGTCCCCCCCCCCCCCCCCCGTCCCCCCGAGTCAGGCATCTCCCCCACTTACCCACAATCTCTGTTATAGGCATCTCCCACCGGCCAGTTCAGATGCCAGCAGCGAGGGTGAGGGGTGATGACGTCAGCGGCGCTCAGCGCGCACAAGGCAGCCGCCGCCGGGTGTACCAAGATGGCCGCGGCTCCGGAGCTAGGCCAAAGCCGCGCCCTTTCCACTGATCCGGTGCAGCACTAGCTCTAACGGTACACAATTTTCTTGCAACAAACACGAACATAGTGACGTACTACGAGGAATTTCAGCTCGAGCACCACCCTTTGGGCCCCTTCTGTTTGGTGAGCATAGATTCCGAGCATGCGTTGTTTATACTTTCAACTTGTGTGACGGACTTGTGTAATGACCATCAGAAAACTGGACAACTAACCGTTGTCCGCCAAACATTTACTAGCACCTCATCCAAAATTTGTTGGCCGAAGGTTGGACAACAATTGTCAAAAGGAGCGTACTAACGGTCAGATTTTAAGACAACAGTCTGTCAACAGACAATCCCCTTCCAACAATTGGATCATGTGTACAAGGCTTTACACTATACAATTTTCTTGTTCAACTTTGCTTTAGATTTACCAAAACCATATAATATGATGTCAAATCAAAACCCTTTCAATTTGTATGCAGTCAGGCAGGCCCTTGCACTACATAGTTGAAGGTAAATCAATAAGAAAATTGTATAGTGTATGGCCAGCCCTAGTGATCCTGCAATAATTAACAAAGGAAAACACACGTTGCGTAAAAGAGCCAAGAGAAACCCATCAAGTGTCTGTTTTGTTGGGTCTGCTGAACTGTGTGGCTACAAGAAACTACTGGTTTCTCATGGATTAATTATTAGAAATCAGAGGAGCATTATCACAATACACAGGCACATGCAGACTGCTGCGAAGTGATTTTTAATGAAAGAGCATGGCCTACAAAGCTATAAGGCTGGTTTCACACTGGGGCGGTGGGTGTGGTGGCGGTATAGCGCCGCTATTTTTAGCGGCGCTATACCGTCAGGATTGCTGAGGTATTCGGCCACTAGTGGTGCAGTTTTAACCCCCCGCTAGCAGCCAAAAAAGGGTTAATACCACCTGCAAACCGCGGCTACAGCCGCGGTTTGCAGTCGGTATTACCGCGGTGTCCCATTCATTTCAATGGGAAGGAGCGGTGGAGGAGCGGTAAACACACTGCTCCTCTCACCGCTCCAAAGACGCGGCTAGCAGGACTTTTTTCACGTCCTGTTAGCGCACCGCTCCAGTGTGAAAGCCCTCGGGGCTTTCACATTGGAGAGACAGCAGCCGACAATAGCGCCTGCAAACCGCCCCAGTGGGAAAGGGGCCTTAGTAGCAACATTATCTGATTACAGGTAGATAATCATGCTTTAATTAAGGATGAGGTTATATAATGTGCAGGCGTGAGCAAATTATGCGACAAACAGATACAGTAGGTGCCGCCGATATTGTGTCAATCTCGCCGCTTCTAGCGGCGAGATTGACACCCTATGAGCTCCGTCGTGAGAGCCAGCGCCGAGCTGTCTCGTCATCGGGAAAGGAAAAAAAAATAAAAAATAAAAATGTTCCTTTCACGATGCGCGACACGAATTGCCGATAGACGGGGATCCGACGTGGATTCCCGCCAATACCAGGCACTGCGTTTGGTATGAATCCTGAGCGGGAACTCCACGCCAATTTTTAAAGAAAAAAAAAAAAAAACAGCATGGGTTCCCCCTCCAGGAGCATACCAGGCCCTTGGGTCTGGTCTGGATTTGAAGGGGAACCCTACATCGAAAAAAACGGCGTGGGGGTCCCCCTCAAAATCCAAACCAGACCCTTATCCGAGCACACAACCTGGCAGGCCGCAGGGGAAGAGGGGGGGCGAGAGAGCGGCCCCCCTCCCTCCTGAACCGTACCAGGCCGCATGCCCTCAACATGGGGGCGACCTGCAGCCCCCCCACCCCAGAGCACCCTGCCCCCATGTTGATGAGGACAGGGCCTCTTCCCGACAACCCTGGTAGTCGGGGTCTGCGGGCGGGGGGGCTCATCGGAATCCGGGAGCCCCCCTTTAATAACGGGGCCCCCAGATCCCAGCCCTCCCACCCTATGTGAATGAGTATAGGGTACATCGTACCCCTACCCATTCACCTGGTGGAAAAAAAAATTGCAAGAACACAACACAGTTTTTAAAAGTATTTTATTGCATCTCTCTCCCTCTCTCCCTCTCTCCCTTTAGCTCTTTTGCTAGCGGAGGCCCGGTCTTCCCCGTCGTCTCGTCCAGCTCTCCGTTGTCCTTCTGCCGGCCCCTCCACTAACTTCTTGTAGCTCTTTTGCTAGTGGAGGGGCCGGTCTTCCAGTCGTCGCCGTCGGCTTCTTCTTCCCTCTTCTCCTCGATGTTGACTCGTCGCTTCCTCTCGCAGTAATGCTAAATCTTCGGTCCGCAGAGATTAATATAGGCTTCTCATGACGTCACAGTCACATGCTCCGAGTGGCCCCGAAGCATGTGACGTCATGGGAACATGTGACTGTGACATCATGAGAAGCCTATATTAATCTCTGCGGACCGAAGATTTAGCATTACTGCGAGAGGAAGCGACGAGTCAACAGCGAGGAGGAGAAGAGGGAAGAAGACGCCGACGACGGGAAGACCGGCCCCTCCACTAGCAAAAGAGCTGCAAGAAGTTAGTGGAGGGGCCGGCAGAAGGACAACGGAGAGCCGGACGAGACGACGGGGAAGTCCGGGCCTCCGCTAGCAAAAGAGCTAAAAGAAGTTAGCGGAGGCCCGGCGGAAGAAAGAACCGGAGGGGAGAAGGCGACGGAGAAGACCGGGCCCCGCTAGCAAAAGAGTTGGAAGAAGATAGCGGTGGCCCGGCAGAAGAAAGAACCGGAGAGCGCGGTGACGACACCGGAGACCCCCGAAGACTGAAGAAGACCCCCGGAGCTGTGCAATAAAATACTTTTAAAAACTGTGTTGTGTTTTTATTGCCATTTTTTTCCACCAGGTGAATGGGTGGGGGGGGGGGGTCGGGATCTGCGGGCCCCCTTATTAAAGGGGGGCTCCCGGATTCCGATAAGCCCCCCCGCCCGCAGACCCCGACAACCAACGGCCAGGGTTGTTGGGAAGAGGCCCTGTCCTCATCAACATGGGGGCAGGGTGCTCTGGGGTGGGGGGGCCCGCAGGTCGCCCCCCTGCCCCAGAGCACCAAACCCCCCATGTTGAGGGTATGCGGCCTGGTACGGTTCAGGAGGGAGGGGGGGCGCTCTCTCGTCTCCCCCCCCCTCTTCCCCTGCGGCCTGCCAGGTTGTGTGCTCGGATAAGGGTCTGGTTTGGATTTTGAGGGGGACCCCCACGCCGTTTTTTCGGCGTAGGGTTCCCCTTCGACTCCAGACCAGACCCAAGGGCCTGGTATGCTCCTGGAGGGGGGAACCCACGCCTTTTTTTTCTTTAAAAATTGGCGTGGAGTTCCCGCTCAGGATTCATACCAAACCCAGTGCCTGGTATTGGCGGGAATCCACGTCGGATCCCGTTCAATAGTGTCGCGTCTCCCTCTCGCTATTGCAGCGAACGCGACACGTGTCGCCACCCTGTTGCCGAGATCTCGGCACTCCTGTCGCCGAGAATCTTGGCGATGGGAGCGCGATAGATATACAATATCGGCGGCACCTACTGTATTGAGGCCGGGTTAACACTGTCGCCCCATGCGGCTCACAGCAGGGGTACGTTGCGTGCTGGTTCACCAGTTCAGGTCAGATTTCAGCCCAAATTTTGGCCTGAAATCGAACCTAAAAAGGCACGCGTTTTTCCGGCACACCGCACCAGACCCGCTGCGGAGATATGTGAACCGGCTCCATAGAGAGGCAGTCACATTCTCCTGCTATGCAAATTGAATGCGGAGAAACGCACATTCAATTCGCAGAGGTGTGAACCTGGCCTTAAGCTTTAAAGAGAAAGCCCGATAAAATAAAATTTTTGTACCCACGGTAAAATCTTTTACTTAAAGTTCATTGAGGGACATAGGAAGTCTGACTTTCAGATTGATGCTTAAAAGAAGATAGGACAAATGTACGGCAGCTAAATGGCGATTTCTCCTACTAATGGCATACTTCCGTTTTGTATGGAAAGTGGTACAGAGGGTAGGGATGAACCAATGGAGTTTTTTCACTGGCGAGTGAGAGTACCGCTACTTCCGGTCCAGTACTCACCCAATACAGAGTAAGATACCTTTGCGGTGTGATTTGAGTACATACAAAATGAATGGCCTCAAATCGCACTGCAAAAAAAAAAAAAAAAAAAATTGCATGCAATTTGAACAGGAATGCAGTGCAATTTGTGTCCGAATCGCATGCAGTTTCCCCCACCGCTCCTGCGGGAACCCAAGCTTGGCATAGCGACTTCAGCCTAGGTTCGCAAAGGAAGTGGGGGAACCACATGCGATTCGGACACAAATCGCATGCAATTCTTTGCAGTGCGATTTGAGCCTATTCATTTTGTATGGGCTCAAATCACACTTCAAAAGGTATCAGTTTCTGGTATTGGAGTATTTGCACGAGTACAGGTGCAATCCTAACAGAGAGCATGATCATAAAACACAGAGGGGTGTGTTCCTCATGGACTTCAAGAAAGGATTTTGAAGTTTTGTATAAAACTTTTCTTCTTTCCTGTCCATTGAGGAACACAGGAGTCTTTCACCTTCAAGACATCCAAAAAGCAGTCCAACTAAGAGGTGGGCAACACAGAAAAAAAAACCCCCACCAACAACTTGAGACTACCTGCAGCTCAAAAGAGAAGCCTGAAGGGCCTCATGTACAAAGTTGGCATCAAATGAGACCACAATGTCCACATCATAGAACTTAGAGAACATGTGAACTGGAGACCAGAGCTTGCAATTTGGGAAACAGTTGCTTGATGCAAAAAAGCCCAAGAAGCAGTTGTACATCAAATGCGACTTGATGGGAAATAGTGGAACCCGATCCTTGTGATCATAAGCTTTAAAGACCTTGAAGCCTGTGTAGACTTCACAGGGACTGTCGACAAAAAGGGAATCAAGCCTTTGAAAGAAGCAGTAGCTGAGGGATAGACTCTTATGTCCCGACTCACATACAGACAGTGGAAGGATGTTTTCTTTAGGTAGACTGGAGCCAAACTGGGGAACAGAAGAACTAGGTCTTGGTTGAGGTGAAGAGCCAAAAACTACCTTAGGCAAAAAGGAAGTCCTAGACCTCAATACCACCTTGTCCCTATGCAAAAGCAGAAAAGGTTCCTTGCAGAATAAGGCTCCATGTACACGGGACATTTTTACAACTGCTCCTAAATGATTAAACTTGACAGATAGGAACCCATGTGTAAAACACACACAGTAACATTGGGGGATGTTTAGCTCAGTGATAGATGCATTGTAGGAGAGTTCACAGCCAACAGGAACTAAGGTTTAAGGGCGCGGTAGCCCACTTTTATTGAAAGAAACAGAAAGTAAAGTTCATACATGCATTTGGTTTCCCACACAGAGGTTCTTCTCCCAAAAACATCAACACATGAAAATGCCAATCCACCTGGCTCTTAAGGCTCGCTCAGCCTTGGGCGCAGTTCCTTCTTGCACAGGCCCACTCCTGGCCTCTAGGAAGGGCTCTCCTGACACTCCAGGCTTCCACACTCCTCCAAGACTTACAGTCCCCTCTGGTCCCCAAGACTCTCTTCCAGTTGTCTCAGCTATAGTCTCCCCGACTCTCTTAGCTGGCCCAACTCTCTCAGTCTACTGACCTGGAACCTCTCCCACATGGAGAAATGTCTTAAGGATGTTGCCTGAGTTCTTTTTCAGTAGCACACTTCCTTCCAGCAACTGCTGTATCACCAACTCCTTTCCCACACACACACACACTGAGCTATGTTCATCTCTGCCTTATAACGAGTGTGTGCACCTGGCCACACACTCAACCTGCAGAGCTCCTAGAAAACCCAGACACATGACTGAAGACTCCTTCCCTCCCAATGCACTTTGAAGTCTTCAAGTTTCCAGCCCCAATCCAGACTTACAATATTCAGAGAAAACTTAAAGCATAGTTTTCTCTGCTCAGCAATCTTTTGCTGGAACTTCTCAAATAGCTTCTTTGAGAGTCCTGTGTCCATTTCAAACACATTTCTCCTAAGCCAGGGGCTCTCACCCTCACAAATATATATATATATATATATATATATATATATATATATATTTTAGACATCTGGCCTGAATTTATGGGAGGAGCCCGGGGGGCTATTTAACCAGCCCACTCACCTGCAGTCTTCGTTGGTTTCCTGTGAGCGATACTACACGTCACTGGGCCGACTCTTACCAGCTCACCTCATGTTTGTGAGTCCTGGCGTTTCGATCGCAGGGCATTTCGGCTTCCTTGTGCGTGGTCTTTGTTGGCGGTTCCCGCTCACTATCGCAGGTACTTTTAGAATCTTTTGCGTCATGTGCAATCTTGCAATTAGTAATGCTTCCTGTCCTGCATTCCTTTCTTAAAAAGTCTGCTTCTGAGTTGTCTGCCAAACATACGATTCATTTATAAATCCAAACCTCCGAGTCGCTGACGGTCGTTGTCCGATATCACTCGCCGTAGGTTTCACTGTCCATAAGGTTGCCATCTCTTTCATTTGAAAAAAAAAAAAAAAAGAGACTGATTAGTCCCACCTGGTGCCTTCTCTGCACTTGGTTAGCCTGGGGGGTAGGGGCGATTGGTTGGTCTTCAGTTTTAGAGTAAGGGGCGGCATACACTATACAACCAATTCGTATTACATTAATTCAATACTCCTCACTACCGATTCGTATCGGATTCCTTTTGTATATTTACGAACTGATTCGGGTCACATAAATTGCATACTGTCCGTTGACATTTGTTGTTTGCCATCATGACGTGTGTTTTAGTTCCCGCAGCGGAACTTGCGTATCGTTTGTACACGTTTTTCTCTCACTCGTTTACCAAACCAAAGTCATTTTTTGTGCGTCATGCACGGCGTAACACCACACTCTTTGGATGTCTTGGACACCCACCATGCCTTTCGTACATCAAGTTTTCAAACTGTCGCAGGTAGGATTCGTACAATTTCTTTGCTTCATGCACTGTTTGCCAAATAAACCATGTCATCAAAACCCTGCTGTGGAACTTGCGAGTCATTAGTCAAGTCTTCATATGCAGCCTTATTTCAGCCTCGTGCAAGACCACGGTCTTGTCGTGCAATTCGTGAACACAAACGCAGAGCTGTTTTTTTTATCAGTTTAGTGCTTTCCCCCCCCCCCCCCTCTTTTCTTCTCGTACCTTGTCGTTTCACACCAAGTAGTGTGCCCATGTCACTTAGAAAAGCACTGTCTATCATTACAGTTATCTCACTTAGCATTACTCTCCGGTCCAATCTAGTCGCATCAGCGACTCACCGGTTCGTCCCCGCTAGTTTTGTCATTTCATTCCACTGATAGTAATTTAATTTGTCACATCTCGCACACCCTTCTCTCTCTCTCTCTCTCTCTCTCTCTCTCTCTCTCTCCTTATGAAAACCTGCACATAGCTACTGATTCGTCTCGCAGCGATAGTGATTTCCTCTGCATCACTCTGATGCGAATCCAAGTCGCATCCACAATGCACCGATTTGTCCCGGCGGGCCCCAGTTGCTGGCCTCATTTCAGTACATGCTCCAGAGTCCGCTTGCTGTTAGTCGCACAGCACCGATTCATGCCTCTGTCATGGAAAATTTCTGTCACTCGTGTCACCGCCACGCATCTGATTTGAATCCACGCGCATTTTCGTGTGCAGGTTCGCCAAGCGTGCCCCAATTGCTGGCCTCATCTCAGAACATGATCCAGAGCCCGGTCGTCGTCAGTCGCACCTGCGATGTGCCGATTCATGCCTCTGCCATGGGAATTTCTGTCACTCATTTCAGTGTAACACATCTGATTTGAATCCACGCGCATTCTTTAGGTGCAGCTTCATCTCAAGCGTGCCCCAGTCGTTGTTGGCCCCATTTCAGTACATGCTCCAGTGTTCACTTGCTGTTAGTCACACAGCGCAGCACCGATTCGTGTCTCTGTCATGGGAAATTTCTGTCACTCCTTTCACTGTCACGCATCCGATTCCAATCCACGTGCATTCTCGTGTGCAGGCTCGTCTTAAGCGTGCCCCAGTTGTTGTTGGCCTCATTTCAGTACATGCTCCAGAGCCCGGTCATTGTCAGTCGCACCTGCGGCGCACCGATTCATGCCTCTGTCATGGGACATTTTTGTCACTCATTTCTCCGACACGCTCCACCATCCGATCCCTTATATCAGGGCTTGACAAATTTGCTTGGAATCTAGGAGCCAGCTAAAAAGTTAGGAGCCAGGAACGCGCCCCGTCCCGCCAAGCTCACGCGCAGAAGAGAACGCATACGTGAGTAGCGCCCGCATATGAAAGCGGTGTTCAAACCACACACGTGAGGTATCGCCGCGATCGGTAGATCGAGAGCAATAATTCTAGCTTAGACCTCCACTGTAACTCAAAAGATGCAACCTGTAGAATTTTTTAAACGTCGCCTATGGAGATTTTAAAGGGTAAAAGTTAGTCGCCATTCCACGAGCGAACACAATTTTGAAGAGTGACATGTTGGGTATCAATTTACTCAGCGTAACATTATCTTTCACAATATTTAAAAAAAATTGGGCTAACTTTACTGTTGTCTTATTTTTTTTATTAAAAATAAAGTGTATTTTTTCCCAAAAAAGTGCGCTTGTAAGACCGCTGCGCAAATACGGTGTGACAGAAAGTATTGCAACGACCGCCATTTTATTCTCTAGGGTGTTAGAATAAAAAATATATATAAATGTTTGGGGGTTCTAATTAGAGGGAAGGAGATGGCAGTGAAAACAGACAGGGAAACTGCATTAGCATTGCTGTTTGTCTTGTCATACCAACGGCCACCACAAGATCACAGAAGGAAGCATAGGCCTGCAGAAGGCCGCAAAGCCGCGGCCTCAATTACCGGCCGACGCAACCCAGCGGCGCGGAGGGGGGCACGGAGAGACAGGATTCCCCAGGTCCCTAATTCTAGTCGCAATGGCGACCTGGCGCCCGGGGTTTGTCGAGCCCTGCCTTATATAAAAAAGGCAGTGCAGCGCTGAACAAGTCCATAAATCAAAAGACAATCCCAGTGATCTTCTAGAGTGATTTATAGAATCGGAAACAGGATGGATGGGACGACGACGACGACACAGTGAGAGACCTTCACCAGATAAAAATGGCCTCTCACCTCCCAAAGCAGACCCTTTGGTTATAGAGGGTCACAGATACCTTCCCATATGGGTATATACGTCTCAGGCATGTATTGCAGCTCCGGGATGGTTGGATGACAACAGCAGACAGATCGGATCACAAATAACTCAAATGACGTATGTATATAAAAGTAAGGCAGACCATAGTGTTCTCCGCATATAAAAAAGGACATTTAACAAAAAAAATAAAAAAAGGAAAAAAGTGCACTTGCATGTAAAAGGCACTAAACCAGTGCCGAGTGTAACAGCGTGTATGAAACAGATGCAGTTTGTCGTGTTCAAATCAGCTAGTCAAACCCCTCACCACTCATCACCTGTCATTTCTCCTCCAGGTCAGTCAAGTAGGTCCACCCTGCACCAGGTTGGATGTCATTTCCCCAAAAAAAAAAAAAAAAAAGTGTGTGTGTGTCAAGCACTTACCAACAGCCGATCTGAATCTAGTCGCAACGTCGGCCCTAGGATTCGGATCCTCAGCAATCACAAACCCCTTCAACCACTAACACCATCAGCCAATCTGAGTCTAGTCATATCGTCAGTGTAACGACTCGGATCCGGAACATGAGCTCCCTCGTCACCTTACATCTACAGCCGATCCAAATCTAGTCGCATCATCGGCGCAACGGTTCGGATCCTCGGCAATACAAACTTCACCGACCGATCCAAGTCCAGTTACAGCGCCGGCCCAACGTTTAAGATCCTTTACAAACCAAACCCCACCGGTGCTCACACAGTGATACGAATAAAGTGGTACTTACGATTCAGATCCCTGGCCTTACGTTCGTTATCAAGCATAAACGTTTACATCTCACTCCATCTGCATATACAATGTTGCGCACGGTCATTCCTACATACTCAAAATTTCCGCTAACTTTGTTTTCATCTTTCCAATAAAGCTGCTTAATTGCAATCTCTGCAAGCATTTCTGCAAGCGGCTCAAATCGGTCACTCATCTCCAGTAGCAACTCGGCTGCTCACCAATTCTCTGTCATTCTAAACACGCAAACTAGCTTTCACTACGTTTGTTGTTCCTTAAAGCCGACCCGCATCAGGTCAGTTCTCCAAGACTTCATCCGTACACAGGGGTGTACTAAGGAGCAGCTTCAGTCTCTCCTGGGAATGCTCAATTTGCAGCAAGGATCATTCCCGAGGGTCGATCTTTTGTATCACGCCTCCTGGTCTTCCTCTCCCAGACACAAGACCCCGATCAGATCCTTAACTTAGACACCGCGGCAGTAGCGGACCTGTCAATATGGGAGGAGTTCCTTACTACGCGAAACAGTATCAATGTTATACCATCAATATCGCCCCCATCACCGCAGGTAGTGACAGATGCCGCAGCCTCCACAGGCTTCGCTGCAATTTTTGGCCACTATTGGTTGGCAGGGCAATGAACTGGTAGTTTAGAGGCCCCAATACAGAGCCTAGAAATGCTTATGCGCTGCACATGCAGGTATGTCTCTTCAACTTGTAATGAAGAAGAGAGAGTGTACAATTTTGACACCCTTGCCACAGTGCCGGCCCCCCACTGTGCCTCCATGTGCGTTGCCATAACTGGCCTCACTAGCAGCATGGCCCTGACTGGCCAACTTTCATATCGCAAGCCAGTCTGATGCCAGGTAGCCAATGCATTCAAAAACCTTATTCAATTGCCTTACTTCTGTCAGCCTGTTCTATTGCGATCAAGTGGCATTCTGACTCTTCAAGTCTTCTGCAAGCCCTGTAATGAAGAAGCAGAGCCTCTACAGAGCCTGCATATGCAATTAGTCTATAGGACTGTCCTCATACAATTACATATAAAACAAGGGTACCATTTATCTCCATTTTGAGGGGTCTGTCTCAGGGCAACTGTTGTCCCTTGACTTGTCCCTAGGATTCGGGCACAATAGACAATGCATTGCGCAGGCTCCAACTAGTTCCACATCGCAAGCATCATTTAAAAAAAATAGAGGCACTCAAGCAGTGCAATGATTTTGCCCCACACAGGACACTCCAGCTGCACTGCTCTGGACTGACACTTGCGCACTGACTTGAGATGAGGCAGAGTACTGAAATGCTTGCGCTACACTGCCCGGCTCCTGAAGATGCTTGGCATGAACGATACACCAAAATTTGTGAGTTACCTAATCCTGACCCCTGAGCTCTGTGTGTTACTTAATCCCGGCCCCTGTGCTCTCTATGGAACATAATTCTGACCCATGAACTCTCTCTGTAACGTAATCTTACCCCCGAGATCTGATCATTACACAATCCTGACCCATAAACTCGCTGCGTGACTTAATCCTGACCCATAAACTCGCTGCGTGACTTAATCCTGACCCATAAACTCGCTGCATTATGCCCATAGCATCATAGGCCGAGGTTTTATTTAACCCTAACAACACTTTAAGAACTGATCCCTGTTACACCTATTTGTCTTTATACTGTACTGTTTCAAAGGTCTGATTAATTTTTTCAGGGAGTGTTAAAAATGAGGGTAAGGTTTTGTTGGTGTGATTAAAAATTGTCATGGTCAGTAGGGTGTCCTCAGATTTCATTTTGAAAATGTGGTAACCTTAAAGAGGAGCTCCAGTCTCCCCCCAAAAAAAATAAGTCAGCAGCTACAAATACTGTAATTGCTGACTTTTAATTTAAGGACACTTACCTGCCCCTGGACCCAGCATTGTCCTCACCCAAGCCAATTCTTCAATCAGCTTCGGGTACAAGCACCGGCATCTTCACTAAGGCCCCTTTCACACTGGGGCGGGAGGTGCGGTGGCGGTAAAGCGCTGCTATTTTTAGCAGCACTTTACTGTCGGATTTGCGGCGGTATTCGGCCGCTAGCGGTGCGATTTTTACCCCCCCCGCTAGCGTCCGAAAAAGGGTGAATACCGCCGGCAATGCACCTCTGCAGAGGCGTATTGCTGGTGGTATAGACGTGGTGTCCCATTGATTTCAATGGCCAGGAGCGGTATACACACCGCTTCAAAGATGCGGCTAGTAGGACTTTTGGAACGGTCGGGCTTTCACATTGGAGAAACAGCAGCCGCTGTTTCAGGTTGGTTTGCAGGCGCTATTCTTAGCGCAATAGTGCCTGCAAACCGCCCCAGTGTGAAAGGAGTCTAAGGGAAGCACTGCAGCTTCACAGCCAGCTTCCAACTGCGCATGTGCAAGCTGCGCTGTGCTTTGTGATTGGTCCCACAGTCTTCTGGGACCTGTGATGTGTCCCAGAAGGCTGCAGGGTAATGAGGGGGGCGAACTTCCTCTCAGATTACTGCGGCCATCTATCCTCACTTCCTGTCTCCATTAACTGCTTGCCGACCATGTCCCGAGGATATACATCGGCAGAATGGCACGGCTGCGCAAAGTGACGTGTATAACACACACACGCGCGCAAGCTCCGTGACCGCGCCCGCGGGACCCGTGGACTCTGTCTGCCGGCGTCCCGCGATCAGGTCGCAGAACGGGGAGAGGCCAGTGTAAACAAGGCTTCTCCCCGTTCTGCCTAGTGACAGGACACTGATCATCTGTTTCCTCTCATCGGGAGCAGCGATCACTGTCGTGTCACGGTAAGCCCCGTCCCCCTACAGTTAGAATCACTCCCTAGGACACACTTAACCCCTTCCCGTCACATTTATACAGTAATCAGTGCATTTTTTTTATAGCACTGATCGCTGTATAAAGGACAATGGTCCCAAAATAGCGTCAAAAGTGTCCGCTATAATGTCGCAGTCACAATAAAAAAAATCGTTGATCGCCATAAAACTATCCCCTATTTTGTAGACGCGATAACTTTTGCGCAAACCAATCAATATATGCTTATTTTTACCAAAAATAGGTAGAAAAATACGGATCGGCCTAAACTGAGGAAAAAAAAAATCGTTTAATATATTTTTGGGGATATTTATTATAGCAAAAATTAAAAAAAATATTGCTTTCTTTTTTCAGAATTGTCGCTCTAATTTTTGTTTATAGCGCAAGAAATAAACAACCGCAGGAGGTGATCAAATACTACCAAACGGAAGCTCTATTTGTGGGGGAAAAAAAGAAAAAGGACGTAAATTTTTTGTTTGGGAGCCACGTCGCACGACCGTGCAATTGTCAGGTAAAGCGATGCAGTGCAAGGGCTGAAGTAGTTAAATAAAATAAAAAAATATATATATTATATACATATATATCTGGGCACTAACAGCTGTAGTTTAATATTTCACGTGTGCTCCTATGCCAATATAAGAAGTGTGGCACAATCATGGGGACAGATGTTTTTTTCTGCATCCTGTTTCAGCACAGAGGAGATTTCCCCTTGCAGTGCGTTTCAGTGACACCAGGATAAGAAATGAAGGGAAGATGGATCCACCAGAGAAGAAGGCACATAACCGGGACAATAGAAACTGGAGCAAGAAATACGTTTCCTTTTCCTGTTCTACTAAAAAAAAAAAAAAAAAAAGAAGAAGTGTTTGTTGCCGTTTCTGTCCACGCTTGAGACATTTTTTCATCACTTCCTGTTCATCTGACTCCTTAGACCTCATGCACACTGGACGTTTTTTTTTTACAGCTGCTCCTAGGGGCATTCCTGCCTCTAAACTCCCCTGCATGTTATCCTATGTGTCCATGCACACACATAGGCTTTTAGCAACATTTAGTGGGAGGAGCTTTTAGAGGCAGAAAAAAAAAAAAAAAAACACTGCCAGCGCGTCCGGGAGCAGCAGTGTTTTGGCAGAAAAGAAACGCCTGAACCTTGTAAACTTGCTTAAAACGCTAGGCGCGTGTAGCTCAAGTGTTAATTTCAATTGCCAAAATGCCCCCATTTGAGAGATTTGCAATCACTTCCCATTCCTCTAACATCCAATCACTGAAACAGGAAATGGAAGGAAATCTCCCCAATGGGGACACAGTGCAAGAACACTGGACAGCATGTCTAAACCTCCCTAAACCTAAAGATTATTAGTTTTTTTTTTATTCAGTCAGTGGGCTGAAAACAAAAAGCAACCACACTAATGGATTCCTCCATCTATACAGGTGAAGTTATTATTATGCAAATGGGAACTATAATAACAACAACATTTATAGTATCTGGGTTAATTGTACTCCATGCAAATGCGCTACACACTCATTTTAAATTGTCAGTTTAGCCTCAGGTCATGGTTACTGGAGCACACATTGTGTATGTGCATTACTCTACTTGTGTAATTATACATCACACACACACACACACACACACACACACTTGACAGATATGGGAGTAAGTCACACATTGCAAGTCACAAGCAAGTCTTAACCTTCAAGTCTCAAGCAAGTCCGAAGTTACTGTGACCAAAAGCAAGCAAGTCGAGTCATTTATTTTGATCAAGTCACAAATCAAGTCAAAATACTGATCTACCCCATACTGTATAAAAATAATAGGAGGGATAACAATAAATATTGGTACTGTGCCCATGCCTCACTGTGCCCGTGTCTCACTGTGCCCGTCAGCCGTGTACCTGATCGGTGGCCATTCCAGTATTCAAAAGCCGCGCCTCCTCCTCGTCTGTGATAGGCGGAACACTCAATTTCCCAGCATTCAGTGTTCCGCCTATCACGGACATCCGCTCATCCTCATAACACAGACGAGGATAAGAGGATGTCCGTGATAGGCTGAACACTGCCTGCTGTGAAATTGAGTGTTCAGCCTATCACAGACGAGGAGGCGCGGCTTTTGAACACTGCAATGGCCGCCGTCTGTCTGCATAACACGCTGATCAGGTAGGCAGACGGCGGCTTGCGGTTAGTGGTGCCAAGTCATTGCAAGTCATATAGCCCAAGTCAAAGTCAAGTCGAGTCATTTATTAAATTCTGTCAAGCAAGTCGCAAGTCCTCAAACAGGTAACTCAAGTCTGACTTAAGTCAAGTCATGTGACTCAGGTCCCCTACCTCTGCACTTCCACAACCCGAAGTGTACAATCTGTTAAAGAAAAACAAAACAGTCACGGTCACCCCCCATCTCTAACAACTACACAGCGGGCATCCCCCAGTACCATACGTGGCCATTAGAGTCCCTGCCCACCAATGGGTATTGGGTACACCAGCAATCCGAGGGGAGTGAGGTTCTCAGAAGAATCAGAGGGTGATGCTGGGTGTGTTGGCACGGTAGTCCACTGCAAGAGCGCACATTCAGGGTGACAACACTGCCACTACATGCAGGACAAAGGAAAGTGTTGTCAATCATATACAGGAAGTGCCACTTATTATTGGACATATTGCTGACAGGAAAGAGCTGAAGTGCATAGTTTAATTAAGAAAAATAATAAAAAATGCTGGTGAATGTTTCAGCATTTGCACAGTCCCCACGGATAACCCCTGCAACATGTCTAATATGTTTATTTCCTGTAATCATCAATGCCATCTAGTGACCAGAATGCAATGTTCTCCTGATTGAGCTATTTCAGGAAAACACCACATTATGGCCACCAGATGGAGCTGATGATCATAGAATATAAACATTTTAGGAAAAATACATTTACCGTATAAGACGACTTTTTAACCCCTAAAAATCCTCTCAAAAGTCAGGGGTCGTCTTATACGCCGGTACCTGACCTTACTGTAGAATCTCAGACCGCGGCCGTCCATTTTTCAAAAGCCACGCCTCCTCCTGTTCCGCGATAGGCGGAACACTCAGCTTCCCAGCAGAGCCTCTGTTTAGTGTTCCGCCTATCACAGATGCCCTCTCATCCTTGGATGAGAGGGCATCTGTAATAGGCGGAACACTGAACACAGTGTCTGCTGGGAAGCTGCGTGTTCCGCCTATCACAGAACAGCACGAGGAGGAGGCGCGGCTTTTGAAAAAATGGGCGGCCGCGGTCTGACTGAGATTCTGCGTCAGGGATAAGGTAAGTGATCGACGAGGGGCACAGAGAGGCATGCAATGGGTCACAGAGAGAGAGAGGCATGGCTAGTCGGAAGGGGGTCATCTTATACGGCGAGTATATCCCAAAACCCAAATTTTTTCTGGAAAATTAGGGGGGGGGTTCTTATACGCCCAGTCACCTTATACGCCGGAAAATACGGTACACACAGAATATATTTGTGATGGTTGTGCAAATGCTTACAATTTCTATGAATTTGAATATGTGCAGACACCATACATAAAACACACAATTAATTTTTTTTCTAAATGTACATGGGAAGTTTGGGAAAAACTACACGGCTATAGGCTGCAGTTGTTTGCACCAACATACAATATCGCATGCATTTTTTGTAGATTTTTACTTCTAGAAAAACACAGAAATGACACAGAATTATAACAGAAAGACAAAAGTAAAGAAAACTGCTCTCTAATGCTTTTAGCAAACCCCAAAACGTCACCTATAACCCATGAATAAGCGCATATGAATACGGCTGCACGCAGCTTTAAGCGCAGACATGTGGCCAGGCCATTGGTGGCTAGCAGCTGATATATTTGGACTAGTCAGGTAGTGATGTCACTTAGTGGAGATGTGTTGCCCTGGTATGACCCTCCCTGTGTGCTCCCATCCTCTGCTGTCACTCACCCAGGCTGAGCCCATAGTTCCTGTTCACCCTGGCCCTGAACTGGTCCATCTGGGTGACTTTCTTGCTATCAGGGTACCACATGACTTTGGACTCCATAATCTCCTCCATCGGATCCTCCTTCCTAGACATGCTGGATCTCTGGTGTGTCTGCACTTCTCTGTGCCTGCAACAGTTTGACACGCTTCTTATTTACATTGGAGAAGAGAGATGTATTCCTCCGCCCAGAGAATAAAGTAGTCCCTGACACTCTTCTGCCTGCATCAGCTGCTGTGCTGTGCTCCCCGTAGGGGGAAACATCCTGTAGCCCATGTCTATGTACTCCGAAGAAGCTGCTGTGGAAATGACTTGCATTGTAAATGTGGGTAACATGAGGAGCACAAGCTTCAGTGTATAGGGTGAGCTGAGGTCACAAAGTATTCCTAGAGAGGAGGATCAGAGTGAATGGACTTTCTGATTGATTTCATTGAGGTTGTATTTCATAGATTAAGGCCCCTTTAACACGTCTGCGACTTGGGACAGCAAAGTCACATGACAAGTCGTACCCCATGATTTCCAACGAGTACCATTCATATCTGTGCGTAGTCCCTGCACTTTCCCTGTAGGGCTCCATAGTCACCAGTGGCGGCCCGTGCATTGTGGGCACAAGGGCACCGCCCTCCCTATCCATGCGCCCGACCCCTTTCAGGACGCCGGGCGCATTCATTCCTATGTCGGGGATAGGTGGAGGGTGTGTTTTTTGAAGCACATGTCTAAAGCCAGAGGCTCCAATAGGCTTCATAAAAGGGTGGGCTCAGTGCGCAGAGCACTGCGTCCCGATCCCACCCAGTTGTGTGATCATAGCAAAAAAAAAAAATCGCTATTTTTACACTAAATCTTCTCCCCGCCAATCAGGAAGCAGGTGTAAGACCTGTTTCCCAATTGGCCAAAATGTCAGGCGATCTGAATGGAATGCCTGACGTGGAGCCTGGGTGGAAGCCACTGTAGCCAGAGAGGAAGCCCGCCACCTTGGAGCCGCTGCCCGGACCCCGCTAGCCTTGAGCCGCTGCCCAGATCCCGCACCAGCTAGCCTGGAGCCGCTGCCCAGACCCCGCACCCGCTAGCCTGGAGCCCGCTAGCACGGAGCCGCTACCCGGACCCCACACACGCTAGCCTGGAGCCATTGCCTGGACCCCGCACCCACTAGCCTGGAGCCGCTGCCCAGACCCCACACCCGCTAGCCTGGAGCCACTGCCTGGCCCACGCACTTGCTAGCCTGGAGCCGCTGCCCTGACCCCGCACCCGCTAGCCTGGAGCCGCTGCCCTGACCCCGCACCCGCTAGCCTGGAGCCGCTGCCCGGACCCCGCACCCACTAGCCTGGAGCCGCTGCCCAGACCCCGCACCCGCTAGTCTGAAGCCGCTGCCCGGACCCCGCACCCACTAGCCTGAAGCCGCTACCTGGATCCCACACCAGGGCAGCACAGTGGTATAGTGGTTAGCACTTTCACCTAGCAGCAAAAGGTCGTTGGTTTGAATCCCGACCATGACACCATCTGCCTGGAGTTTGCATGTTCTCCCTGTGTCTGCGTGGGTTTCCTCCGGGTGCTCCGGTTTCCCCCCACACTCCAAAGACATGCTGGCAGGTTAATTGGATCTTGTCCAAAATTGGGCCAGTATATACAGTGGGGATCGAAAGTTTGGGCACCCCAGGTAAAAATGTGTATTAATGTGCATAACGAAGCCAAGGAAAGATGGAAAAATCTCCAAATGGCATCAAATTACAAATTTCACCATGAACTCTCACCGGTCCCTCAGAAAGGTCCTCCCCCGGCCTCCTCTTCTTAGAGCGGGCTCCCTCGCAAGGGGCACCCTGGGATTCCTCTTCCCAGAAGTGGGCTCCAGCTAAAGGTGCTGGGCCCAGTGCTGAAGTTGCAGCCCCAGGGCTAAAGGTGCCTGGGACTGATGTGCACATGGCCTGGAGGGCCATGGGGCCGCGCACTTGGACTCCCGACTCTTGGCTTCTCACTCCTCCTCCTTTTCTTACCAGGCTGCGTCTGCCCCTTATGTATCCTCTCCCAGCATGCACAGCAGGCCATCCACGCCCACTGTACCGCTGCCGAGAGAGGACACCCTAAGGCACAGCACTATTACTAGTGGTTCAACCCTGACCTGTCATGGCAGTGCCACCTACAGGCCACAGGGAACTGCACACCAGTATACCACCTGGAGAAATAAAATAGCACAACCTATTAATGAGAACGGTCTGAGCCTAACTACTAACTCAGACCAGCTCCCTAAATTTGAGTATATAGCACCCCTAAAAGGGGATGGGCGCTACATATACATGGCTGCTGGAGACTCCCACCACACCACTGTGAGCACAGCAACATGGAGTCCCTGAGACCGAACCCCCGCACCTTCCATACATGGCTGCTGGAGACTCCCACCACACCACTGTGAGCACAGCAACATGGAGTCCCTGAGACCGGACCCCCGCACCTTCCATACATGGCTGCTGGAGACTCCCACCACACCACTGTGAGCACAGCAACATGGAGTCCCTGAGACCGAACCCCCGCACCTTCCATACATGGCTGCTGGAGACTCCCACCACACCACTGTGAGCACAGCAACATGGAGTCCCTGAGACCGGACCCCCGCACCTTCCATACATGGCTGCTGGAGACTCCCACCACACCACTGTGAGCACAGCAACATGGAGTCCCTGAGACCGAACCCCCGCACCTTCCATACATGGCTGCTGGAGACTCCCACCACACCACTGTGAGCACAGCAACATGGAGTCCCTGAGACCGGACCCCCGCACCTTCCGTACATGGCTGCTGGAGACTCCCACCACACCACTGTGAGCACAGCAACATGGAGTCCCTGAGACCGGACCCCCGCACCTTCCATACATGGCTGCTGGAGACTCCCACCACACCACTGTGAGCATAGCAACATGGAGTCCCTGAGACCGGACCCCCGCACCTTCCATACATGGCTGCTGGAGACTCCCACCACACCACTGTGAGCACAGCAACATGGAGTCCCTGAGACCGGACCCCCGCACCTTCCATACATGGCTGCTGGAGACTCCCACCACACCACTGTGAGCACAGCAACATGGAGTCCCTGAGACCGGACCCCCGCACCTTCCATACATGGCTGCTGGAGACTCCCACCACACCACTGTGAGCACAGCAACATGGAGTCCCTGAGACCGGACCCCCGCACCTTCCATACATGGCTGCTGGAGACTCCCACCACACCACTGTGAGCACAGCAACATGGAGTCCCTGAGACCGGACCCCCGCACCTTCCATACATGGCTGCTGGAGACTCCCACCACACCACTGTAAGCACAGCAACATGGAGTCCCTGAGACCGGACCCCCGCACCTTCCATACATGGCTGCTGGAGACTCCCACCACACCACTGTAAGCACAGCAACATGGAGTCCCTGAGACCGGACCCCCGCACCTTCCATACATGGCTGCTGGAGACTCCCACCACACCACTGTGAGCACAGCAACATGGAGTCCCTGAGACCGGACCCCCGCACCTTCCATACATGGCTGCTGGAGACTCCCACCACACCACTGTGAGCACAGCAACATGGAGTCCCTGAGACCGGACCCCCGCACCTTCCATACATGGCTGCTGGAGACTCCCACCACACCACTGTGAGCACGCCTTTGGCTACAATCTCTGACCATCCACTTGTATCATGTCGCCTGAGCCGGAGGGGGTGACACTATGTTTTACGACACCAGCCCTAGTGACCCCACTGCACATATGTCCTTTTTTTTTACCCCCACTTAGGTTCCATAAGTTTTTTTTTTTGTTTTTTTTTGTTTTTTGTTTTTTTTTACCTTGGCATGCCCCTGGTAAGTGGTTGCATGCAATCAGTGTTGTACACGTATTTGCACCTGTGCCGCTCTTTCCATGGATGAACGCCTGTCCATCCAAGTGAAGGTAGACTCATTCATGTGTATTGGGATGTAGGGGCTGAATTGCAATGTTGTTTATAATATAAAGGTAGCCCAGGACATGACATAGTGGAGGCAGAGGGGTTGATTTACTAAAACCAGAGCACTCAGAATCTGGTGCAGTTTTGCATGGTAGCCAATCAGCTTCTAACCTCAGCTTGTTCAAGTTAAGCTTTGGCAATAAAAGCTGGAAGCTGATTGGTTTCTGTGCAGAAGTGAACCTGATCTTGCACTCTCCAGCTTTAGTCATAGCTCCCAACTGTCCCTGATTTGGAGCAATGTCCCTCTGTCCCTCATTCCTCCTCATGTGTCCCTCATTTTGGTCTGATCTATATAAAATTCACTTTTTATCTATCAAAACGTGTTTTCCAGCGCTAAACTTTTCATCTGATTTCTAAATTGCTGCATTTGTACATTCCAAAAGCCGATATAATGGAATAGTGGTAAAAAAGCACTTGTGGGTTTTACCAATCTTGTGTTTTGTGTACAATTCTTGTTTATGGGGGCGTGGCAAGGGGCGTGTCCTATGCCTACATACTTTTGTTGATATGTGTCCCTCATTCACATCTCAAAAAGTTGGGAGGTATGGCTTTAGTAAATAAACCCCAGAGTGTCAGCACAGTGAGGGGGGATTTACTAAAACTGGTTCACTCAGAATCTGGTGCAGCTGTGCATGGTAACCAATCAGCTTCTAACCTTGGCTTGTTCAAGTTAAGCTTTGGCAATAAAAGCTGGAAGCTGATTGGTTTCTGTGCAGAAGTGAACCTGATCTTGCACTCTCCAGCTCTAGTAAATAAACCCCAGAGTGTCAGCACAGTGAGGGGGGATTTACTAAAACTGGCTCACTCAGAATCTGGTGCAGCTGTGCATAGTAACCAATCAGCTTCTAACTTCAGCTTGTTCAATGAAGCTTCAACAATAAAAGCTGGAAGCTGATTGGTTTCTATGCAGACTCTGTGTGAACCAATTTTAGTAAATTTCCCCCATTGTGTCCAGCTCCTGTGCCCCCCTTATCTGTGCTATGTGTGGTTATCTGCAGGCAGTAATCACAGGTAGTCCGTATTTCCAGTTATTCAGTAACTACATGATGACATTCCCAGCAACACCCAACATTGTAACTTCTCATTCATCCACAGACACACATTAGGGGGCGGAGCTCATGTCTATGACGAAGGGGCTCGGCGGAGGGATATCTAGCTACACATCACTGTACACAGACGCCTATTGGCTAGCGCTGAACTGGTTCCACATCAGCCGAGTGCTTGGTGTGTGCATGAATAGCTGTCAGAGGAAGGAACCAATCGCTAAAAAGCAAACATTGCTTCTCGGCCAATCAGCGTCATGGCTCAGGGGGCGTACCCTTCAGCGTGTGGCTCTATATGTGTGTTGTAACAGGAAGACGCTCAATGTGATGCTGAATAATCCCCGCCCTCCACCATTAACCCCTTGATGACGCTCATGTATGGGCTCAGTGGTATACAATGAGAATAGGTCCTATACATATACCACACATGTCCCCTCCAGGCTCTATCACATTGTCTGTTATTAGTGTAATAACCAATTATTATGAGTCACTACCACTTATATGATTATAATGCCATGTCATTATCATATGATCATAATCCTTCAATCAGTTTGGGAAAAAAAATTAAATATTTTTTACATAAATATATACTTCACACTTTTTATATTCCTGAATACAATGTTAAATGTACTCCTTGGAAAAAAAACAATAAAATAAGAATTACCACTTGCTTATCATCAGGCACTTTTACCCCCTTCCTGCCCAGGCCAATTTCCAGAGCTGTCACACTTTGAATGACAATTGCGCGGTCATGCAACACTGTACCCATATGACATTTTTTTTTCACACAAATAGAGCTTTCTTTTGGCGGTGTTTAATTACCACTGGGGTTTTTATTTTTTGCTAAATAAATGAAAAAAAGACTGAAAATTTTGAAAAAAAAAACTTTTTCATAGTTTGTTATAAAATTTTGCAAACAGGTAATTTTTCTCCTTCGCTGATGGGTACTGATGAGGCGGGACTGGTGGGCAGTCACTGATGAGGACTCGAGGCACTGATGAGGCTGCACTGATGGGCACTGATGAGGCTGCACTGATAGGCACTGATTGGTAGCACTGATGAGGACTTGATGCACAGATGAGGCGGCACTGATTGGTAGCACTGATGAGGACTTGATGCACAGATGAGGCGGCACTGATTGGTAGCACTGATGAGGACTTGATGCACAGATGAGGCTGCACTGACAGGCACTGATTGGTAGCACTGATGAGGACTTGAGGCTGCACTGATAGGCACTGATTGGTAGCACTGATGAGGACTTGAGGCTGCACTGATAGGCTGTACTGATGAGGATGCACTGACGGGACTGCACTGATAATCAGGACACTGATAATCAGTGCCCTGATTATCAGTGTAGATGTCCCTTTTACACAAGCCAGTTATCCCCTCTCATCTCCTCTCGCTGTCAGCATGAGGAAAGGAGTGCCGATACCCAGCTTGTGTTTACATTGTAATCAGCTGTGATTGGACACAGCTGATCATGTAGTAAAGAGCCGCTGATTGGCTCTGAACCTCGATCTGTGATCAGCCGTGTTCCGAGGTCACAGTGATCACAGAGCGCGCCGCAGCAGGCACAAGTGGCGGGTGCGATCGCGGGAGGACGTTATATGATGCCCTCCCAGAGCTGGCCAGCCGCGCTGTAGCCATCATTCAGCTATAGCATGGTCAGCAAACGGTTAAAGTGTAACTAAAAACTATTTTTTTTTTTTTTGTTTTGGGTAGAGTGTAGAGGGATTAGAACACCTGTCTTCTTTTATTGCTTTGTGCCCGTTACAGGAATTCACCCTCTCTATTTGTCCAGATTACCATTATTACTGAACGTAAAAGAAAATTTCACATTTTGGGTTGTCCCCAGAACAGAAATAAAGGGGAAATTGTGCATGGAGGACACTAGGTCTGGTGAGTTTTGCCTTCAGTCCTACTTTAAACATGCAAAGTCATATACTATAATCATATCAATCATTTAAGTGACTGTAAGGCCCTTTTCACACGGGACGCCTCCGCTTTCTCAGCGGGGATCGCTCCGTTGATCCCCGCTGAGCCGGCGGATAACAGGGCGGTACCCACACACTGTGCAGAGACCGCCCTTTCAGATCTCCGCTCTCCTCTATGGCGGGATTGGATGAACACAGACTGTCTGTCTGTGTTCATCCGATCCGCTCCGCAGACGGATAGAAAAATAGGAATTTTTCTATCCAGAAAAACGGAGCATTGCGGACACGGATGAGATCGGGTGTCAGCGGATGTTTCATCCGCTGACACCCGCGATCTCATAGGGACCAATGTATGTCCCTTTTTCATCCGTAAACGGGTGGATGAAAAAGCGGACATACGGTCCGCTAGTGTGAAAGGGGCCTAAGGAGATTATTTTTTTGTTTGTTTGTTTTTTTTAAAAAGAAACATGTCATACTGACCTGCTCTGCATATTGGTTTTGCACAAAGCAGCCCCGATTTTCCAATTCTGGTGTCTCTTGCCGATCCTTCCCCCTTCTGAGTGCCCTCATAGCAAGCCTTTAGCTATAGGGTAACTTGTGCAGGCTCGCTGCCGAGCGGGCTGCTGTGCCTATTGACACACACAGCACAGCTTGGCCCCGCCCTCTGAGCCAGTGAGGAGAGAGAGCAGTGGATGCTTCTCTCGGGCACAGCTCTGGATCGAGATTGGCCTCAGGTAAGTATTTAGGGTGGGCTGGGGGAGCAGAACATAGAACGTTTTTACCCTAATGCAATAGCTGTTGCTCTCTTTTGACTAATCTGGATTTCACAGGCTGAATCTTTGATTGTTCTCTCTAGAACATAGGGGGGTGGGCAAGTCAAACGGGAAGCACAAATGTTTAATGTGCTTCAGACAATCCCTGGGGAGGTGGGTCAAGCTGAGGGGCACATAAACAGTCTGAGCTGTAGAACAGCAGGGTCTTCCTTGTGAAGGGATTCCACCAGTCTGGGGGTGGCTACCTCTCCTCTACAGAAGGTTCTATTGATTTAAAGCGGAGGTTCTGCGGCCAATTGTTTTTTTTTTTTTTTTGCTGCATTCAATGTGGTTTAACATCAACGGTTGGTACTCACTTGTTTGGCAACTAGAACCATCCCCCGTCCATTTTCGTTTTAGAAATAAACTTTTAAAAATCGCTGTATGGATTTCCCATTTTGCTTGTGGGCATTGTGAAGCCCAGAAGCACTGACTTCCTGCACTGACTTCCTGGAAGCGGGGAATGCACGGCTCCGGGCATTCACCGCTACTTGTTAAGCATGAGGCCATAGAACGGGGACATATTTGATTGCAAAGATTTGTTGCACTCCGTATTTTAAACATTCTTTACCTTGTGTGTACAGGTGAGTAATGGCGATATTCACCTGAATGCCCTTTTCTAAAATGGCGATTTCTGCTACGCCCCCGTCACGTGACCGACGTCACGCATTGCTCCTTGTGGGATTATGAAGGAAGCGTAGTATGTTGGAAAGCACACACTGCAGGGTTAGCTCCCAGAGAGCAATGCGGCAAACTCCCACACATCACTGCGGCGCCGGGGACACGCCTACTCCCGCGGGAGGGAAACGAAGGAACTCTTATTATTAAGGTATGTACATGTCAGAATTTTTTTTTTTATGTGTAGCGGCCTCACTCTCTCTCTCTCTCTCTTGTATTGGTTGTTTGTGGCTGTTGTCTAGGGGTACTCTGGAGGAGAGAGTGCAGGACACTACGCCAAGCTCTCACTCTCCGTGTATGTGAGATTTGAGCAAAGTCTTTTCTGAATTACCTTCGGGTCTGCATCCTGCATATGGAGCCTCCGATTCTTCCGTGGAGGTGTATCTGCCAGTAATAGAGCCCCACACCATTAAAAGTTCAACACTCCTTTATTTCTTCAATGCCAGAATGAACATAATCAATTGAACTTCCATAACAGACAGACAGGGGTGTGGATACAAGTAGGCCCAGGCACAATGATCTCTCCTATCCCTTTCTCGTGCGGATAGGCCTGGCGCACGGTCTCTGCCACAGACCGTGAAATTGGTAGCTGCCACCTACCGGGTGAACTGTTGGAGCCCCTGCCATGGGCTCACGACCCTAGAGTAACGGTCTCTGCCACCGACCTTGGAACATGGACTACCTTCCGTGTGAATATGGCCCCTGTTTGGCGAGGACATCCATCCCGACAGTCTCCGGAGGCCCTATCCCGGCACTGGCAATCTGCTGCACCAGATCTACGGGAAGGTCACCTGCCCGGTCCCTTACGCCTGGATTCAGACACCCGATTCTGTGGGTGCCTTAGGATGGTTCCTCCCGGGCGGATCCCAGTGGAAGAAGCTGGGCCCCAGACCTGAACGATGCACCTCACCCCAGACTGAGGGTGTCTGAGGTGACTCCCGAACTCCACGTGTCCAGGCCTAGGCCACCTGGACACCGACCGCTGGACAGCAGCCCTCAGGCTAAAGGTGCCTGGGACTCGGACCTCGTGGCGAAGATGTCCACCCCCTTTATAGCCTCTCCCAGCTAGCACAGCGGGTTCCCCGCCCCGCCGTACAACCGCTGCGAGAGACCAAAAAGGGTACGGCACTCCAGCGATGGTTCAACCCCGGCCCAAAGTGACAGCGCCACCTGCTGGGCCGCAGGGAACTGGACACCACTGATTTCTCCACCCGAATTAGCATACTGAAAAGTAAATACCCGCTACATATGTCAATTGTGAATCCTTGTTGTGCAATGAAGCGGAAAAGACAGTATTATGATTTGGGTGAACCTCCGCTTTAAGCTGCTGTACAGCTTTAAGCTAAGGTGACCAAATTTTTAAAATGAAATCTGGGGACATATTTTTTTTTACTAGTAATGGCGACAATCGGCGACTCTCTTGCCAGTCGCCGCTGCTGCCTGCCTTACAGCCTGTCAATTCTTACGCTCCGGGCCCCAGCTACTACTGGGTGGGGAGCAGAGGAAGATCACTCCTCCAGATAGGCACGCAGCTGGCCGGGACTTGAGCCAAGGCAGAAGAACATGTGAGCGGAGCTGAATAGGCATGCACCCGAAAATGAAGAAATATTCCCTCCGCTCCGACCAGCACATGATCAGCAGAAAGGGGCACAGATAATGAAAAATATACACACCCTCCCCCCTAAGCTAAAGTGGGGGTATGTAATTCAGAATTTGTTTTTTTTATTCTGCACTGACTGTCTTTGGAATTGCCCCAGCCCCTGTTCAAATCCAATCCAGGGACAAAACCAGGGACAGACTTGGGGACAGTGTCCTCAATCCGGGGACTGTCCCCGGAAACCGGGGATGTCTAGTCACCCTACTTTAAGCAGCCATGGCAGAGCTGAGGGACCTGCACCTCAAGTTGTTTCCCACACCTCAAGACTTCACGTGACAAATCCAGTCTGCAAAGTCTCACTGAAAGACACCTGGAGGAAGCTGCTCCCTGGCCTTTCAGCATTTACAAGATCCTGGTGACTGTGTAGTATTGGGATATCTGAGCCAAGCAGTACTTCTTCTATGGGGTCCCTACCTCTGGCCTTCCCTTAGTCTCTTGGGAGGGGATTGTATACTGGAGTTTAGCTGAAGACATTTCCGAGGAATATAATACAGAGAAACTCTTATTGATGTAGCGATACCCCCAGTTAAGAGGGCTGCCTTGTTTGTTTTGGGCCCTGTAGTGCACCGCTGTCAACCCCTGGCAATCGGCTCTAATCTCTTGTGGCACAGTTAGTAAAGGGGATGATAGAATTGCAATCACTCTGTTATTCTATATGACACAATCCCCTTTATGATATAGCACAGTAAATGACACTGACAAACAATATACTTAACTCTATTATTTTTACTGTTGATAAAAGTTAAAATGATAAAACAGTATGTAGCGCTACCCCCAGTTAAAAGAGCCGCTGGATTTGTTTTCGGGCCCTGTGTACAGCACCACCAACCCCTGGCAATCTGCTCGACCCACCCTGGCACAGCTAGTCTAGGGGTTATATTTTTATCATAATCAATTGGTATTGTAAAGGCACCCTCTTTACAGTAAGACAACACACAAATGTTAAAGATTAAGTATAACAGTTTTACTTTGGTTGAAAAAAAGGCTTAAGCAGAATATAATACACACAACCGCCTTGCAGAGCCCTGCAGCAATCAATATAGCACACAATAATGGCGCTGCGCGGTAATCCACCACGCGTAGCTATTATGGTATACACGCCCTGTGGCGCACTAAACAATATCCCACCCTGGCCAGGCCTGACCCAGAATAAATCTCAGTCCTTCCTATAGGGATTTCTTCGCATGCAAACTTTCGGTGGTGCACTTGATGAATAGTATTTGTAATCCACAAACTGGCAATCACTAAGAACACTATGCTGGGGGGACACTTCAACTCTGTCCTGCTACCGGTCCCCCAGTGGAACAACAAGCAACCGATCGGTGAGCCATGGCAGTCTATAGGCCTAGAATCTGTAAAGTCTATTTGATTGAGAAAAGGCTCGCTCACTACTCCGGGCGCGATCCCAGCCCGGGACTTCCACCTGCTGTGTCTCCGCACACAGCGTCTGCAACGATCGGGTCCCCGATCCAACTGATGTCCTCACTCGACCAGTCTGGTGCCACCCAGGCTCCGCAGCGGGGTGGAAGGCTCTTTGGAAGTTGCGCAAGGCCCAGGCTTCAGGCCTTGCACTGCAGCAGATCCGCACAGGAAGAAACTCTTGCTTGCAGCGCGGTGTCCAAAGAGGCCGAGCTCCGCCTCGCCTCCTCCTTAAATAACCCCTCCCATGAGTCTCTGCGGTGGCCAACTGGGGTTCTGGGTAACGTAGTCCCGGGGCCTTAAAGGAGACCCCGCTACAAGTATGCAATGTCACATGCAGAGCCCTGCAATATGGGTATACTTATTAAAACATCAAACGTTCAGCAATATGATAGACAGTTTAACAGACCCCGCTGCAGCTATCCTCACTCGTGAGCAATTGGCGCCCAGCAATGTCCTATACTACCCAGTCAGGCCTGACTATGATTTGGGTATAGTTCTGTGAAAGAAATCTTCGCTAGCAAAACACGGTGGTGCACTTTCAGGAACAAATTGTAATCCAACAAAAAAATGATGATCGGTAACTTTGCAACAGCCAGGGAGACTAATAACTCAGTTCAGCAGACAGTCTCCCCAGAGTGTAACTGCAATCACTGTGATGGCCCTGAATAAAGTTAATGGGCCTAAAGATACTGTAATGTAGCTCCGAGCAGGTGCTCTCTCACCCGACCAGACCAGTCCTTGTCCGCTACTTCCTCTACTGTGACTCGCTTCACAGTGTCCACGACACCCGGGTCTTCGGTCCTCCTGATGGCAGCACTCGGCAACAGGATCAGACGCTCCGCAGCCGCCTCAGTGGAGCGGAAGCTCTTTGGAAAGACACAAGGCCCAGGCTTCAGGCCTTGTGCGCACAGCAGGTCAGCACAGGGATCTCCTTGCTGGGAGAGCGGTGTCCAAAGAGAAAGAACCAGGCCCCGCCTCTCCCTTATAAAGTCCACCTCAGCAGTCCTTGCGCGGGGAAAAGCACCCTGGGTGCCCTAAAGCGTGCTGGGAACTGTAGTCTCTTTAGGAAAAAACTATACCCCGCTACATTGAACTTTGCAAATATGGAGTATCCCATACCCTGCACCCTTTCCCATCATTCAAGTTTCTTTAAATTAATCCTAGGAGGGAGCGCCAGCAGGGGACTGCCAGAAGAGCGGAAGATGGTGTATTATCAGAAGATGTTTACTCAATGTTTGATAACCATCACATAAAGTATGGATGACACCAGTGTGAACACTGACTTTGTTTACTTTTTACATAGACTCTATGTCTATTTCAGAGGTTGCAGGAGGAAAATGGAGAGGATCGGTTCCTGTATATGCCGCCCCCGCTGTGCCCTCCTGTCCAAGAGTAAAACAGAATGGAACAGGGAGGCCGCATGGGACCGAGCATGGGCGGGGTGACGATTGTGACCCGTGACGCTACACCAGTGGTTGGGGGTGTGTGGTAAAAACACGTCCCCAAACTGCAAATGTAAACAAGCTCTTACTGTCCTGAGCCCCCTATAAGGCTGTTTTCACACTGATACGCTGAGGTTTACCCACACAGCGGGTGCAGCACACTGCACCTGATGTTTTCCTGTGCTTTGTAATAGAGTTTCAGGAGATTTGGTGCACTTCCAGAAATCTGCTGGATAAAATAGAAGTCTTTGGCTCAGTGCAGCGAACTCACAAGATCGCTGCGCTGTGGGTAAACCATAACGCATCAGTGTGACAGCAGCCTAATAGTTGTTAACCCTTTTTTATAGGTGCTAATACAGTATGCCCATTGCTAGAAGCTATTGTGCCCAGTGTATGTATTGTTTAATACACTGAACGGAAGACCTTTTCTTTTCCTCTTGCAACTGCTGTTGGCATAACTATCCAGACTGCTAGAAGGGATAAGAGGCAGAGAGGGGTTGGTCTCACTCTGCCTGGGACAGGAGCCCGGCACTACAGAGGAATTGTCAGCTTATGCGGCTCCTGCTCTCTCTGCATGCCGGAGCACTGTGCTCTAATGCTCTGTAGAGTTGAGCGGACACCTAGATATTCGGGTTTGACGGTTTCGGCTGAACTTCGGAAAAAAGTTAGAGTTCGGGACCGAACTTGACCCTGAACTTGACCCCGAACCCGAACCCCATTGAAGTCAATGTGGACCCGAACTTCTGAGGACTAAAAAGGCTCTAAAAAAGTAATGGAAAGGGCTAGAGGGCTGCAAATGGCAGCAAAATTTTGTTAAGAGCATAGGAAGTGCTCTGCAAACAAATGTGGATAGGGAAATAGCTTAAAATAACATAAAAAAAAAAATATGCTGGAGGCCCCCTTTTCAGCAGAAGAGGTACAGGAAGTCATTAAGAACCTCAGAAACTCAACGGCACGATGCCACACATATGGTGGGAATGCCCCAGAATACGCCCTTTCTGTAAAAAATTATTCAATTTAATGGATAAGCTAGTGGGAAAATAAAATACTTTGAAATAAAAATGTAGCGGGGTGCTAAATTTAAGGGAAGTGTTTGAGAGGTAAATAGGCTCAAACACCCTAATTCTGTAGGATTCATGGACCATTTTGTCCTTGGGGGACAGTATTGGTGTGCAGTTCCCTGTGGCCTACAGGTGGCGCTGCCATGGTAGGCTAGGGTTGAACCGCCGATACAGTGCTGTGCCTTTAGTGTCCCCTCTTGGCAGTAGTACAGCGGGGCGGGGAACCTGCTGTGCATGTGGGGAGAGGATATAAAAAGGGGCAGACGCCTCCTGATCGTGGTCCGAGCCCCAGGCACCTTTGACCTGGGGGCTGATGTCCAGTGGGGTCCGCGCCCAGGTGCCTTCGGTCTGGGTGCACGTGTTCCTGTTCCATCTCGGGCACCTTTAGCCCGGGGTGAGGTACTATCCTGGAGTTCCTGCTGCCCTGAGTATGAAGGCCTAGGGGCGGGAGTAAAGCCTGGGGTCCAGAGCCTTCGTCTGGAGTCCGCTAAGGGTCGAGGAGTCTTTGGGTGCCGCCTCGTGTAGGGGACCCTGTTCCAGGGAAGGGAACCTTCCAATGGCCCGATGCTGGAGGCACGGTAAAGGAAGGGTCTGTTGACTCCCTGGAGAGATGTCTTCCCCTTGATATGGGCTAGTTCTTAGAAGGAGAAGCTCAAGGTCATCCTGACTGTATAGGAGGCCTTATTCACCCAGCCCGTGGCAGGGGCCTTATACATCCCGGTCTGTGGCAGAGACCAGAGTTCTCCAGGTCCGTGGCAGGGGCCTTGTACACCCGGTCTGTGGCATAGACCAACCTCACGGTCTGTGGCAGAGACCGTGCGCCTAAAACTGTTTGAGAAACCTAAGCAGTGAAGTGAATGTGCTACGTTTGTGCCTGGACCTCCTCCACACCTTAAGCTGTCCGGTTTCTTT
Source organism: Rana muscosa (assembly GCA_029206835.1). Taxonomy (NCBI): domain Eukaryota; kingdom Metazoa; phylum Chordata; class Amphibia; order Anura; family Ranidae; genus Rana; species Rana muscosa. Next base: position 943,323,745 of record CM055116.1, read on the forward strand.
GCTCTAACCTTTTCTTCCTGAGTACAGTTTATATTGCCATGAGAGAATAAACTCAGAGTTGGAGTTTCAGCTGGTGTGGACATTGACTTTACTGGGAATTCAAGGACTTGCCTCTACCTACAGTACAGTAGAGGTGATAATCATCCTCTGGAGGAGTTTTGACTCCGGCTGTGGACACGGCCCGTCAAGTACACAATCAACCTTTTTATACAGGAGGGTACGGGCTGGTAGTGCGGTGCACCTTTCTCCCTCCTGCGAGGAGCCAACAACATAAAGGCAGGTAAGGGGGAAAGGATCTGTGCGCTACAAAAAATAAAAATAAAATTATAATCTTGACCTAGGAGGACGAGGTCCATATGGAGTAGGAGTTTGAGGTGGCGGTGGATGTGGCTGTGTAGGTGGAAGCGGCGGTGGAGGAGGACGAGGTAGCCAACACTGGTTCAAAAATAAAACAATGGCTGGGTAAGGCCGGTGATGTGTCGAATTCTGTCCCCCGTCGGATAGTGTCCGCCCTGTACTGCGCTTGCGCAGTACGTAGGACAAGGGGATTTCCAAAATCTCACAAGACGAACGGCGCCTGCGCGGTGAGTCCAGGTTCAAGCCACACCATCCGAGGTTCAAGCCGAGCCAAGCGAGGCCGTGCCCGAAGCGTGGCGATCGAAGCGAGCCTGTGAGGGGCCCTGTTACTATGTGCTACCATATGTCCACTTGGATGGTGGGGCTTGAACCTGCACTCAATGCGCAGTCGCCGTTCATCTTCTGAGATTTTGTGAATCTCCTTGTCCTCTGTACTGCGCAAGCGCTGCGCCTGTGCAGTATGGGCCGGACACAATCCGATGGCCGGACAGTTTTTGTCAGAACACCGGTATACATGTCTATTCTGCACAAGGTACGGACAAGTCCTGTGGGATCCATGCCTGGTTCATTTTAATGAACGTAAGCTTGTCCACATTGGCTCTGGACAGGTGGCTGCGCTTGTCTGTGATAACGCCCCCTGCCGTGCTAAATACACGTTCAGATAATACACTGGCTGCAGGGCAAGCCAGCACCTCCAAGGCGTAAAGGGCAAGCTCAGGCCATGTGCCCAATTTGGAGACCCAGAAGTTGAAAGGGGCAGATCCGTCATCTAGTACGTGTAGGCCTGTGCACACATACTGCTCAACCATGTTGGTGAAATGCTGCCTCCTGCTAAGATGTTCCATCTCAGCTGGTGGTGCTGGTTGTTGTGGCATGCTGACAAAGATTTTCCACATTTCGGCCATGCTAACCCTGCCTTCTGAGGTGCTGGCTGTTTTCCCCCGGCTGCGTTGGCGACCCCTTCCTCCTCCTCTGCCTTCGCCTTGTGCTTCCACGGTACGCCCGCTGTCAGGTGGGAATGCCACCAGCGGCGCGTTTACCAGCGTGCGCTTGTACTCGCACATCTTACGATCCCGCTCCAGTGAGGGAATTAAGGATGGTACGTTGTCCTTGTAACGGGGATCCAGCAGGGTGGCCACCCAGTAATCAGCACCAATTAGAATGTGGGCAACTCGGCGGTCGTTGCGGAAACACTGTAGCATGTAATCGCTCATGTGTGCCAGGCTGCCCAGAGACAAAAAAAAGCTGTCCTCTGTGGGAGGTGTATCGTCTGTGTCCTCTGTATCCCCCCAGCCACGCACCAGTGATGGCCATGAGCTGGTCTGGGTGCCACCCTGCTGTGAACATGGTTCCTCCTCCTCCTCCTCCATCTCCTCCTCCTCATCCTCCACCTTGTCATCCTCCAGAACTGTGCCCTTGCTGCCGGACAATTGTGTACCTGGTGTTTGATGGTGCAGGAACCCACCCTCGTAGCCACTTGTGAAAGACTGCCCTGAAAGCCTTTGAAATGACCCCGCCTCCTCCTCCTCCTCCTCCTGTGTCACATCCTCTTCCATCATCGCCCGAAGCGTTTTTTCAAGGAGGCATAGAACTGGGATAGTAACGCTGAGAACGGCGTCATTGGCACTGGCCATGTTGGTGGAGTACTTGAAACCGCGCAACAAGGCACACAGGTCTCGCATGGAGGCCCAGTTATTGGTGGTGAAGTGGTGCTGTTCCGCAGAGCGACTCACGCGTGATTGCTGCAGCTGAAACTCCACTATCGCCTGCTGCTGCTCGCACAGTCTGGCCAGCATGTGCAAGGGGCAGTTCCACCTTGTGGGCAATTCACATATGAGGCGGTGAGCGGGAAGGCCGAAGTTACGCTGCAGCGCTGACAGGCGGGCAGCAGCAGGGTGAGAACGCCGAAAGTGCGCACAGACGGCCCGCAATTTCTGCAGCAGCTCTGGCATATTGTAGTAATTTTTCAGGAACCTCTGGACCACTAGGGATGAGCTTCGTGTTCGAGTCGAACATACGTTCGACTCGAACATCGGCTGTTCGATCGTTCGACGAAGATCGAACGATTTGGGCCGTTCGCGCCAAATTCGAGTGACGCGAACGGCCCACAATGCACTACGCCATCGCAGTGTCATCCAGGCGCTGTGATTGGCCAAGCATGCACTGTGACCCCGCATGCTTGGCCAATCACAGCGCCGGCAGCGAGGAGAGCAATGATTGGCCACAGGCAGGATGCCTGTGGCCAATTATTGCTGAGGGTGTTTAGTACACGCCCCACACTATAAAAGGCCGCCAGCACGGCGGCCTAGTGTAGTGTGTTCCGGAGCAGGGATAGAGCAGCATAGGCAGGGACAGTGACTGTTATTTCTTTCTTGCTTAACCTGGATTCCTTTAGTTTAGGGAAAGAGAAGGATAGGTAGGGAGAGTGTCAGTGTGTTTTGTGCTTGTGCTATAGTGTGCTTAAAAAAAACATTTATTCTAGGGACAGAAAACTGTAGGTAGGGACAGTGTCAGTTTCTTTCACTCTGCAAGTCCTTGTTTCCAGGGACCTGGAAGGACAGTGAGTGAATTGTCCTTGTGCTATATTGTGCTTAAAAAAACATTTATTCTAGGGACAGAAAACTGTAGGTAGGGAGAGTGTCAGTTTCTTTCACTCTGCAAGTCCTTGTTTCCAGGGACCTGTAAGGACAGTGAGTGAATTGTCCTTGTGCTATATTGTGATTAAAAAAAACATTTTTTCTAGGGACAGAAAACTGTAGGTAGGGAGAGTGTTTTTTTTCTTTCACTCTGCAAGTCCTTGTTTCCAGGGACCTGGAAGGACAGTGAGTGAATTGTCCTTGTGCTATATTGTGCTTAAAAAAAACATTTTTTCTAGGGACAGAAAACTGTAGGTAGGGAGAGTGTTTTTTTTCTTTCACTCTGCAAGTCCTTGTTTCCAGGGACCTGGAAGGACAGTGAGTGAATTGTCCTTGTGCTATATTGTGCTTAAAAAAAACATTTATTCTAGGGACAGAAAACTGTAGGTAGGGAGAGTGTCAGTTTATTTCACTCTGCAAGTCCTTGTTTCCAGGGACCTGGAAGGACAGTGAGTGAATTGTCCTTGTGCTATATTGTGATTAAAAGAAACATTTATTCTAGGGACAGAAAACTGTACGTAGGGACAGTGTCAGTTTCTTTCACTCTGCAAGTCCTTGTTTCCAGGGACCTGGAAGGACAGTGAGTGAATTGTCCTTGTGCTATATTGTGCTTAAAAAAACATTTATTCTAGGGACAGAAAACTGTAGGTAGGGAGAGTGTTTTTTTTCTTTCACTCTGCAAGTCCTTGTTTCCAGGGACCTGTAAGGACAGTGAGTGAATTGTCCTTGTGCTATATTGTGATTAAAAAAAACATTTTTTCTAGGGACAGAAAACTGTAGGTAGGGAGAGTGTTTTTTTTCTTTCACTCTGCAAGTCCTTGTTTCCAGGGACCTGTAAGGACAGTGAGTGAATTGTCCTTGTGCTATATTGTGCTTAAAAAAAACATTTATTCTAGGGACAGAAAACTGTAGGTAGGGAGAGTGTCAGTTTATTTCACTCTGCAAGTCCTTGTTTCCAGGGACCTGTAAGGACAGTGAGTGAATTGTCCTTGTGCTATATTGTGATTAAAAAAAACATTTTTTCTAGGGACAGAAAACTGTAGGTAGGGAGAGTGTTTGTTTTTTTTCTTTCACTCTGCAAGTCCTTGTTTCCAGGGACCTGTAAGGACAGTGAGTGAATTGTCCTTGTGCTATATTGTGATTAAAAAAAACATTTTTTCTAGGGACAGAAAACTGTAGGTAGGGAGAGTGTCAGTTTATTTCACTCTGCAAGTCCTTGTTTCCAGGGACCTGTAAGGACAGTGAGTGAATTGTCCTTGTGCTATATTGTGCTTAAAAAAAAACATTTATTCTAGGGACAGAAAACTGTAGGTAGGGAGAGTGTCAGTTTATTTCACTCTGCAAGTCCTTGTTTCCAGGGACCTGTAAGGACAGTGAGTGAATTGTCCTTGTGCTATATTGTGATTAAAAAAAACATTTTTTCTAGGGACAGAAAACTGTAGGTAGGGAGAGTGTTTTTTTTCTTTCACTCTGCAAGTCCTTGTTTCCAGGGACCTGTAAGGACAGTGAGTGAATTGTCCTTGTGCTATATTGTGCTTAAAAAAAACATTTATTCTAGGGACAGAAAACTGTAGGTAGGGAGAGTGTCAGTTTATTTCACTCTGCAAGTCCTTGTTTCCAGGGACCTGTAAGGACAGTGAGTGAATTGTCCTTGTGCTATATTGTGATTAAAAAAAACATTTTTTCTAGGGACAGAAAACTGTAGGTAGGGAGAGTGTTTTTTTTCTTTCACTCTGCAAGTCCTTATTTCCAGGGACCTGTAAGGACAGTGAGTGAATTGTCCTTGTGCTATATTGTGCTTAAAAAAAACATTTATTCTAGGGACAGAAAACTGTAGGTAGGGAGAGTGTTTTTTTTCTTTCACTCTGCAAGTCCTTGTTTCCAGGGACCTGTAAGGACAGTGAGTGAATTGTCCTTGTGCTATATTGTGATTAAAAAAAATATTTTTTCTAGGGACAGAAAACTGTAGGTAGGGAGAGTGTCAGTTTCTTTCACTGTGAAAGTCCTTGTTTCAAGGGACAGAGAAGGACACCTGAAGGTAGCCCTTATTGCTTTTTTCCCATCTCCCTGCAGGCCATCTATTAGAATGTCTGGAAGGCAAACAAGGAGAGGCAGACAGTCAGGAGGCAATAAAAGAGGGCAAGCAGGCTCTGTGTCTGGGGGCAACAGTGCTGGTCGTGGACGCGGTGCATTGTCATCAGCACATGGCCATGGGACACGCTTGTCCTTCTTTTCGGCAGCTGGACATGTTGAGCCACATCATGCCGAAGACTTGGTAGAGTGGATGACCAAGCCCTCCTCCTCCTCCTCATCCTCTCTCACCCAGGCTCAGGGTACTGGAAAAGCAGCTGCCAAAGCGTCGTCTTCCCTGGTATCAATGTCAGACAAATCATCAGTCACTCCTTCCCTAGACCCACCATGTCCTCCTCCTGAGGAGTCCCCCGAACTGTTTCAGCACAGTGTTGGGTACATGCTCCAGGAGGATGCCCAGCGTTTCGAAGGGTCTGATGATGAAACCCAGCTAGAGGAAGGCAGTAGCGTGAGAGCAGACAGAGGGGATGCTCAAGAAGGACACCAATCTGGCAGTCATGTTCCAGCAGCTGCAGCATACTGCCAGATTGGCTCCAGTGATGAGGAGGGAGGGGATGATGAGGTCACTGACTCCACGTGGGTGCCTAATAGGAGAGAGGAGGAGGAGGAGGATGAGGAGGAGGCACATCTCCAACGAGGCAGGATGCCCTTTGGTGGCCAGCGTAAGGGCAGTACACCGACGGAATCACACCGCAGAGCTCCGCCTGTGCAGGGCGCTGCCTCTGCCCGTCATTCAAAAAGTTCTTTGGTGTGGGCCTTTTTTGAGGCTAGTGCATCAGATCGCACAGCTGCTGTTTGCAACATATGTCTCAAGCGTATATCGCGTGGCCAAAACATCAGCCGCTTGGGTACCACATGCCTGACCAGACATATGTTGACCTGCCATGCAGCTCGTTGGCAAGCCTACCTCAAAGACCCACACCAAAGAACAAAGTGGACCTCTCCTTGCACCGCATCAGCTGGGATCTCCAACCCCACTATAACTTCAGTCCTCTCTGAAACATGCACTGAGAGGAATGAAGGTGTAGAATTAGGTGTGTCACAGCCAAGTACTTGCGCCCACTCTGCTAGCAGTACACCGACGTCCGATTCTAGCAGGCAAATTTCCCTGCCCCAGCTGCTGGACCGTCGAAAGAAGTTCACTCCCAGCCATCCACATGCCCAGCGGTTGAATGCTAGCTTGGCTAAATTGCTAGCGCTTCAACTGCTGCCTTTTCAGTTGGTAGACTCGGCCCCCTTCCGTGAGTTTGTGCAATGTGCGGTTCCTCAGTGGCAGGTTCCCAAACGCCACTTTTTCTCACGGAAGGCTATTCCGGCTCTCTACCGGCATGTGGAAGGCAATGTCTTGGCCTCGCTGGACAGGGCGGTCAGCGGTAAGGTGCATATTACCGCTGACTCATGGTCCAGCAGGCATGGACAGGGACGTTACCTTTCTTTCACGGCCCATTGGGTCACTCTTTTGGCAGCTGGGAAGGATTCAGGACAAGCTGCAGTAGTGTTGGAGGTTGTCCCACCGCCACGCCTCCAAAATGCTACTACTGGTTGTGACACACCTCTCTCCTCCACCCCCTCCTCTTCTTCTTCCTCCATGGCCTCTTCCTGTGGTTTGTCCTATGAACCAGCGGTGCTCCGTAGCCATTCACGGGGCTACGCAAGTACGCAGGCAAAAAGATGCCATGCCGTGCTTGCGCTGGTGTGTTTGGGGGACAGAAGCCACACTGGGGCAGAGGTCCTGTCTGCTCTGCAGGGCCAGGCCGAGAGGTGGTTGACGCCACGCCAGCTTAAGCCAGAAATGGTGGTTTGCGACAATGGCACCAACCTCCTCTCCGCCCTCCGACAGGGACAACTGACCCATGTGCCCTGTGTGGCTCACGTCCTTAACCTGGTGGTGCAGCGCTTCTTGGGCAGGTACCCGGGCTTACAGGATGTCCTGAGGCAGGCCAGGAAAGTCTGTGTGCATTTCCGCAGATCTTATAATGCCAGTGCTCGCCTGGCTGAGCTGCAAAAGGAGTTGAACCTGCCCAAGAACCGCCTTATATGTGACATGCCCACCAGGTGGAACTCAACGTTGGCCATGCTGCAGCGGCTGCACACGCAGCAGAGGGCCATCAATGAGTACCTGTGCGACTACGGCACCAGGACAGGGTCAGGGGAGCTTGGTTTTTTTTCTCCACGCCAGTGGGGCATGATCAGGGATGCATGCACTGTCCTGGCACCATTTGAGGAGGCCACGAGGATGGTGAGCAGTGACAGTGCATGCATCAGTGACACTGTACCTCTTGTCCACCTGTTGGAGCACACGCTGCGTGGAATAATGGACAGGGCACTTGAGGCAGAACAGAGGCAGGAAGAGGAGGACTTCCTTGCCTCTCAAGGCCCCCTTTACCCAGACAGTGTTCCTTCTGTCCCACCCATCGCACAGGAAGAGGAGGAGGAGGAGGAGGAGGAGGAGGAGGATTGTGTCAGCATGGAGGTGGAGGCTGGCACTCAGCATCATCAGCAGCAGTCTTTTAGGGATGATTTACAGTCCCAAGAAACCAGTGGACTTGTACGTGGCTGGGAGGAGGTGGCTGTGGATCATGTCGTCCTTAGTGACCCAGAGGACTCCGGAGCGAATGCCTCAGCAAACCTACGCTGCATGGCCTCCCTGATCCTGCAAAGTCTGCGGAAGGATCCTCGTATTCTTCGGATCAAGGAGAGGGACCATTACTGGCTGGCCACTCTCCTTGATCCACGGTACAAGGGTAAGGTTGCGGACCTTATGTTACCGTCGCAGAGGGAGCAGAGGATGAGACAACTCCGGGAGGTCTTGCAGAAAGGTCTGTGCAACGCGTTCCCAGAGACTGGGAGGTTGCAAACTCCTGGTCCTGGACAACGAGTTGCTGAGGCTTCGGCCAGTCAAAGAAGGAGCGGTGGGGAAGGTGGCCGTCTGACCGATGCGTTCAGACAATTCTTTAGTCCGCAGCCCCAAAGTATGATCGGTTCCAGCAACCATCGCCAGCGTCTGATAAACATGGTGCAGGAATATCTAGGGGCAAGGTCAGACTTGGACACCTTCCCCACCGAAAATCCTCTGGCTTACTGGGTCTTGAGGATGGATCACTGGCCAGAGCTTGCACAGTATGCAATTGAGCTACTGGCCTGTCCTGCATCCAGCGTTCTTTCGGAACGCACATTCAGTGCTGCTGGAGGATTTGTCACGGATCACAGGGTGCGCCTGTCCACCGACTCGGTTGATCGACTGACTTTCATCAAGATGAACCAGTCTTGGATCACCACCAGCTACCACACACCTGATGCTGATATAACAGACTAATTGATTTTAACATGTCACATCCCTTCAAGACTGATGCTGATGCTGAGTGCCTGTGCTGTTATGTTGACTGGCTATCCTCCTCCTCCGAGTCCTCAATGATACGATTGATGATGATAGCTTGTAAGATCATTTTTGTTTATGGGTGCCGCCACCAGTGCCTAACGCCCAATTTTTCAGCCCCTGTTTAACAGGGGCGTGTAATTACAATTTTTGAAGCAATACTTTGCAACAGGGCTCATTGCTGTGCTCCAAGTACAGTATCTGTGAGGAGTTGCAGTGTTGTGCCACCAGTGCCTAAGGCCCAATTTTTCAGCCCCTGTTTAACAGGGGCGTGTCATTACAATTTTTGAAGCAATACTTTGCAACAGGGCTCATTGCTGTGCTCCAAGTACAGTATCTGTGAGGAGTTGCAGTGTTGTGCCACCAGTGCCTAAGGCCCAATTTTTCAGCCCCTGTTTAACAGGGGCGTGTCATTACAATTTTTGAAGCAATACTTTGCAACAGGGCTCATTGCTGTGCTCCAAGTACAGTATCTGTGAGGGGTTGCAGTGTTGTGCCACCAGTGCCTAAGGCCCAATTTTTCAGCCCCTGTTCAACAGGGGCATGTAATTACAATTCTTGATCTAATAATTCATAGCAGGGCCCATTGCTGCACCCACCAAGAGTAACTGTCAGGGCTTACAGTGTTGTGGCACCAGCACCACCATCAAAGGCCCAATTTTTACTACCACTGTTCAACAATTATATGTAATTAAAATTCCTGATATAATAGTTGACAGCAGGGCGTTCCAGCACCAACCAAGAGTAACTGTGAGTGCTTACAGTGTTGTGCCAACACCAACAACTAAGGGGCCTATTTCTGCAGAGTATATACGGCAGGTCCCTACTTTCAAACATCCAACTTACAAACGACTCCTACTTGCAAACGCAAGAAGACAACAGGAAGTGAGAGGAAATCTACCACTAGGAAGGAAAATTCTCTCCTGTAAGAATAAATATGGGAGAAAGGTGTCTCCTCTGTACTGATGCTTTATCAGCAATCCTTGTTTCAAGAAAAACACCACATTTCAAAAACAGTTGTCATTGGGACGGAAAGTGAGGTGAAATGTTCTGAACAGGGGCACAGACAGCAAAACAAATGTTACAGGGGTGATAACCCTTACCTATGTTTTCCAAAAAGTTTAAAAATAGATTTTTGGTCTGGAGCTACACTTCAACAATGTACCTGTTCAAAATTACAAACAGATTCTACATAAGAACAAACCTACAGTCCCTGTCTTGTATGCACCGCCTGTATAGGGCTGTTCAGAGTATATAGGGCCTTTTTTATTTTATGTGCGGGGTTCCCCTTAATATCCATACAAGACCCAAAGGGGCTGGTAATGGGCTGGGGTAGGGGGGGGGGGTCATGGGGTAGCTATGCCATTTTTCTTAAAGAATTTCATCCATATTACCGGGACCAGACATTACATTAAAGCCGCAAGCAGTTTTAAATGGCTTTTTTTTCCTTTAGAAGTGTCATTTTGTGCAGGGACAGTTCTAAACACGGGAAACACGTGGCACTTCACAGGCATACTTTAGACACCCCCCAGGTACGATATTTAAAGGAATATTTGACTTTTTTTTTTCACTTTATGCATCATTAAAATGACTGCTCCCGAAAAACGACCGTTTTTAAAACTTCTTTTTGCATTGATACATGTCCCCTGGTGCAGAACCCGGGTTCCCAAACCCTTTTTAGGACAATAACATGCATAATAGTTGTTATAATTAGCACTTTAGAATTCGAACGTTCGCATCCATTGTATTTAATAGGGTTCTAATGTTCGTTCGAACTTTCGGTCCGTTCGCGGGTTCTGGTGCGAACCGAACCCGGGGGTGTTCGGCTCATCACTATGGACCACCAAGTTCAGCACATGTGCCAGGCAAGGGATGTGCGTCAAATTGGCTAGGCTCAGAGCTGCTACGAGATTTTGCCCATTATCGCACACCACCAGTCCGGGCTTGAGGCTCACTGACAGCAACCACTCATCAGTCTGTTGTTCCATGTCCCTCCACAACTCCTGCGCGGTGTGGGTTTTTTCCCCCAAACAGGAAAGTTTTAAAACTGCCTGCTGTCGTTTACCCCTGGCTGTGCTGAAGTTGGTGATGAAGGTGTTACGCTGACCGGATGAGGAGGCGGTAGAGGATGAGGAAGCGGAGTAGGAGTTGGCAACAGGAGGCAAACTGAAGCGCCCTGCAATCCTCTTTGGTGGAAGGACATGCGCCAAACTGCTATCTGCCTCAGGCCCAGCCGCCACTGCATTTACCCAGGGTGCTGTTAGGGAGATATAACGTCCTTGACTGTGCTTACTGGTCCACGCATCCGTAGTTAGGTGGACCTTGCCACAGATGGCGTTGCACAGTGCACACCTGATTTTGTCCCCCACTTGGTTGTGCGGGGAAGGGATGGCTCGCCTGGAAAAGTAGTGGCGGCTGGGCACGACGTACTGTGGGACAGCCAATGCCATCAGCTTTTAAAACTCTGCGTTTCCACCAGACGGAATGACAGCATTTCAAAGGTGAGGAATTTTGAAATGCTGGCATTCAGGGCCAAGGATCGCGAGTGGCTAGGGGGGTACTTCCTCTTCCGCTCCAGTGTTTGGGAGATAGAGAGCTGAACGCTTCCATGGGACATTGTGGAGATGGTTGGTGACCCAGGTGGTAGTGTTGCTGTCAGATGCTCTGTTTGCGGGTTGGCAGGTGCTACTGTCACTACAGAGGTGGATGAAGAGGCCGAGACTGCAGCAGAAGAGGAATCGGGAGGAACCAGAGACCTTTCTTTGTTTTTGAGGTGTCTACTCCACTGCAGCTCATGCTTTGCACTTAGATGCCTGGTCATGCAGGTTGTGCTCAGGTTGAGAACGTTTATGCCTCGCTTCAGGCTCTGATTGCACAGCGTGCAAACCACTCGTGTCTTGTCATCAGCACATTGTCTGAAGAACTGCCACGCTAGGGAACTCCTTGGACCTGGCTTTGGTGTGCTCGGTCCCTTGCTGCGTTGGGCAGTAGCAGACGTACTGTCTAGGGGACGGACGCTCCGCTTTTGCACCCTGCTCCCTCTTCTGCTGTGCTGGTGGCTCTGTGCGACCACCGCCTCTTCCTCCGAACTACACTGGTCACCTGCATAGCGTTGATTCCATGTGGGGTCGAGGACCTCATTGTCCTCTACATCATCTTCCACCCAGTCTTCACCCCTGCCCTCCTTGTCTGTCTGCACAATTGCGAAAGCAGCAGCAGTTGGCACCTGTTTTTCGTCATCATCCGAGACGTGCTGTGATGGTCCTCCCATGTACTCCTCATGAAACATAAGTGGTTGGGCATCGGTGCACTCAATCTCTTCCACTTCTGGGGCAGGGGTAGGTAGATGGCCCTGGGAAACCCTGCTAACAGAGTCATCGAAAAGCAGAAGAGACTGCTGCATGATTTGGGGCTCAGACTGCTTGGCTGATTTGCAAGGGGGTGAGGTGAAAGACAGATGGACATGGGCTGCAGGTGCCAACTCTGATCTTTCATCAGAAGAGTGGGTGGGAGACAATGTGAAGGAACCAGAGGCACTGTCATCAACCCAATCTACTATCGCCTGTACTTGTCCTGGCCTCAACATTCATACAGCCTCATTAGGCTCGTCAAAATACCGCCGCAGGCTCGGGCGCCTACTCGCACCTGAGGAAGCTGTTTCACTTGTGCGTGCAGCTGGCACAGATCGACCACGTACTCTCCCTGCAACAGGAGCTCCACCAGCAACACCACGACCGGGGCCACCACGTCCCTTTGACGTTCTCCTCATATTTTCCAAATTTAGGATCTTGCCCTAAATGGGTGTTTTTGGAAGAGCAAAACACACCCACAGTACGTAAACGCTGTATCTCACAGCTACAGAACTGCAGAAAATGCTATTAAAAAAAAATGTTTTTGTCCTACAATTATTATTTTGGGATAGCACAGTAGAAGAAAAATATATAAATTGTTTATTTCACACACCTCCAGATATGCAGAAAACACTGCAAAATATTTTACTCTTTCGTCCATGGACCGACACAGCTTCTCTATTGACAAAGTGGGTATTATCCGTTAATTAGGAGTGACTAGGCAGAAAAACTTGTAAAAAGTGTTGCATCACACCTTCTACAGTACCGCCCAGGGGGCGGACCCTCTGGGTATACCCTCTCAGTCTGCATCTTCGCAGATCAGTTTTTTTCTGTCTAGCAAGGAGTAGGACATGGCTCCCTTCGGGCCCATTGGTCCGGGGAAAAAAGATATATATATATATTTTTATTTTTTTTGCTACATTTTGTTGTTTCCTGCGATCTTCGATCAACTGCCGACTGGGTGACAGGCTGGATCCTCGATCCTTGTAGTCTCCCCAGTTTCGGCCATCGAGCGTGTGCCGACCCTAGCTACGCGCTGGGTTTTCCACGACATGCCCGTCGCTCCACGGGTGGCCGGTGAGCTTACGCTCCAGGGCCTGCATCGGACCGCTCAGCTTCGGCTGACCTTACGGCCAAGTCGCAGCAGCCTGGCCGGTGAGCTTACGCTCCAAGGCTTGCATCGGACCGCTCAGCTTCGGCTGACCTTACGGCCGAGTCGCAGCAGCCTGTCCGGTGAGCGGCATGCTCCAGGGCATACATATGATCGTCCCTTCTGGGTCCAATCACAGCATGCCTGGCCAACAGTCACCTTCCGTGCGCGGACGATGATCTGTTTGGAATGTCTTCCAGCAGAATACATGCAGGATAGGTAAGTAAAACTCCCCTGCCTCGGCTGGGTGATTTAGCTGGACATTCCTGGAGAGATCAAGTAAGTGGTTGTGGCCCCTTTCTTCCCTCTCTCCCTGCCTTTCCCTCCTCCCTGGGCTTCTAGCTAAAGGTTGCTGGGTGCTGGGGGTCACCTAGGGGGTCCCACTGGAGCGGGGCTGGCTGTAACTAACATTTAAAAGAAATGTCATTTTTTCTTACCTGTGTTTGTGTCCTTCCTCCTCCATGCTGTCGGCGGCCATTTTGAGGTGGTCCATGCCAAGTTTGGCCTCTTGTGACTGCCCAGGGGCCATCTTCCTGTGGTTCGGCCACACCCACCGGCCCCTATCAGCTGATCGGCGGCCATGTTTGTCCACCCTGTATGCAGATATTGCCGTTCGGCGACCATCTTTTTGTGGGCTATGGCTGCTTGACCTCTATCTTCTGTCGGCGGCCATTTTCTTAGAGCCCACATTATCTTCCATACAGACGTTTTTGGCAACCATTTTTCAAGAGCCTCCGGCCTCTAGGGTGCATTACACTGGCGCAAAAATTCACACAGGAAGTGCTGATAAAAGAAGCAGACTGACACAGCAGCAGTGGGACAGCATCACAGGCGCAGCATAGCAGTACCTATCCAGGGTGGTGAGTCCTCTGGGTGACCCAGCCTCTCTGCAGCACAGGAGGGTGGCCTATTGATATCTTGCCTGGAGCCCTGTGGGTGTCAGCGTGTGGTCAGCATGGCATCTGAGCCAGATGTCTTCTCCCCTGAAACACCAGATTTAGCAGCTGGTGTCCCTGAGGTGTCTATGGACGCTATGTCGGCAATCCTAGAGGCGTTTGCTGCCAGGGTGAAAGCAGCACACGGGAATACAGGGGGTAATAAACGCCCCCGTCCCCTGCAATCTTCTGGGGATATTTCTGATGCAGAACCAGGTCCAGCTACGGCTCATGGCCCAGATTCTGATGCATCAGAGACTGCAGACCGTGACCGATCGGACAGTGAGGAGGACTCCAAGTCCAGGTCAGTACGCGAGACGGCTTTGGTATCTGACCTTATTACTGCAGTACGGGATACGCTAAAGTTGGAAAAGACTGCAGAAGTAGCAGATACTCCAGTCCCCTTTGGGTTTCGTAAACCTGCCCGCTCTGCTAGAGTGTTCCCTTGTGTGTCTTATTTTGACAAACTCTTATACAAGGAATGGGAGAACCCACTGAGGGTCTTTACAGCCCCAAAGAGGTTTGCAGTACGGTACCCCTTTGAGGAGAGTTTTCTGAAGATATGGACCTCTCCCCCTATAGTGGACCCTTCGGTGTCCAGACTTAATAGAGCCACCACTATTCCAGTAGAAGGGGCTCCTGTTTTCAAGGACCCTGTGGATAAGAAGGCTGAAGCACTCGCTCGCTACCTATACTCAGTGGTAGGCTCGGCAGTACGCCCGGCATTGGCGGGGGCCCTAGTGTCTCAGACACTTACTGAATGGGCAAAATTGCTACTCCAGGGGTTAAAGGAGCGAGATGCTCCTCCTAATGAGATAACTTTGGCCGACCAGTTGGTCCAGGGCCTTAAGTTTGTCTGCGAGTCAGATATGGATACTATTCCCCTGCTGTCAAGAGCTTCGGTTTATGCAGTAGCAATACGCCGCCTGATCTGGCTAAAGGGCTGGTCTGCGGACCAGACTTCCAAGAAAGCCCTGTTGGATCTGCCTTTTAAGGGTGACAGACTTTTTGGGGCTTCTCTGGATGACATCATCAAGGATGCCACAGGAGGTAAGAGCACTTTGCTTCCCCAAACTAGCAAGGGTAAGGGACCACACCAAGGGCAAGGGCCCTCCTTTACCGCACGTAAGTGGTTTTTTCGCCCCCTTAAGGCGACAGGGAAAAGACCCCAGGCCGATAAAGCGCCTGCCCAAGGACAGAAGCGTCCTTGGTCCCGCAGACCCAACAAGCCTGCGGACAAATCTGCGTCCACATGAAGGTCCGCCCCCACCCAGCTCTCGGGTGGGGGGACGTCTTCGCAAATTCGCGACTCAGTGGACTGCTCTAGTCTCCGACAGGTGGGTTTGCGAAGTAATCTCCTCAGGCTACAAGATAGAATTTCTCTCTTGTCCACCAGACAGATTCATCACCTCCAATCTCCAGCTACTACCGACCCGTCGGGAGGCCCTGTATGGGGCGATCCAGGGTCTACTGGAACGCGGGGTAGTTATTCCAGTTCCAGAACAGGAACGGGGTCAGGGTTTTTACTCAAATCTGTTCATTGTGCCGAAGAAGGAGGGGGTTCGTCCAATCTTGGATCTCAGAGCCCTCAATTGCTTTGTGAAGGTACAAAGATTTCGGATGGAGTCGGTTCGATCTGTAGTCACGGCTCTCCATCCGGGGGACTTTCTGGCCTCCTTGGACATCAAGGACGCATACCTGCATGTCCCCATATACTCCAGACACCAGAGGTTTCTGCGATTTGCTATCGGGAAGAACCACTACCAGTTTGTGGCCCTCCCGTTTGGCCTTGCCTCAGCACCGAGGACGTTCACCAAGGTGCTCTCTCCGATTCTGGCACTTCTAAGACAGCGGGGTATCGCTATCACAGGTTACTTGGACGACCTTCTGCTGAAGGCCCCTTCAAGCTCAGAATTAGAGGTAAGCGTGTCCATTACCTGTCAGACTCTTCGAGACTGTGCTTGGATACTAAACACGCAAAAGTCAGTATTGGTGCCCACTCAACGCCTAGTGTACCTGGGGTTGATTCTGGATTCCTCAGAGGCAAAGGTATTCCTCCCTGTGGAGAAGTTGCAGACCCTCCGGGCTGCAGTACGGCAGCTGACTTCCAGGAATTGGTCGTCACTCCGTTTTTGCATGCGAGTGTTGGGCCTCATGGTAGCCTCCTTCGAGGCGGTCCCATATGCCCAATACCACACTCGAGTGTTACAGAAGGAAGTTCTGTCCAGATGGAACAGATGCCCTTCATCTCTGGATTATCAAATCCGAGTGAGCCACCTAGTCAGGAGATCCCTGGTATGGTGGCTGACAGCACCGGCTCTAATGGCCGGGAAGTCATTTCTTCCGGTTTACTGGATAGTGATCACGACGGACGCCAGCCTTACAGGTTGGGGGGGAGTCTGGGGTGTCCAGTCGGCGCAGGGTCGCTGGACCCCAGAGGAAGCCCTCCTGCCGATCAATGTCCTGGAGATCCGGGCGATCAAGCTGTGCCTCTTCAAATGGTCTCAGAGACTGCAAGGGCATCCAGTCAGGATCCAGTCAGACAACGCCACAGCAGTGGCATATGTCAATCATCAAGGAGGAACAAGAAGCTCAGCTGCAGCATCGGAGATCGCTCGCATCCTGAAGTGGGCAGAGAGGAGCGTACCGGCACTGTCGGCCGTGTACATTCCGGGTGTGGAAAACTGGCAGGCGGACTACCTGAGCCGCCAGATGCTGGACCAGGGAGAATGGTCCTTACACCCGGAGGTGTTCCAACTCCTCTGCCAAAGATGGGGCACACCAGACATAGATCTTCTGGCTTCCCGACTCAATCGGAAGGTATTGAGATTTGTGGCCCGGTCAAGAGACCCATGGGCAGACGCAACGGACGCGTTGGTAGCATCGTGGGGTCAGTATCGGCTAATCTATGCCTTCCCTCCCTTAAGGCTTCTTCCTCTTCTGCTCCGCAGAGTGGAGGCAGAGGGAATTCCAATGATCCTAATCACTCCAGATTGGCCTCAGCGTCCTTGGTACGCCGATCTAGTACGTCTGGTAGCAGACGTCCCCTGGCGCCTACCACTACGGAAGGACCTGCTATCGCAAGGTCCCATATTCCATCCTGCTTTACAGTCATTGGCTTTAACGGCATGGCTGTTGAGAACCAGGTACTGAGAGACCGGGGCCTGCCAGACTCAGTAATCTCTACTATGAGAAGTGCTCGAAAACCGTCCTCTAGGAAGGTCTATCACCGCACTTGGAGGGCCTACATCTCCATGTGTGAGGAAATGAAATGGCATCCGCGTACCTATTTGGTTTCCAGAATCCTGCTGTTTTTACAGCATGGGGTGGACCAAAGGCTTGCCCTAAGTACGATTAAGGGACAGATATCTGCCCTGGCTGTCTTTTTTCAGCGACCCCTGGCGACTCACTCTCTCGTGAGTACATTTGTGCAGGGGGTTCGACATGTGGCCCCTCCGGTCCGTCCCCCGTTACTTCCGTGGGACTTGAACCTGGTCCTCTCGGTTTCGGCCAGTCGGACCACGTGATGTACCTCAGTCCCCGTCAGAAGCCTAACGCCCCGGGGGATCAGGGTAAGGTCCTTCCTAGTGGAGGACAAGTGTTACACCCGTTGCACGTTTTGTGTTTCACTCTTTATGTGTGTGCACTTTTTTGGCACCGGGTGGAGTTTTTGGGTGTGTTTCACACGCCATGGGCTTTTCAAAAAAAAAAAAAAAAAAATTAGTAGGCATGGCTATGATGGCTTCTAAGGGCACACCAGTTAAACAAAAGGTGATTGGCTGCCCCCTGAAGCTTTTCTAAATGCGCCATTACATCGCCGAACACCGGACCCGAACCCGAACATACACGCAATTGTTCGGGTTCGGGTCCGGTACCCAAAAACTCAAATGTTCGGGTTCGCTCAACCCTAGTGCTCTGGGATGCTCTGGCAAGTCCAGATCACGACTGGTGGATTGCTGACCCCAGGCATGCACTTCCTTGGTCTGTTTTGATTTGTTTATTACAGGTACATACATAGCACTGTCAATTTACACAGCATTTTTACACATATATATTTGTAGCACTACCCCTGTAGAAGCTGCTGGTTAATTTTGGGTCTGCACTCTGCCTGTCAACCCCTTGAAGTTTAGCTTGATCCCCCTCCTTGGCACAACTGGACAATAATATGATTGTGGAACCCTATGGTAGTAGGGGACTACAATAATACCACACAGTAATATATATATGTAGCAATAGCCCCAGTTAAGAGGGCTGCTGGTAAAGATTTTGGGCCTGTACACACTGCTGTCAACCCCCGTAACTGGCTCTAACCTCCCTTGGCACAGATAGCAGTAAAGATGGGATTATGGGGGGGGCGTGGCCAGGCAGCGGATGTAGTCGGACGCACATCCAGATCTCTCCGCCAAAAATCCGTTAAATCATCCTGAACGATCAACCTATACTGCCGACATCAAGGATAATCTGAGACCGGAGGCCTCCCCAGGTGTCCCTAGCCTCTTATCCGTTACTTACCTGCCAGATGTCAGCCGTGAGACGACAGAATGCGACCCGGACTGCAGACAGCATGGCTCAAAATGGCGCCCAGGCACAGCGCTCTGCTAAAGAGACACACAAGGCGGCTGCTGCAAAGTTCTTCTCACTCAATCTGGAGCCTAATACACACTCGGAGGCTCCGGAGGACTCGTCCGGGGGGTCATCTGAGGCTGATGACACCGTGCCTTTTGGAGGATGCAAGTGGATCGGGACTCGCCTGGGACGCAGTAAGTACTCCGGAGGGGGGTGCCACTAGGCCTCATATCCCCGTCAGCCCGTCCTCTGAGGGAGAACCCTCGCTCAGTGACATCCTAGCAGCAGTGAATAACTGTAATGTCTCACTGGCCGCCGAGATTAAGGGGGTGAGAGCAGAATTATCATTTCTGAGACAGGACACCCAAAAGCTGAGAGAGAGGACCTCTGCATTGGAAGGGAGAGTGAGCTCTGTGGAGGATGACATGGCGCCCATGCAGAGAGATGTGTCATATAACAATCATCTCCTTACACAGCATTCATCTCGTTTGGAGGAATTAAAGAATAGAATGAGAAGGAATAATGTTAGGGTGATTGGGCTCCCCGAAAGAATTGAGGGAAAGAACCCAGTCGACTTTATTGAAAAATGGCTGATTGCAGCATTCGGCAGAGAGGTGTTAACCCCCATGTTTTCTGTGGAGAGGGCGCACAGAGTCCCGGCCAGGCCTCCGCAGCCGGGAGCTCCCCCCAGGCCTTTCCTCCTCAAGCTCCTGCACTACAAGGACAGGGACGCTGTCCTCCAGAATGCCAGGATCAAACCAGAGGCCCTGAGAATCGATAACGCAAAGATGTCATTTTTTCCGGATTTTTCTGCTGAGCTGCAGCGGCAACGAGCTAAATTCATGGACATTAAACATCGCCTCCGATCCCTAGATCTCAAATATGCTATGTTGTATCCTGCCCGCCTTAGGGTGGAAGCACTGGGCTCAGTGTACTTTTTTGATTTGCCATCGGCTGCTACACAATGGCTGGATCGGGAAGAAAGACTGATCCGGGAAAATCGCAACCAACGCCCCGCACCCCCGGAGGGATAGTGAACTACTTTATTAGGCAACCTTGATCGTACATTTCTACTTGCCAAGGCGGAGTAAGCTGTTGTTGTGTTCTTGCTGTTGAGAAGTTAAAAGACACTAACGTGCGCTTCCACTGTTGCCCCCCCCAAAATGGTCTGGTTCAGACCTCACACTGCTCTTAGGCAATACAAGTTGGCCATGTTGGCCGGTTATTTGTTTTTTTCCCTGTTTTTTCCCCTTTATTTTCAGTTTTTTTTTCTCCCTGCTATACGGAAGGATCTACACTGCTGGTATCTCTACTGTCTATTACGGTCACTGCTCTTCATGTGGAACGCTCGTGCCCAGCACGGTCCATGAAAAGATTGCTAGACTCTCACATGTAATGCTGTTCCCATTGTTTTCATTTTTTCTCCCAGCCCATTGGAACATGCCATATTTTCATGTATGGTGCCCCTTATTGTTGTTTTTTTCAAATTGCCCTCTGACACTATGTAATACCCTTGCTGTGATTGTAGTGATGTTGAAATGGCTAAGGTAACCAGATTTCTGTCATGGAATGTCAGGGGTTTGAATAACCCTGTCAAAAGACTGGCTGTGTTGCGCACAATCAAGCGTATTGGCACGGATATAATATGCCTCCAGGAGACTCACTTCTCCTCGACCTCCACCCCACAATTTGCTATAAGGCAATTTTGCCACCAATATCACGCCACTCATTCGGTGTACTCGAGGGGAGTGAGTCTTCTGGTTAAACGTGGCATGCAATTCTCAGCTATAGAAGTTAAGACTGATCCAGGTGGTCGCTTTATTTTTCTACTGTGCTCTGTATATGGCACAAAATGTATCTTGGTAGGATTGTACATTCCCCCCTGTTCTCAGCCAGTATCCTCAAAACGTTGGCAGACTTTATGTCCCGCTTTTCGGGGGTACCAGTACTAGTCCTCGGGGACTTTAATAATTATCTGGACCAAGGGAAGGACAAACTTAGCGCCCAGATTGGGAATGGGGTGCAGGTACAGCGGGGGCCTACTCCGTTTGCTCGTCTCCTGTTAGAGATGGGCCTGACGGATGTGTGGAGACTGCGAAATCCAGAGGCCAGAGTTTTTTCCTGTCAGTCAGCCTCAATAGGGGGTCTATCCAGAATTGATCTGGGATTGGGGAATGACCCTCTTCTGCCACTATTGGACTCAGCTCAATACCACCATAGGCAGACCTCGGATCACTCTCCCCTCTCGGTTGATTTACGGATGGGGGTGGTCAGAGGAAACACTTTGTGGAAACTTAATCCCTTCTGGTTATCACTCATTCCAACCCCTGATCCGATACCTGAACTACTCAAATTCTTTTTTGAACATAATATAGGCTCTGCAGATATAGGGGTGGTTTGGGAAACTGCAAAAGCGTACTTACGTGGTCAGTTTATCAGAGTAATACGCCAAATTAAGACTTCTACTAAAGAATGTGAGGTCTCGGTTTTGGAGGAGGCTCGGCGCTCCGAGGTTAAATATATAGATGACCCCAGACGGTCCTGGCTAGCTGCCCAGTCTATGCTCAAGGACCTGTCCTTGCAGCTGGCAGAAAATAAACGTTTCTTTCTAATGCAAAGTTACTTTGAGGAGGGGGAAAACACTTGTCACATGTTGGCCTTGCTGGCCAAATCACAACAATCTTCCTAACATATACTGGCTGTGGCTGATGCAAATGGTGCACTGTGTCACTCCACTCCTGCTATAATGGAGGTATTTAAAACATTTTTTCAGGATGTCTATTCTATTCTTCTAAGGTCAGCCCTTCCCGTGACGAGCTCTGTTCGTTTTTGGACAGGTATCCTATCCCCTGCTTATCCGACTCGGATTCAGCCCATCTTAATGCACCCCTGTCGGAAGATGAACTATTGGAGGCATTGGCCCATGCACAAAACGGTCGGGCGCCAGGCTCTGACGGCCTTCCGTCTGAAGTGTATAAGCGTTACTCTGCACAAATTCTGCCGATTCTCCTAAAAGTTTACAACCAGGCGTTTGAATCTGGAACCCTCCCTCCATCTATGAACGAAGCCATCATAGTGCTCTTGCTGAAACCTGGCAAGGACCCTATGTCTCCAGACTCATATCGGCCCATTTCCTTACTCACGTTTGATATCAAGCTGCTCGCCAGAGTTCTGGCGAACAGATTGGCCAAATGTATTCGCCAAGTGATCCACAAAGACCAATCTAGTTTTATACCAACTAGATCCACATCTCAGAATCTGCGTAGACTATTCCTTAATTTACAGGTCCCCACTGATAACACCGGCAATAGGGCCATCTTCTCTTTGGACGCAGCAAAAGCGTTCAATAGCGTTGAATGGTCCTATCTATGGGAGGTCCTGCGCAGATTTGGGGTCGGTCAATCTTTTTTGACATGGGTCCAACTGTTGTATAATTCCCCGACCGCGAGAATACGTATCAACGGGGATGTGTCGGGGTCCTTCAGACTGCATAGGGGCACGCGTCAGGGGTGCCCTTTGTCGCCCCTGCTATTTGCCCTTGCTTTGGAGCCTCTGGCGATACACTTCAGGGCCTCACGATCCATTACTGGCTTCAAAAGGTGACTTAGACAGAATGTAATCTCCGTATATGCAGATGACACTCTGATCTACCTAGGGGATACTGATAGTTCCCTGAAGAATGCGATGAGTCTGATAGCTGACTTCGGACAGCTGTCGGGTTTTAGTATTAATTGGAGTAAGTCAGTACTAATGCCCCTAGATCCCCTGCTACGGCCCCTGCCTACGGCCCCCGCCCGATACCTTGAGCTGAACCTGACACCGTTGCTTCGGAAGTTCCGACAGAAAAGCTCTGCTTGGAAAAAGCTGCCTTTATCGGTTACTGGCAGAGTAAATTTAATTAAGATGGTCTGGGCCCCCCAACTCCTCTATATATTTCATAACTCCCCCATATGGTTGAAGCACAGATGGTTTACCCAAATTGCCAGTCAGTTCAGGGATCTGATATGGGGTAACAAACCAGCTTGAATTAGCCTGCACACTCTACAACTGGCTAAAGACCAGGGTGGCATGGCGGTCCCACGCGCTAGATTCTATTTCATAGCCTCACAGTTGCAACATCTAGGTAACTGGGGAGTGGAGGACGACTCTGACCCTATCCGATCCTTACTTGTTCCCAGTGTCACTAGTCTTCCAGCGATAGCACATTTGGAATCAGGATTTACTCATCTGCAGGATAATCTCCCCACTATAACCTTGCTAAACACATTATGGAAATATATCCGGTCTCTCTTGCAAATTAGGGGGGTATGTCCGTTCACTCCCATATGGAGGAACAAGTACTTTAAAGAGCTACTCAAACTGGAGGAATTTCGCACTTGGGAGGAAGCAGGCATTCATTACATCACGCAGTTATACAATGGTACTGTTCTAAAATCATTCTCAGATCTCAGGGATGAATTCTCTCTTCACAGACATCAATTTTTTAAGTATCTCCAGCTGCCCCATGCGCTTCAGTGCGAGCGCAGACTGTCAATACTGGTAGCAACAACGCACCCCCTGATGAATGATGTGATATTGATGGATGACAGGAAGGGCATGATATCGAGAATATATGTGAGACTGCTTAACGCCACACATGACGCTAGTAAGCTTCCATGTAGAAGGAGTTGGGAACGTGACTTGGGTCCCATTGATGGAGACACCTGGGAACTATGCCTAACAGCTGCACATTTGGTGTCGGTGTCTGCCTCACAGAGACTATCTCACCTTTATCTACTACATCGGGTGTACAGAACCCCAGCCCGACTACACAAGTGGGGGATTAGAGATTCTCCGTTGTGCCCAAAATGCAATAGCCACACTGGTGACCTCTTACATATGTTGTGGAAGTGCCCAAAGCTCTTCAGGTATTGGCGTTATGTTCTTACCACTATTTCACAAGTTTACCGGTTCCCGATCCTGCAAGATCCGGTTGTGTGCCTGCTTGGTGCCTTGGAGATACCCACGCTATCACCGAATGAACATACAGCAATATTGCGCTTATTATATGTGGCCCGCAAGGCAATTGCGAGGCTTTGGATAACTCCGAGAATACCAACGGGCAAGCAATGGGTAGAACTGGTGAACAGCCTACTAATACGTGAAAAGCTTACTTACCAACACCGTGGTGTCCTGAAGAAATTTTACTTAATGTGGCAACCGTGGTTAGGTACCCCAGGACTGGGTCCAACTCAATTGGTGAGGCATAGGCTTTTGCAAGTGTGATATGGTAAATTAAATGGTCCGGATAGGCCCTGGGATGTGATAATATAGGTGTCCGTGGTGGAGTGGGAGAGATGTTTTGGTGGATGATCCGCACATATAATTCTCTCTTTTTTTTTTTTTTTTTTTTTCTTTTTTTTTTTCTCTTTCCTTTTCTTCCCTTTTCCTTTGTTTTGTAGTCGGGCTATCTAATACCCCTTAAGGGTTTGGCCATTTTATTTATTTTTACTATTGTTTCTTTATTTTTATTGATTCCTGTTAATTCTTGAGGTTTTCACTGTTCTCCAAATAACATGTTTTATGTAGATTGCTGGTCATTTATCAGAGCAGATATTCCAACCGCAGGTCGTTTCAATGCAGGTGTCACGTATCAATGTAAAGTGCTAGTTCTTTACTGTTCAACCAGTTTATGGGGTTTTATGTATCTATATATGTGTACGTTGAAAGAATGTTGATGATACCTCATTGAATCTCTTGTTTCATATATATTTCTAATGTATGTACACCTGCATAGTTTCTCAAACTCTTTTTTGATAAAAAAAAAAAAAAAGATGGGATTATGAGACCCGTTAGCTATGGGATCCACAATGCCACAATAAACATGCAATCACACAGTAAATTGGCTTAACCACAAGTACTTTTTTTACTGATTATGAAATATCAAGTTAAACAGTGATACATGCGCATATGCAGAGCCCTGCAATGTTAGCTGTTCAGCATATAACAGACACTGAGTTCCAATAGCAATTATACACACTAAAGGTCATTTAACTATGCTCGCGAGCTCCCCCCTCGTGGGCAAGATGGCGCCCAAACAACGTCTAAAGTTCTACAGTCAGGCCTGACTATTGCAGATATGGTGCTTCCGTTAGGAAGGATCTTTGTTAGCAATGTTGGTGCACTTTGTAGGTTATTTGTAGGTTATTTGTAATCCACAAGCAACAAAACAGTTAACTTCTTGGCATATGCTAAAGAGTTCAGCTAACGCTGCACAGCACACTGTCCCTCTGTAACGGTGGTCCCTGAACTAAGGACACTGGGCCTAAGATTAGTCAGTTAATCTCTGAGCAGGTGCTTTCTCACCCGACCGGACCAGTCCGTTCAACCGACTTGCATAGCTGGAGCTTCCGCACACGTCTCACGACACCCGTAGTCTCTGGTCCTCCTGACAGTCCTTGTAGGAATGATCGACGAAACGACACCTGGGTTCTCCCGTGAAGGTCGGAGGGCTCTCTGGCTCTCAAGGCCCACACTCCTAGGCCCAGTCCAGCCACAGACTCGGCGTTGGTTCCACTTGCTAGGGGGGCGGTGTCCAAAGAGACCCGCGTGTAGCTCCGCTCCTCCTTATAAAGCCCTTCCCCAGCAGACCTTGCACCGGGCAATGCACTCTGGGTGTCCCGCTGCACACTGGGTACAGTAGTCTTTGGAGTTTCTTAAAGTGACACCCCGCTACACATATATATATATATATATATATATATATATATATGTAAATATTGTTACCTTGGTGCTGGTGACCTGACCCACAGCTGTAATAGACAGAGTTCCACACAAGATGTAGCTTAACCAGTGGTAATGTGTTTACTTGGCAAAAGAATAAAACAAAAGGTTACACAGTTAAGATTGACTACTCACAGCTCCCTGTAACAGTCAATGTGACACCACTGGTAAAGAATTTCTTTGTTACTAGGCCCAAATAACACGACCTGGGGCCAGATATGAGCGAGTGCAGGGTGGAGGGATCTCCCAATGCGATTATACCCGCACTGGGACACCTCTCCACCAAGTCACACACAGCTCACCCGAAATAGCAAATAATAATGCAATGCAAAACAGATTATATTAAACACATAAGCTCCCAAACTATAGGGCTCCCCCTACTGGACTGCTCAACTGGTGAGTGTCCCGTTCCGAAAAACTTCTGTAACAAAGTAGGCTGATGACTGTTCCTTTAATTGTCAGTTAGTCTTCTGCTAGCTTCGTTGGTGCACTTATCTATTTGTAATCCAATAAACAGGGTGAGGAGGAATGATAATAACTTGTTGTCTATGGCGTGTTGGTAGAATAAACACTAGGGTTGTCCCGATACCGATACTAGTATCGGTATCGGGACCGATACCAAGCATTTGCGCGAGTACTTGTACTCGCGCAAATGCTCCCGATGCCTGATCCGATACTTTTTTTTTTTTTCATGAGAGCGGACGCAGAGGGGGCGGTGAGAGGGGGTGGAGAGCGGGGCGGGGGCGGAGAGCGTGGCGGGGGGCGGAGACCAGGGCGCAGAGTGGGACGGAGAGTGAGGCGGGGGGCGGAGACCAGGGCGGAGACCAAGGCGAAGAGGGGGCGGAGACCAAGGCGGAGAGTGGGGCGGGGGCGGAGACCAAGGCGGAGAGTGAAGCGGGGGGCGGAGACTAAGGCGGAGAGCAGAGCGAGTCTTCAGGCGGGTAAGTAAAATTAATCTGATCTGATCCAATTGCCTTGCCTTGCCTGTCTTTCTGCAGCTCAAATGCTCCCGGAGCCCTAGATAGTAGATGGATACTTTTGTTTGATGAGAGAGCGGGTGGAGAGGGGGCAGAGAGCGGGGTGGGGGGTGGAGAGCGGGGTGACAGTGACATGATTGACAATTTGACATGCATGCACAATTGCACACAGACTTCTTTTGCCTCCTCCCTCCCTTGTTGTTACTTGTTATGATCCGATGGTTGCCTTTCACCCCTTCAGCAGTGATCAATGTTCACATTTCCAACTCACAGATAATAAAATAGTGACCCCAATGAATGTATTCGCTATCTGTAAGGCAGGCATTCTTTCCACTGACCGCCAATGTAAGGAGCATTCTTCCCACTGACCGCCAATGTAAGGAACATTCTTCTCACTGACCGCCAATGTAAGGAGCATTCTTCTCACTGACCACCAATGTAAGGGGCATTCTTCCCACTGATCACCAATGTAAGGGGCATTCTTTCCACTAACCACTAGGGATGAGCTTCGTGTTCGAGTCGAACATACGTTTGACTCGAACATCGGCTGTTCGATCGTTCGACGAAGATCGAACGATTTGGGCCGTTCGCGCCAAATTCGAGTGACGCGAACGGCCCACAATGCACTACGCCATCGCAGTGTCATCCAGGCGCTGTGATTGGCCAAGCATGCACTGTGACCCCGCATGCTTGGCCAATCACAGCGCCGGCAGCGAGGAGAGCAATGATTGGCCACAGGCAGGATGCCTGTGGCCAATTATTGCTGAGGGGGTTTAGTACACGCCCCACACTATAAAAGGCCGCCAGCACGGCGGCCTAGTGTAGTGTGTTCCGGAGCAGGGATAGAGCAGCATAGGCAGGGACAGTGACTTTTATTTCTTTCTTGCTTAACCTGGATTCCTTTAGTTTAGGGAAAGAGAAGGATAGGTAGGGAGAGTGTCAGTGTGTTTTGTGCTTGTGCTATATTGTGCTTAAAAAAAACATTTTTTCTAGGGACAGAAAACTGTAGGTAGGGAGAGTGTGTCAGTTTCTTTCACTGTCAAAGTCCTTGTTTCCAGGGACCTGGAAGGACAGTGAGTGAATTCTCCTTGTGCTATATTGTGCTTAAAAAAAACATTTTTTCTAGGGACAGAAAACTGTAGGTAGGGAGAGTGTGTCAGTTTCTTTCACTGTCAAAGTCCTTGTTTCCAGGGACCTGGAAGGACAGTGAGTGAATTCTCCTTGTGCTATATTGTGCTTAAAAAAAACATTTTTTCTAGGGACAGAAAACTGTAGGTAGGGAGAGTGTGTCAGTTTCTTTCACTGTCAAAGTCCTTGTTTCCAGGGACCTGGAAGGACAGTGAGGTAATTCTCCTTGTGCTAAATTGTGCTTAAAAAAAACATTTTTTCTAGGGACAGAAAACTGTAGGTAGGGAGAGTGTGTCAGTTTCTTTCACTGTCAAAGTCCTTGTTTCCAGGGACCTGGAAGGACAGTGAGGTAATTCTCCTTGTGCTAAATTGTGCTTAAAAAAAACATTTTTTCTAGGGACAGAAAACTGTAGGTAGGGAGAGTGTGTCAGTTTCTTTCACTGTCAAAGTCCTTGTTTCCAGGGACCTGGAAGGACAGTGAGGTAATTCTCCTTGTGCTAAATTGTGCTTAAAAAAAACATTTTTTCTAGGGACAGAAAACTGTAGGTAGGGAGAGTGTGTCAGTTTCTTTCACTGTCAAAGTCCTTGTTTCCAGGGACCTGGAAGGACAGTGAGGTAATTCTCCTTGTGCTATATTGTGCTTAAAAAATTTTTTTTTTCTAGGGACAGAAAACTGTAGGTAGGGAGAGTGTGTCAGTTTCTTTCACTGTCAAAGTCCTTGTTTCAAGGGACAGAGAAGGACACCTGAAGGTAGCCCTTATTGCTTTTTTCCCATCTCCCTGCAGGCCATCTATTAGAATGTCTGGAAGGCAAACAAGGAGAGGCAGACAGTCAGGAGGCAATAAAAGAGGGCAAGCAGGCTCTGTGTCTGGGGGCAACAGTGCTGGTCGTGGACGCGGTGCATTGTCATCAGCACATGGCCATGGGACACGCTTGTCCTTCTTTTCGGCAGCTGGACATGTTGAGCCACATCATGCCGAAGACTTGGTAGAGTGGATGACCAAGCCCTCCTCCTCATCCTCTCTCACCCAGGCTCAGGGTACTGGAAAAGCAGCTGCCAAAGCGTCCTCTTCCCTGGTATCAATGTCAGACTCATCATCAGTCACTCCTTCCCTAGACCCACCATGTCCTCCTCCTGAGGAGTCCCCCGAACTGTTTCAGCACAGTGTTGGGTACATGCTCCAGGAGGATGCCCAGCGTTTCGAAGGGTCTGATGATGAAACCCAGCTAGAGGAAGGCAGTAGCGTGAGAGCAGACAGAGGGGATGCTCAAGAAGGACACCAATCTGGCAGTCATGTTCCAGCAGCTGCAGCATACTGCCAGATTGCCTCCAGTGATGAGGAGGGAGGTGATGATGAGGTCACTGACTCCACGTGGGTGCCTAATAGGAGAGAGGAGGAGGAGGAGGAGGATGAGGAGGAGGCACATCTCCAACGAGGCAGGATGCCCTTTGGTGGCCAGCGTAAGGGCAGTACACCGACGGAATCACACCGCAGAGCTCCGCCTGTGCAGGGCGCTGCCTCTGCCCGTCATTCAAAAAGTTCTTTGGTGTGGGCCTTTTTTGAGGCTAGTGCATCAGATCGCACAGCTGCTGTTTGCAACATATGTCTCAAGCGTATATCGCGTGGCCAAAACATCAGCCGCTTGGGTACCACATGCCTGACCAGACATATGTTGACCTGCCATGCAGCTCGTTGGCAAGCCTACCTCAAAGACCCACACCAAAGAACAAAGCGGACCTCTCCTTGCACCGCATCAGCTGGGATCTCCAACCCCACTATAACTTCAGTCCTCTCTGAAACATGCACTGAGAGGAATGAAGGTGTAGAATTAGGTGTGTCACAGCCAAGTACTTGCGGCCACTCTGCTAGCAGTACACCGACGTCCGATTCTAGCAGGCAAATTTCCCTGCCCCAGCTGCTGGACCGTCGAAAGAAGTTCACTCCCAGCCATCCACATGCCCAGCGGTTGAATGCTAGCTTGGCTAAATTGCTAGCGCTTCAACTGCTGCCTTTTCAGTTGGTAGACTCGGCCCCCTTCCGTGAGTTTGTGCAATGTGCGGTTCCTCAGTGGCAGGTTCCCAAACGCCACTTTTTCTCACGGAAGGCTATTCCGGCTCTCTACCGGCATGTGGAAGGCAATGTCTTGGCCTCGCTGGACAGGGCGGTCAGCGGTAAGGTGCATATTA
Organism: Rana muscosa; assembly: GCA_029206835.1. Lineage (NCBI taxonomy): Eukaryota > Metazoa > Chordata > Amphibia > Anura > Ranidae > Rana > Rana muscosa. The sequence continues at coordinate 943,353,261 of CM055116.1, forward strand.
CCGCTGACTCATGGTCCAGCAGGCATGGACAGGGACGTTACCTTTCTTTCACGGCCCATTGGGTCACTCTTTTGGCAGCTGGGAAGGATGCAGGACAAGGTGCAGTAGTGTTGGAGGTTGTCCCACCGCCACGCCTCCAAAATGCTACTACTGGTTGTGACACACCTCTCTCCTCCACCCCCTCCTCTTCTTCTTCCTCCATGGCCTCTTCCTGTGGTTTGTCCTATGAACCAGCGGTGCTCCGTAGCCGTTCACGGGGCTACGCAAGTACGCAGTCAAAAAGATGCCATGCCGTGCTTGCGCTGGTGTGTTTGGGGGACAGAAGCCACACTGGGGCAGAGGTCCTGTCTGCTCTGCAGGGCCAGGCCGAGAGGTGGTTGACGCCACGCCAGCTTAAGCCAGGAATGGTGGTTTGCGACAATGGCACCAACCTCCTCTCCGCCCTCCGACAGGGACAACTGACCCATGTGCCCTGTGTGGCTCACGTCCTTAACCTGGTGGTGCAGCGGTTCTTGGGCAGGTACCCGGGCTTACAGGATGTCCTGAGGCAGGCCAGGAAAGTCTGTGTGCATTTCCGCAGATCTTATAATGCCAGTGCTCGCCTGGCTGAGCTGCAAAAGGAGTTGAACCTGCCCAAGAACCGCCTTATATGTGACATGCCCACCAGGTGGAACTCAACGTTGGCCATGCTGCAGCGGCTGCACACGCAGCAGAGGGCCATCAATGAGTACCTGTGCGACTACGGCACCAGGACAGGGTCAGGGGAGCTTGGTTTTTTTTCTCCACGCCAGTGGGGCATGATCAGGGATGCATGCACTGTCCTGGCACCATTTGAGGAGGCCACAAGGATGGTGAGCAGTGACAGTGCATGCATCAGTGACACTGTACCTCTTGTCCACCTGTTGGAGCACACGCTGCGTGGAATAATGGACAGGGCACTTGAGGCAGAACAGAGGCAGGAAGAGGAGGACTTCCTTGCCTCTCAAGGCCCCCTTTACCCAGACAGTGTTCCTTCTGTCCCACCCATCGCACAGGAAGAGGAGGAGGAGGAGGAGGAGGATTGTGTCAGCATGGAGGTGGAGGCTGGCACTCAGCATCATCAGCAGCAGTCTTTTAGGGATGATTTACAGTCCCAAGAAACCAGTGGACTTGTACGTGGCTGGGAGGAGGTGGCTGCGGATCATGTCGTCCTTAGTGACCCAGAGGACTCCGGAGCGAATGCCTCAGCAAACCTACGCTGCATGGCCTCCCTGATCCTGCAAAGTCTGCGGAAGGATCCTCGTATTCTTCGGATCAAGGAGAGGGACCATTACTGGCTGGCCACTCTCCTTGATCCACGGTACAAGGGTAAGGTTGCGGACCTTATGTTACCGTCGCAGAGGGAGCAGAGGATGAGACAACTCCGGGAGGCCTTGCAGAAAGGTCTGTGCAACGCGTTCCCAGAGACTGGGAGGTTACAAACTCCTGGTCCTGGACAACGAGTTGCTGAGGCTTCGGCCAGTCAAAGAAGGAGCGGTGGGGAAGGTGGCCGTCTGACCGATGCGTTCAGACAATTCTTTAGTCCGCAGCCCCAAAGTATGATCGGTTCCAGCAACCATCGCCAGCGTCTGATAAACATGGTGCAGGAATATCTAGGGGCAAGATCAGACTTGGACACCTTCCCCACCGAAAATCCTCTGGCTTACTGGGTCTTGAGGATGGATCACTGGCCAGAGCTTGCACAGTATGCAATTGAGCTACTGGCCTGTCCTGCATCCAGCGTTCTTTCGGAACGCACATTCAGTGCTGCTGGAGGATTTGTCACGGATCACAGGGTGCGCCTGTCCACCGACTCGGTTGATCGACTGACTTTCATCAAGATGAACCAGTCTTGGATCACCACCAGCTATCACACACCTGATGCTGATATAACAGACTAATTGATTTTAACATGTCACATCCCTTCAAGACTGATGCTGATGCTGAGTGCCTGTGCTGTTATGTTGACTGGCTATCCTCCTCCTCCGAGTCCTCAATGATACGATTGATGATGATAGCTTGGAAGATCATTTTTGTTTATGGGTGCCGCCACCAGTGGCTAAGGCCCAATTTTTCAGCCCCTGTTTTACAGGGGCGTGTAATTACAATTTTTTTAGCAATAATTTGCCATAGGGCTCATTGCTGTGCTCCAAGTACAGTATCTGTGAGGGGTTGTAGTGTTGTGCCACCAGTGCCTAAGGCCCAATTTTTCAGCCCCTGTTCAACAGGGGCATGCAATTACAATTCTTGATCTAATAATTCACAGCAGGGTCCATTGCTGCACCCACCAAGAGTAACTCTGAGGGCTTACAGTCTTGTGGCAACGCCACCACCACCACCACCACGAAAGGCCCAATTTTTCAGCCCCTGTTCAAAAGGGGCATGTAATTACAATTCTTGATCTAATAATTCACAGCAGGGCCCATTGCTGCACCCACCAAGAGTAACTGTCAGGGCTTACAGTGTTGTGGCACCAGCACCACCATCAAAGCCCCAATTTTTACTACCACTGTTCAACAATTATATGTAATTAAAATTCCTGATATAATAGTTGACAGCAGGGCGTTCCAGCACCAACCAAGAGTAACTGAGTGCTTACAGTGTTGTGCCAACACCAACAACTAAGGGGCCTATTTCTGCAGAGTATATACGGCAGGTCCCTACTTTCAAACATCCAACTTACAAACGACTCCTACTTGCAAACGAAAGAAGACAACAGGAAGTGAGAGGAAATCTACCCCTAGAAAGGAAAATTCTCTCCTGTAAGAATAAATATGGGAGAAAGGGGTCTCATCTGTACTGATGCTTTATCAGCAATCCTTGTTTCAAGAAAAACACCACATTTCAAAAACAGTTGTCATTGGGACGGAAAGTGAGGTGAAATGTTCTGAACAGGGGCACAGACAGCAAAACAAATGTTACAGGGGTGATAACCCTTACCTATGTTTCCCAAAAAGTTTAAAAATAGATTTTTGGGCTGGAGCTACACTTCAACAATGTACCTGTTCAAAATTACAAACAGATTCTACATAAGAACAAACCTACAGTCCCTGTCTTGTATGCACCGCCTGTATACGGCTGTTCAGAGTATATAGGGCCTTTTTTATTTTATGTGCGGGGTTCCCCTTAATATCCATACAAGACCCAAAGGGGCTGGTAATGGGCTGGGGTAGGGGGGGGGGGGTCATGGGGTAGCTATGCCATTTTTCTTAAAGAATTTCATCCATATTACCGGGACCAGACATTACATTAAAGCCGCAAGCAGTTTTAAATGGCTTTTTTTTCCTTTAGAAGTGTCATTTTGTGCAGGGACAGTTCTAAACACGGGAAACACGTGGCACTTCACAGGCATACTTTAGACACCCCCCAGGTACGATATTTAAAGGAATATTTGACTTTTTTTTTTTCACTTTATGCATCATTAAAATGACTGCTCCCGAAAAACGACCGTTTTTAAAACTTCTTTTTGCATTGATACATGTCCCCTGGTGCACAACCCGGGTTCCCAAACCCTATTTATGACAATAACATGCATAATAGTTGTTATAATTAGCACTTTAGAATTCGAACGTTCGCATCCATTGTATTTAATAGGGTTCTAATGTTCGTTTGAACTTTCGGTCCGTTCGCGGGTTCTGGTGCGAACCGAACCCGGGGGTGTTCGGCTCATCACTACTAACCACCAATGTAAGGGACATTCTTCCCACTGATCACCTAGATATCATTAGTCTGTATTGTGATTTGAAAACTGTCACATGACATTAAAAAAAAGTATCGGTTATCGGTATCGGCGAGTACTTGAAAAAAAGTATCGGTACTTGTACTCGGTCTTAAAAAAGTGGTATCGGGACAACCCTAGTAACTATTTTGTTCTTTTACCTGGTGTTTCCATATTTTTGTCCAAGCCCTGTATGTTTCTATGCAGTAGTGGGTGGCACACTAAGCATCCAACCTTTGAACCCGCCTAGCAAAGCTGAGAACTAGCAACGCACACCTGTGCTCCTTGATTGTTCTGAAACCGTTTTGTCAGCTGACAGCTGTGGTTCTCACACTAATAACATCATCATGAGTAGCCAATCACAGAACTCATGTGAGATTTGTCTACAAACAAACCTGCCAGCTGCACTCTGACATAGCAAGCACACAAAAATAAATTAATGACCGCTGAGGCTGCCACAGCGCATTACAGTGGTTACTTTAAAACTGTTATATGTAAAATAACCAAAATAAAATTTTTGGACATTTATCAGCTCATAATAAAAACCATAAGCAGATACTAAATAAAAGTCTTACTGTATATGCCTTTAACCACTCGCCTACCGGGCACGAAAACCCCCTTCCTACCATTTTTCAGCATTCAGCGCTGTCACACTTTGAATGACAATTGCGCGGTCTTGCGACGTGGCTCCCAAACAAAATTTGCGTCCTTTTTTCCCCACAAATAGAGCTTTCTTCTGGTGGTATTTGATCACCTCTGTGGTTTTTCTTTTTTGCGCTATAAACAAAAGAAGAGCATCAAGTTTGAAAAAAAAAACACAATATTTTTTACTTTTTGCTATAATAAATATCCATTTAAAAAAAATTCAAATTTTCCTCAGTTTAGGCCGATACGTATTCTTCTACATATTTTTGGTAAAAAAATAAATCACAATAAGCGTATATTGATTAGTTTGCGCAAAAGTTATAGCGTCTACCAAATAGGGGATAGATTTATAGCATTTTTTTTTTTTTACTAGTAATAGTGGCGATCTGCGATTTTTATTGTGACTGCGATATTGCGGCGGACACATTGGACACTTTTGACACATTTTTGGGACCATTTACATTTATACAGCGATCCCTGTTATAAAAATGCATTGATTACTGTATAAATGTGACTGGCAGGGAAGGGGTTAACACTAGGGGGCGAGGAAGGGGTTAAATGTGTTTCCTAGATGTGTTCTAACTGTGGGGGGAGGGGACTGACTGGGGGACACACCATCGGTTTCCTCTCCCTGACAGGATGTGGATGTGCGTGTTTACACACACACATCCACTGTCCTGCTCGGTTACTGGGCAATCGCGGGTGCCCGGTGGCCATCGCGGGCGCCGGGCACGCGCATCGGGTCCCCAGCAACGCGGCGCGCGCACGCGCCCTAGCTGCTTTTAAAGGCAGGACGTCATATGACGTCCTGTCAGAACAAGAGAGTCTTCCGCCCACCGTCATTTGACGGTGGGCGGTAGACAACTGGTTAAAAAACAATGTTAAAACTATTGGCAGGCAAATTGGTCATAAAATTATTTTCAAGATAACATATGGATACTGAAGCTGCTAAAATCAGTGTAGGTATCAAGGCACAATTACCTCTAGTCAATAAAGGGTTAAAGTCTGTCTAAAGCCCATTTTTTTCCTCCATTTTCTATAGAGAGGGGATAGAGTAGAACCTCTGTTAGGTTTAATTGCTGTGTCCACACTGTGGATAATCAAACACCCGATTTGTTCTAAAACCTATTGTCACTAATGCCAACACCATCCAAGTAAGCAACAAAGATGAAATTAAAACTGATAAGATTACAATTTAAAAGAGAAGTATGGGTTATTATTTTTTTTCAGTTTCATACTTACCTCGGTGGATGCCGCATCGGTCCAATGCTGCATGTGTCCCACGGCGCTTCTATACTGAGAATCGAGCGATCGAACACCGCAGATGGCTTGGTTCTCACAGCTCCCCGAGCAGAGAGCTGCAGACTGTTGGTCACAGCTCCACCGCTCTGCTCCCTCCTTCCTCATTGGAGCGCTGAGCTGTGGAGGGGTGGAAAAGGGCCGTCTCAGGTTCTCAGGGGCTTGCTGAGAGGCAGAGACGCGTGTCAGTCCGGGGACCTGGCAGATGAACTGCACTCCTTTGATCCATAGGAGAAGTACAGTCAAACGAGCTTCTCCTTTAAAAAAAAAATAAGCTACCATTTAATTGGGGTTAAAAAATTGGACTACATTTGAATAAATGTAACAACTTCTTAACTTCAAGATAGCAACCTTTGCAGAAAGCATCTGCCTAGTGTAGCGGGGTGTTCCCCTTTAATGCAGAGAGACAAGAAGTTCCAGGTGAGAGGTGAGTCGGGAGGAAGTAAAGAGACATTATGGAAGTGAAAGCAGAGGAGAGAGAGACTACATCTCCCAGTACATCTTGCAGCACCCAGGGTGCATTGCTCCAGAACAGAGACTGCTGGGGCAGACTTTATAAAGGGGAGGCGGAGTTTTGGTCGGCCTCTTTGGACACCCCTCTCCTAGCAAGAGGATCTCTGTGCTGAACTGCTGTGTGCACAAGGCCTGAAGCCTGGGCCGTGTGCTCCTTTCCAAAGAGCCCTCTGCCAGCCTAGCAGAGCCTTAGAGACATCTAATCCTCCTTGCTGCAGTACACCAGAAGGATTGAAGACTTGGATGTCGGTGGATTCCTGTTCCTAGACGAATCGATGGAGGAAAGGGACTTGGACTTGTCCAGGTGGTGAGAGCTGTTTAAAGACAGATACTTTATCTTTACTATTCGTTGGGATTACAAAGTTGTTCTTCAAGTGCACCACCGAGAGATTGCTAGCAAATATTGTTTCACTGAACTTCCATTTAGATCAGTCAGGCCTGACTGCATAGGTAGACATTGCTGGGTGTTAGTCTACCCATGAGGGGAAGTAGCTGTAAAAGGGCAGCGCTAGAGTTGCATAGCAATACTTTATTATTCTGATTACTCTGTTTATCTTTATTACTGTTTGTTGCAGGGATCTGCAACTTGTTATACTGTTGTTTATTACTTGCCCATTAGCCTCAGTAAAATATCTGGGTAAAGTACATTTGGTGTCAGTTCCGCTTACTTTAATAGGAGTTTTAAAGTATATTCTGTGTATGTTTGTTATAGGACTGCGTCACCAACAGTTGCGATCACGCGGTCCTATCTCTCTATCACCAGCTGTGCCACGGGAGGTTAGAGCCGATTGCCGGGGGTTGACAGCGGTGCACTGCAGGGCCCAAATCAATATCAGCGGCTCTCTTAACTGGGGGTAGCGCTACACGTGGGGGCTCGAGTCCGGGATCCTTGTACGTTGCACGCTGCAATCAAGCCGGTCAGAAGTACCAGCATGGACCCGCTGGCAATGTCACAGTGGTGCGCAGCGATTGGCGCCGATCCAACCGCGGCGGTAGTCATTGTACTCCCGGGGGAAAGATGGAAGGAAGAGGAGATAAAACAGCTCGTATTGTTACTGTCTCCGAGCCACAAAGCATGGGTGATGGATTTTAGGCCAGATCCAGTGATCTCGTTTACATACGCACTGGTAGAATGGAAAAAGGAAATCCCAGAGCATTTTAAAAGTCAGAGTATACAAGCCATAGATAATCAGATCTATCACTTGATACATACGCTGCCAGTGAAGGAAGAATGGTTTCAGACACCAAAGCCATCACCCCCACAATTATCTCCACCACTATCCCCTAAAGCAGAAAAGCTTAAGGAACTATTAAGCCCGGGATCACCGCTGGCCGCTATAGGGCCTGAATTGTTGAATGCTCTAGGAGACCTTGTAATTAAGTGCCAGAAAAGCAGTACGGTGCATGTGGAGGCCGGTTACCGGAAGCTTAGCACCTTCTCAGGGAAGCTCCCCGTCCCTGCGGGGGAGGAAGATTTTGACACTTGGGTGGAACAGGCATTGCAGGCAGTAGAAGCATGGGAGGTGCCTGAGGCACAGAAGAGACAGCGAGTCTTAGAAAGTCTGAAAGGTGCCGCGGCAGAAGCGGTGAGGAGCTTCCGGTTTGGAAATGAAAACTGTACAGCTCAAGATTGCCTGGCCATGCTGCAGGAAGAGTTTGGTCAGCTGGAGAAGGTGTCAGAGATGATTTATCAAATTGAACACCCTCTCCAGCAGCCGAATGAGAAACTGTCAGAATATGTTAGAAGGCTGAACAGGCAGTTATGCAAGATTGTACTGAAGAAGGGAATGCTGCCCAAAGATGCAGATGAAGCACGCATGAAGCAGATCATGAGGGGAGCGCGGCGCTCAGACCCGGTCTGGCTGCACCTGAAAACCTCAGGAGGAGGAATGTCACTAACCTACTCTGATCTAATAAAAATTATTAGGGACGAAGAGGCGCTGCAGGAAGATCAGCAGGTGGCCAAGGCGAATGTCACACCTGTACCAGTGTTTGTCCATTCGGTCAAGAGCCCAGAAAGAGATGCGGAGGTTGACACTCTGAAATCGCAAATGGCCCAAGTGTTGGAGATGCTGACCTCTTTGATGGAGAAAGATCAGAGAAGACGAGAGAAACCGAGCCCAAGAAAGGAGTTGTTCCCGAACACCTCAGCACCGGCCTCCCTACAGGACGAGAAGAGGTGATTTGCTATAACTGCGGAGGGAGTGGCCACTTTGCTAACGTATGCTCCAGCCCAAAGAAGAAGAGAACAGATAATTGCAAGCCGGCGGGAAACTCCAAAGGGCCCCGGTGAAGGAGTCAACCGGGTGCCCATCATCTTCAGTGCGCTCCAAACTAAAAAAAAAGGCCAAGAATGGAGGAGACAAAACTCCTAGGAGGAGGTATAGTACACCCCCACCAAGATGTACCCCAGAGGGAGGGGGCAAGACCCCTCAGTGGAAGTACAGCACCCCAAAGAAGGAACATCCACCTAAAAGGAACAATAACATCCCTCAGCGGGTTTGTGCCCCCATTGAGAGGGAGAAAGTCAATGCATGCCAGGCTCAGGAAAAATTAAAGTCCAAAAGGAGCAGGGCAAGGGTCGAAAGCCAAAAAAAAGAGGTGACCCCAGTCCGGCCATACCCAAAGGAACTGGTGGGCCCGTCTCCTACTGTGCCCATTCAAGTGGAAGGAGTCTATACTAAAGCTCTTTTGGACACCGGAGCACAGGTGACTTTACTATACCGGGACTTCTATGATAGGCACTTGAGTCATCTGCCTATCCAGAAGATAGAAGAGCTGGAGATATGGGGACTTGGAACCCAGAGTTTCCCTTATGATGGGTACCTGCCCATAAAGATGACTTTCGACCCATCCGTGGCTGGGAAGGCTGAAGTGTTTGACACCCTGGCAGTTGTGTGTCCCCGGCCGCCTGGAGCCAGCAAGATTTTCCTGATCATTGGGACAAACACGGATCTAGTCAGGAGACTCCTGACCCCTCTAGTGAAAGAGAGAAACCATTCAGCCACCAAAATCCATCCCATGCTAAAGACGGCCTACCAACGACTGGTCTTAGAGCAGAAGACCCCGGGAGAGGGGATAGGGAAGGTGTGGAGACTTGGCAGAGAAGGAGTAGTGCTACAGCCCGGAGAAGTAACCTGTCTTAGGGCCACTGTGAAGCTTTCGTGGGAACAACCTGGCCCCTTTGTCATGCTGGAATCAGACCCAAGGGAAGAGTCCTCAGGCCTGGAAGTGATACCAGAAGTGATTCCGTTCAAGGCTCTGAAGAAGGCCCATGGCAGAGTTCCGGTGAGTGTTAGGAACACTACGGGAGGACCCATGGAGATCCCTGCCAGAGTGTTGCTTGGTCAGGTGAGCCCTGCTGCCCCGGTCACTTGGTCCGAAGTAAAGGGGACGGGTGACGGAGGAGATGTTTGGGAGAAACTGTCCGTGGAAAACCCGAACCTACCCAGGGCTTGGAAAGAAAGAGCCAAGGCCCAGCTGACCAGGTGGGAGAAGATCTTTTCCAAAGATGAATTCGATGTGGGGTGTGCAAGAAGTGCCACCCATCGGATCCGCCTCCAAGAAGATAAGCCCTTCCGAGAGAGGGTCAGGCGGGTCCCCCTGGCAGATCTGGAGGATCTGAGGGAACAACTTGTAGAACTAAAGAAGACTGGTGTGATCCGGGAGTCTAGAAGTCCCTATGCCTCCCCAATCGTGGTGGTCAGAAAGAAGAATGGGTCGTTGAGGCTTTGTATCGATTACAGGACTCTCAACAGGAGAACCATCCCTGACCAATACACCACGCCAAGGATAGAAGATGCCCTACAAAGTTTGTCTGGAGCCAAATGGTTCAGTGTGATGGACCTCAAGAGTGGGTACTATCAAATCCCTATGCACCCAGAAGACAGGGAGAAGACAGCCTTCATAACCCCGGTGGGATTCTTCGAATTCAATAGGATGCCTCAGGGTCTGTCTGGAGCTCCTGCTACCTTTCAACGCCTTATGGAGAAGACTGTTGGAGACATGAATCTTATAGAAGTCCTTGTGTACTTGGACGATGTCATTGTCTTTGGAAGAACCTTGGAAGAACATGAAGCCAGGTTGGAGAAAGTATTGAGAAGACTCAGCGAAGAGGGACTTAAGCTTTCCCCCGAGAAGTGTCGGTTCTACCAGTCTTCTGTGAACTATCTGGGGCACATAGTGTCTGAAGAAGGGGTGGCCACAGATCCTGAGAAGTTGGAAGCAGTCACTTCCTGGCCACGACCCACCACAGTAACAGAGCTCAGATCCTTCCTGGGGTTCTGCTCCTATTATAGGAGGTTTGTGGAGGGGTTTGCTCGGATTGCCCGCCCGTTGAATGAATTGCTAAAGGCAGAAGGGGAAGAGGATGACTCAGGGCCCAGGAGGCCTGGTGAGTCAGTTCAAGATCAGTGGAACCCAAGGTGTGAAGAGGCCTTTCATGCTCTGAAGAGGAGCTTAACCACTGCCCCAGTCCTGGCCTACGCCGACCCTACCAGACCTTATGAATTACATGTGGATGCCAGCCATGAGTGTCGAGGTGGTGTACTCTACCAAGAACATGAAGGACAACTGCGACCAGTGGCCTATGTGAGCAGGAGCCTGACCCCCTCAGAAAAGAATTACCCCACTCATAAGCTGGAATTCCTGGCCCTCAAATGGGCGATAGTAGACAAGCTAAAAGACTACTTGTATGGGGCAGAGTTTACTGTGAAGACAGACAACAACCCCCTGACCTACCTCTTCACCACCGCGAAACTAGATGCCACCGGACACAGGTGGTTGGCCGCATTGTCTGGATTCAACTTCAGTCTGAAGTACAGACCAGGAGCCGGAAATAGGGATGCAGATGCCCTGTCCCGGAGGTCTCATGCCACGACAAATGACTGGGAAGATTGGACCCAAGTGGCACCGGACGGGGTGCGGGCTCTTTGTCAAGGGGCTGAATTCCAAGCCAGAGGAGGCTCCAGAGCAGAAGAAATAGGGGTTACCATGGTAGGAGTCCCCAAACACTATTGTGGGGTAACTCAACTGGAGGAAGACAACCTACCGAGACTGTCCAAGAAGGAGTTGAGGTGTGACCAATTGGAAGACCCCATGGGGAGATTGGTCCTCGAAGCCCTGGAGAATCAGGATCCCAACAAATTCCTGCATCACCCCTCAAAGGAGGCTCGCCTGTTGAGGAAGGAATTGGACAGGCTACAGGTACATCAGGGAGTGGTCTACCGAAGGGGCCCCTCTGATGACTCAGAAGATAAGTGGCAGTTATTTCTTCCAGAGAAGCACCGAGAGACTGTACTAATTGCCCTGCATGACCATCATGGTCACCTAGGGGCAGAAAGGACCTTCCAGCTTGTCAGAAATCGGTTCTATTGGCCCTGCATGAGGGCAGAAGTAGAGGAGTATTGCCATTCCTGTGCACGATGCATTCAGAGAAAGACCCTACCCCATCAAGCTGCCCCAATGGGCCACTTACAGAGTCAAGGCCCAATGGATCTGGTATGCATTGACTTTCTCTGCCTCGAACCCGACCTGAGTGGATTGGGGAATGTTCTGGTAATAACCGACCATTTCACCCGCTATGCTCAAGCTTTCCCAACCAAAGACCAGAAGGCATCCACCGTGGCCAAGATACTTATGGAGAAGTATTTTGTCCATTACGGACTACCACAGAGACTCCACTCAGATCAAGGAAGGGACTTTGAGAGTCGGTTGATCCGAAGACTTTTGGATTCATTAGGAATAAAGAAGACCAGAACCACGCCTTACCACCCACAAGGAGATGCTCAGCCGGAGAGATTTAACCGGACCCTGCTCAACATGTTGGGAACCTTAGAAACAGAGAAGAAGCAACACTGGAGTCAGCACATATCAGCCCTAGTACATGCCTATAACTGTACCACAAGTGACGCCACTGGCTACTCCCCTTATCGACTTATGTTTGGGAGAGAAGCAAGGCTACCTGTGGACCTGGCCTTTGGCACTTCTATAGACAATACCTCAGCTACATCCCACAAGGGATACGTGGACAGACTTAGACGTAGCTTGCAGGTGGCCTATGAACAAGCCCAGGCGGCTTCGGATCAAAGGGGGGCCCGCAACAAGAGAAATTTTGATCTGAAGGTTCGAGTGCAAGATCTGCAGCCCGGGGACCGAGTACTGCTACGCAATCTGGGGGTCCCTGGAAAACACAAGCTTGCCGACAGGTGGAGATCTGAGCCCTATGTTGTCTGTAGGAAGTTGCCCGGTTTGCCTGTCTACAAACTAAAGCCAGAAGGAAAGGTGGGTCCACTGAAGATGTGGCATCGGAATCACCTGCTCCCACTTGCTGAGGCAGTCAGAATACCTCCCGTGAGAGACTCCCCTGAACCGGCCTCTATCCTGGATATTCCTAGGCCGAACACTCGGTCCCAGACCTCTCGAGCCAAAGATGGGGAGGCCTCCCAATTGAGTACAGAAGAAGGTGGAGAACTGGACTGGCTGTGGCCTCCCTCGACTCTGGGAACGTCCGCCATAGATCTCCCAAATGGAGGGGATACCCCAGATGCAACGCTGAATCCGGAGGCTACTGAATTCATACCCTTCAGTCCCTCAGCTGATTACTGGGAAGATGTTCCTGACACTTGCGCTGAGGAGGACTCTAGAGATTCCATACGTCAGTCGACTTCTGAATCAGAGGTTCCAGAACCAGCAATGTTACCTGAACTTACTCCTGAAGAAGAGCCTGTGGTGCCAGAGTCAGAAGCACCAAGAGAGCAGAGGGCTCGCAGAGTCATCAGGCCTCCCAAGAAACTAACTTACCCCCAAATGGGGACGAGCTCAGAGGACTCTGTTGTAACGGCTAGGAGAAGTGTTGAACAACCTGATCTTTCCACCATCCATTTGGTGGAGGGAAACCCCAGCTCACTCTCTGGCACAGTTAGGCAGGCCACTCATGGTAGTGTGACCTGTGGGCAAGAGAGTTCCATCCCAAAGTTTTGGTGGGAATTCCCTATGCCAACATCATGCTCGACATTGTCCAAAATGGTAAACAGTATTTGTTGAAGTTTATCTTTGGGGACCAAAGAGTTCAAGTGGGGGGAGTGTGTAGCGGGGTGTTCCCCTTTAATGCAGAGAGACAAGAAGTTCCAGGTGAGAGGTGAGTCGGGAGGAAGTAAAGAGACATTATGGAAGTGAAAGCAGAGGAGAGAGAGACTACATCTCCCAGTACATCTTGCAGCACCCAGGGTGCATTGCTCCAGAACAGAGACTGCTGGGGCAGACTTTATAAAGGGGAGGCAGAGTTTTGGTCGGCCTCTTTGGACACCCCTCTCCTAGCAAGAGGATCTCTGTGCTGAACTGCTGTGTGCACAAGGCCTGAAGCCTGGGCCGTGTGCTCCTTTCCAAAGAGCCCTCTGCCAGCCTAGCAGAGCCTTAGAGACATCTAATCCTCCTTGCTGCAGTACACCAGAAGGATTGAAGACTTGGATGTCGGTGGATTCCTGTTCCTAGACGAATCGATGGAGGAAAGGGACTTGGACTTGTCCAGGTGGTGAGAGCTGTTTAAAGACAGATACTTTATCTTTACTATTCGTTGGGATTACAAAGTTGTTCTTCAAGTGCACCACCGAGAGATTGCTAGCAAATATTGTTTCACTGAACTTCCATTTAGATCAGTCAGGCCTGACTGCATAGGTAGACATTGCTGGGTGTTAGTCTACCCATGAGGGGAAGTAGCTGTAAAAGGGCAGCGCTAGAGTTGCATAGCAATACTTTATTATTCTGATTACTCTGTTTATCTTTATTACTGTTTGTTGCAGGGATCTGCAACTTGTTATACTGTTGTTTATTACTTGCCCATTAGCCTCAGTAAAATATCTGGGTAAAGTACATTTGGTGTCAGTTCCGCTTACTTTAATAGGAGTTTTAAAGTATATTCTGTGTATGTTTGTTATAGGACTGCGTCACCAACAGTTGCGATCATGCGGTCCTATCTCTCTATCACCAGCTGTGCCACGGGAGGTTAGAGCCGATTGCCGGGGGTTGACAGCGGTGCACTGCAGGGCCCAAATCAATATCAGCGGCTCTCTTAACTGGGGGTAGCGCTACACGAGCAATAAACATTACTGTAAATTATGGAAAGAATGCAGACATTTAGCCACCAACACAGAAATTGAGGGGAAATCCCAGGTAGCCACCAGGATCAATAGAATGGAGGTCCCCTCAATTTCTGTTTTGAATTTGGTGGAATGGTAAATAGGGCAAATGGAGGGTGAATCTCCCCAGCTGTAGCACAGAGACAGCATTAAAAACTGACATAGCAGTTACCAAAGAGACAGTAAGGCTAATTCATTGTTCAAATAGCAATTTGTTAAAGGAGCTTGCGGCAGTTTTCAGTGGATCAGGTGTCCCAGTGTGAAGGTTTCCCCTCGCCACATGTTCCAGTGAAAACTGCTGTAACAGCAGTGGTGGCTGGTGCTCAAATTTTTTGGGGGGGCGCAAACAAACTGAAAAAAAAAAAATCATCAATTGCCGCCACTGTGCCCATTAAACGCAGCCACTGTGCCCAAACGCCACTAGTTTGTCCCCAAATGCAGCCAGTTTCCCCCCCCATAATACAGCCAGTTTCTCCCCCATAATACAGCCAGTTTCTCCCCCATAATACAGCCAGTTTGTCCCCCATATGCAGCCAGTTTGTCCCCCATATGCAGCCAGTTTGTCCCCCATATGCAGCCAGTTTGTCCCCCATATGCAGCCAGTTTCTCCCCCATATGCAGCCAGTTTCTCCCCCATAATACAGCCAGTTTGTCCCCCATATGCAGCCAGTTTCTCCCCCATATGCAGCCAGTTTCTCCCCCATATGCAGCCAGTTCTCCCCCATATGCAGCCAGTTTCTCCCCCATATGCAGCCAGTTTCTCCCCCATATGGAGCCAGTTTCTCCCCCATAATACAGCCAGTTTCTCCCCCATAATACAGCCATTTTCTCCCCCATAATACAGCCATTTTCTCCCCCATAATACAGCCATTTTCTCCTCCATAATATAGCCAGTTTCTCCCCCATAATACAGCCAGTTTGTCCCCCACATACAGCCAGTTTGTCCCCCACATACAGCCAGTTTGTCCCCCACATACAGCCAGTTTCTCCCCCACATGCAGCCAGTTTCTCCCCCATATGCAGCCAGTTTCTCCCCCATATGCAGCCAGTTTCTCCCCCATATGCAGCCAGTTTCTCCCCCATATGCAGCCAGTTTCTCCCCCATAATACAGCCAGTTTCTCCCCCATAATACAGCCAGTTTCTCCCCCATATACAGCCAGTTTCTACCCCATAATGCAGCCAGTTTCTCCCCCAATATACAGCCAGTTTCTCCCCCATATGCAGCCAGTTTGTCCCCCATAATACAGCCAGTTTCTCCCCCATATACAGCCAGTTTCTCCCCCATATGCAGCCAGTTTCTCCCCCCAGCCCTGCACTTACCTTCCTCGAGTCAGCGCCGTCCTTCTTCCCTCCTCGATGTCTTCTCCCGCCCTCGATGTCTCTTCAGCCAATCAGGTTACCGGTAACCAAACCCGGTGAACCTGATTGGCCAGGGAACGCACCCCTGTGCGTCCTCTCATTAGATATTTAGAAGCCGATTACAGCCCTCAGGCTGTAGTCGGGAAGCCTATCAGAGCCTGCTGGCTCTGATAGGCACTTCTAAAGGCCAATCAGATGCTGTTATTCAGATGGCCGGCGCTCAAGGGGCCGGCCATCTGAATAGTGGGCGGCAGCAATACTGAGGTTCATGCCATGCATGAACCTATGTATTGTTGTGAGTGACGGCCGGGCGCAGAAGCGAGCGGTAGCGGCGCTTCTGCGCCCACTATGGTCGCGCCGCCATGTGTGAAAAAAAGACATTAAAAAAAAAAAACTCTTAAAGGGCCCGTTTTTTTTTTTGGTGACCACAGGAGGGGGGGCGGCGCCCGGGCGCCCCCTATGGACGGGCCGCCACTGTGTAACAGACCACCTTTTGCAGAGTAAATACACTAAGGTAAGGTGCCCCCCTTACCTTACTGTATTTACCCCCCCCTTACATCAGTGAACCCCCTCAGACTGTCCTGGGTGCACTGTCACTGATCACCTCTCAGGTGCACCGTGCTGGGCTCAGTCGGATTGTACTCTCCGGGCTCCAGCTTGGCGGCTCTGGTTTTATCCTATACTTTGACTCCTTTCCAAGCTCCCCCTCAGAGACTGCAGACATGAATGAATTTCATTGGTATAAGCAACCATTTTTACTAAATGAAACTGATTCATTCAGTAAGTATTGTGATTAGCTGTGTTTGGCCAAGGCTAATCACATGTTACAGATGGGCTGTGATTGACCCTGTCTATAACATGTAATCACTGTGACCAATCACAGCTAGCAACACAATTGTATACAATGGATAGAATGAAAGGAAGTAATCCATTGTTTACAACTGTCATGTGATCTGCTGTGATTGGTCACAGCGATCAAATGGTACTGGCAGCATGCCGGTACAGTGATCTGACACCGCTGGTGACAGATCATGGCCACATTCCGGTAGGACATCATATGATATAGACTTGTGCACAACGGAAAAATTTGTTTAGTTTCGGTTCGTTTCTTGTGCACAACGGAAAAATTAGTTTAGTTTCAGTTAGTTTCTTTTCGGTCCTGTTGATTCGTAATCGTTCGTAATTTTGCTAGACGGGATTTTTCGTGTTTGGACTAATTCGTATTTTCGCAAGCAACATTTTTCGTTGAATCGGAATGATTCATATTAATGTAAGCCTTATTTTTAGTTGATTTATAATTCGTACTTTCAGTAGAGTACATTGTTTTTTGTTGATTCTGGACACAACTCCTACTTTCGTAACTTTTTTTGGGTTTGTTGATTCGTAATTTTCCGTGTCTCTCTCACAACCACGCTGCCTATTATGCCTAATGTGCTTCGAATGGATTTGTACTTTTCTAAATACATAGCGGCTATTTTGTAACAATTCGAAATCTCGTCTTTTACTTTCGTTTTACATGCGGCTATAGCCTCCACCCCTGTACACCATTTTGAGAGGGAGTTCAGCACGGTGAGGGAGAAGCAGAGAGCAGAGCAGAGTGTTATTGTGCTTCAAATAGATTCGAAATCTCGTATTTTACTTTCATTTTTTACATGCGGCTATAGCCTCCGCCCCTGTACACCATTTTGAGAGGGAGTTCAGCACGGTGAGGGAGAAGCAGAGAGCAGAGCAGAGTGTTATTGTGCTTCGAATGGATTCGTACATTCGTAACTTTTTTCATAACGAATTATGCTGAAGACATTCGGGCATTCGCTATTTGTAATATAATTTATTTCGGATTCGGTTTTATTCGTAATTGCTTTGTTCGGAAATTCGCATGCTTCCGAATGTCCGAAAGTTGCTAAATTCGGACAAATTTCGATTAGTTACGAAACAAATTGCACAAGCCTAATATGATATCTACCCGGAATGACAAAAGTCCTGCCCAGCTATCATTTTGCAATAGGCTGGGTGAGAAGTGGTTAAAGTGGAACCATAGATATGGTATAAACTTTATTCTGCAATTTGTACCGCCATCTTTTTTTCTAATTGTGATTGGGAGCCGGCTGTCTTTTTTCTGAGTTCTTTTAGTTGGCCCCCTGATGAACATGCCTCTGGGTCTACCCTTCCAGCTGCTTTCTCTGGGCCAGTGATGGTCACTGCAATCTGCAGTGTAGTTGAGCATCATGGAAAATTTAGCTCAAAAAGATCTGGGGTGCCAAGGTTGGCCATCACAGCTCTAGGCTGATGCCTACTAAGATATCCAAGTCACAAGGTGCAACTTGCTACAGTTATTTTACTCATTTCATTTTTATTTTTAAAATAAATTTCCCATTAAGGAAAAAAAACAGGTCTCTCTCTGTTTGAATCAGCTTATTAACAATATACCTAAATAATTACACAAAAACTTTAAAGAGTGCAATAGAAGACAAAAAAGAAGAGAAAGAAAGGAAGAATTAAACAGGGAGCATGCTAGTAAGTATCACAGGTATCATTCAATAGCCTGAGCCGGAGCTATTAATTAAAATAAACAATGTTTCCTTGATGTATTACTCTACAAAAATATCAGACATCTTATCCAAGTGTTATTGGCTCACTAGATCTTCAATTCTGTGAACTACAAAGTACAAACCTATAAATAGTCTGTAGAGATTTTAAATGTTCAAGTATCCCATATATTGTTGTTCAAAGGCTGTCAACTATTCTGTGATAATTGCTCTAAAAACATTATGTGCTATATCTGATTAAACCAAGATGTCATAGATAGTGCCAAAGGTGACTTCCAATGCAACGGTGCGTTGTTTTTTGACGAGTTTAACAAATGAGGAATAAACTATTTTGATAGTTCTTAGTTCTTAGTTTACATGGAACATTAGAGCCATGGAATAGATAGACCCAAGGGTCCAAATGTAAAACCCCAGCATAAATCTTACATATTACTTTTGCTACTTTAGACCAATATATTTGAATAACTGGGCAGAACTACCAAATATGTGCAGTGGTTCCTTTTATAATCACATCCTCTCTAACATTTAGTTGAGTAGGCTGTAAAGATAGATGCCGCCACCACCACAAAAGAATTCAGGTCCTCAGATTTTGCACTGATAGGTGAGGTATGACATAGCCTTAACATAATTTTTTTTGTTTTTGTTTTTTTAGGTTGAGGGATATATAAAGAATTAGTGGGCCATACCTCCACCAATCTCCTATAAAAGACCCTGATCCTTCCTTGAAATCTGCCAAAGATAGCAGAGAATGATACATACAGTACAAGAAAGATCATGATAAGGGTGGGCCGTGCCTATAAAGAGAATCTACAGGTTATAAATCTGCTATCTCCTTACTAGGTTATATATAAACAATTAGTGGGCCATACTTCCATGAATCTCCTATAAAAGAACCTAATCCTCCCCTTAAATCTGCCAAAGATAGCTTTAATATAGTGATGTACATGCAATGTAGGATTCTGTGTCCATTTTAAAGGACTATCTTTCTCTTTTTTTTTTTCATTCAAGTTTTAGTTTATTATCTGAATAGAGTCAGTACAATCTTTACAGAAAAAAGTACAATGTAGTATCACAATATAATTTGCAAGCGAACAAGTTAAATATCAGTAGATCTCAAAATACAATATTACCATGTTGGAATACATCAATGCAAAAATACCATAAAAACTGAAAATATTGAAATATATTTATCAAAAATAGGAGTGTAGCGGGTATTTGAATTTAGGGGAGGCATCTGGGTGGTAGTGTAACCCAGATGCACTGATTGTTAGGGAATCTGAGACCCTTTTATGGTTCGTGGAGGACTCTGTTCCCTGCGGCCTGTAGGTGGCGCTGTCGCCCTGGGCCGGAGCTGAACACTCACCGCAAGACTGCATCCTTTTTTGTCCTTTCCTGTCGCTGGTACGGCGGGGCGGGGAACCTGCTGTGACGCTAAGGGAGAGGAGATAAAAGGGGCGGACGCCTTGACCTTGGGGTTTAGAGTCAGAGGACGCGGCCGCGCCCAGGCACCTTCAGCCTGGGTGCTGGCGTTCCGGAGTTACGGGCCCAGGTGCCCTTGACCTGGCCGGAGCGGGAGATGGAGTCCATCCCAGGCACCTTTAGCCTGGGGTGAGGTACTAATGCGGAAGCCTGGGACTCAGTACCTTCGACTGGATTCCGCGAGGGTGGAGAAATCCGAGGGGGCCCTAATGCCTTGGGTGCCCGTGTCTGAGACGAGGAGGCTGGTGAGCGGAACTTCTCCGGAAAGTCCAGCGCAGCATTTGCCGGTGACGGAGAGGCCTCCGGTAACTCTCTTGGACGAATGTCTTCCCTCTGACAGGGGCTGTGATAGCGAAGGTAATTCATGCTCTTGTTCTATATAGTCGGTGGCAGCGACTATACATCATAGCCATTGGTGACACCACAGTGGTTAGCTCTACTTAAAGGATTGTGCCTTGACCTACTCCCCACAAATACTGAAGTGTTCTATGGGTCTCAACCTGTCTGTGCTGTATGACTATTTATTGCTGGAAGAGAATAAATACGAGTTGGACCTTTTCAGTGTGTGGAACTCTGGTTACTGGGAGCAAAGGGAGTCATTTCGGAGAAAGGATTTGACTCCGAGACATACACACAAAACCCGATAGTTCTGGCTTTCACCTCCAGTCTCTCTGGAGGACATGGGCCGTGGTGTAATCGCATCCCTCCCCCCAGTACTAATCCCCCAGACAAGACAAACAAGCGGAGAATGAGAAGGGGTGAGAGTGGTGAGGTCGCTACAGGAGTAACCCCCTACCTCTACACCCCCACATTCTAACCTTCCCTTCTTCGAAAGTAAGCAGAAATGATGGCCTATTAAACATCTCAAAATATATGTATATAGAAGATGAGGAGAACCTCCATTCCCCCAGACACCCCTAAAGGGAACATACTGTGCCTGAGAAGGCAAGAGGAGCTTCCCCACCCCCCCTCTTGAGAAAACATATGACCTTAATTTGAGTATATATAATAGGAAATATAGTAGTCTACTATAAGTTTATCCGGGTGTAAAAAATCCTTCTCAAAATAATAAATCAAAGTCAAATGTTCTGACTCTAAAATAAGAAAACGTTGTATAAACCTGAGAAGTCTTAAAACAATCTAGTACAAATACCTATTGTTTATATTCCATATAACAAAAATAAATAAGAATGGAAGAAAGAGAGAAAAGAAGAGAAAATATTTAGTGTTCAGTAGGAAAAAAAGGAAGAAATAGAAAAAGAAAGAAAGAAAGCCTACCTGCTCAATGTAAACATCAATATTCAGCGATTGGTGTTGCTAATTACGTAAAGGGGTTGTAAAGGTTCGTTTTTTATTTTCTAAATAGGTTCCTTTAAGCTAGTGCATTGTTGGTTCACTTAACTTTTCCTTTGATTTCCCTTCTAAATATTTTTTTTCTTTGTTTTCTTTGTCTGAATTTCTCACTTCCTGTTCCTCCTCAGTAAGCTGTTCAGTAAGCTGTTCTGGATGACTGCACACCACTCGGATGATGCTGTGAAGTTTACTGAGGCGAAACAGGGAGTGAGAAATTCAAACAAAGAAAAAAAACATTTAGAAGGGAAATCGAAGGAAAAGGTACGTGAACCAACAATGCACTAGCTTAAAGGAACCTATTTCGAAAATAAAAAACGAACCTTTACAACCCCTTTAAGGGGTGTAGGAATTCCCAAAAATTGTATCCAAGGTTCTCATATAGAATTGAATTGAGTAGATCTGTCCAACGTTGAACTAATCATTTTTTTTCTGTTCCATTATCCACGTAACTTTTCTCTTCATACATAAAAGAGAAATTGATGTTTTTTTCCATGCTTTGGCAATGGTTATTCTAGCCCCTGTAAGTATGAATAGAATCAGTTTTCTGGTAACCTTGGGAACCTGTGGTATAAATCCGTTAAGTAAAGCGATCGCTGGAGATTGATGTATTGTATATCCTGTGATTTTTCGTATAATATTGAAGATTTTATTCCAAAATCCTCGGATTTTGGGACATTCCCACCAAATATGAATCATAGATCCTAATCCCTGACAACCTCTAAAACAGAGAGGGGATGAGGTGGGATACATAGCAGCTACTCTTGTAGGAACTAGGTACCATCTAGTAAAGATTTTAACATTTGCTTCTATAAGTGAAGCATTAAGAATGCCTTTTATTGATCTAATAAAATTTCCACACCAGCCCTTCAGATCCCAATCACTTTGGAGGTCCTTCTCCCAAGCCAGCATATGAGGCAGTTTAATATCGTTGGAAGCAAGCGACTTATATATAACAGAAATGCCACTTCTCCTATTAATAGCCTGTTCACATCTAACTTCATATGGCGTAGGTTCTCTAGATCCAGGATTATTTTCCCATAATTTATTAGTAAAATTAGAGATTTGAAGTAATCTTGATCTTTCAGTAGAAGGAAAATCAAGATTATCAATGAAATATTGTATAGAGAGAGGGCCTGATCTTGAGAAAAAACGTCCAATGCGGTATACCCCCTTATCATGCCACCACTTAAAGGAACCAACATCCCTTTTTGAGATAAATAATGTATTCTGAAACAGATCAGCCAATGGTTGCAGCTTAGAGACCAAAGAGGGGAGATTCCTAAGCAAGTCCCACAAAGCTAAAGATTGTGATAGAGCAGGAGATAAAATAGAAGGTCTGTTTTTGGGAGGACACCACAATACATTTTCCAAAGAAAATTTAGGGGAGGCCAATTCTTCTATACGAATCCAGTCAGGTTGTTCATTTTTGAGGTATATATTAGACAACTGTGCCAGTCTAGCAGCTTGGTAATACCACCAAAGGTTCGGAAGTCCCAAGCCTCCCTGCTCAGGGAGATTATACAGGCTGCGGGAAGAAAGGCGTGGACCTTTTCTGTTCCAAATAAATTTAAGGATTTTGCTTTGGAAGACTTTTAGGTGAATTTTTTTAATCGGAATAGGGAGCGAGCGAAAAAGATACAACAATCTGGGTAGGAGGGTCATCTTGATCGAATTAAGTCTGCCAATCCAACCGATATTGTGTGTTCTCCAGTTGCTAAGATCAGCCTCAAGTTTCCTATACATAGGTGGATAATTAGCCTGATATAAATCTTCAAATTTTGAAGTGAGATTAATACCTAAGTATTTAAGGGAGCAAGTACTCCAACTGAATTCGCATTTATTTTGTATGTAGGAAACCACGGAGTCTGGAAGAGACACATTAAGGGCTTTAGATTTGGCCATATTAACCTTGAGACCTGATATTTTGGAGAATTTTTAAAGCAGAGAGTAAATTTCAGATAAAGAAGACGTTGGGGAAGTAATAAACAACAACAGGTCATCTGCAAATAATGCACATTTATTATTTTATTTTTCACACTGGATCCCCCTGATATTCGGATTTTTCCGGATTGCAATTGCTAATGTTTCCATCATAACAGCGAATATCAGGGGAGATAAAGGGCAACCTTGCCTAGTACCTCTACAAATCTTAATGGAGTCAAAGAATAGCCCCTGTAATCTGACTTTAGCTTCAGGTGTAGAATATAGAGCAGATAAAATGCCTAAAACTTTCGAACCAAAACCCCAGCGCTTCATGACCTCAAACATGTATGGCCATGAAACTGAATCGAAGGCCTTTTGCAGGTCCAACGATAGGAGCAATACCTTCCTGTTTTTGTTTACCTACCCATTGGGTTTGCAATATTGACACCAAATCTACCACTTTCCTCACCTGATCTGGACCCTGTCTACCAGGGATAAATCCCACCTGATCTTTATGGATATATTGCCCAATGAAGGAAGATAACCTATTAGAGAGAATTTTGGTTAATATTTTTAAGTCATTGTTAATCAAAGAAAATGGCCTGTAATTTTCGACTAGGCTGGAGTCCTTATCAGGTTTTGGAATAACGGATATATATGCCACGTTAAGCTGTTTACCTATTGGATGACCTTCTGTCAGAAAATGTAAAAATCTTGTAAGATAGGGTGTCAGGGTCTCTAAGAATGTTTTATAGTAAGTAGGAGAAAAACCATCAGGTCCGGGAGCTTTATTAGTTTTCAATGTTCTAATAACTTCTGAAACTTCTGTCATAGATATGGGAGCTTCTAATTCCTCTCTATGTATATCTGCTAACTTGGGTAATTGTAAGCCATCTAGGAACTCCTCTATTCTATTGGAGGTAGATTGTCCTTCAAAACTATATAAATCAGAATATAAATCTTGAAAGGCTGTCATTATACGCTGGGGGTTTAGTGTAAGAGAGCCATCAGCTAATCTGATCTTGGGAAGAACTCTAGATTTGAATCTAGGGGATAATTTATGAGCTAACATGGGACCTATCTTATCCCTCAATTGATAAAATTTGGCCCCAGACCACTTAACAGAACTATCTGCCTTCACCGTGAGAGCCAGATTCAGAGCAGCCCTAGCAGCATCTAATTTGGAGGTAGGAATACCACTTGGATCCTTTTTATGTTGTTTACTCAATGTTACAAAGTCTCTTTCTAGTCTTTCCACCTCCAAAGTCTTCAATTTTTTTGTCTAGCTGCAATCTGTATCAATTTGCCTCTGACGGTAACTTTGTGTGCTACCCACAGAATTTCCGGAGAAACTTCCTCCCTGTCATTATGTTCAAAATATTCCTTAATCTCACGTTTAATTTCTGTGGCAATAACAGGATCCTTTAGTAACGATTGATTAAGAGTCCAATGGGATACCCTTTGAACCATACTATCATGTTTCAAAAGACAGTAGAACCATAGAGTGGTCTGACCATGCCACGTCTATAATAGAGGAGGCAATGGCAGAAGGGATATGTTGAGTAGAAACCATTATGTGATCTATACATGAGTATGATTGGTGGGGATTTGAAAAGTGAGTAAAATCTTTTGTTTTTGGATTCAGCTCCCTCCATATATCCGTCAATCTGGATCTATGAAGTTGGCGAGCAATTTGTGTACTAGCCCTGGTTAGACGGATCATTTTAGTTTTCAATGGTTTAGATTTATCTAGCCCTGTATCAAATGCTATGTTGGAATCTCTTCCCATAATGATAACTCCATCCATAAATGGCTGAAGAGTTTCAAACATTCGGTTAAAGAATCTCTTTTGTCCCCTATTAGGAGCATAATATGATATTAAAGTATACAACCTCCCATCTATGGTACCTTTCACCAACAGGAATCTCCCCTCTGGGTCACCACATTCCTTCTGTAAATTAAACTTGCAGTGTTTAGAAAATAAAATTGCTACTCCCCTAGTCTTATTTTCAGCATTGGCTAGATGAAACACTGGGAAGTGGGCATGTAAAAAAGTGGGGGTGTACCGCTGTGGGAAATGGGTTTCCTGTAAAAAAACGACATCGATGTGATGAGACCTATATTCCTGAAAGGCCTTCCGTCTCTTAATTGGGGAGTTCAATCCCTGTGTGTTATGAGTAATAACCCGAAGAGGAGAAGAAATAATATTAGTGGCAGCCATGAAAAAATAGAGTAAGATCAAGCAATTCGCTGTCCCAAATAATACTCAATCTAATATAAATCCTTAATAAGAAAAAATTATTCACCAAGGTTGGATTATCAAACTTCAAACATCCCTCCAAAAAAACTCTCATTGGCAGGTAGGCTAAGAGAAAGCAGAAGACAGTAAAGAAAGAAAAGAAAAAAACAAAATCACATTCACTCAGAAGCGATACATAGTATATCAAAAGGCCAAATAATGGCCCAGAATGAAGGGAGGAATAAGACTTCCTTCCTTCATTCAAAAAATACTCAGTAGTATAGCCCATAAGAAGGGCTAAGTACCCTCCTCTCAGATCGGTAAAAAACAACCGATCCAAGAAGTGGGTGGAGGCCCAATGCCTCAACACCGGCCAGTGACAGCCTCTCAAAAAGTGTGAAAACATCAAACTAAAAGCGGATTCATCTTAGATAAACCGAAAGTCCATAACAGACTATATTTTGTTTTCTAAAACACTTCTTTTTTTTTTTTTCAATTGCCACCTGAGATATCAGGTAGAAAAGATAAAGTCAAAAAGGAACTTATCACCTCCTCAGGTAACAAGATTATCTTTAACTCTCCTATGTTTGACTTTGTTCCAATTAGAAGAGGTTGGGGTTATAGGAGATTGAAGTTTGATAGAGCCTTGTTGGGCAGGTGTAGTGTCCATGTCCGGTTCCATAGAGATAATCTTCAGGTCCAGCAAAAGATGTTCACCTTCTTGGAAATTATGAACTGCATAGTGTTTGCCATTAAAGGAGAATTTTAGAGCAAAAGGAAAAGCCCATCTGTATTTTATGTATTTTTTGATAAGGGCCACCAATAGAGGTTTTAGGGATCTTCTTCTTTGAATAGTATAAGGAGAAATATCAGAAAAAAATTGAATAGTGGCTCCCTGGTATTGTAATAGTTCCTGTTGGCGAGATTTCTTCATTATGTCCTCTTTTATAGAATAATAATGTGGTTTAACTACCACATCCCTTGGTAAACCGTCCTTTCTAAGTGTTCCCAGTGACCTATGAGCACGGTCCAATTCCAACTTGTGAGAAGGAATAGATGGTAATAGGATTTTTATGACATCCTGTATAGCAGCATGTACATCAAGGATATTTTCTGGCAATCCCCTGACCCTAAAATTGTCTCTCCTGGAACGGTTCTCAAGGTCATCAATTCGTGCCTGTGCTGTTTCCAGCTGGTCCTGCATGAATTGTAAATGTTCAGTATTCTGGTCAGTTTTTGCCACAGTGATGTCTAATATTTTCAATTCTACTACCAAGGGACTGAAAGTCAGCTTTAATTTCACCAGTAATTCTTTCAGCATTTAGTGCTAAGCCTTTATCCAGCATTTCTGATATTCTCGTGAATAATTCGGATACATTGAAAGTTACATCAAGAGCCTGTTCAGCCTGTGTATGTACTGGGATAGGAGCTAGTGTAGAGACCTCTATTGGGGATAAATGGATAAATTCCACAGGGTTCTCCTGTTACGTGTATTCAGGAGAAGTGATAGAAGGACAAAACTACAGAATTAGAAGTCTGAGAAATAAAAGATATAGATGAAGGAGCCAAAACTTGCTTAATAGCATTGGAGGCCTCAGCAGCTTTCTGTGTGCATGAGGTACGGCGGCCATCTTGGAAAAATACAGTTTCTCCTCAGGCTGTTTAAAACGTTTTTTGCCTCTTTTAGAATATTTACCCGACATAGACAGGTGCTCTGAAGCTTCCTCTAGCGTTACCCGTTATTCTCAGGCGACAAGGGAGTCTGTAACCGCTTGTATCTCTGCTGTATGGCCGGCGGTGAGCGGAGCTCCGGTCCTAAGCTGCCATCTTAGGAGCTCCCGCCCCCTTTTTTTTTAAAGGACTATCTTTCAAGCCTGGAGGAAACATATTATGCTACCTAATAGACAATAATGGTGAATTATAGCATCATTTGAGCTGTTATATAGAAGGACCCACTGACATAGCACCAACCTAGTAAGCGGGAAGGAGTAAGCATATAGCTTTCTATAAGAAGAAGGAAAACCAAAACATCCTGAGAGATTTATTCCATTTAGAAATTTTTTAGTAAGCCAGTTTTTGTGTTATCAATTGTGTTATTATGTCAATTTTGTAAGTCTTGTAAGAAGAATAGCAACATAATGTCTTCTAAAATCATCCCTCTTTAATTAAGTCAGTGTTAAAGTGGATGTAAACCCAAAATTTTTAATTTATTTTTTTGCTGTCACAATGTAGAGTATAAGATTTCCTAGTATTTGTGCCTGGTCTTGCCACAAAGAGTTAATCCAGCTCTGAGCAATCCTCTTTATATGTTCAGTGAGATAAAACGGACAAACAGAGAAAAACCTTTGTCCGTTCCGCCCCCTTGCTGTGAGTGACAGGTTATTTACATATCTCGTGCACTAGCTTTAGACAGGCATTATTTTTTAATTCCCACCCCCACTCCTTTTTTGAAGTCATGTGGTTACTTTTCTGGATTTTGACTGGATGTTAGTGATCATAGCAGAAGGAATACACAGGAGAAAATGCATGTTGACAAGGGGAGTGTAGAGGTGGGCGGGGAGTCTACTGACATCACGACTCCACCCACCGAGCTCCAGACAACAGATCCACCCACAGAATTTGCAGTTTTTCAGTTCTTATAACAGACAGAGGGGAGACATTTGACAGATAAGGATACATGCAGGAGGCATGTATATCCTTATAGATCAGCACTATGGCAGTAGTTTAGAAAGGATGAGAGTGGGTTTACATCCACTTTAAGTACAAAAGTCCAGGACATTTCGTGTTCCAAATAAATTGTCTTGAACCTTTTTTTTATAGTTTGAAAGAGTCTAATACTGACTTTTATAGTTTTAACTTTGTCCAATGTTCTACATATTAAAGAATGCATTTGTTAGTATCCTGCACTATGAACCACATATTAGTGTGCCTATATCCATAGCTCCAACATATGGTTAACGTTTTAGTATATTATAGGTTATTATTAGGGTTGTCCCGATACCACTTTTTTAAGACACCGAGTACAAGGACCGATACTTTTTTTCAAGTACTCGCCGATACCGATTACCGATACTTTTTTTTAATGTCATGTGTCAGTATTTTTTTTTTTTTTTTTTTTACAATTTTTTATTTTATTTTTTACAGTGCTTTATTTTTTTTTATTTTTTATTTTGGGGGGGGGGGGGGGGGGAGTGGATTGTGTCAGTGTGTTTTTTTATTTTAATTTTTATTATTTTTTACAATTCATTTTTTTTATTTATTGCATTTTTCTTCCCTTTTTTTAGCGCTGTTGGGGGGCCTTGGTGAGATTTCAGGGGTCTTAACAGACCCCTGACATCTCCCCTATGAGACAGAGAAAGGGACTGAGGACACAGATTCCCCAGTCCCTTTCTCTGCAGCCTCAGCTAAAATGAATGGACAGGAGGCTCCTCTCCATTCATAAACTGAAGCATCGTAAACATAGGTTACGATGTTTCAGTTATATGAATGAACAGAGTCAGTGATCACTGACTCTGTTCATTCGAAAAGGAAGGAGCCGGGTTTAGCGGCTCCTACCTCCGCTCTCCATCCTGATAGATCGAGCACAGAGGGGGTGGAGGAGGACATAATGGGGGGACTCGGAGCGCGGAGGGGGAGAGCAGCAGGAGGGGGACACGGAGTGCGGACAGCAGCAGCACGGAGGGGGATACAAGGACACCCGGAGAGGGAGAGCAGCACCGAGGGGAGCATGGAGGGGGAGAGGGAGAGCAGCACCGAGGGGGATACGGAGCACGGAGGGGGAGAGCAGCACAGAGGGGGACACAGAGCGTGGAGGAGTATAGCAGCAGCACGGAGAAAGATACAGGGACAGTCAGCGGTGATCGGTGCGGCTTTGGGGGGAGTTACAAGCACCGATCACCGCTGTATAAATTTCACTAAAGCAGCTGAAAGGGGGGGGGGGGGCGGTCCGGGGAGAAGCTGTCAGGCTGTATTGAAATGTATACAGGCAGATCAGTGCTTGTAACTCCCCCCGCCGCACCGATCATCCCTGACTGCCCAGGTATCGGGTGAAGCATTGGAGCATTTCCCCCGAGTACAAGTACTCGGGGGAAATGCTCGGTATCGGTGCCGATACCGATGCTAGTATCGGTATCGGGACAACCCTAATAGTTACCCAATAGGGTGTGGGACCACCTTTGGCATCCAAGACGGCCTGAATTCTCCTGGGAATTGACAAGTCTTGGATGGTGGATAATGGAATCTGATACCACTCTTTATGCAAAAATCATTCCAGTACACGAGATACCAGAGGCAGAAAAGAACCAGAACCTTGTTCTGCAAAATTGACCATAGTGGCTCTAGTATACTGAGGTCCGATGACTCAGGGAAGGTGCGAGACATCGTCTGCATTCTTGTCAAACCACGATTTGACACCAGCTGTGTGAATCGGAGCATTATCATCTTGGTAAATGGCACTGTCTTTGGAAAACAATGTCTGCACCATGGGGTGTACATGGTCAGCCAAAATTTGCAGCGGAAGCAAAAGAATGTGAGGAAAGGAGGGGGTATCCTGTTTTAAGGTCCTGTCCCTCATGGGATGGTGGCAGTAGGAGTTTTAAGCCCCCCCATTGATTGATTTCCATCTTGACTACTGAAAAGTGCGCCATGCTTTGTGAATGGGACGGTTGCGGGGAAAGGAGGGGGGGGTGGTCAAACTTCTGGCTCAGCGGGTACCTGTAAAAACCAGGGGAAGGAGGCAGACAAGTAGAGCTTCCCCATTTAGGTGGAGCTCTGGTTTAAAGTAGAGTTCCACCCAAATGTGGAAGCTCCGCTTATCTGCTTCCTTCCCCCTCCGGTGCCACATTTGGCACCTTTTAAAGGGGGGAGCGGAAACCTGTCAAAAACAGGTATCTGCTCCCACTTCCGTGTAAGGGCACGGTGTTGACCTACATCATTTGTGGCCCCCCTCCTTCCCCTTACTGCCTTCTGGGAGACACACAGGTCCCAAAAGACAGCAGGACCATTCAGAAAGTGCAGTGTGACTCGCGCATGCGCAGTAGGAAACAGGTTGTGACCCCACAAGGCTTCACTTCCCGTTTCCCCTAGTAAGGATGCCGCTGCCTGCATCTGGAGCCGTTGGACGGGTCAGCTTCACGGTGCCGACATCGCAAACTCCTTGGACAGGCAAGTGTCCTTATATTAAAAGTCAACTACAGTATTTGTAGCTGCAGACTTAATTTTTTCTCCCCCAGGCTGGAACTTTGCTTTAGGTATATGCATGCTAAATAATACACTTCTAGGTTACTTACTTCTTAAGCAGAGCACAGTACTGATCTTGAAATGCCTTCATCAACTTTTCTTTTCAGGTCACCATCTACTTGGTGGACTGAGATATTGGCTCAGAAATTACAGACATGTAAATCCTACCTCCTGCATGGGATTTACATGGGAGTACAAAATAGTTTCTCTTTCGTCCATGGACAGACACAGCTCCTTTATTCCTGACATTAGAGTTTATATTCCGTCTATCAGGAGAGGACTAGGCAGACATGTTAACAGTTAAAAACACGTAACAACAGCAAAGCTGAACAGTACCACCCAGGGGCGGTCCCTCTGGCCATAACCCCTCACCCTGCATATAGAAGCTCAGTTTTTTTCTGCCTAGCATAGGAGAAGAACCTGGCTCCCGGTTGGGACCATTGGTCCTGGAGATTTTTTGTTTTTTTCGACTTTTTTGATCCTGAGATCTACTATCAACTGCCGGCTGAGTGACAGGCTGGATAATATAGATCCTTGTAGTCTTCCCAGTCCAGGCATCGAGCATAAGCAGACCTTTAGCTACGCGCTGGGTCGGCCACAACATACCCCGTTTGCTCCAGGGGTGGCCGGTGAGCTATATGCTGTCCGAGTCACAGTGGGCCGTGGCCGACAGCCACTCCGTACTGCTTGGGTGATGGGTCTGTCTGGAATGCGTCCAGCAGTCCCCGCAGGACGGGTAAGTAGGGTTCCACCTGTTTCGGCAGGATGGAACAGCTGGGCATTCCTGAGGAGGTCGACTAGGGGGTCTCTCACTCTCCCTTTCTTCTCTCCCTGTCCCTTCCCTCCTCCCCATGCCTCTGTGGTGGCTGGGTCTGCTGTGTACCTGACCGGGAGTCCTCCGGGGGGGCTCCGGGTCCTGGCTGGGGGCTGCGCTGGGTGTCCTGGGTCCGCTCTCTGTTGTGGGATGTTGTCTGGTCTGCCATGTGGGGGGGCCTCTGATCGGAGGCCCAGCGTGTTCGTGGCCTTTTTCTTTTTACCTCAGAAACGATCGGCGGCCATTTTGGCGGACCCGGCGCCTTTTTCTTGTAGCCGCGCTAGTTCTAATGCTGAAGCAGCTGCGGCCATTTTCTTGTAGCTCGCGCTCTTTTTTCTGAGGCGGCCATTTTCTTGTAGCCCCAGCTTAGTTTTGGCCTCTAGTGCTGGGAATGTCTTTCTGAACGGCGTGAACAGCTCAGAACAACTCAGACACACAGGCAGTGCAGGAGAGAGAGCGGACCGCAGCGCTGTGCAGTACCTGGGTCAGGGTGGCGAGTCCTCTGGGGGGCCCCTCAGTCTGTAAGCAGCTAGGTGGGTGGACTTTTGTGTACCTTGCCTTTAGTCCCTAAGTGTCTGTCAGGCGAGTGTGGGTCAGCATGGCTTTAGAAGCTGGAGCTTCTTCCCCAGACATCCCTGTGGTAGCAACCGGTGCACCTGCGGTGCCTATAGACGCTTTGTCGGCAGGCCTGAAGTCCTTTGTTTCCAGGGTGGAAGCGGTGTGCGGGCGCAAGGGGGGTAAAAAATGCCCCCTCCCCCACCATCTTCTGGGGAAAGCTCTGATTCAGACTCGGGCCTGGCTGTGGCACACGGCCCCTGTTCTGACGTGTCAGAGGATGCGGAACAGGACCATTCGGACAGTGAGGAAGACTCCGTGTCCGGGTCAGCGCAGGAAAAGGCGCTTGTTGGAGCATTTATCACTGCAGTGCGGGAGACCCTAAAATTGGAGGATACGGCGGGGGCATCTACTGAGGTGTCGGTCCCTTTTGGGTCCCACAAGCCGGCCCGCACTGCTAAGGTGTTTCCCTACCTAACTTATTTTGATAAGTTTATATACAAAGAATGGGAACGACTGCAGAGGGCCTTTTCAGTCCCAAAACGCATGGTGGTCTGTTACCCTTTTGAGGAGAGTCTCCTGAAAAATGGACATCTCCCCCGATTGTGGACCCCCCGGTATCCAGGTTAAACAAGGTAACCATGATTCCGGTAGAGGGGACACCTGCTTTTAAGGACCCTGCAGACAGAAGGGCCGAGGCGGTGGCTCGGTCCATGTTCACGGTGGTGGGGTCAGCATTGAGACCAGTGTTGGCCACGGCCCTGGTGTCACAGACACTTACAGAATGGGCAAAATTGTTGCACTACGAGTTGGTAGAGCAACAGGCTTCCCCGGTCTGCGTGGAACTGGCCGACCAGTTGGTGCATGGCCTTAAGTATGTCTACGATGCGGCCTTAGATACAGCTCCCTTGCTTTCCAGAGCCTCAGTGTCTGCTGTGGTGCTATGTCACCTGATTTGGCTAAAATGCTGGTCCGCGGATGAGTCTTCCAAGAAGGCTCTGGCTGATTTGCCCTTCCAGGGAGAAAAGGCTATTTGGAGCCTCACTGTATGACATTATTAAGAATGTTACTGGGGTAAGAGCACGCTGCTCCCACAATCCAGAAAAGGGTAAGGAGCCACGTCTTAGGCCAGGGCCCTTCTTTTCTGCTCAGAAGCGTTTTTTTCGTCAGCCCGGGCCCGCAGGTAAGCGTTCCCAGGCCGACAAGGGGCCAGCTGAGGGACAAAACGTCCCTGGTTTCGCAAGCCAAACAAGCCTGCGAGCAAATCTGCGACAGCATGAAGGTTTGCCCCCGCCTGACTCTCGGGTAGGGGGTCGCCTTCGCGAGTTTGCAGCTTGGTGGGCCTCCCTGCTTTTCGACCAGTGGGTTTGCGAGGTGGTTCCATCAGGGTACAAGATAGAATTTCTCTTGTCCAAACAGATTTTTTCCCTCAAACCTTCATCTTCTTCCGGCTCGTCGGAACGCCCTGTTTGGGGCAGTGCAGGACCTGCTGATGTGCGGGGTGATAGTACCTGTGCCGCTGCCAGAAAGGTTTCAGGGATTCTACTCCAATCTGTTTTTAGTCCCAAAAAAGGACGGGGTCCGTCCAATCCTGGATCTCAAGGCCCTCAACACCTTTGTAAAAGTACAGAGGCTCAGGATGGAATCAGTTCGCTCTGTGGTCGCTGCACTCTATCCAGGGAATTTTCTGGCATCCTTGGACATCAAGGACGCATACTTGCATGTCCCCATATACGTCAGGCATCAGAGATTTCTGCGCTTTGCAGTCGGGGACGATCACTATCAATTTGTAGCTCTCCCTTTTGGCCTGGCGTCGGCACCAAGGGTTTTCACCAAGGTACCTGGACGACCTCCTTCTGAGAGCAGCTTCAGACTCAGAATTAGAGGGGGATGTGGCTATAGCCAGTCAGACCCTTTAAGAATTTGGTTGGGTACTGAACCTCCAGAAGTTGGTGTTGGTGCCGACTCAGAGCCTGGAATACCTGGCCTTAATTCTGGACTCTTCAGAGGCAAGAGTTTTTCTCCCTTTGGAAAAGTTGCAGACTCTTCAGACTGCGGTGAGGCTGTTGGCATCCTGCAGGTTGTGCCTTTGCATGCGAGTCCTGGGTCTCATGGTAGCCACCTTCAAGGCGGTACCGTATGCTCAATTCCACACTCGAGTCTTGCAAAAGGAGATCCTGTCCAAATGGGACAAATCTCTGTTGTCCCTGGATTGTCAAATCCGGGTGAACCAGCTAGTCAGGGCTTCCCTGGTAGGGTGACTGAGATCTCCAGCCCTTCAGTCCGGGAAGTCGTTCCTTCCCTTTCACTGGACGGTGATCAAGACAGATGCCAGCCTCACCGGTTGGGGGGGGGGAGTTTGGGGCGTACAGTCGACACAGAGTCGCTGGACGCAGGAAGAATCCCGCCTGCCGATCAATGTGCCGGAATTTCGGGTGATCAGGCAGTGCCTTTTCACATGGTCACAGAGGCTGCAGGGACGCCCAGTCAGGATCCAGTCGGACAACGCCACGGCGGTGGCGTATATCAACCATCAAGGAGGAACAAGACGCTCGGCTGCAGCATTGGAGGTCGCTCACATCCTGAGGTTGGCAGAGCGGAGCGTGCCGGCTCTATCGGCCGTATACATTCCGGGTGTAGAAAACTGGCAAGCGAACTACCTAAGTCGTCAGATGCTGGACCAAGGAGAATGGTCACTACACCCGGATGTGTTTTGACTCCTTTGCCTGAGATGGGGCACGCCAGACGTGGACCTCCTGGCTTCTCGACTCAATCGGAAGGTATTGAAGTTTGTGGCCAAGTCCAAAGATCCCTGGGCGGATGAGACGGACACGTTGGTGGCTCAGTGGGGACATTATCGGCTAATTTAAGCCTTTCCCCCGCTAAAACTTCTTCCTCGTCTGCTTCGCAGAGTGGAGCCTGAGGGGATTTCGGTGATTCTAATTGCCCCAGATTGGCCTCAGAGTCCTTGGTACACCGACCTAGTACGCCTGGTGGCGGATGTTCCTTGGCGATTGCCGGTGCGTGAGGACCTTCTGTCGCAAGGTCCTATACTTCATCCCGCTTTAAGCCTCGTACACACGACCGATTTTTCTCTGCAAGAACCAGCAAGAAAATTGCTGGCAGAGCTTTCTTGCTGAGTAAACCGTGCGTGTGTACGAGGCTTTCAGGTTTCTCGTCAAGAAAACTGGCCAGAATCTCGACGAGAAAAATAGAGAACCTGCTCTCTATTTTCTCGTCGGGATTCTCGTCGGCCTGTTTCCCGACGAGAAACCCGAGAGTGTGTACGTTTACCTGTCGCCGTGGAAACCTGCGCATGCTCGAAATGACTGACGCATGCGCGGTAGCTTCCTAGGCATAGATAGGGTGTACCAGAAAGTGGAAATAAGTAGACAATGTATTCAAATGATGTAGAGGGTCAAACGATGACAGCAGAAACTCCAGATCAGGTAATCATAGAAAAGACCAACATCAAGGAAATTTCCAAATCTCAGCAGGCGAATATGCGTGTAGAGCAAATCTTTACCCAATGTAAAGAAAAAAAGGCAGCATAGTGAAGCCCATAGGTAAAAGGCACAAACATTTATTGTAGTCTACTTACAGATAGCAGAAAACATCAAGGCATATAAAAAGCAGTTCCGCGGCTCTCAGCGTGCTTGCATCGGCCAGCCTGACATGTTTCATCCTATGTGGATATCATCACAAAATGTTTGTGCCTTTTACCTATGGGCTTCACTATGCTGCCTTTTTTTCTTTACATTGGGTAAAATTTTCTGGCTGAGATTTGCTCTACACGCATATTGACCTGCTGAGATTTGGAAATTTCCTTGATGTTGGTCTTTTCTATGATTACCTGATCTGGGAGTTTCTGCTGTCATCGTTTGACCCTCTACATCATTTGAATACATTGTCTACTTATTTCCACTTTCTGGTAAGCAGATTGTGAGCACGTTGGTGTGGTGTGCTTCAAAAACCTTTTTGCACACTGAAGTTTGGTGGTGGGACTACATCATTTTCACGTTCATCCAATATTGATTGGTTTCAATTTTTTGGACTCTTTTCACTTTTTTATATAGCGCTGCATTTTGGACTTTATTATTTGTGTTTGCTATCTACAGACTGTGCTAGCTGCTATTTATTCATTTACATTTATATTTAATTTCACTATTAGCGCAGATATTTTTCACTGTTTATATAGATAGGGTGTAGTAAGATGGCGGCGATGGCATCGAATGTGACGAGCGCACGCTCGTCGTAGTTGATGACGTCACCGCATTCGTTCCATTCAAAAGAATGGCGGTTCTTTTGAATCGAGCATGTGTACACTCGGCCAGGACAAGATTCTTGTCAAGAATCTCGTCAGGGAAAAACGACGGGTTTTTTCCTGACGAGATTCTCGGTCGTGTGTACTAGGCTTTACAGTCGCTGGCTTTAATTTCCACCATGCTGAGGGAGATCTATCATCACACGTGGAAGGCCTACATCTCTATGTGTGAAGAGATGGGGTTGGGTCCACGTACATATTCAGTTTCCAGGATCCTGCTGTTTTTACAGCGTGGAGTGGATCAAAAACTTGCCTTAAGTACCAGCAAGGGGCAGATATCAGCCTTAGCTGTCTTCTTCCAATGACCCTTGGCAACTCATTCACTGGTGAGTACGTTTGTGCAAGGGGTTCGACATGTGGCCCCTCCGGTTCGACCACCATTGCCTCCGTGGGATTTAAATCTGGTGCTCTCGGTACTTCAGAAACCTCCGTTTGAGAACATCAGAGAGATTCCTCTTTTGACACTCTCTCAGAAAGTTGCCTTTCTGGTGGCGATTACATCAG
The DNA here is from genome assembly GCA_029206835.1 of Rana muscosa. Taxonomy (NCBI): domain Eukaryota; kingdom Metazoa; phylum Chordata; class Amphibia; order Anura; family Ranidae; genus Rana; species Rana muscosa. Next base: position 943,389,924 of record CM055116.1, read on the forward strand.
TCAGGAGGGTTTCTGAGTTGGCGGCCTTGTCTTGCAAGTCTCCCTACTTGATCCTCCACAAGGATAAAGAGGTGCTACGCCTGCAGCCTTCGTTTCTTCCGAAGGTTGTTCCAGCTTTTCATCTAAATGGAGGACATTGTGCTTCCCTCCTTGTGTCCTCGGCCGTCGCATCCCAAAGAGGTTGCTTTGCATTCCTTGGGCAAGGTCCGAGCTCTGCGGGTGTATCTGTCTGCTACGGCTCCGTTTCGGAGGTCAGACTCACTGTTTGTGTTGGTGACTGGTCCAAAGAAGGGCCTGGCGGTCTCGTCGGCCACCATTTCTCGGTGGATCAGACAGATCGTGATTCAGGCTTATGTCCTAAAAGGGCGGGCGCCTCCCTTTCCTGTCATGGCGCATTCGACCAGGGCAATAGGTGCCTCGTGGGCCTACCGACATCAAGCGTCTGTCTCCCAGGTGTGTAAGGCCGCGACCTGGTCGTCCGTTCACACTTTCACTAAGTTTTACAAGGTTGATGTGCATGCATCTGCGGATGCTTGCTTCGGCTGCAAAGTTTTGCAGGCAGCTGTTTAAGGTTGCAACTCCTCCGTTGAGTAGCTCTGGTTGTTTTGGGTGGAAGTTTGCTTGCTTGCTGTTCCCACCCCTCCGTTTTTTTTACACTGCTTGGGGACGTCCCTAATGTCAAGAATAAAGGAGCTGTGTCCGTCCATGGATGAAAGAGAAAATAGGATTTTTGTACTCACCGTAAAATCCTTTTCTTTGAAGTCCATGGACGGACACAGCACCCACCCCTCCTTTTTATGTTTGTACTGCTTTTTGACGAACTGAGCTGCTAGATGCAGGGTGGGTACTGTTCAGCTTTGCTGTTACATGTTTTTACAAGTATTTTATTGATAGAAAAGTAGTCAACAGATTAGTGCAACAGTGCGATGTATACATCAAATATGCGATGAAGAGGAGGGTCCCGAAGACGGGATACTATATACATGATACTATATTCATTCATACAATAAAAAAAAGTAAAAAAGAGAAAATGTCCTGGAGTAAGCTATATGAATAGCAGAGAGCTCAAAACAAAAAAAAAACTCAAAGCAGCAAAACAACATACATGAGGAAATTAACTGCAGGACGATCATGTAGAACAGAGAAAGACAAATTTGTAGTTTGTTTTGTGTGATCTCCTAGTTCTTAGGTGTCAAGCATCACTGTAACCATCGTCACTAAATCGACTCCATGAAATCAGGAGTCACAGAGAAAAGTATGCAGATAAAGGAAAAAGGTTAGACTACAGGATATAGGGGGAGGGGATCTACAGGAGAATGAAGAAACAAAAAGAAGGAGGAAAGAAGGGAGGGAAGAGTCCATCAGGTGGGGGGGGGGGGCGCATCCAGGGGCCATTAGATTGAGAGAAGTTGAGTATTGAACCTAGAGGGTTGATTATTTGCTATGCATGGTGACCATATCCTGAGAAATTTGTTGTGGGTGTCAGAGGCGAGGGACGACAGTTTCTCGTTGATCATATCATTCATGCGGTTTTTAACTGCCTCAAAACTGAGTACAGGGGTTTTCCGTGCTCTCGCAATGGTTAACTTAGTGGCGTTGAAAAGGTGCTGAGCTAATTGGTGTTCCGGGCGGAGAAGTTCAAGGATGGGTTTACATAAAAGGGCTTCGTCGGGGTCTCTTTTAAGGTTGGAATGGAGCATATTACATAGAAGGGAATAGAACCTGACCCATAGTCTGCAAACTTTAGGACATGTCCACCAAATGTGGGCCATTGTGCCTTCCAGTATACAACCCCGATAACAATTAGGAGAGTAGGAAAGAATAAAACGAGCTATCCTAGCTGGTGTATAATACCATCTATAAAAGCTTTTGTATGCATTCTCCAGAGTGAGAACATTCCTGGAGCTCTTTAGAATGGATACTGTCATGATCTGTTAACATGTCTGCCTAGTCCTCTCCTGATAGATGGCATATAAACCCTAATGTCAAGAATAAAGGAGCGGTGTCCGTCCATGGACTTCAGAGAAAAGGATTTTACGGTGAGTACAACAATCCTATTTTTTCACACAAAACCTCTCACCTTCTGAGCTACCTGAAGTTACAATATATGGTCTTGATTAAGTCTTCAGTGAGGGAGGGGAGATTGAGGTAATGTTTCCTTCTATAATATTGTGCCTCTTAGCCTAGGCACAATCTGGTATAGTGTAGGGCTGTTTTTTTTAGCAAGTTTAGCAGTGTTATTACACGGTTTGATTTTTAAATGATAAAAAAAAGGTACAGTGTATTTTAATATGGCTCCTGTATATGGTCATATGTCAGGGATTTGTTTAGGCAGACTTGTATTATTACTGGTAGACCATCTTTAAACTGGTGTTCTTTAAAAGTAATATACCCAAGGGAACAATGCTCCATATCTTTTGGGATTGTCCCAAACTTTGACCTGGAAGGGAACTCTGCGGCCTGCCAAGGGGAACAATGCTCCATATCTTTTGGGATTGTCCCAAACTTTGACCTGGAAGGGAACTCTGCGGCCTGCCTGCTATATTTCTTAATAGGACGGTTTGGGAGATGCAAGGCTTCCCTCACTATTCAGCTACTGAATGTGGCCAAGGCTTGCATCCCCCTGTGCTGGAGATCTGAGAATCCGCCATCAAAATCCTTGCGGTTTTCCAAAGTGAATGAATTTAGGGACATAAAGGACCTCACAGCTACTTTGCACAACCGGGAGGAGACCTTCCGTGACACCTGGAGAGCGTAGCAACTCTTGTGTACATAGATGCTCATCTTCAAGAGGTCTCACAACCTGGCGGACCTCCTGGACTTGGTCTTCTTCCCTGGGCGAGAGGCTACATCTTTTTTTTAAAACCTGGTCTTCTCCTTCCATACAAAGGACGTCTGATCCACTACTTGTACCCTTCATGACTACCTCCGATTTTCCCCCCTCCATTCTACTTTCCACCCCATTTACCTGGCTCAGTTCGAGGCACTTTTTTTTTTGTTATAGATATGTGAATATCCTGATATGCATTAGCTCAATCTCTCTGCCTTAATTTTGGGTCCAATTAGCCACCGGGAGGCACACTTCTAAGTACAAATGTATCATTTTGTAGAAATATAGTTGCTTCAAGCACACAAGTCTTTGTTACTGGTTTCTCTTACTACTCTATCTGCCAAATGGGCTGTGTACATTGCAGCCATTTTCATATTCTATTTGACCATTTATATTATGTTAGGCCAGTCAGCATGTGTTCTTAACAGAGTTTGAATTGTTATCTGACTGTGCTGCGTTTCTTCATTTCTCCTTTGTTTGACTGTGAATTGCAACTTTTGGAAAATAAAGGAATTACAAAAAAAAGTAATATACCCAGAATGTGAACTGTATTCCATAACGTATGCACATAAGTCAATGCTCAACTAAAGTTAGGATAGCAGAGACTCTCCAGCTTTTTTTTTTTTTTTTTTGGCTGGACCACCACTTTCATTTCTCTGATTCAGCAGATGGGTAAAACACAGTTTATGTGCAGTGAATAGGTTTATTCAAGGGCAGAATGTTTTAAGCACTGAACAAGCAAACATGTAATTTCATTAACTGCCAGGTTATTGAAAAGGCTGAAATTGCAATCTCTATCTGAATGTGACCTTCACAGCCCAGTGCAGCAATAGTTGAGTCAACAATCCCAGAGTAAATTAGAAATTACAATTTAAATTCGCTAGATTAGATATAACAAAGATAGTATAAGGCCAAACATTTGTGAACCTCTGACCAGCAGACCCATTAGACAATGGAAAAGGGGGCACAATAGGAGCCTACTTACTTGGGATTGAGGCCACCATCTGCTTTAAGGTGTGTGTATAGGGTTAATATTAAGTATGCAGTTTTGTTAATAGGCATATTTAAAATAAAAATGTACTGCCACTTTAAATTTGGGATCAGCAGCCAGCCTATAGGGTGCAGCAGAAGGTACTGGAAGCCTTTATAAAAGGAGCTGGCTGGGCTGGAAATCCCCCTTTTCCGACAAGGAGCACCGATGGAAGAACTGTTGGTTGGTTTCAAGTTATGATGATGATTAATAATAAAAGAATACCGTATATACTCGAGTATAAGCCGACCCGAATATAAGCCGAGGCACCTAATTTTACCACAAAAAAAAATGGGAAAACGTATTGACTCGAGTATAAGCCTAGGGTGTCCATGCCTCACTGTGCCCATGACTAGACTGACGTTTAACATGGGAGTCTATGGAAGGGGTGCCCGGCTTTGAAAAGTCGGTGGTCCTCCGGACAACAAACTTTGCACACTTGTAGAGGTACCGGGTCCCCAAAGTCCGGGAGATCAGGCGCAAAAGGGTGACTCGAGTATAAGCCGAGGGGGGCATTTTCAGCACAAAAAAAATGTGCTGAAAAACTCGGCTTATACTCGAGTATATACGGTATACAGTTTCTTGTGAAAAAAAAAATATATATAAAAGAATATATGGTTTATTTATTTTCATGTTTTAAAACCAACAAAGTTCCGCGGCCATTTGCCAAACTTTGGTTGGTATATTTATTTGATGGTACCTGAAGTAAGCATTTGGTTGAATGTGTGTGGCCTACAGTCCCATGTGTGAACACCCCTTCAAATTGGCAAGATCAGGTTTTTTTTTTTTTTTTAAAAAAGGTATCCCCATTGCTCTAGCATTCAGCCTAGGTTCACGTTGAATGTGGACTTGAAATCATGCATGTTCCGCTGAACTTGCATGATTTCAACCCAGCAATGCAGTACGACTTCGGGGGCAATTTGACAGACATCTGTGAGGGTTCATGCACAGATGTCTATAAGAATTGCACCCCGAAGTCGCCAAAAGTAGTACTGGAACTATTTTTGGGAATCAGTGACATTGCCGACAATAGCCTCCGATTTGGCATGCAATTTGACAACCATTTTGGGACATCCCTTTCCAGTTTTAGTGTGACTGTGGCCCAAGGCAGGTAAACATTAACATGGTTTGCTGTGGTGGAACCTAAACTTGAATTCTAGGTATGGCAATTTTACAAAGATACATTGGTCCAGCTTGGATCATTGTAAATATGTATGTGCTATAACTGTGGGAACCTAGAAGACACTGCTACCACAGCGATTGCCCCTAGCTTTCCGAGTTCTGTGCCAAGCGGCTGTGCTTCTGTTAACTGATCAAAAAGGAGTCACCCATTTGGCCTGGGCACCAGAGAAAAAAACATTCCATTTTCCACCAAGTGGCCAAGGTGGAGAGTGCGGCATCTCTGCCTTGCCTCTCCAGCTTAGCCAATCTTTTCTATGACCTCTAGACCTTAACAAGTAGTTTATCCTTGCAGTGTGGGTACAGCCCAGCTGCAGGGGAGAAATTTCACATTTCCTGGAATTGGGCTTTAAAAGTATGTGCTGCCACCATAGAATGTTGTTAGTTTCCTATGACCTTTTCATGTTTAAGAAGCATCATGGTTAGGATAGCAAATATCAGACTTTTTACTTCCCCCATTTGCTGCATAGACCCAAATGGACTAGCATTTAAAACGCATAGAAAATATGACCTGACACACTAATAATGGCAAGCCTCCATCCCTGTGTAGCAACTACAAAGAACGGGGAGGGAAAAATGGGACGGCTTGACAAACGCCACTGATGATATATAGAATTAATAAGATTTATTTTATATTCATGTTGAACATGCCATATTTATAAAACCCGTTGAATCAATCAACAATAAGTTAGTGGTCATAGTGACTTGCACATAAAATATATAGGCTCATATGGTACAAATATTCAATACACATGATTAATAAATCATTCCAAAACACTTATTAAAATCATCATATAGGCAAATATAATAGGAAGAAAAATCTTCATGGATAATTCATACATCCAACATAAACAATGCATAAATATAGGCTTGCTTGAAACCAGGCTGGTCTTGGCATTCATGGCTCAAAACTCAAAGCACGTTTCATGGCTCATGCCAATCATCAGGAGTACAAATGCTCTGGAATTAAATCAATAAATTAGGAATATAGGATACCCTTGGATACATGGAGAAAATCTCTCAAAGAAGATCTATAACTCACAGTACGGCCCAGTGGTGGCACCCAAATCATGTCCAAGGGGATGCAGGGGACAGGGATGATGATCTCCCCCGGGGCTGAGGTGAGGAGTCCATCCAAACCAGAGAGAGCAGCCAGGCACGGACCGAGCTACCATGTCACAACCATGTGTATCTGATAGTGCTTGATAGTCCCACACTGCTCTGCAGGATAAGAACAATGAGCCCATGTGAATTAGATATGCACTTAATGAGATGACTAAATGCCTGTGAATGAGTGGAAATGTGTAATAACTGTTGATGTGAAGTGTATTAGTTGGGGGGGGGGGGACTTACGAACAGTGGCGTTTGTCAAGCCTCATTTAAAGTCCCATTTTTCCCTCCCCATTCTTTGCAAGAGGACTAGCATGTTTCGATACAACAACCTCCCCAGCTGATGACTGCAGTTAGGACAAGGGATATGCAGAACAAATTGAGCTTGAATTGAACCAGTGGGATCCAGGTACACCCATCTAGTGTCTGGAGAAGTCAGGTCAGAATTTTCATGGAAGACATGCAGCCAAAAAGCCATACCTCCGACATGGAAACAAGGCTAAGCGACTCAACTATGCAATGAAAACATAGGAACTGGAGTGCAGAAAAATAGCAGCAGGTGCTTCGGACTGATAAGTCAAAATGTGAAATATTTGGTTGTAATAGGAGGCAGTTTGTTCCCCGAAGGACTGGAGAGCGATATAATAATCAGTGTCTGCTGGCAACAGTGAAGTATGGTGTGGGTTCCTTGCAAATTTGGGGCTGCATTTCTGCAAATTGACATGACAATTTGTTTAGGATCAATGGTGTCCTCGGGTCTGAGAAATACAAGCAAATACTTGGCCATGACGCCATACCATCAGGGAGCCGTGGAATTAGCCCCAAATGTATTCTGAAACAGGACAGCAAACAACAAACATATAGCCAATATCATTAGGAAACATTTTCAACAAGTATTGGAAGTGATGGTTTGGCCCCCCACAGAGCCCTGATCTAAACATCGAGTCGGTCTAGAATCACATGGAGACAGAAGGATTAGAGGCATCCTACATCCACTAAAAATGTGTGGTTAGTTCTCCAAGATGTTTGGAACAACCTATCAATGTTTATTTAAAAACTGTGTGCATGTGTACCTAGAAGAATTGATGCTGTTTTGAAGGCAAAGAATGGTCACACCAATTATGGATTTCTCTTCTGTTCATTCACCTTCCATTTTGTTAATTGATAATGTAGCGGGGTCCTAAATTTAGGGGAAGTGTTTGAGTGGTAGTTATGCTCAAACACCCCAATTGTCAGGATTCTATCAACCACTTTTGTCTGCAGGGAGAGTATCGGTGTGTAGTTCCCTGTGGCCTGCAGGTGGCGCTGCCATGGTAGGCCAGGGTTGAACTGCTGATACAGTGCTGTGCCTTGTATGTCCCCTCTCGGCAGCCGTACGGTGGGTGTGGCAGGCCTGCTGTGCATGCTGGGAGAGGATATAAAAAGGGACAGACGCTGCCTGTTCGGGGTTCTGTCTGCTCGGTCGGGGGTCCTACCCCAGGAGTGTGTTCCTGTCCGCCCTGGGCACCTTTGGCCCAGGGGCGGGGGGCGGTGAATCAGTCCCAGGCACCTTTAGCCCTGGGACTGCGGCAAAGGCCTTGGGCCCATCAAGGATAGAGGAACCCCAGGGGTGCTGCCTTGCGAGGGGACCCGTATCTTAGACGAGGAGGCCGGGAGAGGAACGGTTCCGAGGGACCGGTGAGAAGTCACAGTCCCGGTAACTCTCTGGAGGGAGGTCTTCTCCTTACAAAAAGGTCCCGCTTTGGAGCACCAAGTTCAACAGGTCTGTGGCAGAGACCAAGTTCATTCAGTCTGTGGCAGAGACTGTGCGGTTAAATTGGAGTACCATTTGGCTGCTAGTCCCTACCTAGGGGAAACTATCCATCTGGGCTGAGTCTGCTTGAGTAGCTGAGCAGTGAAGTGATTGTGTTTGTGCCTGGCCCTCTCCCACATCTTATGCTGTCCTGTCTTCTTGCTCCAACCTTAACTTATCAGAGACTGTTATTCAAGAGAAATAAACTCTACGTTGGAGTTGCAGCTGGTGTGGACATGCAAGTCACTGGGGGGACAAGGACTTATCTGTCATTTATAGAGGTGAGACTCATACTCTGGAGCAGTGTTTCTCAACTCCAGTCCTCAAGGCGCCCCAGCAGGTCATGTTTTCAGGCTGTCCATTATTTTTGCACAGGTGATTTGATCAGTTTCGCTGCCTTAGTAATTACCACAGCTGTTTCATCTGAGGGAAATCCTGAAAACATGACCTGTTGGGGTGCCTTGAGGACTGGAGTTGAGAAACACTGCTCTGGAGGATTCTAGTTTCTGGCTGTGGAGACCCAACAACACCGCTCAACCTCTTCACACAGGAGGGTACGGGCTTGTGGCATGGTGTGCCCCTTCTTCCTGCGAGGAGCCGAACAAGGCAGGTAAAGGAGGGGATCTGTGTGCTACAATAAAAAAAAAAAAAATTCCCATTTCGGAAAGTATTCTTAAAGCGATTGTAAAGTCTGGAAAAAAAACAAAAAAACACACGCGTTAAACTTGCCTATGTGCAGGGGTTTTGCACAGGGCAGCCTGGATCCTCCTCTTCTCGGGTGCCTCTTCTGTGCTCCCCTTGCCCCGCCCTCCCTTTGAGTGTCCCCCACAGCACATAGCTTGCTATGGAGGCATCTGCGCCGAGCTGCAGCTCCGTGTGTCCATTCAGACACAGAACTGTCGTTCGCGCATGCCCCACCTCACCCGATTGGCTGACTGACAGCCGCAGGAGCCAAATGGCGCCACTGATGTGTCTCAGCAAATCAGGAGGGAGAGTCCTGGACAGAAATGGGGCTCAGGTAAGTATTAGGGGGTGCTGGGGAGGCTACTATACACAGAAGACATTTTGTCTTAAATGCATTAAGATAAAAAAAAAGAAAGTGGAAGGCAGGAGGTTTTTTTATTTTTTATTTTTTAAGTTGCATTTTTTTTTTCACAGCTGCCAGGAACTTTTGCACAGTAGTATATATGTAAACATAGATATATAGAGATATACATACACACACACACACACACACACACACACACACACACACACACACACACACTAGACCTTTTCAGTCCTTTATGCATACATATAGTAAATTAGCAGTGGGAGCCCCGCTCCTTGCCTAATACACAAGCAAATAAATATATATTTACATGGCAAACAACCTAATCTTATCAGTACTGCATCAAACAGTAGTCACAAGGACAGCTGCCCCAGACCCACCAAAACTAAACTAGGGATTTAAGGGCTGTACACATGGGTCAAATGTTGGGCAGCAATCGGGAGGTTCAATAGAAACCAGCCGACATTTGGCCTGTGTTTAAGGCAGCTGGTCCCACAGAAGCCAGCCATTTGTGAGAATACAATGGCTCAGCGGGGAAGATCGCTGTACTAACTTTGGATTGTTAGTACAGGATCTCCTCCCGAGCTCTTCAGTGTTTGCAAGAAGGTTGGATAATGTTGAAATATCAGATCTGATGTCTATGGCCAGCTAGAGGGAAAAAGAAAAACATAACAAATGACACATTAAGTTATTAATACAATCTTTTATTGTAAAGTATCCAACTACAGCAAGTTGATTGATAGAAAGTAAACAAAATGTGGTCTTGGTGTATCTTGTACAATGAAAACACAATAAAATATTTTACCAAAAGAATATCACAAACAGCATGTGGTCATATCAAATAGATGTAAATATAAGTTTAAAAAAATAAAAAGCAGTTTTCAACAATGTGCATGCAGGAATATGGCAATGTTTTACTAAATACTCTTATTAGCCATAAGTGTAACGACATACAAATATATTGTCATTTGCAGTAACCACCACTGTAACTCACAGTATTTAGGTAGTAAAAAATACAGCAAAATTACCCCCAAGAACAACAATATAAAGGACAGACTAAGGTGCCATCTTTCATAAGTCAACCCACATCCAAACATATCTGGAGCCATTACATTACGTTCTACATTCGAGTAGCATTTCCTGCACCCAAAATGTATTTTGTTTTGGGTGAACTAAGGGCTCTTTCACACGGAGGTCCGTTCAGGTCCGCCTGTCAGTTTTTTAGGCGGACCTGAAACGGATCCTCCATGCACCCCTATGGAGGCACGGATGTCAGCGGAGACATGTCCGCTGACATCCGCTCCGCCAAAGTGTGACGGAGGAAAACCCTATTTTTCCTTCCGTCGGCGGAGCGGATGACAACGGACTCTACGGTCCGTCGTCATCCGATTCCCCATAGGGGAGAGCGGCGCTCTGACAGGGCGGTCCCTGCACAGTGTGCGGGGACCGCCCAGTCATCCGTCGGCTCAGCGGGGATCAACGGAGCGATCCCCGCTGAGCAAGCGGAGCTTCACGGGGCGGATCTGCACGGATCCGCCCCGTGTGAAAGGACCCTAAGGCAGGGTTTATTCTCTTATTATGAATATATTCAGGGCTGTACCAATAACAACTGGTCTTGACAGGCCTGATTCACCATGTATAGTTCAACAAATTCATTTGTCAACCCAAAAAGAGCAGTCAGTTCTCGATGGAGCATGTAGTCAACAAAAATATGTACTGAGAGAAATAATGAGATTGATGCTGCTGACCTCCTAAATAGGCCCGTTTCTTGTCCGCCTCTAACTCCGGTACATTGAGGCGCTGACCAGAAGAATAGAGCTTAGGAACTCGGGGGGGGGGGGGGGGGGAGTCAGAACGCCTGATCTGCATGCTTGCGCCAGGTCAGTTAATGAGTATGGTAGCCTGAATGAGCCAGGCAACTAAGCATTTCAAAAAGGTGAAGTCAGAAATGGCAGCCTAGGTATTTTCTCAATACAACTTTTCTTTAAATGTATTATTGAATTATGCAACAGCTTGACTTTGGCAGGTGCGATGACTTAAAATACTTCAAATGTGTATTCAGCCATTTACCAGGCATTTCTCTTTAGGGACCCAGCCACACTTGTCCGTTTTGATGCAGCAAAACTTAATTTTTGCTGCAAATAAAAACGCATGTTGTCAAGTAGAAAGCACACTTAGGCATTTAAAAGGCAAAAAAAAAAAAACACAACATTTGCATATTAAAGACAGGAGCGTTGTTGCAGAAAAAAAAAAAAAACACACACACACACGCGTAAACGCTGGGCGCATTTAGCGCTCAAGTGTCATTCATTCCAATGGCAAGAATAAATCAATATTCAGACTTTGACAAATCTGAACAAGCCAAAACACGCTTGCAGAATGCAACTTCAGCCTAGGTTTACATTGATGCGATTTGACATGTCAAATCGGCAGCTATTGCTGGCAATGACGCAGTTTTTGCAGCGCTGCACCGATTCCCAAAAGTAGTTTCTGTACTACTTTTGGCGACTTCAGGGTGCGATTTTCAATAGACATCTGTGCAGAAGCCCACACAGATGTCTCGGAAATCGCCCCCCAAGTCAGGCTGACATGCAGGTATGAAATCGTGCGAGTTCAGCTGAACTTGCACGATTTCAATCCCATCAGAGTGAACCTATGCTCACACTGGTGCCATTTGACGTCAATGACACCGTCCTAATTGGTGCAACGCTGCATCTGCGGCGCTGCACCGATTTCAAAAAGTCGTTTCTGTACAGCTTTTTGCGATTTCGGCACGCGATTTACATTGACATCTGTGCAGAGACCTGCACAGAGGTCTCTGTAATCGCAGCCGAAATCGGGGCTGACAGGCGGGAGTGAAATCTTGCGAGTTCAGCTGAACTCGCACGGCTTCATTTCCGCAGCCCAGTGAGAACCTGGGCTTAAGCACATTGCTTAGGCTGCTTTTTCTTATCCCAGAGCAAATATGTTTAGGGGAGGAAAAAAAAAAAAATAGGCCTTAGGCCTCATGCACACTGCAACTCTTCTAAACGTCATTCTCTTGGCAAGAGAAAGCAGCATTAAAAATATGCCTAAATCCACGTTTCATACGCGTCATGCATTCTGCCGTTAATTTGTTTCAATGGCCAAAATTAATTCTTGCAAGTGAAAACGAATACATTCTCATTTCTCATGCGCTACACACACTTAGCACCTCTCCTGAATGTGCTGGCCCTGGGTTTTCTTTTTCTGCCTCTAAATGCCGGTAAATACCATGTGTGCATGGACACAGGCTAACACAGAGAGGCGTTTAGAGGCAAAAAAAAAAAAAAAGTCAAGGCTCTTAAAAGCATTGTTTGACACCTAGTGTGCATGAGGCCCTAAAGTGGAGATTTAGATTTACAGATGCTCATTGGTGATGTGTTCTCTTTAAGCTGACAAGGCATGCAGAAGTATACAAGGGTCTTGTGGGTGATTTGCAGTGACTGGATGCAGATGTGATGGATATATAGTAGAGTCACACAGATTACTCTAACCCAGTGATTCTCAACCAGGGTTCCGTGGAACCCTAGGGTTCCTCCAGAGGTTGCTAGGGGTTCCTTCAGCATTGGGCAATTTCTGCCTCTCAGATAAGTTCACACTGACCCCATTGATATTTTTAGCTATCTGTAAGGACCAATGACAAGTGTAAGGACCATTCTTCCAACTGACCGTCACACTAATCGCAGTGTTTCTCAATTCCAGTCCTCAAGGCGCACCAACAGGTCATGTTTTCAGGATTTCCCTCAGATTAAACAGCTGTGGTGATTACTAAGGCAGTAAAACTGATCAAATCACCTGTGCAAAATAATGCAAAAAATAAAAACCTGACCTGTTGGTGCGCCTTGAGGACTGGAGTTGAGAAACACTACACTAAGGCCCCTTTCACACTGGGGCGGTTTGCAGGCGCTATTTTGCTAAAAATAGCGCCTGCAAACCGAGCCTAAACAGCGGCTCCTTTCTCTCCAATGTGAAAGCCCCGAGGGCTTTCACACTGGAGCGGTGCGCTAACAGGACGTGAAAAAAAGTCCTGCTAGCCACATCTTTGGAGCGGTGAGAGGAGCGGTGTGTTTACTGCTCCTACACCGCTCCTTCCCATTGAAATGAATGGGATACCGCGGTAATACCGCCCGCAAACCGCGGCTGTAGCCGCGGTTTGCGGGTGGTATTAACCCTTTTTCGGCCGCTAGCAGGGGTTAAAACCGCACCGCTAGCGGCCGAATACCTCTGCAATCCCGACGGTATAGAGCCGCTAAAAATAGCGGCGCTATACCGCCACCGCCCCCACCACCCCAGTGTGAAACCAGCCTAATGTATCATGAGCTATAAATTTCTAATTTTTAGCAGGGGTTCCCCGAGACCGGAGAACAATTTTAAGGGTTCCTCTGTGTTGAAAAGGTTGAGAATAGCTGCTCTAACCATCAGTAGTGCTTTCTCTTACCAACCAAGGTTTAAAAATGTTAGGCTCCTGAGACGGCCAAGTCAGTGCAGTCAAATTTCTGACTTATTTCCCCCTCTCAGGAAGCACATGTGCTGTCCGGGTGTATTAAAAAAAAAAGAATATTTTCTAATTTTTAATACGCCTGTACGATATAAAAAAAAGGTGTACATGGGCTTCCCAGGTGGGGAAATATGCTGCAATTTAGATGCTTATATGGAAGAAGCCTGATACTTTTTTTTAAATACACTGATTTTGTAACCAAGACTACCACATTTCCTAATGTCCTGTTTTATACCAATGGATTATTAGATTACCGCAGAATAATTTTGAACATTAATATTAAAGCAGTCTTTTATTACCCTACTTGACAAGAGATCCCATACGGTACAGAATATTTTAAAATAAAAACTTTGACGTTAACTTCTTCTCAAGCTGACTGTGCTCAGTGTTCTAGTTTGCTAAACAATCTGAACTTTATTATTCTAATAAAAATATAAGCTGCCGCTAGTAGTACCCACACAATATGCATGCTAGGACTTCACTGTGCAAGGTCATGATCTTTTGGGAGGTCAGATATATGTGTGGCATGTCTATGGCCAGATTAGGCCATCTATTCATACAATACAGACAGTCCCCTTCCGAGGTTGGGGGCTCTGTGCCATTACACAAAACAGTCTAAGCAGGAGTCCACTTTAGATTACAGTAGAACATACAGCTTAAACTTTAAGGGTATACAACTATTCAGACATTACATTATACAATTGTTTTCCCACAGACTTACCCTGTGATCACTATGAATCTAAACTACACTGTATACAACTATACATGATAGAGATCTATGTTATGGCAAAATTATAGCGATCATATGCAACAAAATTAAAGTAGATCTTTTACTGACAAAGGAAGTGCCTTACTAAAAGCAAAAGAAACCCTATATACATCATGTAAAATATGAGACAGTAATACTGATTACACAAGGCATTGATATCATAAATCTGCCCAATACACTTTGGTCTATTTCATCAATCCAATCGCCATAATAAAACACAAATGTTAGTACAAAACATCACTACAAATAAAAAAGCATTTAAAAAAAAAAAAAAAGTAGTTATTAAACATGATCTTTTTTACAAACTATTCTTAGACACATAGTATTGTCACCAGCAGTTTAACATTTCCTAGCACTAAAGTACAGGATAAAAAGATCTTAAAAAATAATATGAAGAAAAAAAAAAAAAGCATCACATGAGATTAAAAAGTTAAAATTTGACCAATGACTTATTTGCATTAACAAAATTTTTTAGATATATAACACACACACAAATAAAAATTGCCACATCTTTCACTACTATTTGAATAATACAACAATTCCTCCTTATCGGCTGTATGCTAAACAATATTCAAGTATTACTAATACTAGGCAATTACAAGCCAGATGTAGATTTACGCAAAAGTAGTAAAAAACTAAAAAACAAACAAATCACTTCATAATCTATGATTTCCAAACGCAGGTATGAAAACAGAAAAATACACACACATTCCACTAGACTAGAGGGAGCATGTGTAACAGAAAACACCATTCAAAGCACAATAAAAAGTGAAGCTTGACAATCTTCCAGAATCAGTGCATTACTCTTTACAGCTGGAGTATTAACATCAAATATGACTATAGATCGTTGAAAAAACTATAAAAATACAGTGTATTAAAAAAAAAAAAAAAAAAAAAAAAAACACGCAACACATCTTCACTTCAAAAGCATTAACACAAGAAATATGGCTGTACTCTGGGAACAGCAAAACAGCATAGTGAAAAGGCAGCGAGGGAAGCAGCTCTAATCTTACTGATGTGCTGCAGGACAGAAATTGAAGGGATATGTTCAGAATCCATGCCCTAGAACTTGCAAGTTTGTAAAGATGCTTCCAGAATGCATTTGTATTGTGTCAGGCATGTGGAGGCATTAAAGCCGTATTAAACCCAAAACTTTATATATTGTAGGTTACCAGTAAGATGTGTTGACTGCATTCGTTTTCTTTTTTTTTTGGGCTTTTTCCCCTGGCGCTCTGGGCAGTAACACACCACCTGTTTTAGAGTGTCTCTACTCTGGGTAAATGACTGAAAGACACCTTTGGACAGCAACATTGTCAGTCTGGGGGTAAGGGAAGGTTTACATGTACTAGCAGATTTAGATACACTAACAAATTGAAGCCAAATTCCAAATAGCTCTTTAAAAGCAGTTACAGCAACTTTTGTTCCTTTTGGGATAAAGGGTTTACATCGTGGGTACTCAACCTGTGGCCCTCAATGGTTTACATAAATAAAAGCTCATCATTATAGGCACCCCTGTCAGTGGTAAATGGTTTGTCTCAACCCTCTAACTGCTTCAGCCGACAGACCTGCAGGATCACCAGGTGAAAAAAAATAAAAAAAAGAATATATATAATAAAAACCACACACGAATGCAGTCATCACATCTAAAAGGATTGAATATGTTTGCTTTTGGGTTTAATATGACCTTAAAAAAAAAAAAAAAAAAAGAAAAAAAAAGGGAATTCACTCTACATACTCTCCATGTAGAAACACAACAAAGATAACAATGTATTATCACCTATAGAGAACAAGCTTAACTTTCCAGAACTACATTTTATCTCTTAAAGAAAACAGCAGAGGTCCGCTACACAACAAAATAAATCCCATCACTACCAAAAAAAAAAAAAAAAAAAAATTACTACTAGCATACCAAACATTTTCGTAAAGGTTAGTGAAGAAAAACAAAAAAACACACAACTTTTTTAAATTTTTGAAGTATCTAGAGTCACACTGAAAGCAGCACCAACACTATAAAAAATGGTTTGTAATGACTACATATCCATATTACCATTTTTATTGTATTCAAAACAGCAAAAAAACTAAAACTACAGGAAAAAGGAATGCTTACTGTCTAAGATCAGGCTATTTTCACATGGGTTTGCACCTAACCATATACATAAGACAGCAAAGCTCACTAAAGGCACCAACAGTAAAATATGGCCCATGTAAGATACAGCACACTTAGAAAAAGTATTACAGACGTCTACTGTGCCCATCTCCAAATATAAGCCTGAAGAGCAGCTTTTCCACCTTCAATACAATTCCTACTAGTAACTAGACGATAACTCACTCCTGTGGGACGAATAAAAATGTCACATATTTGTTACAGTAAAGACTTACTACTTCTGCACTATATATAGATTCTGTAGAATATTTACCAGTAACACCACAAAAACTACAAGCAATATTAATTTCCCTGAGCTTACTGAAGAGAATGCACTCACTAACCACACACATTGGACCTCTGGATAAAATGTTTTACCAACCAAATTTTTTCCCGTTTCTAGCACAACACAAGAATAAAAGGAAATATCTGTCTGGTTGATATGAACTAGGCAAAACTGAAAGTAGAACTAAAAAGGCAAAACTTTTTTTTTAGTTTTAGATAGAATGAAGAGGCATTAAAACCCCCGTTCAAATTTTATTGCAGTCTGTGTCCTCGTTAGGGAGATTTACCCCCCTCTATTTGTACAGTTTACCATTACAATTGAAAGTGAAAGGAGACCCCAGGTTTTGAGTTGTCTATGGCTATGAAAAAAGAAAGTTAAGGAAATCTATGGAACCCAGATGGCAAAAAAAAAAAAAAGACACCTGCAAGAAAAATACATAATGAGCTAGTATGCTGTGCATACTAGCTCATTATGTGGCACTTACCTCAGATCAAAGCGCTCCTCGTCCCCTTCCGCCATGTCCGCTCCGACCGTCTTCCTGTTATCGCCACTCCGGCGCTGTGATTGGCCGGAGCGGCAATGACGTCACGCGTATGCGCGTGGGGCCGGCTTTCTCCATTGAGAAAACCGGCAACGCTCAGTGAGCATGTGCAGGGTTTTCTGAAAATATCTCCTTAACCGTGTAGGTTAAGGAGATATTTCTTGCAACTACAGGTAAGCCTTAATCTAGGCTTACCTGTAGGTGCAAGTTGTGTGGTTGGGTTAACAACCACTTTAAGGACACAGAGGACATTACAGCAATGCAAGTTTATTTTACATACATAACAAATAAAGTTTGGTTGACAAAAATAATGAATGTTGTGCTTTCCTTTACTGTAACAGCGGTATAGTAAGATTACATTTTCACCATAGTGGATTATTGTCCAAAATACATTAGGTTAACTTTCACTTACTTTGGGATACAACAGGAAGCAAGAGGAAATCTACCTAAAGAGGAGCGTTTTTCATTTGGTCAGATGCTCTCGATATTGGCGTCACCGTTGGAAGAATTCCTTGCTTTTTGATCTCATATCAACTCTAAAGGATTTCTCCTTCCTGTGTCTCAGTGACGATGGTCACCAGGATAAACAGTAGGTCAACCCTACCCAGTGGGGACACAGGCCACAAATAAAAAAAAAAAACTTGGCAGAAGGTCCAATTCAGGGGTAGGCAACCTGGGGCCCTCCAGCTGTTGTGGAACTACATTTCCCATGAGGCATTGCAAGGCTGGCAGTTACAATTACTCCTAGATGCATGATGGACTTTTAGTTCTGCAACAGCTGGAGGGGCCCAGGTTGCCTACCCCGGTCTAATTAGTTTGTACTCAATCCAAACCTAAAAGAAAAAAAGGTTTTGCCTTTTACACATGATCACAGGCTTATGCTTACCAGTACATTGGATCTTCCCCACCTAATACCTCTAAACCTAATCGAAAACTATTTCCACCCTGGTTTCAAATCAACGACTCAAAAAGTCATGACAGCCATAGAACTACCATCTTCAGCTGAACAAATGTAAAAGGCAGCCTTTGTATCTTTTCATGACCGGTCTGCTTCCACGAACCTTGCTTTCGTTAACAAAATTAAACTGTAGGCTCACAAATGCCCTGTACAAAACCGTATATACAGTATGCTCAAGAACATACAGAACTTTGGCAAGTGGGATACACCTTTACAGCAGGGGGAAAAAAACCTTTTAAATAAAAATAAATCAAGTTTTAATTTGGTAACTGCAGCAAGGCTAGATTAATGCTGTACACATGTATACTCATAGCATGCAAGTTATTTTTTGCTTTAGAAGAGGTGGTATATATATATATATTTTTTTTTTTAATTCAGAGACTGTAGAATGGGAACTCTAAACCCGTGAGGTGGTAATTTTGATATTAGGTAGATAGGTTAGAAGCTGGTCTTCGAAGCAATGCACTGCTTCATATACCCCTCTACAAAACAACATGTAATGTTACTTAAAGTGGAAGTAAACCCTCCTATCATTTTCAGCCAAGGAAGCTGCCATCTTGGCCTCTGTTTAATCTTCAACTGTCATGATGCGGCACATGTGATCAGTTATGACACCAGCCATTGGATGGTGTGACAGTTTGGTTGAGAGCACAACCAATGTGACAGTTAGCATTTCCGGCATGCCGGGAATGTAAATGTTTTTTGAAACTATTAAAATCGTTGGGTTTACTTCCGCTTTAATATTTGTACAAAATGGCTTCTTATTGACAGAAGTGTTCTAATGCAGTTGCTAAGCAACCCTTATAAATCATACAGATTAGCAGTAATCGTGATCTTCAGACTTTATCCACAGCATAAGTCAGCTAAAATAAACTACATATAACTGTAGGTTAATAGCACAAGCAGCTTTTATCTGGAATCTTTCCATGACATGCATGGTAGACTGAATAGGGTAGATTTACTAAACCTGGTGCACACAGAATCAGCTTTGCACTTCAGCCTGTTCCGGCTGGCCATACATTATACAATTTTCTTCTACAACTTTCTTTTGGGTTTACCGAAACCATATAATATGAGGTCAAACCTAAACACTTTCAATTTGTATGCAATCAGGCAGGCCCTTGCACTACATAGTTGAAGGTAAAACTAAAAGAAAACTGAATAAGAAAATTGTATGGTGTATAGCCAGCTTTTGCTGAACTCACACAATTTGAAACCCGCTTTTCAGTCTGACTTGGGGAGCGATTTCAGAGACATCTGTGCGGGTTCTTGCACAGATGTCTATTAAAAACACCCCCAAATGTGGTAAAAGTAGTGCAAGAACGGACGATGCCGTTGATAAGTGACGATTTGCCATGTCAAATATTCCCAATGAGAATGGGGGGCTTAAATCTATAAGCCGATTAGTTACCATGCACAGCTGCACCAGATTTGGTGCACCAGCTTTGGTAAATCTCCCCCGCTGTGTCTGTGGATTTCTGGAGGAGACAGTTGGTGTAGTCAGATACCCAGGAGGCCTATCTTAGGGAGAAGGAATTGGAGAGCACTAGTTGGCTAAGAAAATGTAGGTATAAAAGCCAGGTTTTAGTCAGCTGGTTTATAGGATCAATTGAATCCATCCTCTGCTCTCTACCATCTCACTGGTGCCTAGCCTTAGTCTTCAGTTGGGTTACAGGGAGGCTGAAAAGTAACACTGAATATTGAACAGACCTCACCTCCTTCATGTCAACTAGGGGGAAGGTGGCAGTGACAAAAAAACAAACTTCCAAAAGTTAAGGAAAAGCAGTAAGACCCTACGGGGCCTTGCTATGAACATCTATGCATAGTAACGAACCAGCTTCCATCTTCAGCTTGTTCAGTAAGCTAGAAGCTGATTGGAACATATGTTCCAGATTCTGGCTGCCCTGACTGAGAAATTCCCCTTTATAAGGAAGTCCATAGATGAGTCTTTGTTCAACCAGGGGGTTAAAACAGAAAAAATAAAATATATGGACTTGATTGCCCCATCCACACACTGTGGATGAGGGAAGTTTCCTCACCGAGCTATTGTATTCTGGTGGAGACTTCAGCAGTGTGTACAACCTCCCTGCCCATACATGGAATGTAATTCAGCAAGTCCACGTTGAACCAGCCAAATTTCCATCCATATATGGCCAGCTTAAGGACTTACCTATTTTATCCCCACAGAGTTGTATAAAATCGAACGTCTCCTTTTTAGTTCTATAAAAGAGAATGTCTCTTAAGCCATCTGTAACAGAAAGCTAAAAAGGGTGGTTGAACAAAATTCTACTGCTTCAGAAAAGACTATGGCTTGAAGTGATCAAGAGGACTATCCTCTTAGTATATTCAGCAGGTGGCATCATGGTTTTGCCTAAACAACACAATCAATACTATATCTTAACATGCATTATTCCTGCAGAAAATAGAGCAGGGTGTGATCACTTTTTAGATGAAGTATTGGGAACAAAGGACTCACATCAACTAAATAGTGATTTACTGTAAATTATTACCAGATAGAGTACTACCAGTTCCCATAGCATACCACCTTTGCTATCCATGCAGTGCTACATGTCTGTATGGAATGGCATGTCAACATATACTGTTTAACTGCTTCCTTTAAGGGCTCATTCACTCAGTCCCAAGCAACGTGCAGAAGCAGTTTACTTTTTTTTTTTCCCCCCGCTGAAGAGCATGCAGGCAACCAATATAAAGCGAATAGGTATACATCGGTTGTACAGACAGGTACGCAAGGACAAGTGCACAGACCTGGACGCAGAGTCTGTGCACCCAGGTCCGTACACCTGTCAACCTTGGCTGTGTGGGCAAGTCCATACTGCCAATATGTACCTATATACTTCATATGGGCTGCTTGCACGCAGCTCAGCACAAGATAATAAAAAAAAACAAAAAAAAAAACACAGCAAGCGGCTCTGCAGTCTGCATGGTGTGGAGCACCCATGTGAATGATCCCTTAAAAGTACCTTCTTTCCTAGAAGCGTTCTCTGAACGGGACTTCAATCTTCCTTCACGTCGTTTGAAAAAATACTTTGGGTAGTCATGGAAGGAAAGAAAATTTCCAAAAACATTAGTGTACATATATAAAACATTAAAAACATCCAGTTTATTGCTGCTTATCAAACCCTGAGAAAGATTTAAGCAGCAACAAGTGTTGGTAACATTCAGCTGCTAATATTTTAACCAATTTCAAAATGTATAAACTAAACAATTCACCACTATATCCTAAACCAGTATATTAAAAAAGGAATAAAATACACAGCATAATCCTTTCATAAAAAAATAACAATATTTCTACAAAGTGTGGCACAAACAACTACAGTGGCTACAGCACAGAATTGTCTGTACACAAGATATTTATGCATACACTAAATATGCACTCAATAAAAAAGGTCCACAGCACTGTGTAGAAAGCACTTAGCACAAGCGAGAAACCAATAATTTATAAAAAAAAAAAAAAACACAACAGCAAACACCTCATAAGGATTTTAAAAATATTATACCCAACACGTGTATATCTAAAAAAAGCACATCTAAAAGTCTTGAGATTACAGAAATCAGACGTATAGATACTGACAGCAGGTTAAAAGATACTCTTTAGGCAGTGAGCTGCTTTGACAGATGCACATAATATTCACTTATTTTTTTGTATATTTATCACTTTTAGGGAAATCCCATCCCAGCTGGGTTCAAATAGCCTAATTTTGGTACTTAAAGTATAGTATAACTCTATAGAACTTCTAAAACTGAGGAGATTTAGGTAAGCGGTACAATATTTGTTTTTCTCATAATCGGTTGTTATAAATGCAATGTGTGATGAACTTCTATCTTCATCTAAGATTGTTGTATTGCAAAATATTTCTCCAACCAAGTGAAAGAATACACTAGCGTTTAATACAGTTAGGGCCCTTTCACACGGACGTGTCCGTGTACGGGCTCCGCTTTGCTCAGCAGGGATCGTTTGGTTGATCCCCGCTGAGCAGGCAGGTGACAGGTCCGTCTCCGCACACTGTGCAGGGACCGACCTGTCAGAGCGCCACTCTCCTCTATGGGGGATAGGATGAAGACTGACTGTAGAGTCAGTTTTCATCCGATCCGCCAGACAGATGGAAAATAGGGTTTCCATCCGTCACACTTTTGCGGCTCGGATGTCAGTGAACATGTCACCGCTGACATTCGTCGCTCCAAAGACCTCTATGGAGCGCCCGTTAAGGTCCGCCTAAAAAACACAGGCGGACCAGAACGGTCCATTCGTGTGAAAGGGGCCTTAGAATGGACTGTAAAGGAAGTTTTTTGAAGTAGCTGTATATTTAAAAAGGCATCTTGCCTAATGCCCATCCATACACTAAAAAAGATATGGCTGTCCTTGCACAGAGGTCTTCATTTTTCAATGTATGAAATGTAACAGCGTATATTGCCTTTAGCAGCCAATCAGATTCAAATGATTTGTTCGAACACAACACGGGTGCCTTTTTGCAGAATATGCAATAAATGAGGATGACAGATTTGTAAGTATGGCAAGTAGTTTAAGTATATTTAATCATGATTTGTATGCTGGGCAGAGATGGAGGACAATATACATCACTTTGGCTTGATTAGAAGTTATTCAAAAGGTGGCTGACAATTTCCATCAGCGACAGATTTGCCAATATGTGAAATCATTTAATGCCAAATGCAGCAAATACGAATATATCAATGCTGTATAAAATGGACTGCATTGTCCTTGGCATTCTTCTCTTTTGTAGTGACTTCAGGTCTAATATTTCACAGCGCAGATTCGTGCCTCTATTCCCAATTGGCCTTGACAGGAGGCGCCACATTGCACAGCAGCCAATTCCAATGAAAGCTGCTGTGCCTGCGTTACCCACAGAAAAAAACGCATGAACCTTTTTTTTTTTTTTAAAACGTGTCATTTTGACCATGCGATTTCCCTGCTGTTCCTGCACCCGCACTGTGATTTTACATGCATGGGGGTCGATGCGTTTGGCTGTGGGAATCAGGGCGATTTCCGCACCCATAGACTTGAACCCAGCCTTAAGCTGGACAATGGGAAACATTTTTTATTCCAGCTTACACTATGGTAAACCCTTTGCAGAACTGCAACACCATCATTTGCCTTTTTACTCCATGCAGCAGTTAGGGGAAACTACTGGTAATAATATATCTCGCCTTTGGAATCTTGTAGCGTTGATCAAACACCATTAAAAAAAATTGAATTTAGGCTCAACACACTTCATTCACCATATTACATAACATAGTGGATGAAGTGTGTTGCGCCTGAATATAATTTTATTTAATGGTGTTTGCTTGATTGCACATGTGGAAGGCTCCCACTTCATGTGTTATATACGATTTATAGACTTGGTAGGATAGTGTAAAGTTTTTTTATATATAATCTTGTAGAGTTACAAAAAGATCTACAAATCCTACATGGCAGTCGCTGACCTTGAACAAACATGTTAAGGTGTCTGGACAAGTGATACGACCCCGCTTGTTCTAGATTGGCGACTCAAAGTCAAACAAGATTAGGGCGACACTTCAAAAAACAAGTCAGCAATGACAGGCCCCAAAAATGTATATCCTAGCAGGTTCCATTTACAATTCAATTTTGGGTGGCCTTAGCATTTAAGAAACCCTACATTAGGCCTCACTTACAGTACCAGAGCTACAATATTGTGCGGTGTAGCAACATTTTATGTTAAGAAATGTGCAGTTTACATGGTTAATGGATGCCTGTACTAAAAGTACAGTTATTCTTTATCAACTTCAAGCTGCTAGGTACAACATGTGTACTGTACCAACGTGTGTTGTACCAAGTAAAACAAATGTTTTTATTTAGGCAATTTTCTGGTTAGGGCCTCATTCACATGGGCACTGTGACTCATACAGAGTGCATTTTGTTTATGCGGCTGGAACCCATGTAATTCTATGAACAGGCAATCCATGCAACCCAACATGGATGAAGCGGCTGTATGGACACCAACACTTGTCCTAATTTGACAGGTGTGCATGGGCAGGTGAGCGGTTCCAGAATGCAGACAGTGGTTATCGCATGAACAAATGGTCACAGCGACAGCGCCCAAGTCATTGAGGCCTTTAAAGTGCATGTAAACTGCATGTTCACATGCATTTATGCCAAACTAATGTTAACTAATTTACAGGCATGTAAATGCACATTAACTGAAGAGAATGTAAACCAAAAAATAGGAAAAAAAAAAAAAAAAATACTACTTTTATTGTGCTTCTACATGCCAAGGAAAATGTGCCTTTAGTGCATCTCATGTGATCAGGTTTTTGTCTGAGCGACCTTATGCATGTCTTCTGTTTGAGTGGCAAAACAATAAGCCAAAAACCGCTACCTCAGGACAAAATCAGACTTACAAAAAAGGACAAAACAAAGGATTTTGAAAATCTTAGTAAACTTTTAGCACTAAGAACCTGTAATACTAACTTTTTTTTTTATATTTAAAGCTAAACCAAAAAGGTTTTTTTAAAAATATGGGCACCGAGGTTGTCACATTGCCAATCAAGTTTACATTACGCATTTTTCTTTGCAAGAAATTACTTCAAAAGAATTTGTTTCTAAACAGGAGCGGTTTATGTGCTAAAACGGAGCTGGTGTAGGCTGAGGAACACATGGCGATCATTGGTCGTTGGCTCTATCCAGACTTTCTATGACCCTTCCAAGACGGATATTCAATAACCTTATTTGGTTGTCCAAGTGATCAATTTTTTCTTCCAGGTTGTTATTACTGTTCCTCCTCCAGTAAAGGCCGACAGGTCCAGTCATGAAATAGATGGCCACGACAAAACATAGAGGCAACATGGCATGCTCTGGTTCTCCTTCATATTTCTGTAGGATATACACACAGGACAGTCCAAAAAGGAAGACTCGAACCAGCCAGAAGAATCGTCCAAATATTACATGAAGGATGTAGAAGAAAAATCCCAGGAACAGAGAGGCAAACCAGTAAGCCAGAAGAACAGCCACCACCAGCATAAGTGCCCTAGTGGGGTTACTGGCCACCATTGTTGGGCTAAAGTAGTGGGTAAAGTGGGATGCTGGAAAACAATATAAAATAAGTGTTAGGTTACATTTTAAATACTACATACAGAGTAGAGGACTAAAAATCATTGAAGCTTACATGCCCAGACAAGAATTAATAGCTTTAGTATACGTTGAGTAACTTGAAAATAAAGAGCTATATGACTAATTTGCCTACTTAAAGGCCAAGTTCAACTTTACTAACATGTTACACCAGTCTCTAGGGGGCAACATGTTACTAGGCAACAGAAGTGCAGGCAGAGAGCTCTAGGCAGTGTGTGCAAGAGTGACATCGCACCCAAAATCCAGTGATCGCAGCGGTGATGCTCTGCAGACTACTAATAAGAAAAAAAAATATTGCAATTTCTGCACACTTCCAGTGTTATCTTAAAGAGCCCTCCTAGTTCTTATTGCGGACTGCAGAATGATTAGCCTTCATGTTGTAGAGGTCTGAGAGCGGTTGAGTAGTTTAGCAAGACAACTGGAAGGGTTGACATCATTCAATCCACATACATGCTGTGTGCTGTGAGCAGGGCTTAAAGCAGTATTAAACCTAAAACCAAAATGTATTATATTGCAGCTTACCAATCCTTGGGTGTGGTGGCTGCATCATTTTAACTGCTCTGTTTTCATCTGGTGATCTGGCCAGTAACACACCTCCTGTATTAGAGTACCCTCACTCTGGGTGAAGAACAGGGGGCACCTTTGGAAAGCAGCCTTGACAGTAGGGGGGGGCAGATGTACTAGCAGATATAAATACACTACCAAATTGAAGCCAAACTCCATCTAATACTTTATAAGCTGTTACAAACATTTATTTTTCTCTTTTGGGATAAAGGTGCAATACGAATGAAAAAAGTTGATAATTGTAAGCACCCCTGCTAGTGTCAAATGGTTTGTCTCATCTCAGCAACTGATGCATTCTGCTGGAGAGCTTGTTCTGTTGAAAAATAGACTTACTGGCTGGATTACAAGATGAAAATAGAAGAAAGCCTAAAAAAGAAAATTAATACAGCCATCACATCTGAGAATTGGTAAGCTGCAATATTATAGGCGTTTGGTTTTGGGTTTAATACCACGTTAAAGATGAGTGCATTTTTGACAAATCTACAGGTATGGTTCTGTACTAAAAGTGTCTTTAAAGGAAAGAAACACAAATGTACATGTGATGCGGAGATGTACTGAATTTTATTTATTTTTTTGCCTCGACACACTAAAATTTGTATTTAGTGTCACCAAAATTAAATTGGTAATTTAAAGGATTCAAGAAAGCTACTTAAGAGCCCTTTCATCACACCGATAGCGTGGTCGCGTCAGCGGTAAAGCGCCGCTAGTTTTAGCGGCACTTTACTGTCGGTTTAGAGGCGCTTTTCGGCCGTTTGCGGGGCGCTTTTAACCCATGCTAGCACCCGAAGTGTTAAAAGCGCCGCTGCCCATTGATTTCAATGGGCAGGGGCGCTTTAGGAGTGGTGTATATTGGTCAAGGTATATTTATTAGGCAAGCCTTAAATAAGGCTTACCTATAGGTAGTATAAATATCTCATGATTGTGCACCGTTTAGGAGATATTTACTGTACATGCAGCCAGTGACATCACTGGCGCATGCGCTCTGAAGGAATGGCCACCCGTGCCGTTCCTTCAGAGCCCCATGACCGGCGGGAGCGACGGCATGGGAAGGCGTTGTTTTAACCACTTGCTTACTGGGCACTCAAACCCCCTTCCTGCCAGGCCAATTTTCAGCTTTCAGCACTGCGTCGCTTTAACTGACAATTGCGCGGTCGTGCGACGTGGCCCCCAAAACAAAAAACTGACATCCTTTTTTTCCCACAAATAGTGCTTTCTTTTGGTGGTATTTGATCACCTCTGCGGTTTTTATTTTTTGCGCTATAAACAAAAATAGAGCAACAATTTTGAAAAAAAAACAAACAAAAAAGCAAAAAAAACACCACACAATATTGTTTACTTTTTGCTATAATAAATATACCAAATTTATTTATTTTATTTTTTAATTTCTCAGTTTAGACCGATACTTATTCTTCTACATATTTTTGGTAAAAAAAAAATGGCAATAAGCGTTTATTGATTGGTTTACGCAAAAGTTAAAAAGTGTCTACAAAATAGGGGATAGTTTTATAGCATTTTTATAATTTTTTTTTTTTTTTTTACTAGTAATGGCGGCGATCAGCGATTTTTATTGTGACTGCGACATTAGGGCGGACACATCAAACACCATTGTCATTTTACAGCGATCAGTGCTATAAAAATGCACTGGTTACTGTAAAAATTACACTGGCAGTGAAGGGGTTAACCTGCTGAAGGGGTTAAGTGTGCCCAAGTGAGTGATTACTACTGTGGGGGGAGGGGACTGACTTGGGGAGGTGACCGATCTGTGTCCCTATGTACAAGGGACACATCATCAGTCTCCTCTCCCTGACAGGATGTGGATCTCTGTGTTTACACACAGAGATCCACGTCCTTGTCTGTGTATCGGCCGATCGCGGGTGCCCGGCGGACATCGCAGCCGACAGGCACGCGCATCGGCAGCTCAGTGAGACGCCGGGCATGCGTGCGCGCACCCCCCAGTGGCCGCAGGGAACGAAGCAAGGGGCGGACGTCGATTGACGTCCTCCCGGCATTCTAGGTCCGTGCTGTAGCCGTCATTCGGCTATAGCGCGGGCCTGTAGTTAAGGCAAGTTACAGTACCAGCAAAGAGCTACAATATTGTGCGATGTAGAAAAATTGTGCAATTTACATGGTTAATGGATGCCTGTACTAAAAGTACAGTTATCCTTTATCAACTTCAAGCTGCTAGGTACAACATGTGTACTGTACTAACGTGTGTTTTACCAAGTAAAACAAATGTTTTTAGTTAGGCAATTATCTGGTTAGGGCCTCAGAAAGATGGATGGTAAGCTGCAACTGACCTGAGCAAGCATATAGCATGTGAAATGCATTTTAGCCCTAATGAGTGGCATGCCAAGGCTGAACTACAGGTAGGCTGAAAAAAAAAAAAAAAAAAAAAAGGAGTGCTTGAAGACACCCTTTCCTGATAATGTCAACAACGCAGTTTCTACAGCGGTAGATTTACATTTAGGCAGCGGTAATAGAATGCTTTCAGTCCACCAAGGCAGGACAAAATGTTGCAATAATATCTGACACCTCTTATCCACAGTATGTTAATGATGCTCACAGGCATGCTTCACATAACTCACCATCAATTCCCAGCACATCAAGCAAGTCTGTCCATATTCTCCATAATGTGTCCACCAAAACATCTACTCCATACACAAACCTCTCTGTTAGTCGCGAAAAGAACTATTAGAAGAAAAGAGAAAGTAGTTAGTAGCTTGACCAAGGCATAAAAGATCTAATGACCCATGAGTGTAATCACCCATAATTGATGCAAGGCTGAATTTGTGTTAAGAAACCATATAATATGATCCATAGGAGCCGTTTGGGGGGGGGGGGCTATTGAGGCTGGAGCCCTGAATGTGGGCTCATTAGCCCCGAGTGTCTTTTGTGCAGAAGCGGGGGACCGACCTGATCCGATCGCCGAGTGGTGATGTGGCGCGGTGGCTGCATTGCAATTCCCGCCTTCTGGAGCCTGCAGCACCTGTGATGGACGTCCCACTGGTCCAATGCCGGGAACTGCGGGATGTGTGATGTCCATTATAGGCTCTGCAGGCTCCAGAGGGCGGGAATTACAATGCGGCCGTGTCACTACGAGAAGATCCCCACTCGGCGCTCGGGCGAGCTGCTCTCCTCTCCTGTCTCTGGCTGCTGTCTACTGGGATGGGCTGCTGTCTACTCTCTACGGCTGAGCTGCAGGAGAAGCCGGAAGTCACGGTCACCTGAAGTCACGTGTAATGTCAGGTAGGTCAGTGTGGATCTGGGTAATGTAGGTGCGTCAGGTAGGTCAGTTTTTAGTGGTCAGCATTGATGAGTAAGTCAGGCAGCAACCAACAGGTAAGCTGCCCTCGCCACACAACCCCCCCCCCCCACCGTGTCGGGCACATAGACCCGGGGCTTCAGCCCAAACTTTTTCCAACCTAGCAACGCCCCTGATATGATCTAGACAACAATTAATAAAGTATCATACTCCTCATATCGCTAAATCAGGATGGTCAGATTTAAAGTGAACCTGTGCCTAGACTAAAAAAGGACATTAAAGTGTAATTCCAATTTTTTTTTAATATGCAGTTGCAATAAAAAGTATGTGAACCCTTTTGGAATGATATGGATTTCTGCACAAATTGGTCATAAAATGTGATCTGATCTTCATCTAAGTCACAACAATAGACAATCACAGTCTGCTTAAACTAATAACACAAAGAATTAAATGTTAACATGTTTTTATTGAACAAACCATGTAAACATTCACAGTGCAGGTTGAAAAAGTATGTGAACCCTTGGATTTAATAACTGATTGAACCTCCTTTTGCAGCAATAAATTCAACCAAACGTTTCCTGTAGTTGCAGATCAGACGTGCACAGCGGTCAGGAGTAATTCTTGACCATTCCTCTTTACAGAACTGTTTCAGTTCAGCAATATTCTTGGGATGTCTGGTGTGAATCGCTTTCTTGAGGTCATGCCACAGCATCTCAATCGGGTTGAGGTCAGGACTCTGACTGGGCCACTCCAGAAGGCGTATTTTCTTCTGTTTAAGCCATTCTGTTGTTGATTTACTTCTATGCTTTGGGTCGTTGTCCTGTTGCAACACCCATCTTCTGTTGAGCTTCAGCTGGTGGACAGATGGCATTAAGTTCTCCTGCAAAATGTCTTGATAAACTTGGGAATTCATTTTTCCTTCGATGATAGCAATCCGTCCAGGCCCTGACACAGCAAAGCAGCCCCAAACCATGATGCCCCCACCACCATACTTCACAGTTGGGATGAGGTTTTGATGTTGGTGTGCTGTGCCTCTTTCTCCACACATAGTGTTGTGTGTTTCTTCCAAACAACTTAACTTTGGTTTCATCTGTCCACAGAATATTTTGCAGTACTGCTGTGGAACATTCAGGTGCTCTTGTGCAAACTGTAAACGTGCAGCAATGTTTTTTTTGGACAGCAGTGGCTTCCTCTGTGGTATCCTCCCATGAAATCCATTCTTGTTTAGTGTGTAATGTATCGTAGATTCGCTAACAGGGATGTTAGCATATGCCAGAGACTTTTGTAAGTCTTTAGCTGACACTGTAGGATTCTTCTTCACCTCATTGAGCAGTCTGCGCTGTGCTCTTGCAGTCCTATTTACAGGATGCACACTCCTAGGGAGAGTAGCAGCAGTGCTGAACTTTCTCCATTTATAGACAATTTGTCTTACCGTGGACTGATGAACAGCAAGGCTTTTGGAGATACTTTTATAACCCTTTCCGACTTTATGCAAGTCAACAATTCTTAATCGTAGGTCTTCTGAGAGCTCTTTTGTGCAAGACATCATTCACATCAGGCAATGCTTCTTGTGAAAAGCAAACCCTGAACTGGTGTGTGCGTGTTTTTTAGAGGGCAGGGCAGCTGTAACCAACACCTCCAATCTCATCTCATTGATTGGACTCCAGTTGGCTGACACCTCACTCCAATTAGCTCTTGGAGATCACATAGTTTTCCCACCTGCACTGTGAATGTTTACATGGTGTGTTCAATAAAAACATGGCAACAGTTAATTATTGGTGTGTTAATTAGTTTAAGCAGACTGTGATTGTCTATTGTTGTGACTTAGATGAAGATCAGATCACATTTTATGACCAATTTGTGCAGAAATCCATATCATTCCAAGGGGTTCACATACTTTTTTATTGCAACTGTATACTTGCCTATTATGAAGCTGTTCTGGTCACATAACCAGCACTGGCTTCAGTGTAGAGGAGGGACAGACAACAGTTGCCCCATAGTAAGCTTATGGGTGATGCCATAGCCCAGGCTCTGCAGCCGTTGTTACAGCCTCTCCTCTACAATGAACCCAGTGCTGGGACCCAATCATAGGGGCTTCAGAAGTATAAGCGTCTTTCCTTTTACAGGGTAGAGAATATATTCTTAAAATGGGCATGGGAGTAGGTTTAGGCTTAGTTAGGGTATGACTGGAATTCCACTTTAATTTTTTTACCTATTCCTAACAAGCAGCAAAACAGCCTTTAGCCATCACTGACCTTTCGAACAGCACAACAGTGACTAAAGCAAATTTCCTAAAAGTAACTGAGGTTTGACTGTTGGGCTGCCAAGTTTCTGTTTCCATTGAAAATAAAAAGGGGAAAGGAGCTGTGATTTTAGTGCCCGTTATAAGGAAATTCATCTTAAAACTTCATAACGCCTGCAGCTACAGAATGTGCACATGCCCAAGTAACAATCTACCATGGCCATCTAGTTAGAAACATATAGGCATCACTGATATGGTGGTATCAGCACAAGCTCAGCAAGGATAGCTTTGGAAGTATGATGCAGGGTGCAGCTGCAATATTACACCGTAATGAGCAATATTCCCAACACCTTATGGGCAATGCCAAATACCTGTGTCAATATTTCTGAAGGCTAAATGTCATGATGTTAGAGACTTACTATGGCCTATATGTGCAAGGGATTAGAGTTGAAAGTCTGGTCAAAATGGTCCCTGAACAAAAACTTAATGCAATATATTTTTTACTTTAAAAGTGGGAGTAAACTTCCATCTCTGACTTTTACCTATAGTGTAAGACGCTCCTAAACGTGCACCATTTAGGAGATATTTACTGTACATGCAGCCAGTGACATCATGCGCTCTGAAGGAACGGCCACCCGGGTGGGTTTAGGCGATATTTACAGTACCTACAGGCAAGTCTTATAGGATTACCTGTAGGTACAAATAAAAAAGGAAGACTTTACTTCCTCTTTAGGGGATAATGAATTAGAAAAAAATTGTTCACGTGAATACAAGGCTATATGGCACAATATGAACTGTGAAGACAAATACAAATTATAAATATCGTAATTGTCAATAAAACATTAACAAGGTTTCCAAAAGGTGTCATTTGCTGAAGTCAGATGTTCTGAATTCTGATTACACTGGTTGGTGAGAGATCTGCCTATACTTGTTTATTGCTCTGGACAACTGATTGGGTGGATCTGCCGCATAGCGCAATCACACAGATGCAGCATCTTTATTTTCTTTACAAAATGTAAAAGGTAATGAGCACTGTTTCCTTAAAGTGGATTGTAAACCCGATTCATGAAATTGGAGCTGGGCACATACCGTATATACTCGAGTATAAGCCCAGGTACCTAATGTTTCCAAAAAACTGGGAAACCTTACTGACTCGAGTATAAGCCGATGCCTCACTGTCCCCTAGCTCGCTGTTCCCTATTTTACATTGTAAATAGTACCTGTAAAGAAGCCGCGGCGTCCATCGTTCAAATTCCGCAGTCTCTTCCTGTTCCTTCCTTGATAGGCGATTCTCAGCAGACACTCTCCGCCTATCACGATCATTCTCTCATCCTCAGTTTTCCCAGCAGACACTGTGTTGGGTGTTCCGCCAATCACAGACGTCTGCTGGAAAACTGAGGATGAGAGGACGTTCGTGATAGGCGGAGAGTGTCTGATGAGATTCGCCTATCACGGAAGGAACAGGAAGAGACCGCGGAATTCGAACGATGGACGCTGCAGCCGCCACAACTTCTTTACAGGTACTATTTACAATGGGAAAAATTTGCTGACTCGAGTATAAGCCGAGGGGGGGACTTTCAGCCCCAAAAAAAGGGCTGAAAATCTCGGCTTATACTCGAGTATATACTGTATCTGCAGTGTTTTGTCTTCTCTCTTCAAAGCCACATGTCCAGTAGCAGTCTCCTGCTCCGTTCTTCTGTTATCAGCCCGATAACTCCTGACAAGTTCTCCATCACAGATGATAAAAGCAGTCTGAGTTTTGTGTTGGGGAGGATGCTATAAATAGATTAGCAGAGCCCTGAACTATTCAACAGAGCTAAAAGTCTTTACCGAGGAGAGGGGGTGTGTGCGCCTTTCCTCCAATCAGCTGTCTTGGCTGTATGCCCAGGCTTCACTGCAGTGTTAACCAGAAAGAGAAAATCTAACAAGATGTGCACTTTCTAAACAGTATACAAAAATAAAGACAGCAGATATACATGTAAAACTTATGTAGGGAGATTTGTTCCATCTCTGTGTATCATCTGTGTCTGTGAGCGTTTACATCCACTTTAACCACTTGCCGACCGGGCCATAGCCGAAAGACAGCTGCAGTGGGAGAATCTTGCTCCCGCACACCCCCTGGGGCATGCACCCGGGAATATCCGTGACCGCCGGGTCCGGAAGATCCGGGGCATCACAAATCACGGTAAATGGCCGCTGACAGTGGCCGTTTACAAGTGATCGCTCCGTCATTTGACGGAGCGATTACGTGGTAAACAAACTGGCGTCATGTCCGGTTCCTCTCTCCCCTCGCTGTACCGATCGGTACAGTGTGAGAGAGAGGGGGAGAGATCGGTTGGAGCAGCGCTGTGGGCTGGAACTGTAGTGCACACAGCGCTGTTCTGTGCCCATTCCAGCACTCATCCAGCTGTCCATGCTCAGCAATACTCACCCCAGCCGTCCATGCTCAGCAATACTCACCCCAGCCGTCCATCCATCCATCCATACTCTGCAATACTCACCCATCCATACTCCGATAGTCAAATTAGACTTGAAATGTATGCCCCTAGAACACCTGATGGTGCTCCCTGCATGTTAGGCCTCTGGATGTGGCCAGGCTGTGGAAAAGTCTCCCACATGTGGTATCGCCATACTCAGGAGAAGTAGTAGAATGTATTTTGGGGTGTAATTTGTGGAATGCATATGCTGTGTGTGAGAAATAACCTGATAATATGACAAATTTGTGAGAGAAAAAAAACAAACAAAAAAACGTTTTTTTTTTATTTTGCAAAGAATTGTGGGAAAAAATTACAACTTAAAAAAACTCACCATGCCTCTTTCTAAATACCTTGGAATGTATACTTTCCAAAAAGGGGTAATTTGGGGGGTATTTGTACTTTTCTGGCATGTTAGGGTCTCAAGAAATTAGATAGGCCGTCAGTACTTCAGGTGTGATCAATTTTCGGTGATTGGCACCATAGCTTGTGGACTCTAAGAGCCCATTCACACTGGGGCAACACGACTTCCAGCCCGATTTTATGAGGCAACTCAGACACGATTTTATGAGGCAACTCAGCCGTGACCTGGAGCTATTTACAAGGCAACTCCAAATTGCCTGCAGGACAGGAGACATTCCAGTGGCCAATCAAACAAGAATCAGCTCTGTGGGAGGGAGGGGGGAGGGAGAGCTTTGCCTGATAAATGTATGTTATCTTCCTGGAGAGAGTCGCTCCTATTAAGACAGTGAGACGCGACTCCCATTGAAATGAATTGTTACAGGTCGCCTAGGAGTCGGATTGAAGTAGTACAGGGACCTTTTTTGAAGTCGGAGCGACTGCAGTAGTGTGCATAAGGACGGCTCCATTAACTTACATTGATTTCTTCAGCCAGCGCGACCTGAGGCGACTAGGGGCGACCTGGGGCGATTTGGAGTCGGATCCAAAGACGCCCCTGTGTGAATGGGCTCCAACTTTCACACCAACCAAACAATATACACCGATTTAGATTATTTTTACCAAAAATATGTAGCAGTATAAATTTTGACCAAAATTTATGAAGAAAAATTACTAATTTGCAAAATTTTAACAGAAACAAAAGAAAAATTTAATTTTTACAGAATTTTTTTTATCTTTTTTCATTTATAGCGCAAACAACAACCACCCAGCAGTGATTAAAGTGTGCCATTAATTCATTCCCAGCCCGACAGGAAATGACTGCGAGCGATCTTCCCCTCTGTACGGCACAGAGAAGTCTCGCGATGATTGACTCATTATCCTCTTCCTGATACAGTCCCTGCCCGCGAGAACGTGTTTCCAGCGCGATCCCATCGCGCTGGTTCTCGGCGACAGGGTACTGTACATCTCGCGCTCTCTGCGATGGGAAAATTAGTTTTTTCCCATCGCAGCGAGCGCGAGAAAGAAGCGACAGTGTCCCCTATCTATGGAGGGGACATTGTCGGGGATCAGACTTGGATCCTCGCCAATACCAAGCACTGTGCTTGCTATGAATCTTGAGGGGGAACTCCACGCCAAATTTTAAATAAAAAACAGGCATGGGTTCCCCCTCCAAGAGCATACCAGGCCCTTAGGTCTGGTAAGGATTTTAAGGGGAACCCCCTACGGCAAAAAAACGGCGTGGGGGTTCCCCCAAAATCCGTACCAGACCTTTATTCGAGCACGCAGCCCGGCCGGTCAGGAAACAGGGTGGGGACGAGCGAGCGCCCCCCCTCCTGAACCGTACCAGACCGCATGCCCTCAACATGGGGGGGGGGGGATGGGTGCTTTGGGGCAAAGGGGCACCCTGCAGCCCCCCCACCCCAAAGCACCTTGTTCCCATGTTGATGAGGACAAGGGCCTCTTCCTGACAACCCTGGCCGTTGGTTGTCGGGTCTGTGGGCAGTGGGCTTATCCGAATCCGGAAGCCCCCTTGAATAAAGGGGCCCCCAGATACCGGCCCCCCCACCCTATGTGAATGCGTATGGGTTACATCGTACCCCTACCCAGTCACCTGTCACCGGGTGACCCCGCCCCGTATGACGTCAGTCCCGTGGGCATGATGGGAATGACGTCTTAAGGGGCAGGGTCACCGGGTGACATCACCCAGTGACCACGCCCCATGCCTATATACAATCGTTGCGCACCGCGCACACAGCATTACAGCGGGAGAGAGCGTCGTGTCAACATCGCAAGAAGTGAAGAGGGAAGAAGACGGAGAAGACCGGGCCGCCGCTAGTAAAAGAGCTGGAGGAAGACAGCAGAGGAGCCCGGCAGAAGGACACCGGAGGGAGTCGGAAGAGACCATCGAAGTCGGAAGACCCCCGGGAGCAGCCTA
The DNA here is from genome assembly GCA_029206835.1 of Rana muscosa. NCBI lineage: Eukaryota > Metazoa > Chordata > Amphibia > Anura > Ranidae > Rana > Rana muscosa. Next base: position 943,426,132 of record CM055116.1, read on the forward strand.
ATAAATTACTTTAAAAACCTTTGTAGTGTGTTTTTTTATTGACACCTTTTTCCCCCCCCAGGTGAATGGGTAGGGGTACGATGTACCCCATACTCAGATAGGGTGGGGGGGCGGGATCTGGGAGCCCCTTATTAAAAGGGGGCTCCCGGATTCCGATAACCCCCCCGCCCGCAGACCCGACAACCAACGACCAGGGTTGTCAGGAAGGGGCCCTTGTCCTCATCAAACATGGGGACAAGGTGCTTTGGGGTGGGGGGGGGGGCCGCAGGGCGCCCCCTGCCCCAAAGCACCCATCCGGTGCTCGCTCGCTCTTCCCCACCCCCTTTCCTGACCGACCGGGCTGCGTGCTCGGATAAGGGTCTGGTATGGATTTTGGGGGAACCCCACGCTGTTTTTTCGGCATAGGGGGTTCCCCTTAAAATCCATACCAGGGCCTGGTATGCTCTTGGAGGGGGAACCCATGCCGTTTTTTTTATTTAAAATTTGGCGTGGAGTTCCCCCTCAAGATTCATACCAAACAGTGCTTGCTATTGGCGGGGGTCCAAGTCGGATCCCCGTTCATTGAAAGTCGGATGTATGTCGGCTTCAAGTCATGTCACTCATTGGGAAAGGGAAAAGAAATAAAAATTTCCTTTCACGAGGAGCTTGGTTACTGCGCATGCGCGAGATTTCCTACAGGGAAACAGTAAGGGCGGAAGTGACGTCAGAAACTGAAAGCACAAAACAGCAGTAAACATGGCGCTGTCAATACCCGGAAATAGAGAAGAAAAAAAAAACATGAAAAAAAAAGGTATTTGCAGGCCTCGTTTTTGGAAGATTTATATATCTTATGCATTGTGATGAGCTCATGTAACTTAACAATTGAAAAACAGAAAAAAAAAAAAAAAAAAATTAGCGGCCTGGGTTTACTTCCTCTTTAAGGAATGTCTGCATATTTTTGCCGCTTTTCTACTTCTGACCACAAGAGGGAGAGATGTATAACTGAAACACCAAGTTGATTTTTCTGTAACAAAACCCACACACACAGGTTTGGTTTGAAGGGACTTTTTGGAGCAAGATTTTGATTAGATATTCAACTACAATATATGTGAGTCAGCAGAAAATGAATAATAATTTAGAAGGTACAGACTGAAATAAGAAAAAAATCTACACATCTCCTGTTACATTGCTGCATAACTGTTACAAAGTATGCTCTTTTAATCAGCACATAAAAAGAGCAGAGTAAACAAGAGATCTCCATTGAATGGTGCGATGTGTTTAGGTGAAGTGGCAAGGTCCAGCTGGTCATCTGTAGGACTGAAGAAAAGAGAAGTACAGAGAAGACCAAGAGCTAGAGTACAGAAAGGAAATTGGTGAAAGCGCGAGTCAAGGGGAAGTACAGGAGGAAGGAAGAAGGGACTTTTACTTGGGGGTGGAGAGAAAATTGCTGGACTGCGATAGAAGAGATAAAAATTAAGTAAGTGTCACTATCTGAGGTATGTCTAAAGGCCAGAGTATTTCTGTTCTGAATTCAGGCACTCCATGGATCCCCATATGATAGATAAAAAGGGCAGTCCCCAGGGACAAAAATAATAAGACTGACTTGTTGGTAAATCTTAGAGATAGAGGACCAAAACGGGTTGATGAGCATACAAGACCACCAGATATACAACACTGCCCCACCTCCAGCATTGGTCAGACACAGAGGGGTTGATTTACTAAAACTGAACCCCATCTTTGGATACATTTTAGGCCCCTTCCACACAGATGCCTTTGCTAAGCGGAACCCACTTACTCAGCGGGGGATCTCTCTGCTGATCCTCACTGAGCAGGCAGATGACAGGTCTATGTCCACTTCACTATGCAGAGCCGGCACGGACACAGTCCGGCTCTCGTCTATGGGGAAAGCAGGTGGAAACAGACCGACTGCCCGCTTCCATCCGATCCATTGGACGATAGGAGGAATAAGACAACCATCAGTCTGTGGTGGACAGGATCGGATGGCAGCGTGGGTCACCGGACATGTGTCTGCTGACATCTGCCGCTCCATTGAAGTGACAAATGGGCCTGATCGGACAGCCCACGTGAAAGGGGCCTTACAAAGTTCATCTGGGCCAGCTGGACCAAAAGAGCCTTGTCCCTCGCCAACATGTGAGGCCACTGGATGTCCAGTATAAAAATGTATGTAGCTCAGGCCACATACAGCATATCGCAGTGTGTTCTGGGTTCGAGCCGAGACTTCCAATCTCATACTCTAAACAATCACAGCGGCGCCGAGTCAGAGAGGTGGGCTGATGTCACAATCTGACTCAGCCAATCAGAAGGAGCTTTGTATTCATTGATCGAACAAATTGCTTTGTCTGAATGGCTGAGCACCGATTAGATAGACTCTAGTGTGTTCCTGGTATGAGATAGGAAGTCTCGGCTCGAACCTAAAGCACAAGGCAGAAATGTTGTATACGTAGCCTCAGCTACATACAATTTATACCGCGGCGCACATTCAGCGGCCTCACATGTTTGAGGGACATTGAGCCAAGCTGGTTTTAGCCCCTCCAAAAACTCTACAAAGCCTACAGGCTCCAGCTGAAATTATATTAAGATTCTGAGAAAGCAAACAGTTTTTCTCTAAACTAAGTGTAGGCAAGCACCCAGTGCATACATCAAATATTTTTATGCCTAGAACTACAGGTAAAAAATAAAGAAATATTTAGATAACCACAGCAAGTCTCCTTGGCCTGGCCTGTATTAAGGCCCCATGCACACAGGGCGTCATAAAAACGAGCTCCAAAGCGGTTTCTTGACGCCAGGAAAAGGCGGCGTCAAAAACGCGCCTTAAGCCGCGTTTTGCATCGGCGTCATAGCGCGTCAGCGCTAAAAAGCGTTTTTTTTAATAAACAACTTTTCACTCCCAAATTACCCAGAATTCCATAAAATATGAGAAATATCACATGACTATGCCATTTTGGGAGGAGAAACTGGGGAGAAAGCATTTTGGAGATTGTTTTGAGGAAAATGGATCCTGTGATTCAAAAAAAAATAATTGATGAGGCAATTCTGACGATTGTTCTGCGTAGGATGCGGCTGTGCCTTAAACCTTGTTGGGCTGCACATACGCTTGCTCAGGCAGAGTAAAAAGACTCCTTTTCTCCTGCTTGAGGAAAGCGTATGATACCCCTTTGCTAACATACTGCTGAAGTGCACCATTAACCCAAAAAACGTAACGTGTTAAATTAACATTTCCTGTTTTACATGTGATTACGGTCACCAATCGCATTTTTTAGGTATTTCATGCTTTTCAGGCAATAAAGTGACCAATCACATATGAATAAATAAAAACGCTTGACGCTGTTCGACGCGCGTTATGGCGCTTTTAATAGCGTCGGGCGTTTTTGCAGCTCGAACCTGGAGCTCCAGAACGCAGTGGTCTTGGTTTTTTTTTGCAGTTGGAAAACGCCTATGTCACTTGGAGCTCATAAAAGCTCCATGTGTGCATGACACAATAGAATAACATGGATGGGCGTTTTGCAGCTGTAAAAAAAAACATCTGACACTGCTAACAGCAGCTGCAAAAACGCCCTGTGTGCATGGGGCCTATAGGTTTATTTGCAATTGAAAGACAAAAAAAAAAAAAAGTAGTATTTGAAAACTTTATTTGACCCAAATCTATTAAATATCCCTTTAAATGGAGCTTAAAAAAGACAGAATGAGAATAAATGGGACCTTGTGAATAGGAAGAAAGGAGGTGCAAAGTTAAGCATGATTTGCCACAAACTTCTAATCCTAGCTTATGTTAAAGGAGGCAGTCAAAGCTCATGGCTTTTTTTTTTTTTATTTGTTTTATTGTAACGCTTCAAGAAAAGTATAACATTTTCGGACAGAAATGACCTTATTGCTATATGCAACTATGAAAAAAAAATAAAAAAAAGTATGTATGCGCATATATATATATATATATATATATATATATATATATATATATATATATATATATATATACACACATATATATATATACACACATATAACACATCATATTATAATTGAATGTTATTACTTTACCTTCTCAATCTGCACTGCTGTAATTTTCTGCAATGTAATATGGCAATGTACAGAATGCCCCCCCAGACATGTAATTTCCTCCTTGTGTGATTGGCTTACTGATTTTCCCAGAAGTCTGCACTAAGATACAAGTCGGATTTTGAGCATCCCCTGCAACAAAAAAATTTAATTTTTGGGGAGATCAAAGGGAGATGGGAGATCATGTCTAAAGGAATGCAGACCCTGACACTTTCCTCATTAGAGCCCTACAAGTGCAGCAGCTGGTTGATAATTATAGAAATGACAAAATCGTACACATTTATTGGCTCCTCCCCCCTGAAATGATCTCTGTAGCAACCAGCAGAAAGAAGAAGAGGGGAAGGTGGCAGCACTGCAGGGGGATTACCAGGGCAGTGAAAGGGAAAAATAAAGTGGTTAATTTATTACGTGAGCTGCGGGGTGGGGAAAGACCAAGCCATCAGTTCACCGGAGTTTGGGTCAGGCTTAATGTACACTAGCAATGCCTAAACTTGAGTTTAGGAGCTTTTGGCATTTTGTTTAACTAAACCCAACTCCATAAAAGCTTGTGTGTCAATGTACACACAGTCTTTTACCAGAGTATAGGAGCTGCTTCTGTTAGGGGAGCTTCAAACTCCCTCTTCTGAATGTGGAAGAATCTTGTTCAGGATAGAAATGTTTTGAACGCTGGCCGTGGGAAAGGTTTCGCGTTTTTCTGCGGCCAGCGTAGGCAGGGTGTACATGAAGCCTTAGGCTAGGTTCACGCTGCTGCCGGATGCGGCTCGCAGCAGGGGTCCAGTGCATCCCTGTTCTCTGTTTCAGGAATGAATCAGGACCAAATTTTTGCCTGAATTAATATTTTTAGGTACTTATATATCGCTGTCAATTACATTCACATCGGTCCCTACCCTCAAGGAGCTTACAATCCAAGGTCCCCAACTCACAATTCAGACCTGAAACAGAGCCAAAAGATGCAGAAGACTCCTGTGCAAGCTGCTCCGCAGCCGCAAAGGAGATATGTGAACCATCTCCATAGAGAGCTGGTCAGAATCTCCTGTCATGCGAATTGGATGCGGTGAAACCCTCATCCAATTCGCACTAGTTTGAACCCAGTCTTAGAGTTGACCTCCCAGGTCATCTGTGCTCTCCAGCAGTCTCTTGTAGTACATCCCTAGTCTATCTCCTGTAGCGAGTCTTCCAACCACGCCTGTTGCCGCTCTACAGTCTCCGATGGTCTCTTCTAGGGGGTCTGAAAGTCTGCCAGTCTTCTGTCACATATGGATTACATGTGGCCCTTTGAAGCGGTCAGGGGCCACAGTTGAGGCCTCCCACACCTTGCAGGTTTACAGCCACTGGGTTCGGGCCGGTTCACACCATGAATAGCACAGGAACTTGCTTGTGTGTTACACATATGATCCGGGTGCAGTACGATTTCTGGCCAGCAGCGCCAAAAGTACTGCATGCACCACTTTACAAAACTCAAAGCAACCAGATCGCATGGTACACCCCTATGTGATCAGATGCCGACGTGGGTGACCTGTGTTTGGGGGTGTCATTAATTTAACACACTTGATTAGGTGAACACTGACACCTGCTGCGGTGCGTTTAGAACACACTGCAGATCGCCGGGTCGTTTATAACACGCTGCAGATCGCTGGTGTAGTGCGTTTATAACACGCTGCAGGAAACACACAGGAACACAGGTTTTGGTTTCCCGAACCACATTCCGGAGTGGACCGGCACCAAAATAAACTTTTATAGGTTTTGGTGGGAAACACCATCCCAAGACGCTGTTTTTATTCTGTCAAAATTAATTTATATATATATATATATATATATATATACACACACACACATATACATACACACACACATATACACACATATACACACACACACATATATATATACACATATATAATAATTACAAACACAGTATACAATACATGGTTGATCTGTGTGGAGATGAAGCATAGCAGTGTATCTATGGAAGTTGCTATAGATTGCATGGTGATTACAACATACACAGCTTATGTTACAATGTATTGCATGAAGGTGATGAGAGGAAGGAGGAAGGCCAGCGCCCACCATAGTGATACATTGTGTGGGATTTGGGTTATGTAGGGGGATGATGGAGCCATGTGCGGAGCCCCCCACCCCTCCTCCTCCCGGTTCCATCCATCCATCCACCCACCTTCTGCACCGCTCTGACGTTCTCCTCCCCGAACACATTGCTCATGGTCTGGTAGAAGCCGGTGGCCGCCTTACGGAAGGAGTTGTTCTGCTTGTCGTGTCCCCGGTGATTCCGGGTGGCCTGAGCGGCCAGAGCCCCGGATAGGAGCAGCATGAGGGTGAGGAGACAAGGCAGGCGAGCCATGTTCACCGATACAAGACGTCTTCCAGTCTGTAGGAGGCTCCTCCTCCGTCACCGGAAGACCCGCCCCTCTTCTCCACCTCCTACCGGGGACACTGGGCTCCACAGCCATTCATTCACCGCCTTACATAATCACCTCTCTCTATACACTCTTCAATGTGTGTCACCAGACGTCACACCTCAGCTCATTTCTTTTCCGGGCTCCTTGGCCTCATTCACATGGGGTGTACTACAGTGTATGAGGGTCCTTCATCTGTGTGGGGTCACAGGACACATCCAGTCCTATTCATGTCAGGTGGGATGCAATAGCTGCATGGACACAGTCTGCTCCTAATATGATGGGGGTGCGTGTCCATAGACTCACACGGTCAGCGTTCAGGGCCTTGCACCCCCACAATATCAGATTAGAGCCAACCATTGTGTCCCAACAGTACCGGTGTCTTGTCGACCTAGTTCCCCTATCGATATGGTTCCGAGCTCGACTGCGCATGCGCACTCGGAACACACGGAAATCTACGAACATCTACAGCTGTTCGTCAGCTGTAGACGAGCTCGCTCCCGAGAATACACGCCGCTTGCGCGGCGGAGACTGGGACACGCTGCTCTCTAGGGCGGCATTAAACAAGTTGATGGCTGGGTGACACGCCGCTCTGTATTTTATAAAATGTTCATGAGCGGGCGCAAGGGGCGGACGCTGTGACACGCCGCTCTAGAGGGCTAGTGAGGTACATATAATTGCCGTCTAACATTGCAGGGAGCGCACACTCACTCATCCGCCCCTTGCTGTACAGAGCGGCGTGTCACCCGGCCATCAACTTGTTTAATGCTGCCCTATAGAGCGGCATGTCCCAGTCTCCGCCCCCGCCTCTTTCTTGTCGAGCTGGTTCCCCTAGCATCGGGAGCGAGCGCGTCTACAGCTGCCGAACAGCTGTTCGCGCTCGGAGAATTCCATCGCCTCGGATTGCGCCTGCGCAGTCGAGCTCGGAACCATATCGATAGGCGGAACACCAGGACTAGTCACCTAGAGCCAACGTGCCAAATTGTGTCAGCAACCCCCCCCCCCCCCAAAAAAAAAAATTGGCACTAATCTACATGCTTAAGCCAGGGTTGCCAACTTTCAGTAAATATACAAACAGTTTGTAAAATCCGTACTTTTTGCATCTGTCCATGAATGTGCATTACAGACATGTAGGCTGCATGTCCGTAACTGACATTCATGGACAGATGCAACAATTATGGATTTTACAAACTGTTTGTATATTTACTGAAAGTTGGCAACCCTGGCTTAAACCCATATGCAAAAATCCCCCTCCTCCCAGTACAAATCCACCCCTACTGAGATCCCCCCCTCCCAGCAGAACTCTTTCCCCCTTATCCCCAGATCAAATCCTCTCATTCCTCATATGCTCTTAGCACAATTTCCTGCACCCTTCCAAGCACCAATTTCTGTTACAATACATATCCAAAAAATAAATAAAAAATCTTCATCAGTTTAGGCCAATGTGTATTCTTCTACATATTTGTGGTAAAAGAAACCTGCAATAAGCGTATTTTGATTGATTTGCGCAAAAGTTATCGCGTCTACAAAATAGGGGAAAGATTTAGGAACTTTTTATTGTTTTTACTAGTAAAGGCGGCAATCAGCAATTTTTAGCAGGACTGCGACACTGCGGCAGACAAATCTGACCCCAAGGGACACTTTTTGGTGACCAGTGACACCAATGGTGCTATGAAAATGCACTGATCACGGTATAAAAGGCCCTGACATTGAAGGGGTTGACACTAGGGGGCGATCAAGGGGTTAAGTGTGTCCCTAGGGAGGTGTTGCTAACTGTCAGGGGGACGAACTGACTGGGAGTAGAAAGATCGCTGTTAATGATCACTCTCTCCTCCCCTGTCAGAACGGGGATTCGCCTTGTTTACATAGGCAGATCCCCGTTCTGCCTCTCTTCACTGTGATCGCGGGGGGCCGGCAGACATCGAGTCCACCCGACCCACGGGCGAGCTCCCGCCCGCAGTACCACATGCACAGACCGACGTACAGGTACGTCTGTTTGCGCAGCCGAGCTGCCTGTCCGCAGTATATATGCAGAGGGCGGTCGGCAAGTGGTTAATTCATTTCAATGGCCAGAATAAACTATTTTTCTGGCCAATGAAATTAACTCATGCCCATGAGCTTGGCACACCTAAACGCGTTACACAAGTTTACAAGCATTTTTTCTGCCAAAACTCTGCTGCCAAGAGGAAAGGATGCTAAGGCTAAGCAAACCATCCAGTATGTGTGAGGCCTTACTTAGCTTGCAGAGTTTGACAGGGGGGGGTCCCACCTCTCAAGCTCTAATATACACTCACTGGCCACTTTATTAGGTACACCTTGCTAGTACCAGGTTGCACCCTCTTTTGCCTTCAGAAATGCCTTAATTCTTTGTGGCATAGCTTCAACAAGGTGTTGGAAACATTCCTCAGAGATTTTGGTCCATATTGAAATGATGGCATCACGCAGTTGCTGCAGATTTGTCAGCTGTATATCCATGATGTGAATCTCCCATTCCACCACATCCCATACATGCTCGATTGGATTGAGATCTGGTGACTGTGGAGGCCATTGGAGTACAGTGACCTCATTGTCATGTTCAAGAAACCCGTGGTGAGATGATTTGAGCTTTGTGACATGGTGCATTATCCTGCTGGAAGGAGCCATCAGAAGATGGGGACACTGTAGTCATAAAGGGAGGGACATGATCAGCAACAATACTCTGGTCAGCCGTGGTGTTTAAATTAATGCTCAATTGGTACTAAGGGGCCCAAAGTGTGCCAAGAAAATATCCCCGCCCCCTACACACCATTACACCACCAGCCTGAACCATTGATAAAAGGCCAAATTCTGACCCTTATGCGGCGTACACACGATCATTTTTCATGCCATTTTTTTTCATGTTTCCTCTCAAGCCTGTCTTGCGTACACACGATCATTTTAAAAAACGTTCAAGCAAAGCGCAGTGGCGTACAGCACGTACAACGGCACTATAAAGGGGAAGTTCCGTTCTAATGACGCCACCCTTTGGGACGCTTTTGCTAATTTCGTGTTACTGCGTGTTAGTAAAAGTTTGGTGAGAGACGATTCGCGCTTTTCAGTCCGTTACAGCGTGACGAATGTGTTATCTCCATTACAAACGCTAGTTTTACCAGAACGAGCGCTCCTGTCTCATACTTGATTCTGAGCATGCGCGTTTTTTTCACGTCGTTAAAGCCTACACACTATCGTTTTTCACGTCGTTAAAAAAAAACGACATGAAAAACGACGTGAAAAAATAGAGCATGTTCGAAATTTTTAATGGCCGTTTTTCACGTCGTTAAAAATGCTCTGGAGCATACACACGATCGGTTTTAATGCCCATTTTTAAAAATGGCATTTTTAACGGCATGAAAAACGATCGTGTGTATGGGGCATAACGGCTGAAATCGAGACTCATCAGACCAGGCAATTTTTTTCCAATCTCCTATTGTTCAATTTTGGTGAGCCTGTGCCAATCGTAGCCTCAGTTTCCTGTTCTTAGCTGACAGGAGTGGCACCCAGTGTGGTGTTCTACTGCTGTAGCCCATCTGCTTCAAGGTTCAATGTGTTCTGCGTTCAGAGATGGTATTCTGCATACCTTGGTTGTAATGAGTGGTTATTTGAGTTACTGTTTTTATCATCTCAAACCAGTCTGCCCATTCTCCTTTGACATCAACAAGGCATTTCCGGCCACACGACTGGCGCTCACTGGATATTTTCTCTTTTTAGGACCATTCTCTGTAAACCCTATAGATGGTTGTGCATGAAAATCCCAGTAGATCAGCAGTTTTTGTAATTCTAAAGCCCCATACACACGGTCGGACTTCCATCGGACTTTTCCGTGGATTTTTGTCCGAACAGAGTTGGCCGGGCACACCCATAGCATACACACCACAGGACTTTTCTGCAAACTTTCCCAAAACTTTTTGCAACATCACGTGGTTTTTCTGCTCTTTACCGCCACCCTTTGGTCAACTTCTGCTATTGTTGGTTGATTTTAACATTAGTTGTTTTGTCCATCGGACAATAGTCCGATGGTTTTCTGTACACACGGTCGGACTTTGCTCCATCTGACTTTTGTTGGCCAAAAGTTTGTCCGTTTGCAGACCCAACGTTTGTCCGATGAAAACACAAAAAAAAGTTTGTCCGATGGAGCGTACACACGGTCGGATTGTTGGTCCAACTTGCTCAAAATGAAGTTTGTTGGCCAAAAGTCTGACCGTGTGTACGGGGCTTTAGACCAGTCTGTCTGGAACCAACAAACATGCCACATTCAAAGTCACATAAATCCCCTCTCTTCCCTATTCTGATGCTCAGTTTAAACTTCAGCAAGTCATCTTCACTACGTCTAGATGCCTAAATAGTTGCTGCCATGTGATTGGTTGATTAGTAATTTGCTTTAGCAAGCAATTGAACAGGCGTACCTAATACAGTGGCCAGTTCTGCAGGGCTGGGAGAGGGTTGACAGGTGTAATGTTCTGCAGGGCATTGATAGGGGAGGCAGATGTGATTTTGTGCAGGGCTGGGAGCAGATGACAGGAGTGATGTTCTGCAGGAATAGGAAAGGGGTGACAGGAGTTATGCTCTGTAGGGTTCAGAGTGGGGTGACAGGAGTAACGTTCTGCAGGGCTGGGAGTAGGTGACAGGAGTAATGTTCTGCAGGGCTGGGAGTAGGTGACAGGAGTGATGTTCTTCAGGGCTGGGAGTAGGTGACAGGAGTGATGTTCTGCAGGGCTGGGAGTAGGTGACATGAGTGATGTTCTGCAGGGCTGGGAGTAGGTGACAGGAGTAGGTGACAGAAGTGATTTTCTTCAGGGCTGGGAGTAGGTGACAGGAGTGATGTTCTTCAGGGCTGGGAGTAGGTGACAGGAGTGATGTTCTGCAGGGCTGGGAGTAGGTGAGAGGAGTGATGTTCTGCAGGGCTGGAAGTAGGTGACAGGAGTGGTTCTTCAGGGCTGGGAGTAGGTGACAGGAGTGATGTTCTTCAGGGCTGGGAGCATGGAGACAGGATTGATGTTCTGCAGAAATGCGAGAGGGGTGACAGGAGTGATGTTCTGCAGGGCTAGGAGTGGGGTAACAGGAGTGATGTTCTGTAGGAATAAGAGAGGGGTGACATTTCACAATGCCACCTTGCCTCCCTATCACCCTTAACCCCCAACGTATGCAGTGGTAAAGTGTAGGGGGGCATTGTTTACACAAGGGGCAATATGCACTGGTGAGAAAGGAGGCAGTGTATGTGCGGGGGACTGGGGTGGGTGATCTCTACAGAAGAAAGCAGTCAGTGCATTTAATTTGTGTTAAATCTCAGGTTTCTTCATTGTTTCTAATTAGAATCTATTATGGCATACTAAATATTTAATTCAATCCAACCACACCCACTTTTCAGAGCAGTGCGCTATGCTGGTTAGTTTGTCTCTAAAGCCTAGCACACATGGGCGGCATCGGCCGATGCAATAGAAACCAGCCAACATTCGGCCCGTGTGTACGGCAGCTGGTCCGACAGTTGAAGGGTCATGACCGAAATTGGTCTGCCAACTGCCTCCCGTTCGGCACTCTCAGCCAATGGCTGAGAGCGCTGACCAGAGTGTTCTGGGGGGCGTCCCCGTCAGAACACAATAGAACAGCAAGGGAGATCAATGTACTAACATCAGATAGTACAGCAGCTCTGACCTGGGCTGTCAATTTTTCAACCCAGTGGGTCGAACGAAAAAAAAAAAAAAAAGTGGTGTGTACGAGGCTTAAGCCCCATACACACTATCAGTTTTCTTGCAGGTTTTTCTCTTCAGGTTTACCAAAACCATGTAGTGCAAGGGCCTGCCTGATTGCATACGAATTGAAACTCTTAAGGTTTGACCTCATATTAGATGGTTTTGGTAAACCTGAAGACAAAAATCTGCAAGAAAACTGATAGTGTGTATGGGGCTTTAGGCTGGGTTCACACTGCCACACGGCGAGGGGTCTCGTGCGTCCCTCTTCACCCTTTCAGCCTAAATTCGGACCAGAAGACGCACGAGACTGCTGTGTAATTCGCTCCAGAGATGTGTGAACTGGATCCATTGAGAGCCGCTCACATTCTCCTGACATGTGAATTGGATGTGTGGAAACTCACATCCAATTCGCAATAGGGAACCCAGCCTTAGTGTGTCCCTCATTCTCAGGTTGTAAAGTTGGGATGTATGAAGCAGGGTCAGAGTTCTGCCTTTGCCTAGAATGAAGGACTATGAGGGGCAGCACACTGCCACCCACACATCATGCTGGTATTAGTAACACACTTCATCTGATTGCAGCTTTCTATGTACTAACATGCTGAACTCAGGTGACAAGCAAGCCAGCTATTTCATACAATTCAATGAATAGAACATTGGCTGTCTGTCTGCCCTCTTACTGTACCCTGCATTGTATCCCTCATCAGATTTCAACTTCATGCTGACTTTCATATCAAAATACAAGTTCTGATTGGTTAGGATTCCTCCGTTTGCTGTTGTCCTATTACAGGGGGTTTCTTCTATCACTCCCCTCTCCATTGGCTCCATGCAGACTGGCAGAGGAGGACGTGCTCCTAGCAGCAGATCTCTGTGTTCCTGACCTCCTCTGATACTTACACACCTACACATTCCCCATCATAGTGCTGGCAGACTCCCCCCAACAACAAAAAGTACATCCCACACACGGACAAGCACCCTGCACAGCACACTTGCTGCTCTGAGTGGCGGTGCCATTACATTGTACGTCACTTCCGCTTCCGGTGTAGCGGAAGCAGCATGTGTCTTCACTGCACACACATACACACGTTGGAGGATCGTGGTGAATGATCGGTAGAGCTAACAGTAAGTGTCGCTTCTTCTTATGGTATGTCCGTGCTGAGCGCTACATGTACACACTGCCAGTACCATGGGAAATGACACCGAGCATGCTGGGATACATCCTTTGCCAAACCACATGCCAATGACAACCCTCATACAGGGATGCCATGAGATGTTGATCTATGTAGGTAGTGTAGCGATACCCTCAACTTAAGAGAGCCGCAAGTTTTGATTTGGGCCCTGAGTACAGCTTCCCCAACCCCCCGGCAATCTGCTCTACCTGCTCTGGCACAGTTAACCCACAGCAATTTCACATAAACAATCACTTATGCTTTAAATGTGGGTGTGTGGATTGATAACTCAGACTCATAGACAATGTTGTAAATAATAACTGACTTTACTGCTAGTGGTAAGATAAAGGGGATAACATGCATGTAACATTTGGTTCACAACACATAAGCAGGTCCCTGCAGTTATAAATCACAATACTGTGTGCGTGTGTACCAGCAATGGAAAGGGGACGGAACGCCACGTGGGGCGACCGTTACCTAAACACCCTGTGGTGTGATAACTAACTTATAACTATCTAACGGATCAGGCCTGATCCCTAACCATGAAACTCAGTCTTAGAAGAAACACAAATCTTCACCGGCACAGGATCTGTAAAGGTGGTGCACTTGAAGTATTTAAAACCATGTATTTGTAATCCAATAGGGGGGGGGTAATTCTCCCTCACCGGAGGTGTTAGGCCTCGGAAGTCTAGTAGGCACAAAGTATAAAAGTAACAGTTTAAAGATGAGCTTTCGCTCGCTCACCACTCCGGAACACTTCCCTCAGTCCGGAACTTCCACCGGCTGTGTCGGTTCTCGTCCACAGCGGCTTCTGCGATCGGATCCCCGATCCAGATAACTTCAGAAGAGATGAGTCTGGATGCCACCCAGGCTCGCAAAGGGGGTGGAAGGCTCTTTGGTTCGCTCCACAGGCCCCAGGCTTCAGGCCTGGAACAGCACAGATCCGCACAGGTGTATCTCTCTCTCTGCCTCCCCGTGTCCAAAGAGAAAGAGCTAGGCCTCGCCCCCTCCTTATATTCCTTCCCCCGACTCCCCTCTCTCTGGAATTTCCTGTCTCTGATTAAAGGGGAACACCCCGCTACACACTCCCCCCACTAAAACTCTTTGGTCCCGAAAGATAAACATTTCAACAAAATTCCTGAACCATTTTAGAGAGTGCGGAGTATGATGTTGGTACAGGGAATTGCCACCAAAACTCAGAGGTGGGATTCCCTGTCCCACAGGTCACACTGGCATGAGTGGCCTGCCTAACTGTGCCAGAGAGTGAGCTGGGGTTGCCCTCCACCAAATGAACAGTGGAAGGATTGGAGCACTCGGTACTTCTTCTAGCGGTGGTAACAGAGTCCTCTGAGCTCTTTCCCAATTGAGGGTAGGTTAACTTCATGGGAGGCCTCACGACTCTGCGAGCTCTCTGCTCCCTTGGGACTTCAGGCTCTGGTGCCACAGGCTCTGTTTCAGGAACACTTTCTGACATCGTCACTGGTTCTGGGGCCTCTGTCTCTTCTTCATCTGAGTTCAGGCCCGGAATATCTTCCCAGCATTCAGGCACGCCACTGGATGGAATGAACTCTGTAGCTTCTGGGTTCAGGGTCCCATCCTGCATATCCTCAGTGGGTGGAAGGTCTATGGTGAGATTTTCCGGGGTTGGGGAAGGCCATAGCCACTGCAGTTCTCCTCTCCCATCTTCACTTGGTTGAGAAGCCTGTCCACCTCTAGATCGAGAGGTCTGAGACCGAGTGTTGGGTCTGGGAGTATCCAAGATGGAAACAGATTCCGGTAGGTTCCTCACTGGAGGTATCCTGACTGCTTCTTTAAGCGGGAGTAAGTGGTTTCTGTGCCAGGTCTTCAAGGGTCCCACTCTCCCCTCTGGCTTTAACTTGTACACCGGTAGTCCAGGGAGTTTCCTACAAATAACGTAAGGCTCAGACCTCCACCTATCAGCAAGTTTGTGCTTCCCTGGGATCCCTAGGTTGCGTAGCAGAACACGGTCTCCAGGCTGCAGGTCTTGCACTCGAACCTTCAAATCATAGTTCCTTTTATTTCGGGCCCCTCTCTGGTCTGAGGCCGCTTGGGCTTGTTCATAGGCCGCTTTCAAATTATACCTAAGTCTGTCTACATATCCTTTGTGGGAGGTAGCAGAGGTATAGTCTAGAGAAATGCCAAAGGCCAGATCCACTGGCAATCTTGCTTCTCTCCCAAACATGAGGCGGTAGGGAGAGTAACCCGTCACATCACTGGTGGTGCAATTGTAGGCATGCACCAAAGTGGATATGTGTTGACTCCAATGCTGCTTCTTCTCTGTCTCCAGAGTCCCCAGCATGTTTAACAAAGTCCGATTAAACCTCTCAGGCTGGGCATCTCCTTGTGAATGATAAGGGGTAGTCCTGGTCTTTTCCACTCCCAGGGAGTCCAGTAGGTTCCGGATCAGGCGACTCTCAAAGTCCCTTCCTTGGTCGGAGTGGATTCTCTGTGGTAATCCATAGTGGACGAAGTATTTTTCTAGAAGCACCTTAGCTACAGTGGAAGCCTTCTGGTCTCTGGTGGGGAACGCCTGTGCATAACGGGTGAAATGATCGGTTACCACCAGAACATTTCCCAATCCACTCAAATCGGGTTCGAGGCAGAGAAAGTCAATGCATACCAGATCCATTGGGCCTTGACTCTGTAAGTGGCCCATTGGGGCAGCTTGATGGGGTAGAGTCTTCCTCTGGATGCATCGTGCACAGGAGTGGCAATATTCCTCCACTTCAGCCCTCATACAGGGCCAATAGAACCGGCTTCTGACAAGTTGGAAGGTTCTTTCAGCTCCCAGGTGACCATGCTGGTCATGTAAGGCAACCAGCACAGTCTCTCGGTGCTTCTCTGGGAGAAACAACTGCCATTTATCCTCGGAGTCATCAGAGGGGCCCCTTCGGTAGACCACTCCCTGATGGACCTGTAGCTTGTCTAGCTCTCTCCTTAGCAGACGAGCCTCCTTGGAGGGGTGATGTCGAAGTTTCTCTGGACTCTCGTTTTCCAATGCTTCAAAGACCAATCTCCCCATGGGGTCTTCCAATTGGTCGCACCTCAGTTCCTTCTTAGACAGCTTCGGTAAGCATTCCTCTTCAAGTTGAGTCACCCCGCAGTAGTGTTTTGGGACTCCCACTGTGGTAACTCCTATCTCCTCGGCTCTGGAGCCCCCTCTGGCTTGAAATTCAGCCCCCTGACAAAGGGCTCGCACTCCCTCCGGTGCTACCCGAGTCCAGTCCTCCCAGTCATCAGCCATGGTATGAGATCTTCGGGACAGGGCATCTGCATCCCTATTTCCAGTCCCTGGTCTGTATTTAAGACTGAAGTTGAACCCAGATAATGCAGCCAGCCACCTGTGTCCTGTGGCATCCAACTTGGCAGTGGTGAATAGGTAAGTCAGAGGGTTGTTATCTGTTTTTACTGTAAACTCTGCCCCATAGAGGTAGTCTCTTAGTTTGTCCACCACTGCCCATTTGAGGGCCAAGAACTCCAACTTATGAGTGGGGTAGTTCTTCTCCGAGGGGGTCAGACTCCGACTCACATAGGCCACTGGTCGCAGTTGCTCTTCATACTCTTGGTAGAGCACTCCACCTAGGCCTTCATGACTAGCATCAACATGTAACTCGTATGGTCTGGTGGGATCAGCATAGGCCAATACTGGGGCTGTGGTGAGGCTCCTCTTCAGGGTTCTGAAGGCCTCTTCACACCTGGGGGTCCACTGATCTTGAACCGACTCCCCGGGTCTTCTGGGTCCCTGGCCATCCTCTTCCCCTTCAGTCTTGAGCAGTTCATTTAGGGGCTTGGCAATACGGGCAAACCCATCCACAAACCTCCTATAGTAGGAGCAGAAGCCCAGGAAAGATCTAAGTTCAGTGACTGTTGTGGGTCTTGGCCAGGAGGTAACTGCCTCCAACTTCTCAGGATCAGTAGCCACCCCCTTTTCAGACACTATGTGTCCCAGATAGTTCACCGAAGACTGGTAGAACCGACACTTCTCGGGGGAAAGCTTTAGTCCCTCTTCACTAAGCCTTCTCAACACTTTCTCCAATCGGGCCTCATGTTCCTCCAAAGTTCTCCCGAAGACAATGACATCGTCCAGGTACACGAGGACTTCTATGAGGTTCATATCTCCGACAGTCTTCTCCATGAGACGTTGAAAAGTAGCTGGGGCCCCAGATAGGCCCTGAGGCATTCTATTAAACTCAAAGAACCCCACAGGAGTTATGAAAGCGGTCTTTTCTTTATCCTCTGGGTGCATGGGAATTTGATAGTACCCGCTCTTGAGGTCCATCACACTGAACCACTTAGCTCCAGACAAACTCTGTAAGGCGTCCTCTATCCTTGGCGTGGTGTACTGATCAGGGGTGGTCCTCCTGTTGAGAGTTCTGTAGTCAATGCAGAGCCTCAGCGACCCATTCTTCTTCCTGACCACCACTATTGGAGAGGCATAAGGGCTTCTGGACTCTCGAATCACCCCAGTCTTTTTCAGTTCTGCAAGCTGTTCTCTCAGATCCTCCAGATCTGCCAGCGGAACCCGCCTGACTCTCTCCCTGAACGGTTTGTCTTCTTGCAGGCGGATGCGGTGGGTAGCACTCCTCGCACGCCCCACATCGAATTCATCTTTTGAGAAAATCTTCTCCCATCTAGTCAGCTGGGCCTTGGCTCTCTCCTTCCAGGCCCCAGGTAAGTTCGGGTTCTCAATGGAAAGTTTTTCCCAAACATCTCCTTCTTCACCCGCTTGCTTCACTTCTGACCAGCTGACTGGGACAGCAGGACTCACCTGTCCCAGCAACATCCGGGCAGGTATCTCTATGGCCCTTCCTGTAGAGTTCCTTACACTCACCGGGACTCTTCCCCTGGCTTTCTTCAAGGCCTTGATTGGAATCACTTCCGGTATCACTTCCAGGCCTGGGTGATCTTCCCTTGGGTCGGATTCCAGCATGACAAAGGGGCCAGGCTGCTCCCAGGTGAGCTTCACAGTGGCCTTGAGGCAAGCCACCTGTCCGGGCTGCAACACCACTCCTTCTCTCCCCAGTCTCCATACCTTCCCTATCCCCTCTCCTGGGGTCTTCTGCTCCAACACTAACCGTTGGTAGGCTGTCTTCAGCATGGGATGGATGTTTGGATCTTGATGGCTCCTCATCTTCACCAGGGGGGTCAGAAGTCTTCTCACTAAATCCGTATTGGTGCCTATGATAAGGGACATCTTGTTGGCCCCGGGTGGTCTAGGACACACAACCGCCAGGGTGTCGAATACTTCTGTCTTCCCAGCCACAGAGGGGTCGAATGTCAGCTTTATGGGTAGATAACCATCATAGGGGAACCTCTGCGTTCCCAGGCCCCATATCTCCAGCTCTTCTATCTTCTGTATAGGCAAATGGCTTAAGTGCCTATCGTAGAAGTCTCTATACAATAAAGTCACTTGAGCTCCAGTGTCCAGAAGGGCCTTCGTATATACTCCTTCCACCTGGATAGATACCGTGGGGGACGGGCCGACCAATTCTTCTGGGTACGGCCGGGTTGAGGTTACTCTCTTCTGAGGACTTGTCTTCATCCAGTTGGTTTTTGACTTTGTTCTCCCCTGAGCCTGGTATGCACTGACCCTCGCCACCCTAATGGGGTTACAAACCCGCTGAGGGATGTTATTGTCTCTTGGTTGTAGGCATTCCTTCTTGGGAGTGCTAAATTTCTTCTGAGGGGTCTTGTCCCCTCTCTCTGGTGTGTATCTTGGTTGAGAGACCCTAAATTCCTTCTCAGGGGTCATGTTTTCTCTCTTCCTTCTATTCAGTTTGGAGCTCACTGAAAGAGATGGGCACCCGGTTGACTCCCTCACCGGGGCCCTCTGGCGTTTCCCGCCGGCTGGCGATTATCCATTTTCTTCTTCTTAGGACTGGAACACCTACTGGCAAAGTGGCCACTGCCTCCGCAGTTGTAGCATAACATCTCTTCTCGGTCCCGAGTGGGACTCGGTATTGACGTATCTGGGAACAACTCCTTTCTGGGGCTTGGTTTCTCTGCTCCACCTTGACCTTTCACCATTATAGCAGTCATCATCTCCATCATCTGGGACATCTGCAACTTCAAAGTGTCCACCTCCGCTCCCCTATCGGGAGTCATGGCCGGTGTAACTATTGCTACTGGCTGTTTGACGGGCTCTATCAGGCGTTCTTTTTTTTTTTCTTCCAATATAGCCTCTTCCTCTCTAATCATTCGGATGAGGTCAGGGTACTCCAGATTCTTCCCATCCTGCCGGGCACGCAGTGTCCATGCAATTGGATCCATGGGTTGAGCTCCCCTCACTACCTGTTGAGCACGGGCCTCATCTACTTTCCCTGGGCTGATCCCCTTCTTTAGGATCATCCTATGCAGTATTTTGTCCAGGCGTCCCATATAGTCTGATAGTTTCTCACCTTCCTTCTGGTAGCAATGCTCCAGCTGATAAGCAAGCTCCGTGACTTTCTCTGTCCCACCAAACACATTCTGTAACACATCGAGGCACTCTTGTGCAGTACAATCTGCCTTGCTCATCTTCAGGTTGCGTACGGCCTCTAGAGCAGGCCCTTTCAAACTTTCCACAACCCTCTGTTTCTTTCTGCGGTCCGGAACTTCCCATTCCTCTAGTGCCTGAGTTGCGCTGTCTAGCCACTCCTCAAATCCCTCTTCTTCCAAGGGTACTGGTTTCCTCCCTGAAAACATCCGGAGTTTCCTGTACCCCGACATCGGGTAATCTGTGGGCTGTTTCTTGTACTGAGCTACAATCTCCCCCAGAACAGCGCATAATTCTGCACTAAGGGTGCCTGGGCTTGTCCTGGGACTCTTTGTGTCCTTCTGTGGGGATGACGGGGAAGATGGCTGCGGTGACAGTGTTATTTTTGTCTGAGGGCTGTCTCTTGTGCGCGGCAGCGCATGCAGCAAATGATAGACCTGATCGTCCTCATCTTGTATGCTGTTGCCTCTAAACTGTTCAGGAATTTCTGCCTGCCATTCCAGTAAGACATGTGAAAGTCCCCCCCTAGTTTTCACGTCTATCACCCATGGTTTGTGAATCGGTGATAGGGACATTATGAGTTGTATCATTGCTTGTGTCTGCCATATCCCCGGGAGTTCTATAACTGCCGTCCTGGCTGGGTCTACGCCCCATCTCTTGTACCACTGTCCCACCTCTATCGGGTCCATGCCGGTAGCTTCTGGCGGTTTCACCGCTGTCTCAGTAATCCCGGATGTACGAGCCCCCACATGTAGCGATACCCTCAACTTAAGAGAGCCGCAAGTTTTGATTTGGGCCCTGAGTACAGCTTCCCCAACCCCCCGGCAATCTGCTCTACCTGCTCTGGCACAGTTAACCCACAGCAATTTCACATAAACAATCACTTATGCTTTAAATGTGGGTGTGTGGATTGATAACTCAGACTCATAGACAATGTTGTAAATAATAACTGACTTTACTGCTAGTGGTAAGATAAAGGGGATAACATGCATGTAACATTTGGTTCACAACACATAAGCAGGTCCCTGCAGTTATAAATCACAATACTGTGTGCGTGTGTACCAGCAATGGAAAGGGGACGGAACGCCACGTGGGGCGACCGTTACCTAAACACCCTGTGGTGTGATAACTAACTTATTACTATCTAACGGATCAGGCCTGATCCCTAACCATGAAACTCAGTCTTAGAAGAAACACAAATCTTCACCGGCACAGGATCTGTAAAGGTGGTGCACTTGAAGTATTTAAAACCATGTATTTGTAATCCAATAGGGGGGGGTAATTCTCCCTCACCGGAGGTGTTAGGCCTCGGAAGTCTAGTAGGCACAAAGTATAAAAGTAACAGTTTAAAGATGAGCTTTCGCTCGCTCACCACTCCGGAACACTTCCCTCAGTCCGGAACTTCCACCGGCTGTGTCGGTTCTCGTCCACAGCGGCTTCTGCGATCGGATCCCCGATCCAGATAACTTCAGAAGAGATGAGTCTGGATGCCACCCAGGCTCGCAAAGGGGGTGGAAGGCTCTTTGGTTTGCTCCACAGGCCCCAGGCTTCAGGCCTGGAACAGCACAGATCCGCACAGGTGTATCTCTCTCTCTGCCTCCCCGTGTCCAAAGAGAAAGAGCTAGGCCTCGCCCCCTCCTTATATTCCTTCCCCCCGACTCCCCTCTCTCTGGAATTTCCTGTCTCTGATTAAAGGGGAACACCCCGCTACAGTAGCATTAGATTGCATAGACTAAGTTTACTTTTTCTAGTTTTTGTATAGAGCAGTGAGGGATTAGAACCTCCTTCAGCTTTTTCTTGCTGTGTCCCCGCTGTGTAGATTCGCCCTCTCTTGTTCTGGTGACTACAGACTCCGGAACTGAAAGTGAGAGCCAGTCCCATGTTTGGATTTGTCACCAGATCAGGGGTAGAATGGAACTCTTCCCTTTGGGGACCCATGTTCCAGGGGTTTACATCACTTCTCCCTAAAATGTGAAGGAAAATCCTTCAACCACTTGCTTACAGGGCACCTAAACCCCCCTCCTGCCCAGACCAACTTTCAGCTTCCTCACACTTTGAATGACAATTGCGCCGTCATGCTACTCTGTACCCAAATGATTTTTTTATAATTGTTTCCCACAAATAAAGCTTTCTTTTGGTGGTATTTTATCACCTCCTGTGTTTTTTTTTTTTTGTTTTTGTTTTTGTTTTTGTTTTTAATGAAAAAAGATTAAAAAAAAAAGGTTTAAACTTTGTTATAAAATTTTGCAAACCGGTAATTTTTCTCCTTCATTGATGTACGCTGATGAGGCTGCACTGATGGGCACCGATAGGCTGCATTGATGGGCACTGATAAGGTGGCAATAATATGTGGCACTGCTAGGTGGCAGTGATGGGCACTGGTAGGTAGATGACACTGATTGGGAGCACCGCTAGGTGGCACTGATTGGCACCACTGGTGGGCATTGATAGTTGCCTCTGGTGGCACTGATATACACTGTGTGGGCACTGGCAGGTGGCACTGATGGGCACAGATGAGCCGACTGTGCCTCTTTGGGACCGATGTCCCTAGGACAGAAGCCGGTTTTTGCGTGAGGAGAAAAAAACGATTACCGATCTTCTTCTGTTTATACCCTGAATATGGGTGTAATATGTTACAAAGGATGAACTTATCCTTTAACAACTTGCCACCCAGGCCAATTCTGACATTTCTCTCCTACATGTAAAAATCATAATTTCTCTTGTCATCCATGGACTGACACAGCGTGTCTTATACACCTTTACACGTGGGTTATGTCCCTGCTTGCAGGAGAAGACCTAGGCAGAATGTGAGATGTTATACATACATTCTAAACAGCCAGAGCTGAACAGCCCCGCCCAGGGGGGCGGTCCCTCCGGACATAACCCTCCCACTGCAGTCAGCAGACCTCAGTTTTTTTCTGCCTAGCAGAAGGAGAAGACGTGGCTCTCTCAGGAGCCAGTCTCCTGACCTATTTTTATTCCTTTTGGAATTTTTTTCCTATTTTATTCTTTTGAGATCTTCTATCAACTGTCGGCTGGGCAACAGGTTGGGTACAAGATATCCTCGTAGTCTTCCCTGTCCGACCATCGAGCGTGCTGATCCTCGCCTTGTGTGCGTGAGACTCAGTTCACGACATGCCCCACGACTCCAGGGGTGGCCGGTGGGCTTCCAGCTCCGCGGTCCTCTCAAGATAGAACAGTCCGTCTGTATCTTTCGCGGTGGACCGGGCCGACAGCTACTCAGTACCACACTGTGATAGTTCTGTCAGAAACACACCAGTGGGTCCCTCAGGGGACGGGTAAGTAGTCTCTCCTGGCTGCAGGTGAGTACATGCTGTGTGTTTCTTGTGTGGGGGATTTCCCTGTCTCCCCCTGTGTTTTTTAATGTCACTCTCTGTTCACTAGTGCTGGCGCT
Source organism: Rana muscosa (assembly GCA_029206835.1). Taxonomy (NCBI): domain Eukaryota; kingdom Metazoa; phylum Chordata; class Amphibia; order Anura; family Ranidae; genus Rana; species Rana muscosa. The sequence continues at coordinate 943,449,381 of CM055116.1, forward strand.
GTACTGTGTGGGGTGCCTGGGGGCCATACTGTCCTGGGGGGGGGGCTCATGCTGCTCTGCATTCGCTGGGGCTGTTTTGTTTTTGGATGTGAGGGGCCTGGGCGCCGTTCGGCGCCAGGTTTAGTGTGTGTGCTGATTTTACATTGGCGGCCATCTTGCCGTGGCCCGCCGGAGCACATTGCGGCGGCCATTTTCTTGTAGCCGCACGTTTTTCTAGCACTAGTTTGGCCTCTAGCGCCGCTGGGAACGGCGCGAATCTCCTCACACTCTCTCCTCTCAGCTCACTCACGCTGAGCAGCGCAGCGCAGTGAGACAGAGCAGCGGAACCGAGCGGTCCTGGTCAGGTTGGTGGGTTCCCTGGGCATTCCCCTACTTCAGTCAGCACAGCCTGTGGGTGGTCTCAGAGAGGGACATTATGGAGTCAGAGTCACCAGCTTCCCCTAACATGCCAGAGGCAGCAGCCAGTGCTCCAGCACCTGCGGTCCCTATGGACCAGTTGTCGGCAGTCCTGGAATCATTTCTGACCAGGATGGAAGCTGTGTGTGAGCACAAGGGAGCAAAAAAGCGCCCTCTCCCCACTTTATCTCCACTTTCAGCGACCGCTGGCGGGTCATCCCTTGGTTAGCACCTTTGTGCAGGGGGTTCGCCATGTGCTCCCCCCTGTCAAGCCTCCTCTCCCCCCGTGGGATCTGAATTTGGTGCTCTCGGTCCTCCAGGAACCTCCCTTTGAAAATATTAGAGATATTCCCCTCTTGACTTTGTCTCAGAAGGTGGCCTTCTTGGAAGGCGGTGTTACGTCCGCGACCTTCTTTTCTGCCAAAGGTGGTCTCGGCCTTCCACTTAAATGAGGACATTGTCCTCCCGTCATTGTGTCCTCACCCATCGCATCCCAGAGAGTTTGCGCTTCACACTTTGGATGTGGTACGAGCCTTGCGGGTGTACCTGTCTGCTACTGTTTCTATTCGGAAGTCTGACTCACTATTTGTGGCTGTCTCTGGTCCAAAACAGGGCCAAGCGGTTTCGTCTGCCACCATTTCTAGGTGGATCAGACAAACCGTCATTCAAGCTTATGCTCTCAAGGGGCGGGCGCCTCCCTTTCCGGTTACGGCACATTCCACCAGGGCAATTGGTGCTTCCTGGGCTTTCCGACATCAAGCGTCGGTTGCACAAGTGTGCAAGGCGGCAACCTGGTCGTCTGTTCATACCTTTTCTAAGTTTTATAAGGTTGATGTGGCTGCATCTTCGGATGCTTCCTTCGGCCGCAAGGTGTTGCAGGCCGCTGTTTGATGTTGCAACTCCTCCGTTGAGGAGCTCTGCCTTGTTTGGAGTGAAGTTTTTGGTTTTCCATTTATACTGCTCCCATCCCTCTTGACACTGCTTTGGGACATCCCACGTGTAAAGTGTAAAGAGAAACCGTGTCAGTCCATGGATGACAAGAGAAAATAGGATTTCTCTTACCATCCATGGACTGACACGGTGTCTCTTTACACTTTACACGTGGGTTATGTCCCTGCTTGCAGGAGAAGACCTAGGCAGAATGTGAGATGTTATACATACATTCTAAAAGCCAGAGCTGAACAGCCCCACCCAGGGGGCGGTCCCTCCGGGCATAACCCTCCCACTACAGTCAGCAGACTTCAGTTTTTTTCTGCCTAGCAGAAGGAGAAGACGTGGCTCTCTCAGGAGCCAGTCTCCTGACCTATTTTTATTCCTTTTCTGGAATTCTTTTTTATTTTATTTTTGAGAATCTTCTATCAACTGTCGGCTGGGCAACAGGTTGGGTACAAGATATCCTCGTAGTCTTCCCTGTCCGACCATCGAGCGTGCTGATCCTCGCCTTGTGTGCGTGAGACTCAGTTCACGACAGGCCCCATGACTCCAGGGGTGGCCGGGTTTGCTTTCATGCTCCCACGGTCCTCTCAAGACTGAACAGTTCCTGACTGACTGTATCTTTCGCGGTGGACCGGGCCGACAGCTACTCAGTACTGCACTGTGATAGTCCTGTCAGAAACACACCAGTGGGTCCCTCAGGGGACGGGTAAGTATTCTCTCCTGCCTGTAGGTGAGTACAAAAAGCTGTGTGTTTCTCTGTGGGGGATTTTCCCTGTCTCCCCCTGTATTTCATTGTCACTCTCTGTCACCATTGCTGGCGCTGTGCTGTGTGGGGTGCCTGGGGGTCACACTGTTCTTGGAGGGGCTAATGCTGGTCTGCAGATATGCTTGGGGCCTTTTTTTGTGTGTTTTGGGGCCTGAGCGCCGAGTGGCGCTGTGTGTGTGCTGTTTTTTTCACTTTTGCTGAGTCATGGCGGCCATCTTGCCGTGGATCACCTCAGTGAAGTGTGGCGGCCATTTTCTTGTAGCCCGCGCGCTCTTCAGCACTAGTTTTGGCCCCTAGCGCTGCTGTAACAGCGCGAATCTCCTCCCAATCTCCTCACAGCTCACCAGCGCTGACACAGCGCGGTACAGACAGCGGAACTGAGCGGTCCCTGGTCCGGTTTGGTGAGTCCCCTGGGCGCCCCCTCTTCAGTCAGCACAGCCTGTGGGTGGACTTTTTATCTGAGGAGTCTCAGAGGGGGGCAATATGGAGTCTCTGTCACCAGCTTCCCCTAAATGTCAGGGGACAACAGGCAGTGCTTCAGCACCTGCGGTCCCTAGGGACCAGTTGTGGGCAGTCCTGGAATCATTTCTGACCAGGATGGGAGCTGTGTGCAAGCGCAAGGGAGCAAAAAAGCGCCCTCCCCCCACTTTACTTCATGAGGGCAGTGCGCTGATTCAGATATGGGCCTAGCCACTACCGCTCAGGACCCTAGTTCTGAATGTATTGGATGGTTTTGAACAGGACATTCCTTATGAGGAAAACTCCAGTTCTGAGTCAGTAAATGACAGGGCGCTTGTTAGTGTACTCATGACTGCGGTGAGGGACACTCTCAAGCTAAAATGCTGCAGATGCAGAACCTCAGGCGGATACAGTCACCTTTGGTTCTTTTAAGGCCAGGCTTTCTAAAGAGGTTTTTCCATATGTACTTTCTTTGACCAGCTCATTGATAAGGTCTGGGAAAAGCCGCAGAAGAATTTTTTTATGGTCCCGCTGCGTTTGTCTATCAGATACCCCTTGAAGATGCCCTACTTAAAAAGTGGGCTTCTCCCCCAGGGTCGACCCTCCAGTCGCCCGGTTGAACAAGGCCATCACTCTCCCGATGGGGGGGACTCCTGCATTTGAGGACCCCACTGACAGGAGGTCAGAAGTGGTGAGCAGAGCCATGTTTGCCTTGTTGGGATCCGCCCTACGGCCTGTGGTAGCGGCGACCCTTGTGTCTTAAACACTTACAGGTTGGGCAAAAATGTTGCACCTAGCTGTACAGGAGCATAATCTTCCTCCAGACACAGTTGCTCTGGCCCACCAACTGGTTCAGGGCCTGGTTTATGTGTGCGACGCCACGTTGGACGCGGCCCCTTTAATATCCAGGGCCTCTGTCTCGGCGGTGGTATTGCGTCGTCTTATCTGGTTGAAGTGCTGGTCTGCTGACCTAGCCTTAGGAAGCTCCTGACAGATCTACCATTTAAAGGTGGTAGACCTTTCGGTGCTGCTCTGGATGACATCGTCATGGATGTCATGGGAGGTAAAAGCACTCTTCTTCCTTAGACTAGCAAGAGTGAGGAGGCCCGCCGAAAACAGGGGCCTTCCTTTCCAGCAAAACGGGGTTTTTTCGTCAGTCAGAGTCCACGGGTAGGTCCTCTCAGACTGACGGCAGTGCGGCTGGTGGGCACAAGTGCCCCTGGGTGCGTAAGCCGAACAAGCGGCTCCCAAGCCCGCCTCCGCGTGAAGTCTTGCCTCCGCCCGACTCTGGGGTGGGGGGACGACTTCGCAGGTCACGAATCGGTGGTCCTCCCGAATCTCCGACTGGTGGGTGTGCGAGGTGGTCACCTCAGGATACAGGATAGTATTCTGATCCTGGCTACCAGACAGATTCTTTCCCTCGAATCTTCCTCTCCTTCCTACCTGTCGGGCAGCCCTCTTGGGGGCTGTACAGGATTTGATCAGGTCCGGAGTGATTGTGCCGGTTCCGTCACAGGAGAGTTTTCAGGGATTCTACTCGAATCTGTTTGTCGTCCCAAAAATAGGACGTGGTTCGACCTATCCTGGACCTCAAGGCCCTGAATGCCTTTGAGAAGGTGCAGAAATTCCGCATGGAATCCATTCGCACGGTGATCGCTACACTCCACCAAAGGGATTTTCTTCTGGCGTCCTTGGACTTCAAGGACGCCTACTTGCATGTTCCGATCTGCGCAAGTCACCAGAAGTTTCTGCGCTTGCGATCAGCGAAGTCCACTATCGATTGTGGCTCTTCCTTTCGGCCTAGCCTTGGCACCAAGGGTGTTCACCAAGGTGCTTGCTCCGGTTCTAGCCTTCTGTTACAGTGAGGTATTGCTGTCGTGGGCTATCTGGACGATCTTCTGCTAAGAGCAGAAAGTGGCTCAGACTTAGAGGAAAGGTGACTATCGTCAATTAGACCCTCAGGGACTTCGGGTGGTTCCTGAACATTCAGGAGTCAGTCCTGGTCCAGACTCAGTGTCTGGAGTATCTAGTTCTGATTCTAGACTCCTTGGAGGCAAAGGTATCCTACCTCTGGAGAAGTTGCTGACACTTCAGTCTGCGGTGCGGGTGCTGACATCCCGAAAATGGTTGTCAATCCGTTTTTTTGCATGAGAGTCCCGGGACTCGTGGTGGCCTCCTTTTGTGGCCGTTCCGTATGCCCAATCACACACCAGGGCATTGCAGAAGGAGATCTTGTTCACCTGGGGCAAATCCCCGTTGTCCTTGGAGCTTCAGATCCAGGTGATTCACCTGGTCAGGGCGCCCCTGACATGGTGGTTGAGATCCTCGGCTCTTCGGTCCGGAAAGTCGTTCCCCTCCCATCCACTGGACAGTACTCACGACGGACACCAGCCTGACGGGCTGGGGTGGAGTCTGGGGAGTCCTGTCGGCTCAAGGCCTTGGACTCCGGACGAGCCCGTTTACCAATCACTGTTCTGGAAATACGGGCCATCGGACTGTGTCTCTCCTCAGGTCGGAGAGAGTACGGGGTCGCTCCATCAGGAGCCAGTCGGACAACGCCAGTTTACATACGGCGGTGGCGTATGTAAACCATCAAGGGGGGACTCGGAGCTCAGCTGCGGCTTCCGAGGTAGTCCGTATCCTGAAGTGGGCCGGAAGAAACGTGCTGGCTCTGTAGGCCATTTACATTCTGGGCATAGACAATGGGCAGGCGGACTATCTGAGTCGCCAATCGCCGGACCAAGAAGAGTGGCCCTTGCATATTTCAACTCCTTTGCCGACGGTGGGGCACGCCGGCTGTGGACCTGATGGCCTCTCGACTCAATCGCAAGGGTCGAGGTTGTGGCCAGAGCCAGGGATCCTTGGGCGATGCCTCGGATGTGTTGGTGGCCCCATAGGGTCCTTATCGCCTGATATAAACTCTGGTGATCCTAATTGTTCCTGATTGGCCTCAGCATCACTGGTACGCTGATCTGGTACGTCTCGTCGCGGACGTTCCCTGGCGGTTGCCGATGAGGGAGGACCTTCAGTCTCAAGGTCCTATGTTTCATCCGGCTTACAGTCTCTGGCTTTAACGGCAGGGCTGTTGAAAGCCAGGTGTTGAGGGTCCGAAGGTCTCTCGGACTCGGTCATTTTGACCATGTTAAGGACACGGAAGTCTTCCTCCAAGCAGATCTATCACCGTGCCTGGAAAGCTTATATCGCCATATGCGAAGCGCTGGACTGGCGTCCTCGGACGTATTCCGTCCCCAGAATCCTGCGTCCTCTGCAGTGTGGAGTGACCCAAAAGCTTGCTTTGAGTACCATCAAGGATCAGATTTCGGCCTTGGCCGTCTTCTTTCAGCGACCTCTAGCGGGTCATTTCTTGGTTAGCACCTTGTGTTGGGGGTTCGCCATGTGCTCCCTCCTGTCAAGCCTCCTCTCCCACCGTGGGATCTGAATTTGGTGCTCTCGGTCCTCCAGGAACCTCCTTTTGGGAATATCCGGGATATTCCCCTCTTGTCTTGTCTCAGAAGGTGGCCTTTTAGTGGCAATCACTTCTGTTTGACGGGTGTCTGAGTTGGCGGCTTTGTCCTGCAAGTCGCCATATTTAGTCATCCATAAGGATAAGGCGGTGTTGCATCCGTGACCTTCCTTTTTGCCAAAGGTGGTGTCGACCTTTCACCTACATGAGGACATTGTCCTCCCGTCCTTGTGTCCTCACCCATCGCATCCCAGAGAGTTTGCGCTGCACATATTGGATGTGGTACAAGCCTTACGGGTGTACCTGTCTGCTACTGCTTCTATTCGAAAGTCCGACTCACTGTTTGTGACTGTCTCTGGTCCATAACAGGGCCAAGCGGTTTCGTCTGCCATCATTTCTAGGGGAATCAGACAAACCGTCATTCAAGCCTATGCTCTTAAAGGGCGGGCGCCTCCCTTTCCGGTTACGGCGCATTCCACCAGGGCAATTGGTGCTTCCTGGGTTTTCCGACATCAAGCGTCGGTTGCACAAGTGTGCAAGGCGGCGACCTGGTCGTCTGTTCATGCCTTTTAAGTTTTATAAGGTTAATGTGGCTGCATCTCCGGATGCTTCCTTCGGCCGCAGGGTGCTGCAGGCCGCTGTTTAAAGTTGCGACTCCTCCGTTGAGGAGCTCTGCCTTCTTGGAGTGAAGTTTTTGGTTTTTCCATTTATACTGCTCCCATCCCTCTTGACACTGCTTTGGGACATCCCACGTGTAAAGTGTAAAGAGACACCGTGTAAGTCCATGGATGGTAAGAGAAAATAGGATTTTTTGTACTCACCGTAAAATCCGTTTCTCTGGCATCCATGGACTGACACAGCACCCACCCTTCTTTTTAAGTTTGTACTGCTTTGTTACGAACTGAGGTCTGCTGACTGCAGTGGGAGGGTTATGTCCGGAGGGACCGCCCCCCTGGGCGGGGCTGTTCAGCTCTGGCTGTTTAGAATGTATGTATAACATCTCACATTCTGCCTAGGTCTTCTCCTGCAAGCAGGGACATAACCCACGTGTAAAGGTGTATAAGACACGCTGTGTCAGTCCATGGATGCCAGAGAAACGGATTTTACGGTGAGTACAAAAATCCTATTTACTCTTTCGTCCATGGACCGACACAGCTTCTCTATTGACAAAGTGGGTATTATCCGTTAATTAGGAGTGACTAGGCAGAAAAACTTGTAAAAAGTGTTGCATCACACCTTCTACAGTACCGCCCAGGGGGCGTACCCTCTGGGTATACCCTCTCAGTCTGCACATCGCAGATCAGTTTTTTTCTGTCTAGCAAGGAGTAGGACATGGCTCCCTTCGGGCCCATTGGTCCGGGGAAAAAAGATATATATATATATATATATATATATATATATATATATATATATATATATATATATATATATATTTTTTTTTATTTTTTATTTTTTTGCTACATTTGTTGTTTCCTGCGATCTTCGATCAACTGCAGACTGGGTGACAGGCTGGATCCTCGATCCTTGTAGTCTCCCCAGTTTCGGCCATCGAGCGTGTGCCGACCCTAGCTACGCGCTGGGTTTTCCACGACATGCCCGTCGCTCCACGGGTGGCCGGTGAGCCTACGCTCCGGGGCCTGCATCGGACCGCTCAGCTTCGGCTGACCTTACGGCCGAGTCGCAGCAGCCTGGCCGGTGAGCTTACGCTCCAAGGCTTGCATCGGACCGCTCAGCTTCGGCTGACCTTACGGCCGAGTCGCAGCAGCCTGTCCGGTGAGCGTCATGCTCCAGGGCATACATATGATCGTCCCTTCTGGGTCCAATCACAGCATGCCTGGCCAACAGTCACCTTCCGTGCGCGGACGATGATCTGTTTGGAATGTCTTCCAGCAGAATACATGCAGGATAGGTAAGTAAAACTCCCCTGCCTCGGCTGGGTAATTTAGCTGGACATTCCTGGAGAGATCAAGTAAGTGGTTGTGGCCCCTTTCTTCCCTCTCTCCCTGCCTTTCCCTCCTCCCTGGGCTTCTAGCTAAAGGTTGCTGGGTGCTGGGGGTCACCTAGGGGGTCCCACTGGAGCGGGGCTGGCTGTAACTAACATTTAAAAGAAATGTCATTTTTTGCTTACCTGTGTTTCTGTGTCTCCATGCTGTCGGCGGCCATTTTGAGGTGGTCCATGCCAAGTTTGGCCTCTTGTAACTGCCTGGCGGCCATCTTCCTGTGGTTCGGCCACACCCACTGGCCCCTATCAGGTGATCGGCGGCCATGTTTGTCCACCCTGTATGCAGATATTGCCGTTCGGCCATCTTTTTGTGGGCTATGGCTGCCTGACCTCTATCTTCTGTCGGCGGCCATTTTCTTAGGGCCCACATTATCTTCCATACAGACGTTTTTGGCAACCATTTTGCGAGAGCCTCCGGCCTCTAGGGTGCATTACACTGGCGCGAAAATTCACACAGGAAGTGCTGATAAAAGAAGCAGACTGACACAGCAGCAAGGGGACAGCATCACAGGTGCAGCATAGCAGTACCTATCCAGGGTGGTGAGTCCTCTGGGTAACCCAGCATCTCTGCAGCACAGGAGGGTGGCCTATTGATATCTTGCCTGGAGCCCTGTGAGTGTCAGCGTGTGGTCAGCATGGCATCTGAGCCAGAGGTCTTCTCCCCTGAAACACCAGATTTAGCAGCTGGTGTCCCTGAGGTGTCTATGGATGCTATGTCGGCAATCCTAGAGGCGTTTGCTGCCAGGGTGGAAGCAGCACACGGGAATACAGGGGGTAATAAACGCCCCCGTCCCCTGCAATCTTCTGGGGATATTTCTGATGCAGAACCAGGTCCAGCTACGCGCCATGGCCCAGATTCTGATGCATCAGAGACTGCAGACCGTGACCGATCGGACAGTGAGGAGGACTCCAAGTCCAGGTCAGTACGTGAGACGGCTTTGGTATCTGACCTTATTACTGCAGTGCGGGATACACTAAAGTTGGAAAGGACTGAAGAAGTAGCAGATACTCCAGTCCCCTTTGGGTTTCGTAAACCTGCCCGCACTGCTAAGGTGTTCCCTTGTGTGTCTTATTTTGACAAACTCTTATACAAGGAATGGGAGAACCCACTGAGGGTCTTTACAGCCCCAAAGAGGTTTGCAGTACGGTACCCCTTTGAGGAGAGTTTTCTGAAGATATGGACCTCTCCCCCTATAGTGGACCCTTCGGTGTCCAGACTTAATAGAGCCACCACTATTCCAGTAGAAGGGGCTCCTGTTTTCAAGGACCCTGTGGATAAGAAGGCTGAAGCACTCGCTCGCTACCTATACTCAGTGGTAGGCTCGGCAGTACGCCCGGCATTGGCGGGGGCCCTAGTGTCTCAGACACTTACTGAATGGGCAAAATTGCTACTCCAGGGGTTAAAGGAGCGAGATGCTCCTCCTAATGAGATAACTTTGGCCGACCAGTTGGTCCAGGGCCTTAAGTTTGTCTGCGAGTCAGACATGGATACTATTCCCCTGCTGTCAAGAGCTTCGGTTTATGCAGTAGCAATACGCCGCCTGATCTGGCTAAAGGGCTGGTCTGCGGACCAGACTTCCAAGAAAGCCCTATTGGATCTGCCTTTTAAGGGCGACAGACTTTTTGGGGCTTCTCTGGATGACATCATCAAGGATGCCACAGGAGGTAAAAGCACTTTGCTTCCCCAAACTAGCAAGGGTAAGGGACCACGCCAAGGGCAAGGGCCCTCCTTTACTGCACGTAAGTGGTTTTTTCGCCCCCTTAAGGCGACAGGGAAAAGACCCCAGGCCGATAAAGCGCCTGCCCAAGGACAAAAGCGTCCTTGGTCCCGCAGATCCAACAAGCCTGCGGACAAATCTGCGTCCACATGAAGGTCCGCCCCCACCCAGCTCTCGGGTGGGGGGACGTCTTCGCAAATTCGCGATTCAGTGGACTGCTCTAGTCTCCGACAGGTGGGTTTGCGAAGTAATCTCCTCAGGCTACAAGATAGAATTTCTCTCTTGTCCACCAGACAGATTCATCACCTCCAATCTCCAGCTACTACCGACCCGTCGGGAGGCCCTGTATGGGGCGGTCCAGGGTCTACTGGAACGCGGGGTAGTTATTCCAGTTCCAGAACAGGAACGGGGTCAGGGTTTTTACTCAAATCTGTTCATTGTGCCAAAGAAGGAGGGGGTTCGTCCAATCTTGGATCTCAGAGCCCTCAATTGCTTTGTGAAGGTACAAAGATTTCGGATGGAGTCGGCTCGATCCGTAGTCACGGCTCTCCATCCGGGGGACTTTCTGGCCTCCTTGGACATCAAGGACGCATACCTGCATGTCCCCATATACTCCAGACACCAGAGGTTTCTGCGATTTGCTATCGGGAAGAACCACTACCAGTTTGTGGCCCTCCCGTTTGGCCTTGCCTCAGCACCCAGGACGTTCACCAAGGTGCTCGCTCCGATTCTGGCACTTCTAAGACAGCGGGGTATCGCTATCACAGGTTACTTGGACGACCTTCTGCTGAAGGCCCCTTCAAGCTCAGAATTAGAGGTAAGCGTGTCCATTACCTGTCAGACTCTTCAAGACTGTGGTTAGATACTAAACACGCAAAAGTCAGTATTGGTGCCCACTCAACGCCTAGTGTACCTGGGGTTGATTCTGGATTCCTCAGAGGCAAAGGTATTCCTCCCGGTGGAGAAGTTGCAGACCCTCCGGGCTGCAGTACGGCAGCTGACTTCCAGGAATTGGTCGTCACTCAGTTTTTGCATGCGAGTGTTGGGCCTCATGGTAGCCTCCTTCGAGGCGGTCCCATATGCTCAATACCACACTCGAGTGTTACAGAAGGAAGTTCTGTCCAGATGGAACAGATGCCCTTCATCTCTGGATTATCAAATCCGAGTGAGCCACCTAGTCAGGAGATCCCTGGTATGGTGGCTGACAGCACCGGCTCTAATGGCCGGGAAGTCATTTCTTCCGGTTTACTGGATAGTGATCACGACGGACGCCAGCCTTACAGGTTGGGGGGGAGTCTGGGGTGTCCAGTCGGCGCAAGGTCGCTGGACCCCAGAGGAAGCCCTCCTGCCGATCAATGTCCTGGAGATCCGGGCGATCAAGCTGTGCCTCTTCAAATGGTCTCAGAGACTGCAAGGGCGTCCAGTCAGGATCCAGTCAGACAACGCCACAGCAGTGGCATATGTCAATCATCAAGGAGGAACAAGAAGCTCAGCTGCAGCATCGGAGATCGCTCGCATCCTGAAGTGGGCAGAGAGGAGCGTACCGGCACTGTCGGCCGTGTACATTCCGGGTGTGGAAAACTGGCAGGCGGACTACCTGAGCCGCCAGATGCTGGACCAGGGAGAATGGTCCTTACACCCGGAGGTGTTCCAACTCCTCTGCCAAAGATGGGGCACACCAGACGTAGATCTTCTGGCTTCCCGACTCAATCGGAAGGTATTGAGGTTTGTGGCCCGGTCAAGAGACCCATGGGCAGACGCAACGGACGCGTTGGTAACATCGTGGGGTCAGTATCGGCTAATCTATGCCTTCCCTCCCTTAAGGCTTCTTCCTCTTCTGCTCCGCAGAGTGGAGGCAGAGGGAATTCCAATGATCCTAATCGCTCCAGATTGGCCTCAGCGTCCTTGGTACGCCGATCTAGTACGTCTGGTAGCAGACGTCCCCTGGCGCCTACCACTACGGAAGGACCTGCTATCGCAAGGTCCCATATTCCATCCTGCTTTACAGTCATTGGCTTTAACGGCATGGCTGTTGAGAACCAGGTACTGAGAGATCGGGGCCTGTCAGACTCAGTAATCTCTACTATGAGAAGTGCTCGGAAACCGTCCTCTAGGAAGGTCTATCACCGCACTTGGAGGGCCTACATCTCCATGTGTGAGGAAATGAAATGGCATCCACGTACCTATTTGGTTTCCAGAATCCTGCTGTTTTTACAGCATGGGGTAGACCAAAGGCTTGCCCTAAGTACAATTAAGGGACAGATATCTGCCCTGGCTGTCTTTTTTCAGCGACCGCTGGCGACTCACTCTCTCGTGAGTACATTTGTGCAGGGGGTTCGACATGTGGCCCCTCCGGTCCGGCCCCCGTTACCTCCGTGGGACTTGAACCTGGTCCTCTCGGTGCTTCAGAAGGCACCGTTTGAGAATATTAGAGATATTCCCCTGTTGACACTTTCTCAGAAGGTGGTCTTTTTGGTGGCTGTTACGTCAGTTAGACGAGTCTCTGAGCTGGCAGCCCTGTCCTGCAAGGCTCCCTATTTGATTTTCCACAAGGATAAGGTGGTGCTGCGGCCGCAGCCTTCCTTTCTTCCGAAAGTCGTTTCGGCTTTTCATCTCAACGAAGACATTGTACTTCCATCCTTTTGTCCTCAGCCGTCGAATCCTAAGGAGTCGGCGTTGCATTCCTTGGACGTTGTCCGAGCTTTGAGAGTATACATATCTGCTACTTCCCTGTTCCGGAAGTCAGACTCACTGTTTGTTTCGGTGGCTGGTCCCAAGAAGGGCCAAGCAGTCTCATCGGCCACCATCTCTAGGTGGATCCGACAGATAGTAATCCAGGCTTACGCCTTAAAGGGTCAGGCGCCCCCCTTTCCTGTCACGGCGCATTTGACCAGGGCAATAGGTGCCTCTTGGGCTTTCCGACATCAAGCGTCTGTTTCCCAACTATGTAAAGCGGCGACTTGGTCGTCCGCTCACACTTTCACAAAATTCTACAAAGTTGATGTAGGTGCATCTTCGGATGCCTCTTTCGGCCGCAAGGTTTTGCAGGCGGCTGTTTAGAGTTGCAACTCCTCCGTTGGAGGAGTGCTGTTTTGTGTTTTGGGGTGAAGTTTGTTTTTATGCTGTTACCACCCCTCGTTTTTTCTCTGACACTGCTTTTGGGACGTCCCACTTTGTCAATAGAGAAGCTGTGTCGGTCCGTGGACGAAAGAGCAAATAGGATTTTTTACTCACCGTAAAATCCTTTTCTCTGAGTCCATGGACCGACACAGCACCCACCCCTCCTTTTAAGTTTGTACTGCTTTTTGACGAACTGATCTGCGATGTGCAGACTGAGAGGGTATACCCAGAGGGTCCGCCCCCTGGGCGGTACTGTAGAAGGTGTGATGCAACACTTTTTACAAGTTTTTCTGCCTAGTCACTCCTAATTAACGGATAATACCCACTTTGTCAATAGAGAAGCTGTGTCGGTCCATGGACTCAGAGAAAAGGATTTTACGGTGAGTAAAAAATCCTATTTTTTTTTATTTTTGCTAGAAAATTACATAGAACCCCCAAACATATGTTTTTTTTTTTTTTAGCAGAGACCCTAGAGCAGGGGTCTCCAAACTATGGCCCTACAGTTGTTCAGAAACTACAATTCCCATCATGCCTAGTCATGTAAGTGAATGTCAGTTTTACAATGCCTCATGGGATGTGTAGTTCTGCAACAGCTGGAGGGCCGTAGTTTGGAGATCCCTGCCCTAGAGAATACAATAGCGCTCATTGCAACTTTTTATCTCACACGGTATTTGCACAGCAATTTTTCAAACATGCTTTAAAAAACAAACAAAAAAAACCCAGTAAAGTTAGCCCAATTTTTTTGCATAATGTGAAAGATGAAGTTACGTCGAGTAAATAGATACCTAACATGTCACGCTTCAAAATTGCACACGCTCGTGGAATGGCGCCAAACTTCGGTACTTAAAAATTCCCAAAGGTGACGCTTTTCAATTTTTTTCTGGTTACATGTTTTGAGTTGCAGAGGAGCTCTAGGGCTAGAATTATTACTCTCACTCTAACGTTCGCGGTGACACCTCACATGTGTGATTTGAACACTTTTCAAGTGTGGGCCGGACTTGCGTATGCGTTCGCTTCTGCTTCTGCGTGCCAGCACACAGGGACAGGGGCACTTTAAAAAAAAAAAAAAAAATATTGTTAATTCTACTTTCAATTTTTTAGTTTGACACTTTTAAAAAATAATAAAATACATTTTGATCACTTTTATTCCTATTACAAGGAATGTAAACATCCCTTGTAATAGGAATATGGCATGATCGGACCTCTTTGCAGTGAGATATGGGGTAAATAAGACCCGCATCTCACCTCTAGGCTGGGAAGCCTGAAAAAAAAAAAAAACTATCTCGGCTTCCCAGCCAAGGTGGCGCCGTTTGTTTGAATGCAGAGGCCTGGCGTGACGTCATAACATCGCGCCCGACCTCCGACGATCATAGAGACTCCGGTGACCATCTGGTCTGCCGGAAATCTCTATGGTGAACATCCGGGGCCAGCGGATCCGTTCTCCAACTCACTGATCGCAGCGGTGAGTCGGTAAAAGCACCGGAGGGTGGTGGGAGGGGGGGACTTCCCCTCTCGCCACCCGTATGGACAATCAAGCGTCTGACCAGCCGCTGTGATCATTCTTATGGTGTAGGGAATCGCTGGCTAAAAAAAGCCGATATCTGAATGATGCCTGTAGCTGCACCCTACATTCAGATATACCACCACAAAGCCGAGGATGTCATATTACGGCCAGCCGTCGGCAAGTGGTTAAAGTGTTTGTAAAGGTTCCTTTGTTATTTTATAAAAAATACATACATACTTGCCTGCTTTGTGCAAGGGTTTTGCACAGAGCAGCCCCGATCCTGTGTAGACTTGGCCCCGCCCCTGTGTCACAGTATTTGATTGACATCAGCGGGAGCCAATGGCTTCCGCTGCTATCAATCTGTGCAATGAGGGAGGGACAGCGGCTGCATTAAGCTGAAAAACCTTGAGACTTTACAACCACTTTAAGTCAAAATTCATTTTTTTATCTTTACATTTACCTTAAAGGATAAGTTCACCTTTGGGAACATGTTACATGTTCCACCCATTTTTCCCAATGCTGCAGCTGCTGCCCGATAACCGACCCCCCCCCCCCCTCCCCGTGACGGCAGCAATTTTCAATGAACTTCCACGGTGCTGTGGAGTGCCCTGGTGGTTCATTGATTCTTCCTGTCAGTGTATCTGCTTGCCCATACGGGATGTACAATGTACGGACACACAGATACACTTACAGATCTGCAAGCGACCTGCATGGCGCCAGCTGATCACTGGTGTAATGCTTTATAGGCTCAGAAAAGAAATAGATGCACATGTTTTACCTGCATTCTTTAAGACCCCAATCACACTAGTGCGATCTATTTAATTTTCTTTTTTTTCCCCTGCATCTGCTGTTGCACTGCCATGCACAACAATGGAAATCACATTATTCTCTATGTGTTATTCCTGTTCATATAACTGCAACATTGTATTTTCTGAAGAGACAAATTGAGCATCACTCTTCATCCAACATCCAGGTTCTTTAAAGGGGTCGTTCTTGAAGAATGGAAAAAGATAAATGTTGCAATATGTCACCAACTTGTTCATTCCATGCCTAGAAGACTTTGTGCTGTCCTTAGAAATCATGGAGGTCATAAAAAAATACTAGATGTAGTAGGGCTGTGCAAAAAATCGAGTTGGTAGGTCAAATCGATTCGGATTTTGACAAAATCGTTTTTTTTTTAATTATTTTCTTTCCCCCAAGACCGGGGCTGACACCGTGCCGGTCCTGAGGAGCTGCGGGCAGGAGTTGTTAGGCGAGGCCGCGGCTTCGGCCTAGTCCGCGAGGCCGGACGCCGCAGACTAGGCCGAAGCCTAAAAACTCCTGCCCGCAGCTCCTCAGGACCGGCGCGGTGTCCATCAAAAGAATAAAAATTTTGAATCGTAAATAGTTTTTTTATAAAAAAATCGCCCAGCTCTAAGATGTAGTAGTAGTTTTTGTTGTGGGGTGTATTCATTTTTGCATCAATTATATGGAAGAAAACTGAAGATTTTGCGATCTAAGTTATATTATTAACCTTACTTTCATGTAATGGAGCTAAATAAATGTTTTGCAATACTCAGTTTTGTCAAAATTTTTGAAATGGTTCTGGTGTTTGAGATATTGATTAAAATCTTATTTTTCCAAAAGGGGTGTACTCATTCATGCTGAGCACTGTACATGCATTTTTGGATGAGTTTTGTGTATAGAATTCAGTCTGGTCCTGCTACAAAAAAATGCATCAAAAACATGTAAGAACACACCACACAAATGCACTGAAAAGAAAATGATTATGCAGCAGCACTACTGTAAACCTAGGCTAAAGCAGAACTACTTCGTCCTATCCTTACAGCAAAGGAAACTGCCATCTTAAGTAGAGGTCGACCTATATGGGTTTTTCTCTGGCCAATGCCGATATTTAGAAATTGGGGCGGCCGATATATGATGCCGATTTTTGTGGCCGATATTTTAGGCCGATTTAAAAAAAAAAAAAAAAAAACATCACCCACTCCACTCCTTCCTGCTTACTCCTGTCACTCTAGCACACACTTGATGTCCTCAGTACAGGTGGCACTGGCAGGTGGCACTGGCAGGTGGCACTGGTTTGGCACTGACAGGTGGCACTAGCAATTGGAACTGGTTGGCACTGGGTGCCAGTGGTGGGTGACACTGGGTGCCAGTGGTGGGTGACACTGGCTGCCAGTGGCGGGTGACACTGACAGTTGGCTCTGATTGGCGGTGGCACTGACAGATGGAACTGATTGGCGGCGGCGGCTGGTGGCACTGACAGATGGCACTGATTGGCACTGACAGATGACACTGATTGGCGGTGGCCACTGGCACTGATTGGCGGTGGCCGCTGGCACTGATTGGCGGTGGCCGCTGGCACTGATTGGCGGTGGCGCTGGCTGCTGGCACTGATTGGCGGTGGCGCTGGCAGGTTTCACACTAAGCCGAGTGTAACTGTGAAACTGACGAGAGGAGAGAGAGAGCTATCAGAATGAGCTCGGTGTGGGGGTGGGCGGGACCCAGCCGGGGTGGGCGGGACCCGGCCGCTAAATTACACCAGCCAATGATTGTGCTGCTTTAGCAGGGGGCGGGGCCACATACACGTAGCGGCCCGCCCAGATACCATCCTATTGGCTGGTGTAATAGAGCTGCTGGGTCCCACCCACCCCGGCCGGGTCCCGCCCACCCCCGACATCGAGCTGACAGCTCCTCTCTCCTTCCTCTCTGTTACATGTCGGTTTCACACACTCAGCGCGGCGCTTGATGCTGCCAGAGCCGCTGAGTGTGGAGAAATGAGGAGGAGCGGCGGTCAGTGTAAAATATCGGCCTAATTTTGATAATAATCGGCCGATGCCGATTTATCAAAAATGGCCAAATATCGGCCGATATATCGGTCGACCTCTAATCTTAAGGTCCGTACACACGATACGAAAATCGGAAGTAAAATTTAGTTCGGCGAACGATCTGCTGATTTTTGGATCATTAGTATGGTGCTTTCAACAGCCTATTTCCAACTTTTGTCATACGAAAAATCGGATGTGGAGACTATAACATGTTAATCGTACGTGAACACAGTGTCTGATTTTCGTTTACTTAGTACGGTTTTCGTCTGAAATAAGACTACGCATGCTCAGAAACGAAAGAATACGTACAAAACAATCTAACACATTAGGTCACTTCTGAAGTTGAATTTTGTCGTACGTATGGCAAGTTACCTCTTCACTTTTGACATGAGACTAGCATGCAACAAAAAACGGACGAACGTTCATCCAAAAATCTGATCGTGTGTATGAGGCTTTAGTCTCCGATAGGGCTGGGCGATTTCCCCCCCCAAAAAAATCAGCGATTTTTTTTTTTTTTTTTTTTATAAAAAACTTGATTTACGATTTCAATTTTTTTTTTTTTTTTAAAGTGCATCAACAAACAAAATTGCAAAGGCAAACCCTTTCTCTAACTGCAAAGTCAGTGTGCAACAAAGATTGTTAAACATCCAAATTATTAATACTGTATTTGGATTTAGCTAATAAAACAACAAAAAATCCTGAGGTTACTCTTAGTTGAATTGAACTGTGCCCGTGCCTCACTGTGCCCGTGCCTCACTGTGCCCAATGCCTCAATGTGCCCGTGCTTCACTGTGCCCATGCTTCAATCACTGTGCCCGTACCTGATGCAGATTTTCGTGGGTTACAGATTTTACTTCTACACCGGCGGCCATTCCAGTATTCAAAAGCCGCGCCTCCTCCTCGTCTGTGATAGGGGGAACACTCAATTTCCCAGCATTCAGTGTTCCGCCTATCACGGACATCCGCTCATCCTCATAACACAGACAAGGATAAGAGGATGTCCGTGATAGGCTGAACACTGCCTGCTGTGAAATTGAGTGTTTTGCCTATCACAGACGACGAGGACTCGGGAGGCGCGGCTTTTGAACACTGCAATGGCCGCCGTCTGTCTGCATGACACGCTGATCAGGTAGGCAGACGGCGGCTTGCGGTTAGTTAGTGTTACATTACATCTACTCGCGGCAGCTGCGCCGAGTAGATGTAATTGGGGTAACGCCGCCCAGTGCCATTCCAGATACGCCCCCTTGCAGCCCTGCTACGGAAACTCTGAAGGGAAAAAAAATAATAATTTAAAATAAAAAAAAATCTAAAAAAAACGATTTTTTCCAAATCTGAATCGATTTGAACTCAAAACTCGATTCTAGATTAAAATCGATTTTTTTCCCAGCCCTAGGTTCACAGTATATTTTCAGATAGGGGGTCACAGTATATTTTCAGATGAGGGTCACACTATATTTTCAGATGTGGGTCACTGTATATTTTTGGATAGGGGGTCACAGTATATTTTCAGTATAACTGGCTACTACAAGAGCCAGTCTTTTTTTTTTGTGTCCAAACCCCCCCCTCCTACCCCTGCCTGTGTCTAACTCCTTCCTTACCACCCCTGCCTGCGTCTAACCCCCCTCCCCCCAACCGCCGCTGCCTCGGTCTGAACCCCACCACCACTGTTGCGTGTAAATCTGACATTCTAATAAATTTAATTTTGGTTTTAATTGTCATGATATAAAATAATAAATGTGGGGGCCTTTTAATGGGCGTGATATTTTTTTTGGGGGGGCGGTAGGGAGGAGGGGGGCAGCATTTTGATCCTGGGCCCAGGCAGCACAATGTCTTGGGCCGGCACTGCCCCTATCCGAAAATATACTGTGACCCCCCATCTGAAAATATACCGTGACCCCCTATCTGAAAATATACTATGACCCCCTATCCGAAAATCTACTGGTGACCTCATCTGAAAATCTACTGTGACCCCCTATCCAAAAATATACTGTGACCCCCTATCCAAAAATATACTGTGACCCCCTATCCAAAAATATACTGTGACCCCCTATCCGAAAATATACTGTGACCCCCTATCCGAAAATATACTGTGACCCCCTATCCAAAAATATACTGTGACCCCCTATCCAAAAATATACTGTGACCCCCTATCCAAAAATATACTGTGACCCCCTATCCGAAAATATACTGTGAACCCCATCTGAAAATATACTGTGACCCCCTATCCAAAAATATACTGTGACCCCATCTGAAAAGATACTGTGACCCAGTGTTTCTGAACTCCAGTCCTCAAGGCGCCCCAACAGGTCATGTTTTCAGGATTTCCCTCAGATGAAACAGCTGTGGGAATTACTAAAGCAGTTAAACTGATCAAATAACCTGTGCAAAACAATGGAGAGCCTGAAAACATGACCTGTTGGGGCGCCTTGAGGACTGGAGTTGAGAAACACTGCCGTGACCAACATGGATCATCATAAGAATATGACTTTTGACAGCAACAAGTTATACTGATTGGGTATATCTCCTATAGAAAAAAAATGTATCAGTAGCAGCAATCTGACAGAGTAAATAATGTTTTAAGGTTCAATTTCTGAACTATGTTTGGGCAGCGACTCGTGGTGTAGTGGTTAGCAACCTAGGCTACCATTGCTGACAACCATGGGATCAATTCCCCATGGGGCTGCTACAAAAAAAAAAATTTTTTTTTTTTGTGTCTAAACCTTGAGGACTGAAGTTGAGAAACACTGGGTCACAGTATTTTTTCAGATGGGGTCACAGTATATTTTCAGATGTGGGTCACAGTATATTTTCAGATGTGGGTCACTGTATATTTTTGGATAGGGGGTCACAGTATCTTTTCAGATGGGGTCACAGTATATTTTCAGATGTGGGTCACTGTATATTTTCAGATGGGGTCCACAGTATATTTTCAGATGGGGTCCACAGTATATTTTCAGATGGGGTCCACAGTATATTTTCAGATGGGGTCCACAGTATATTTTCAGATGGGGTTCACAGTATATTTTCAGATGGGGGTCACAGTATCTTTTCAGATAGGGGGTCAGAGTATATTTTCAGATGACGGTCACAGTATATTTTTGGATAGGGGGGTCACAGTATATTTTCAGTATAACTGGCTGCTACAAGAGCCAGTCTTTTTTTTGTGTGTCTAAACCCCCTACTACCCCTTCCCTACCACCCCTGCCTGCGTCTAACCCCCCTCCCCCCAACCGCTGCTGCCTCGGTCTGAACCCCACCACCACTGTTGCGTGTAAATCTGACATTCTAATCAATTTTAATTTTGGTTTTAATTGTCATGATATAAAATAATAAATGTGGGGGCCTTTTAATGGGCGTGATTATATTTTTTTTGGGGGGGGCGGTAGGGAGGAGGGGGGCAGCATTTTGATCCTGGGCCCAGGCAGCACAATGTCTTGGGCCGGCACTGCCCCTATCCGAAAATATACTGTGACCCCCCCATCTGAAAATATAGTGTGACCCCCTATCTGAAAATATAGTGTGACCCCCTATCTGAAAATATAGTGTGACCCCCTCTCTGAAAATATAGTGTGACCCCCTATCTGAAAATATAGTGTGACCCCCTATCTGAAAATATAGTGTGACCCCCTATCTGAAAATATAGTGTGACCCCCCCATCTGAAAATATACTGTGACCCCCTATCTGAAAATATACTGTGACCCCCTATCTGAAAATATACTGTGACCCCCTATCTGAAAATATAGTGTGACCCCCTATCTGAAAATATAGTGTGACCCCCTATCTGAAAATATAGTGTGACCCCCTATCCGAAAATATACGTGTGAACCCCATCTGAAAATATACTGGTGACCCCATCTGAAAATATACTGGTGACCCCATCTGAAAATATACTGGTGACCCCATCTGAAAATATACTGGTGACCCCATCTGAAAATATACTGGTGACCCCATCTGAAAATATACTGTGACCCCATCTGAAAATATACTGTGACCCACATCCGAAAATATACTGTAACCCCCTATCCGAAAATATACTGTGACCCCCTATCCAAAAACACACAGTGACCCACATCTGAAAATATACCGTGACCCCCTATCCAAAAATATACTGTGACCTACATCTGAAAATATACTGTGGACCCCATCTGAAAATATACTGTGGACCCCATCTGAAAATATACTGTGGACCCCATCTGAAAATATACTGTGGACCCCATCTGAAAATATACTGTGGACCCCATCTGAAAATATACTGGTGACCCCATCTGAAAATATACTGGTGACCCCATCTGAAAATATACTGGTGACCCCATCTGAAAATATACTGTGACCCCATGTGAAAATATACTGTGACCCACATCCAAAAATATACAGTGACCCACATCTGAAAATATACTGTGACCCCATGTGAAAATATACTGTGACCCCCTATCCAAAAATATACAGTGACCCACATCTGAAAATATACTGTGACCCCATCTGAAGAAATACTGTGACCACCTATCCAAAAATATACTGTGACCCACATCTGAAAATAAACTCTGACCCCCCCATCTGAAAATATACTGTGGACCCCATCCGAAAATATACTGTGGACCCCATCTGAAAATATACTGTGACCCCATCTGAAAAAATACTGCGACCCCCCCCTATCCAAAAATATACTGTGACCTACATCTGAAAATATACTGTGGACCCCATCTGAAAATATACTGTGACCCCATCTGAAAATATACTGCGACCCCCTATCCAAAAATATACTGTGACCCACATCCGAAAATATACTTGTGACCCCCTATCCGAAAATATACTGGTGACCCCATCCGAAAATATACTGTGACCCCCTATCCGAAAATATACTGGTGACCCCATCTGAAAATATACTGGTGACCCCATCTGAAAATATACTGTGAACCCCATCTGAAAATATACTGTGACCCCCTATCCGAAAATATACTGGTGACCCCATCTGAAAATATACTGGTGACCCCATCTGAAAATATACTGGTGACCCCATCTGAAAATATACTGTGAACCCCATCTGAAAATATACTGTGAACCCCATCTGAAAATATACTGGTGACCCCATCTGAAAATATACTGGTGACCCCATCTGAAAATATACTGTGACCCCCTATCCAAAAATATACTGTGACCCACATCTGAAAAGATACTGTGACCCCCTATCCAAAAATATACTGTGACCCCCTATCCAAAAATATACTGTGACCCCCTATCCAAAAATATACTGTGACCCCATCTGAAAATATACTGTGACCCCCTATCCAAAAATATACTGTGACCCCCATCCGAAAATATACTGTGACCCCATCTGAAAAGATACTGTGACGGCGTGACCAACACGGATCATCATAAGAATATGACTTTTAACAGCAACAAGTTATACTGATTGGGTACTGTCCACAGTATATTTTCAGACCCCATCTGAAAAAAATATACAGTGACCCACATCTGAAAATATACAGTGACCCCATCTGAAAAAATACTGTGACCCCATCTGAAAATATACAGTGACCCCATCTGAAAAAATACTGTGACCCCATCTGAAAATATACTGTGACCCACATCTGAAAATATACTGTGACCCACATCTGAAAATATACTGTGACCCCATCTGAAAATATACTGTGACCCCCTATCCAAAAATATACTGTGACCCCATCTGAAAATATACTGTGACCCCATCTGAAAAAATACTGTGACCCCCTATCCAAAAATATACTGTGACCCACATCCGAAAATATACTGTGACCCCATCTGAAAATATACTGTGACCCCATCTGAAAAAATACTGTGACCCCATCTGAAAATATACAGTGACCCACATCTGAAAATATACTGTGACCCACATCTGAAAAGATACTGTGACCCCCTATCCAAAAATATACTGTGACCCCCTATCCAAAAATATACTGTGACCCCCTATCCAAAAATATACTGTGACCCCATCTGAAAATATACTGTGACCCCCTATCCAAAAATATACTGTGACCCCCATCCGAAAATATACTGTGACCCCATCTGAAAAGATACTGTGACCTACATCTGAAAAGATACTGTGAAGTCCTCAAGGCGCCCCAACAGGTCATGTTTTCAGGCTCTCCATTGTTTTGCACAGGTTATTTGATCAGTTTAACTGCTTTATTAATTCCTACAGCTGTTTCATCTGAGGGAAATCCTGAAAACATGACCTGTTGGGGCGCCTTGAGGACTGGAGTTGAGAAACACTGGGTCACAGTATCTTTTCAGATGGGGTCACAGTATATTTTCGGACGTGGGTCACGGTATATTTTTGGATAGGGAGTCACAGTATATTTTCGGATGTGGGTAACAGTATATTTTTGGATGGGGGTCACAGTATATTTTCAGATGGGGTCATAGTATATTTTCAGATGGGGTCATAGTATATTTTCAGATGGGGTCACAGTATATTTTCAGATGTGGGTCACAGTATATTTTTGGATAGGGGGTCACAGTATATTTTCAGATGGGGTGACAGTATATTTTCAGATGTGGGTCACTGTATATTTTTGGATAGGGGGTCACAGTATCTTTTCAGATGGGGTCACTGTATATTTTCAGATGTGGGTCACTGTATATTTTCAGATGGGGTCCACAGTATATTTTCAGATGGGGTCCACAGTATATTTTCAGATGGGGTCCACGGTATATTTTCAGATGGGGTTCACGGTATATTTTCAGATGGGGTTCACGGTATATTTTCAGATGGGGTTCACGGTATATTTTCAGATGGGGTTCACAGTATATTTTCAGATGGGGGTCACAGTATCTTTTCAGATAGGGGGTCAGAGTATATTTTCAGATGACGGTCACAGTATATTTTTGGATAGGGGGGTCACAGTATATTTTCAGTATAACTGGCTGCTACAAGAGCCAGTCTTTTTTTTGTGTGTCTAAACCCCCCTACTACCCCTGCCTGTGTCTAACCCCTTCCCTACCACCCCTGCCTGCGTCTAACCCCCCTCCCCCCAACCGCCGCTGCCTCGGTCTGAACCCCACCACCACTGTTGCGTGTAAATCTGACATCCTAATCAATTTCATTTTGGTTTTAATTGTCATGATATAAAATAATAAATGTGGGGGCCTTTTAATGGGCGTGATTATATTTTTTTGGGGGGGGCGGTAGGGAGGAGGGGGGCAGCATTTTGATCCTGGGCCCAGGCAGCACAATGTCTTGGGCCGGCACTGCCCCTATCCGAAAATATACTGTGACCCCCCCCATCTGAAAATATACCGTGACCCCCTATCCGAAAATATACTATGACCCCCTATCTGAAAATATAGTGTGAACCTCATCTGAAAATATAGTGTGAACCTCATCTGAAAATATAGTGTGAACCTCATCTGAAAATATAGTGTGAACCTCATCTGAAAATATACTGTGACCCCCTATCTGAAAATATAGTGTGACCCCCTATTTGAAAATATACTGTGACCCCCTATCTGAAAATATACTGTGAACCCCTATCTGAAAATATACTGTGACCCCCCATCTGAAAATATACTGTGACCCCCCATCTGAAAATATACTCTGACCCCCCATCTGAAAATATACTGTGACCCCCCCATCTGAAAATATACTATGACCCCCTATCTGAAAATATACTATGACCCCCTATCTGAAAATATACTATGACCCCCTATCTGAAAATATACTATGACCCCCTATCCGAAAATATACTATGACCCCCTATCTGAAAATATAGTGTGAACCTCATCTGAAAATATAGTGTGAACCTCATCTGAAAATATAGTGTGAACCTCATCTGAAAATATAGTGTGACCCCCTATTTGAAAATATTGTGTGACCCCCTTTCTGAAAATATACTATGACCCCCCATCTGAAAATATACTGTGACCCCCATCTGAAAATATAGTGTGACCCCCTATCTGAAAATATACTATGACCCCCTATCCGAAAATATAGTGTGAACCCCATCTGAAAATATACTGGTGACCCCATCTGAAAATATACTGGTGACCCCCTATCCGAAAATATACTGTGACCCACATCCGAAAATATACTGGTGACCCCATCTGAAAATATACTGTGACCCACATCCAAAAATATACTGTTACCCACATCCGAAAATATACTGTGACCCCCTATCCAAAAATATACCGTGACCCACGTCCGAAAATATACTGTGACCCCATCTGAAAAGATACTGTGACCCAGTGTTTCTCAACTCCAGTCCTCAAGGCGCCCCAACAGGTCATGTTTTCAGGATTTCCCTCAGATGAAACAGCTGTGGGAATTAATAAAGCAGTTAAACTGATCAAATAACCTGTGCAAAACAATGGAGAGCCTGAAAACATGACCTGTTGGGGCGCCTTGAGGACTTCACAGTATCTTTTCAGATGTAGGTCACAGTATCTGTTCAGATGGGGTCACAGTATATTTTCGGATGTGGGTCACAGTATATTTTTGGATAGGGGTCACAGTATATTTTCAGATGGGGTCACAGTATATTTTCAGATGTGGGTCACAGTATATTTTTGGATAGGTGGTCACAGTATTTTTTCAGATGGGGTCACAGAATATTTTCAGATGTGGGTCACTGTATATTTTTGGATAGGGGGTCACAGTATATTTTTGGATAGGGGGTCACAGTATATTTTCAGATGGGTTCACAGTATATTTTCAGATGTAGGTCACAGTATATTTTCAGATGTAGGTCACAGTATATTTTCAGATGTAGGTCACAGTATCTTTTCACATGGGGTCACAGTATATTTTCGGATGTGGGTCACAGTATATTTTTGGATAGGGGGGTCGCAGTATTTTTTCAGATGGGGTCACACTATATTTTCAGATGTGGGTCACTGTGTGTTTTTGGATAGGGGGGTCACAGTATATTTTCAGTATAACTGGCTGCTACAAGAGCCAGTCTTTTTTTTGTGTCTAAACCCCCCTACTACCCCTGCCTGTGTCTAACTCCTTCCCTACCACCCCTGCCTGCGTCTAACCCCCCTCCCCCCATCCGCCACTGCCTCGGTCTGAACCCCACCACCACTGTTGCGTGTAAATCTGACATTCTAATCAATTTTAAGTTTGGTTTTAATTGTCATGATATAAAATAATAAATGTGGGGGCCTTTTAATGGGTGTGATTATATTTTTGGGGGGGGGCGGTAGGGAGGAGGGGGGCAGCATTTTGATCCTTGGCCCAGGCAGCACAATGTCTTGGGCCGGCACTGCCCCTATCCGAAAATATACTGTGACCCCCCATCTGAAAATATACCGTGACCCCCTATCCGAAAATATACTATGACCCCCTATCTAGGGCTGGCCGATTTCCCCCCCCCAAAAAAATCTGCGATTTTTTTAATAAAAAAAACTCGATATTCGATTTGATTTTTTTTTTATTACCGTATTTATCGGCGTATAACACGCACCCCAAGTTTAGGAGGGAATTTTAGGGAAAAAAACTTTTAGGAGGGAAGTTTAAGGAGAAAAAAAAACTTACATTTAAATGCAGCCTTACTAGTGTCCGTTGCAGCCTTCTCAGTGCAGCCTTGCCAGCAGTGTCCAGTGCAGCCTTTGCCCAGTGTCCAGTGCAGCCTTTGCCCAGTGCAGCTTTACCAAGTGTCCAGTGCAGCCTTTGCCCAGTGTAGCTTTGCCCAGTGTCCAGTGCAGCTTTACCCAGTGTTCAGTGCAGCCTTTGCCCAGTGTAGCTTTGCCCAGTGCCCAGTGCAGCTTTACCCAGTGTCCAGTGCAGCCTTTGCCCAGTGCAGCCTTTGCCCAGTGTCCAGTGCAGCTTTGTCCAGTGCAGCCTTTGCCCAGTGTCCAGTGCAGCTTTGCCCAGTGTCCAGTGCAGCCTTTGCTAAGTGCAGCCTTTGCCCAGTGTCCAGTGCAGCCTTGCCCCAGTTTTCAAAATTGGCGCCGCCGAGATCGCCGCAGAGACTGGGCGGAGCGGGGCGAACGCCGCCGAGAACGCAGGGACTGGGCGGAGCCGAGATACACGCTATACTCGGCTTTTCTCGGCTTCGGTCACAGTCACGCCGAGTCCCGCCCTATGATGGACATATCACAGGTCCAATGGCGGGACTGGGCGTGACTGTGAGCAGAGCCGAGAAAAGCCGAGTATAGCCGAGTACACTCGGCTATGTGTATCTCGGCGGCGATCGCTGCGCTCCGCTCAGTCAGCGGAGATCGCCGGGATCAGTGGGTATCGGCGTATAACACGCACCCACGATTTTCCCCTGATTTTAAGGGGAAAAAAGTGCGTGTTATACGCCGATAAATACGGTATATTAATTAAAGTGCATCAACAAAGAAAATTGCAAAGGCAAACCCTTTCTCTAACTGCAAAGTCAGTGTGCAACAAAGATTGTTAAACATCCAAATTATTAATACTGTATTTGGATTTAGCTAATAAAACAACAAAAAATCTTGAGGTTACTCTTAGTTGAATTGAACTGTGCCTGTGCCTCACTGTGCCCATTCTTCACTGTGCCCAATGCCTCACTGTGCCCGTGCTTCAATCATTGTGCCCGTACCTGATGCAGATTTCTTTATCGTACACCACGGGACACAGAGCTAGTCATTACATAATGGGTTAAGGGTCACCAGCGGTGATTGGACACTGGCACAACCAATGGAAGACAGTTCCCCTCCATATAACCCCTCCCATCAGGGAAGTACCTCAGTTTTTTCGCCAGTGTCGAAAGGTGTTGGACGCGTTAGGAGGTGCTAAAGGAAAGCTCTACCAAAGAGACCCTCTGGGGGTAAAAGAGCTATGCTTTCGGATCCATCCAAGACGCCTACAAATGAGCTGAATCTGGATGGGATCCGGGCCTCATCCATGAGGCGTCGCCTGTAATGTCTCTCTTCGGAGGACTGGGCTCTAAGATCCAGCACTTTCGCTATTTCGCTATAAAGTCCTGGTAAGAGTCTTGTACAAGGCCCAGGGGAGAGGTATCCTTTAAATAGGAACCCATATCCCTGAAGGTTGGCACACATAGCCCACCGTGAAGGGTGAAGTTTGGTATCTGTCTGAAATCTTTCAGCAGAAAAACCTGCGGCGTGGATAAGGTGAGATTAGAAGGTCCATAACTAGGTTGGGACCTTTTTCAAAAAGTGGATGTCTTCTTTTTTTCCACCACTGGGGGGAGTAAAGAGCTGAATATACTCACCTCACTCTGTTCAGTGTCGGCTTCGGCGAAGTACACTGCTCGTCACCTCCGCTGCTGAGCTTGCTGGGGCACCCCGATCCTCCTTTCGGTGGCCGACCAGACACCTGCAGATGCAGGTAAGTGGGAACAAGGGCTGATGAGAGTCCTCTCTCACTATGGCCACCGCCATAGCGCTAAGGGCCGCGCGCGCGGGAGCGCGCTTTATCGGAGGGGGGGGGGGGGGCGAAGGCGTGCGCGGGCACGTGGCGCGCGCAGGCACAGAAACTGCGCCAATTTTAAAAGACTGTCAGTGTGAGAAGCTCTGCAGCAGCAAGCAAGCTCGTTAGTTCTCTTATTCCTGGCAGAGAAACACAGCAGCTATACAGGGACGTAAGACTCCATGTGGTTGGATTGGGTACTTCCTAGAAGACATCCATGTTATGCATAGTTATGTGTTAAAAGTTGCATACTTAATGTATTTGCTAAACTGAACACGGTAGTATATGCATTTAGGTACCTTGTATTTTGTCTAAACGGTAAGCCTTCCAGGGGAAGTAATACGGACAAAAAGAGATAAGAAAGCACCACCGCCTGAGAGGAGGCTCTAACTGTGCTGACTCGGTACCTTTCTCTCCTGTGTTGCTAAATGCACCTGTTCAGGATGAGCCATTACCTCTGTCAGGTATGGCGGCTTCCCCAGTGGAGCCTGGGCCTGTATATGTCACTGAGGACACTTTATCAGCTGCCCTAAATAATCTGGAGGAAAAAATTGCTACCTTAATCGCTAAGTCCTCTAAAAAGGGACAATAAGCGAAGCAGGTCTCTTCCAGTATTGGACCTCCCTTCAGAAGTACCTGAGGGAGGAGGATGAGGAGGAGGAGGCTACATCAGCAGAGGATGAGGAGCCAGATTTTAAGGTCACAGGTACAATGCTATAGCAGTGCATTTAAGTTAACCTCTGCGGAGGTAACGGAATTACCTGTCTCCTCCCTAGGGTCATTAAGATCCCTGCAAGGTGCATGCTCCTTCCCGGTTCATCCGTTACTAGAGGATCTAATATACGCAAACTGGCAACATCCAGATAAGCGTTTCTCACCTCCAAAAAGGTTTAACATTCTTTATCCTATGGGGGAATTTTTTTTTTTAAAGAAATGGAGCCTGCCTGCGGTAGTTGCGGCTATTTCTTGTGTAAATAAAAACCTGACATGTCCGGTGGATAATGTACAAGGGTTTAAAAGATCCTTCGGAGAGGAAGTTGAAATCCTCCTTCCTTTTGGCCGACTCAATTACCCAACCTGCAGTAGCAGCAGTCGGTATGGGTCAGGTCATCAGCCAACAGGTAAAGCAGGGGCTGAAGGAACTGCCTTCAGAGCAGGCTAGAAATTGGGAAAAATTTGCCTAAAGCCTTATGCTTCACAGTGGATGCCATGAGAGATTCTATCATACAGGCATCACGCCTTACACTCCAGCTGGTACAGATGCGCAGAGTACTTTGGCTTAAGCATTGGTCAGCGGAGACCCCATGCACAAAGCTGTTGGCAAGTTCCCGTTCCATGGCGAACGCCTATTTGGGGAAGATTTAGAAAAATATATACAGAAGATCAAGTGGTAAAACGACTTTTACCTGAGAGAAAGAAAAACAAGAGATCTTGTTTTAAACGCTCTCTCCCCAGCTCCCGGGAAATCTGACTCCAACCAGTGGCGGCGGCCTGTTTTAGCCGCCCACAAAAGCCAAGGGGCAAGCTCAGAAGAACAAGAAGCCGTGGGGTGCAAGAGCTAATAAGCAAGCCCCCAAAGCCTCTCAGTGAAGGGGCGCCCCCGTTTGGCCGAGTGGGAGGAAGGCTTTGTCAGTTCTGAGCGACTTGGTGGTCAGAAATCCAGGACAATTGGGTAGTATCCACAATATCCTCAGGGTACAAACTGGAATTTCGAGAGATCCCATCTTCTCAATTCCGAGGTTCAAGACTCTCCAAGGATCCACAAAAAAGAGAATCCTTCTTCAAAGGTTTGAATCACTTAATGGCTCAAGGGGTAGTTACAGACGTACCCCAAAAAGAGCGAGGTTCAGGTTTTTACTCAAACCTCTTTGTGATTCCAAAGCCAAATGGAGATGTCAGACCCATCCTGGATCTAAAATCCCTAAATCGGTTCCTGAACGATCGCCATTTTCGAATGGAAACGATCCGATCCGTGGCCGCCACTTTAAAGGGCGGAAAATTCATGGCGCCCATAGATATCAAGGACGCACATTTACACATACCCATCCTCCCCGCTCACCAAAGATTCCTAAGGTTTGCGGTAGAAGATCGCCACTTTCAATTTGTGGCTCTGCCGTTTGGTGTAGCCACCGCGCCCATAGTATTCACAAAGGTGCTAGCTCCTCTGTTAGCAAACCTAAGAACACGGGGCATTGCGGTAACAGCCTATCTGGACGATCTACTAGTAATAGATCAGTCAAAGGACGGATTGGGTCACGCTGTACACACTACAGTAGGATACCTGGAGCATTTAGGATGGATTATAAATTTACAAAAATCCTCTCTCCAGGCCCAAAGAAGGATAGGGTACCTGGGCATGATCATAGATACAGCCCAAAACGGGGTATACCTGCCAGAACCGAAGATACAGTCTCTGAAAGACCTGATCCACAAGGTCAAAGCAAACAAGAGGCCGTCTATTCGCCTTTGCATGAGACTATTGGGAAAGATGGTAGCCTCCTTCGAGGCGGTCCCTTACGCCCAGTTTCATTCGAGACTACTTCAAGGCAATATTTTAGCTTCCTGGAACAGGAAGAGCCAAGCTCTGGATATACCCATGCGCCTGTCCTCACAAGTACGCCACAGCTTCGATTGGTGGCTAGAAGCCAGGAATTTACGGAAGGGAAAGTCCTTCCTCCCAGTGGCCTGGAAGGTGGTATCTAGGGATACCAGCCTATCGGACTGGGGTGCAGTATTCGAGGAGGCTTCTACCCAGGGAACCTGGGCCAAGACTCAGGGGATCCTGCCCATCAATGTGCTAGAGATCCGGGCGGTATATCTAGCCCTCAAAACCTGGACATACAGGTTACAGGGCTACCCAGTTCGGGTTCAATCCGACAATGCTACTGCAGTAGCTTACATCAATCACCAAGGAGGCACCCGCAGTCGGGCAGCCCAAAGAGAGGTGAACCGGATCCTGGCATGGGCAGAAGAGCATGTACCTTGCCTTTCTGCAATCTTCATTCCAGGGATGGAAAATTGGCAAGCAGACTACCTGAGTCGTCAGCAGCTGCTACCAGGGAGTGGTCTCTTCACCCCGAGATCTTTCAGGCCATATGTCTGAGATGGGGAAACCCAGATGTAGACCTGCTAGCTGCCAGGTTCAACAAGAAATTGGACAACTTTGTGTCCAGAACGAGAGATCCTCTAGCCTACGGGACAGACGCTCTAATAATACAGACGCTCTAATAACTCCATGGAATCAGTTCTCACTGATCTAGGCATTCCCTCCGATCCTTCTTCTACAAAGACTGCTTCGCAGGATCAAGGAGGAGGGAATACCAGTAATCCTAGTGGCCCCAAACTGGCCCAGGAGGCCTTGGTACGCCGAGATTGTAAAAACGGCGATAGGAAGGCCCTGGAAGTTTCCACTCCGACACGACCTGCTGTCACAGGGTCCAGTATTCCACCCTTCCTTACAAAGGCTAAAGTTGACGGCCTGGCTGCTGAGACCCACATTTTTAAAAAGAGAGGGGTCTCTGGTCCGGCTCTTTCTACGCTCATTAATGCTAGAAAGCCAGCCTCCAGACTCTATCAGAGAGTCTGGAGAGCATACGTTTCCTGGTGTGAATCCAGATGTTGGAATCCTCAGAAGTATGAAATAAGTAGGATTCTTGCTTTTTGCCAGTTAGGAGTGGATATGAATTTAGCCCTTAGCACCATCAAAGGGCAAATATCGGCTCTATCAGTCTTCTTTCAGAGACCATTGGCATCTCACTCCCTAGTTCGGACATTCATTAAGGGGGTACTGAGGATAAATCCTCCAGTTAGGACTCCCTTGTGTCCATGGGATTTGAATTTGGTATTGTCAGTGTTGCAAAAGCAACCTTTTGAACCTATTCGCCATATTCCTTTAATTATATTAAGTAGGAAGTTGGCCTTTCTGATTGCTATAGCTTCTGCTAGGAGAGTATCAGAGCTAGCAGCTCTTCCTTGTAAAGAGCCTTATCTAATTTGTCACAAGGACAAAATCGTACTACGACCCCATCCGGCTTTTCTACCTAAGGTGGTGTCGGCTTTTCACTTGAATCAAGACATTGTTCTGCCTTCCTTTTTTCCAAACCCGTGGACGGCGGGGGAAAAATTATTACACTCTCTAGATCTAGTGAGAGCGGTAAAGGTGTATCTGCAAGCAACCGCTCAGATACGTAAAACAGATGTTTTGTTTATTTTACCAGATGGGCCCAAGAAGGGCCAAGCGGTATCAAAATCCACCATTTCCAGGTGGATTAGACAAGTAATTATTCAAGCTTATGGTTTAAAGAACAGGACTCCTCCTTTTCCTGTTAAGGCGCACTCTACCAGGGCGATAGGTGCTTCATGGGCAGTGCACCACCAGGCTTCGATGGCTCAGATCTGTAAAGCTGCAACTTGGTCTTCAGTCCATACATTTTCCAAATTCTATCAAATAGATGTGAAAGGACATGAGGATTCCGCCTTTGGGCGAAGTGTGCTGCAGGCAGCAGTATAGGGCTTCTGGTCCGCAAGCGGCCTGTTTTGATCTGTGTCTCCCCCCCTTCATATGAGCATTGCTCTGGGACGTCCCATTATGTAATGACTAGCTCTGTGTCCCGTGGTGTACGATAAAGAAAATAGGATTTTTATAACAGCTTACCTGTAAAATCCTTTTCTTGGAGTACACCATGGGACACAGAGGTCCCCCCCTTCTTATGGGAACCTTACTGCTTTGCTACAAAACTGAGGTACTTCCCTGATGGGAGGGGTTATATGGAGGGGAACTGTCTTCCATTGGTTGTGCCAGTGTCCAATCACCGCTGGTGACCCTTAACCCATTATGTAATGACTAGCTCTGTGTCCCGTGGTGTACTCCAAGAAAAGGATTTTACAGGTAAGCTGTTATAAAAATCCTATTTTTCATGGGATACGGATTTTACTGCTATACCGGCGACCATTCCAGTATTCAAAAGCCGCGCCTCCTCCTCGTCTGTGATAGGCGGAACACTCAATTTCCCAGCATTCAGTGTTCCGCCTATCATGGACATCCTCTCATTCTCATAACACAGACGAGGATAAGAGGATGTCCGTGATAGGCTGAACACTGCCTGCTGTGAAATTGAGTGTTCCGCCTATCAGAGACGACGAGGACTCGGGAGGCGCGGCTTTTGAACACCGCAATGGCCGCCGTCTGTCTGCATGACACGCTGATCAGGTAGGCAGACGGCGGCTTGCGGTTAGTTAGTGTTACATTACATCTACTCGTGGCGGCTGTGGCGAGTAGATGTAATTGGGGTAACGCCACCCAGTGCCATTCCGGATACGCCCCCTGCAGCCCTGCTACGGAAACTTTGAAGGAAAAAAAAATCTAAAAAAAACGATTTTCTTCAAATCTGAATCGATTTGAACTCGAAACTCGATTCAAGATTAAAATCGATTTTTTTCCCAGCCCTAGTCTCCGATCTGCCATTTGATGCCTCGAAAGTTCAGAACACAAGCAACTGTGACCGTTATTATTCACGGCATTGTTTGAATGTAGATGTTTTGGTAAACGGTTAAGGCCGGGTTCACACCGTCCCCGCATGCGGCTCACAGCAGGGGTCCGGTACGTGTTGGTTCACCGGTTCAGGTCCGATTTCAGCCCGAATTTTGGGCTGAGATCGAACTTGAAACGCACCAAAAAAGCACACAATTTTCGGGCACGGAACCCGCTGCGGAGATATGTGAACCGGCTCCATAGAGAGCCAGTCACATTCTCCTACTATGCGAATTAAATGCCGGGAAACGCTCATTCAATCCGCATAGGTGTGAACCCGGCCTTTATTGATGGGTAGTTCCACGTAAGGGGGCAGTTCACATATGTGCAGCTTGCCCAATGCAGTCCCAATACATAGACAAGGTAATTACCCCTTAGTTTCATGTGTTAGGCTCACATCACTGCAATACCAATACCTACCGCAACTGGTTTTTTTTTTCACTTCAGCTGTCAGCAATGGTACAAAGCATTGAAAAGTTATTTACAAATTAAATAGTTTTTATTAATTTTTTTAATTTCGTGCTTTTTTAATGTGAAATGTTAAATATAATTATGTTACTATATATGTGTAAAAATATTCACTAGCAAAGCAAACAAAAAAAAAGGTTTAATTGTTTGTCGTTTATAAAATAGACGTGAACAAAAAAAAAGCAGGAAAGTAATAATTAAATGGAGGAGAATAGGGAGTTAGTTAAGGCTGATTAGAGTAAATTAAGGGTTGATAAGGGGTTAAACAGAGGAACATTGCTCTTTTTTTTTTTTTTTCTGATGGTTCCAATTACCGGACTTCTTTAACACTTCAGCTGTCAACAGGGGAGACCCACTGACAGCTCAAAGAACCGAGCCTGAAAGTATCGGTGCTTTTGCACGAGTACCGATACTTGTGCAAATACTCTGTATCAGCAACCCTAGTAATGAGGCATGAAATGTCACCTTTTGTTTTCAATAAAGTTGAAAAAAACAAACTGCCATGCAACATTTAATAAGAGTTAGTCGAACGCAAAACAGTTGACAAAGCATTGTTCTAAGTGTAGAAAAAGATTAAAAAGGAGGTAGATATAGACATGGAGGTGGCCTCAAGGCACTAATGCTTAACCCTTGTGGGGGGAATAAACTACTCAAATATATAGTGTAAGGTAGAAGCAACCATGACAGTATGGAATGTGTCCAGCTTTGAATAGTCAGGGAGAGGAAGGATCATGACTGTATCCATTATATCAGATGTAAAAATAAGCCATCACAATTGGGGAGGGTGATGTTTAACTCTGGGGTGACCGTGTTGGAAGATGTAAAGTTTGCCCTACACAAATAATAAAAATTGTCCCCCTACAGTGTAATACCATAATGTGCTAGTTAGAGCTGCCACGACTCGTCTACGTAATCGATTACGTCGACTACGAAAATACGTTGACGTGCGTGAAAGGCGTCGGCTAATCGTTCCGCGGCCTCGACCTTAGGAAAGGTCGCGGCTTCGGCCTAGCTCCAGAATGGCGGCCATCTTGGTACACCCGGCGGGGGCGGCTGCCTAGGTGCGTGCTGACGTCATCACCCCTCACTGCTCGTGGATCTGATCTGGCCGGCTTAATTTCTATGGGGGAGATTGTGGATATTACAGTGAATGGGGGAGATTGTGGATATGACAGTGAGAGGGGGAGATTGTAAAATCCACAATCTCCCCCACTCACTGTCAAATCCACAATCTCCCCCACTCACTGTCATATCCACAGTGAGTGGGGGAGATTGTGGATTTGACAGTGAGTGGGGGAGATTGTGGATTTGACAGTGAGTGGGGGGAGATTGTGGATATGACAGTGAGTGGGGGGAGATTGTGGATTTGACAGTGAGTGGGGGAGATTGTGGATTTGACAGTGAGTGGGGGAGATTGTGGATTTGACAGTGAGTGGGGGAGATTGTGGATATGACAGTGAGTGGGGGAGATTGTGGATTTGACAGTGAGTGGGGGAGATTGTGGATTTGACAGTGAGTGGGGGAGATTGTGGATTTGACAGTGAGTGGGGGAGATTGTGGATATGACAGTGAGTGGGGGGAGATTGTGGATATGACAGTGAGTGGGGGGAGATTGTGGATTTTACAGTGGGGGAGATGACGTGGATGCCTCTATTGCAAAGTGTTAGGCAGAATTTATATGGCATTTTCATGCCTGATGCTAAAGTGTTGTTTACATTTTATTTTTGGAACTTTATTTTGTATACTGTAAAAACTTCAACCACACAGTATTTTTTGGAAAAAATGTAATAAAAGTTGAAATCGAAGAAATAATCAATAGATTAGTCGACAGACAAAATAATCGTTAGTTGCAGATCTAGTGCTAGTATGCACTGCATATTACGGCAGACTTGCCTGTTAAACAAAGCCCTCCAGTGCTGTGCTGTCACCACTTCCACTGGTGCCGAGTGCTTCCATCTTCCCCCAGGCTTCCTTCTGGGGTCCGTCTTTTTGGGCACGATGATGTCACTCACCACGGCACACAGCAGGTGTTGTAAATGTGATCTGCGCTGTACATGTACAGCTCAAATCACCACAGACAGGCAGGGAGAATCATTTATGACGGAAGAGACCAGTAGGTGTCATCAATGCGACATTTTGGTTTGTCTTTTTTTTAGTTTTACCTATAAACTTAACCCTTATTTAACAATGTAGCCTCTTGTGAAAAGTCAGGCCAAAGACTAAAAAAATATGGTTATTTGCAGGACTCTCACCATGGGTAAAATGAGAAAGAAGCATAACTGGAAGGCAAGGCAACAAGTAAAGTCCACAGAAGATAACCCCTCAGATCCCGATCAACACGTGCAAGTGGAGATTGAAGGTGAGACACCCTGTGTAAGGTATAACATAAAAATGCTTTAGAATTAGTTAGAAATGTTACCTTACCTATTATCTATTTTAGGAGCTGAGCAGATAAAAGGACTGGATAAGAGCAATGCACTAGTGTTACCTTCTAAAAAAAACAAAAAGAAAACAATTCATGAGAATGTTTCGACAAAAAAGCCTTTAACCCGGAAACAGAAGAAGGCACTGCAGAAGGTTCTGGAGCAGAAAGAAAAGAAGAGTCAGGTAGGTGTATTTGGAAATATGTGCTGTCACTTAGAACAGAACCATAGGAACATAGTTGTAAATCTAGTTGTCACATATATGGGGGAGATTAACAAAATCTGGTGCAGATGTGCATAGTACCCAGCTTCTAACTTCAGCTTCTTCAATTAAGCTTTGACAATACAACCTGGAAGTTGATTGGTTACTATGCACAGTTGCACTAGATTCTGTGTACACCAGTTTTAGTAAATGTTCCCCATATGTGTGTGGGTTAAGATTTAGAATTCTGTTCAAGCAGGTCTTGGGACTGGGACGTCTGGAACACAGAACACCTCTAGAACCCACCCCTAGCCCACTCGTTGGTCAGTAACGGAGCAGCAGGACATGTACAAGCCCATCACTTTGATCTCTGATCCCTATAAGCATGTGCAGGGTCTTCTTGGAACTATTTTCTTCACTAATTGGAGCAGTATGGGTACTCCCTATCTGCCCCCGGAACAAAATCAAGTTGGGCTGAGTGCTTCTCAACCATTCACAAGAAGCCTTGTATGGTATCATTGAATATAAGGCTGAAGCTACATACAGTTTATATGGTGCTGACAGTGGCCGCAGCAATTAGTAAAGGGAATAATTCGTTTGGGCAAGCTTGGCCCAAACAGACTATTTGAATGTAAAATAAACATAGAGTTAGTCTATAATAATAGAAGTGCAGAGAGCCTGATTCCCTGGCTAACAAAGGCAATACCAAGGCACTGTAACGTGAGCTCATCTTATTCAAACAATTAGTGTCAAATGGATAGAATAACAAAGCTGTAATGTGTTAATCTGTAGGGCCAAGTAGAACAGAACTTAAAGAGGAGGTCTGCCCCCCCCCCCCCTGCAAAAAAATTAAGTCAGCAACTACACATACTGTAGCTGCTGACTTTTAATAGGACACTTGCCTGTCCAGGAATCCAGCGATGTCAGCAACTCAGCACCCCATTTAAAGTTTCCGTCGTGTGCTGCCGCCGCCATTCGTAGTAAGGGAGCCTGGAAGTGAAACCTTGCGGCTTCACAGCCGGTTCACTACTGCGCATGCGCGAATCGATCTGCACTTGAATGGCCCGGCAGCGGGCGAACTTCCGAGTGATCGCACCACGGCGAGATCTCCCAGAAGTGGGGTCAGGTACCTGTCAAAAACAGATACCCGCTCCCCCCGAAAAGTGCCAAATGTGGGGCGGGGGGGGGGGGGGGGGTTGTCAGATAAGCGGAGCATCCACTTTTGTGTGGAACTCTGCTTTAAAGACAAATTCCAGGTTTGCATGTTATATACATAGTTACCTATATACCATACCTGGCCGATGCTCTTGGAAATCACAGAAGTGGACACTGCTACTCCAGTGAGTGATCTCCACTTACTTCTGGGATCTGTGCTGAGGGCGCTTGGTTTGCTATTTTTGAATAAATTCAAAGCATTTTCTGATTTGAATGAGGTGGGGCAGTGACCGAATGGCACCTGTTCCAAATGGCCCGGCCTTCTGTATTCAGAATGCAGCAGGCCAGCCACTCAGCACAGGTCCTGGAAACAAGTGGAGATTACTGGAGTAGTGGTGTCTACTGCAGTGATTTCCAGCTTCCATGGGCATTGACCTGATATGGTATATGCAAAGTTAAATGAGTCCAAGCTGGGACCCATGTAACTGTATAAAGCATCATTACCTGGATACCTTACCAACTGTTTAATTTGGAGGGTCATTTCTGTTTTTGCCCCATTCTGTAAGTGATACCTTTTTTTAATTGTAACATTATGCTGGCAGAGCTAGGAGCTCCTGTTCATTTTCTTTTTCTTTTTTTGTAGAGAGCAGATATTCTCAGTAAGCTGAGTGAAGTGCAAGCTTCAGAGAAAGAGTTAAGTCTGCTGTATACAACCTCTAAATTGGGCACAGGTGATCGACTATTCGCCACCAAACGGTAAGCTGTTTGGCATACTTCTTTTTGTGGTAATGCTATTGATCAAATTATTTTTTGTTTAACACTAATCAAAATTGTGAATCAATAGATATGCTGTTCTTTTAAAGTCATGTGTGATTTGCTGGCGGACCTGTATATATTGCCACCCATGTCGTCTTTATTTTGCTTTTCTGTAGGTTTAGGAATTTGCAGTGCAGCCTGCCATGTACAAAACAAGTCATGAGATTCTGATCTTCCCATGAAGTTAGAGAGTGGGTACATTTGTTCTGTGTGAACAGTTTTGTTCATTTTCTGATGTATTTCTAATAATAGAAGCAACATGGCAGAGCATCGAGGAGGGCTGGGATGGTGCTCAGGGCTATTCCCACATTCTTCTTTCTTCACAGTAATTCAGAATTGGAGCAGAGCCATCCATCTACATACTCCCTCTTTGCCATCTAGATTGGTTAGGTTACTACTAGAAAAGATTTCAAATGTGCACTGAATGCTGTTATGTCCTTAAAGTTGAGCTCCAGGCACCTTCAGAAAAAAATTAAAAGCCAGCAGCTAAAAATACTGTAGCTGCTGACTTTTAATATTGGGATACTTACCTGTCCACAAATCCAGCGGTGGTTCTATAAGCTATCATGAGAAATGAAAACGCCCTATGTCTGACTTGTACTCAGCAGCTGAACACTCGGGGATTCATTCACATCATGGGATAGCTTATAGATTCAGACACCTGATGAAAGATAATAAGTTGGAACAATGCCATATTTCTGGTTGTGAAGTGGTGAAGCTCTATAAAATTTCTGATACCATTGTAAGCTCACTCATATATGTTAATAAAAGCAGTAACTTAGGTTTTAAATGGCCCAGGAAATGGTGAGCATTTTACGTTGTAATGTAGGACATTCTTCCGTGACTCTTTTGTAGGTCCTTAGATGATACTGATGGTCCATCTCAGGGATACATAAGCAGCATCAGTGGAGCCAATAAGAAGCGCAGACGACGGTCTGAGGAAGACTCTGATGAAGAGTCTGATAATGTTGAGCACACCGACAGCTCTGGTGAGGAGGAGGAGGATAACACTGTAAAGGACAAACTGGAAAAGGATGTGGATATTGCAAACTCCACAGTGCAGCCTGTAGCTATAACTCCCCTGCAAAGCTGTCCTCTAGAAGACAAGTCTCTTCCTGCTAAAAGGCAACCAACAGCAACTCCATCATCAAAACCAGCAATTTTTATCCCTGTGGACAGGACTCCTGAAATACAGGTTTGTTTGGTTCTTTTTGATATTTCATGGTGTCCTTCCTTAAGGCACACACAGTACTTCGTGCTTATGTGGCTTGGATGGAATCTATCAAAGTACAGAAAATGTAGCACATAGGTTTGTGCTGTTGAAGAGCACCAAATGGACAAATTGGTATCATTACTAGTGAGATGCATAGACTAGACAATGCTTTGTCTCATCCCCTTGGTCTACCAAGAACCAAATCTGGAGATCTGTGTCTTATCTCATTGCACATACTTGGAAATGAGATGGTTAGAGCAAATGTAAAAGACTGTGTGTGTGTGTGTGTGTGTGTGTTAGGACAGGTCTGATCATTGAAGGAGAGCTGGCTGACTTCTCAGCTTAGCTAGAGAACTGGCCACGCTGTGCTCCCATGCCTGTTGTGGTCAGTTTTTTAATAGAAAAGCAGAGGCACTGGCAGGAACACCAGGGATTTCACATAAAGGAAGCAATACAAAGAAAACTGTTTTTTTTTTTTTCATGCAAGTACATGGTACAGCAGCAGGCAAATATCAGGAATATGAATTGTTGGGGTAACTGACTCTTTATGTCAAGGGTACCTTAGTAGCCTGTACTTGCTCCAGCAGGGTCTCTCCATCAGTGTGACTGGTTCAGCGATGCCGCTTCTCAAAGGCGCTTCTGGTCCCAGTTGCCTTCTTGCATACAATGCAAGGTTCATATTCCTGAACTGAACATGATGACACGGAGGAATACCTATTGCCTGGAGCTTTGGGCAGAGAATAGCCTTTGAGCACAGAATAAGGTGGGTAATGCACCTTATGCCTA
Source organism: Rana muscosa (assembly GCA_029206835.1). Taxonomy (NCBI): domain Eukaryota; kingdom Metazoa; phylum Chordata; class Amphibia; order Anura; family Ranidae; genus Rana; species Rana muscosa. Next base: position 943,490,544 of record CM055116.1, read on the forward strand.
CATCCTTAGACTATACAAGCATTTAAAGCGGTATTAAACCCAACAGCAAACCTTTATTATATTGAAGCTTGCCAATTCTTAGATGTATTGGCTGCATTCGTTTTCTTTTTTAGTTTCAGTTTCCACAGCACGGAACGGAAGGTTCAGCATACAGGGGTGCGTTGTATAGGAGGCACATTTTCTCACATACTGTCCTTTTTAAAATACTTAAAGTGGTATTAAGCCCAAAAGTAAGCATTATTTACCACTGACAGAGATGCTTGCAATAATCAGCTTTTATTCATTTTATGTAAACCTTTATCACTAAAGAAAAAAAACAGTTTCCTGTATGTCATGGATATGCAGTAATGTTTGTCTCTCAGCTTACCTCTCCATGTGTTCACCTTAGAGGCCAGACCCTCTCACCTGGCTGCTTTTTATAATCTCTCCTCCCAGTATGGCTCCTCCCCAGGCCCTATTAGAGAACTCTATATTAACCTGTGCACTGCAAGTCTGCCTTGCTGATTAACGTTGTTTGTTAAGCATTGTGTGTTTGGGTTCCTGCTTGCCGTGTGCTATGTTTATCTCTGTGTACCGGTCTTGGCTTGTTCTCGACTATCCCTGTCTGCTTGTGTCTTTTGTTTATCCTTGTCTGCTTGTGACCCTGACCTTGGCTTATCCCCTCACTATCTCTTGTATCCTGGGCTGCTGCTTCCCCTCTATCCTCTATACCCTACGGAGCGTGAGCTAGGGGACTCTGGGGGACATGACCTGGATCCAGCTGCAGCGCAGTCCATCCTCACCACTAGAGGCTCTGGTGAACACCTGCTGGATCTTAGACTCCGCGCCCTGGGGAATCTTGGGCTCCAGCTCCCTGTGGGATCCCTGTTTGTGCTCCAGTGGACCTGCCTTCCATAATCACCCAGTGTCCTATCCGCAGCAGTCGGCCATAGGGTTCACTACCTTGTGGTGGACTCCTGACGCCAATGGTGTGCATATGTCATCTGGCCACAGGTGACCTTACACTGTAATTGCTTATAAAGTGCGAGCTGGAGTTTGGCTTCAATTGATCAATTTAACTAAATCTGCTAATGCAGGGCTTGACAAATTTGCTTGGAATCTAGGAGCCAGCTAAAAAAGGAGCCAGGAACGCGCCGCCGAGCTCGCGCGCAGAAGCGAACGCATACGTGAGTAGCGCTTGCATATGAAAGCGGTGTTCAAACAACAAATGTGAGGTATTGCCGCGATTGGTAGAGCAAGAGCAATAATTCTAGCCCTAGACCTCCTCTGTAACTCAAACATGCAACCTGTATAATTTTTTAAACGTCGCCTATGGAGATTTTAAAGGGTAAAAGTTTGACGCCATTCCACGAGCGGACGCAATTTTGAAGCATGACATGTTGGGTATCAATTTACTCGGCGTAACATTATCTTTCACAATAAAAAAAAAAATTGAGCTAACTTTACTATTGTCTTATTTTTTAATTAAAAAAGGTGTATTTTTTCCCCAAAAAGTGCGCTTGTAAGACCGCTGCGCAAATACGGTGTGACAGAAAGTATTGCAACGACTGCCATTTTATTCTCTAGGGTGTTAGAATAAAAAATCTATATAATGTTTGGGGGTTATAATTAGAGGGAAGGACTTGGCAGTGAAAACAGACAGGGGAAGCTTCATTAGCATTGCTGGTTGTCTTGTCATACCAACGGCTACCACAAGATGGCGCCAGATCACAGAAGGAAGCATAGGCCTGCAGAAGGCTGCAAAGCCGCGGCCTCAATTACCGGCGATTGCGCGCTGGAGGGCGCGCGCACGGAGACACAGGATACCCCCAACTGTGCTGTGCCAGGTCGCTAATTCTAGTCGCAATGGCGACCTGGCGCCCGGGGTTTGTCGAACCCTGTGCTAATGCATCTAACACTACCTTCGCCCCAAGACTGACAATGCAGCTGTACAGATGTGTCTCTTGCTCCTTTATCCAGAGTGCAGATTTTCTAAGGCTTCGTTACTGTGGGCCAATTACATCTGTGTCCCGTGCAGGGACATGTTTTACTGGCAATAGGTAACAGTGGAATTGCTGGCGCAGGAATGCACCCAATACCCATGCATTCCCTTACCGGTCAACATGTTCTTGCATGGGGCACGGATGTAACCCCTCCATCTAATCGAGGCCTAAGGCAGGAATTGTGATCCTGGCCAGATCACCAGGTGAACGAATGCAGCCACCACTTTTGAGGATTGGTGAGGTGCAATATGTTTAAATATTTGGTTTTGGATTTAATACGGCTTTAACCCCTGCAAGAGGGGAAGGTCAACTGCATGGGTAAATTTAATTCCCAGCTTTAATGAATGTTAGGCCCGGTTCACACAGGGGCAACTCGGTCGCCTGACGAGTCGCGTCCCGCTCTGTGCTATGGAACCGTTCTAATAGGAGCGACCTAAGTCGCTCCGACTTAGAAAAAGGTTCCTGTACTACTTTTGGGGGCGACCCAAGGCGACCTGCATTGATTTCTATACAGAAGTCTTTATGCAAATCGCCTCGGCGGGTGTCTCAAGTGGTCTTGAGATCGCGCCGCCGAGGTCGCCCCCCGAAGTCGTGCTGCTCCTGTGTGAATGGGGCCTTAGGAAAATCTGGCGACATTTTTTTTTTTTTCTTTAAATAAATTGCATTATGCAAATAACCTTTTTGGGATTTGGTTTGTCTGTCTTTGGCACTATTCTTGGCAGTTCTTTTCTTTATATTGATTGTGTTACACCTGCCGTAATGTATGGATTTGCCCCCTTTTGTTTCTCCCTCTTGTTTTATTTCAGGAGTGGAGATTGTGTTCCTCAAGTTAGTCTTTTTATTTATGATTTCTAGATAAATGTACTGTGCAGACCATTTTGAAACAAAAAATAGTGCACTGTCCCATATAATGAATAATCAAATCAATCCTAAACTTTATTAAGCAATATATAAACCACAAAAGCAAGACATTGTAGTAGATTTACTAAAACTGGTGCACTCAGAATGTGGTACAACTTGACATGGTAGCCAATCGGCTTCTAACCCCATCTTGCTCAATTAAGCTTTGACAATAAAACCTGGAAGCTGATTGGTTTCTATGCAGAAGTGAGCCTGATTTTGCACTCTCCAGCTTTAGTAAAAAAAAATAACATTGTGCAACAAAGCAATGGTGCAAATATCAAGCAATAAATAAATAAAAAAATATACAAATAAATTCAGTTGATGTCAATAATCCAAAAAAATAATCATAAAGAGTCTCTTAATTAAAAAGTTCTTTGTATAAATACTGGTGATAATGGTCCTCAGTGCTGAAATAAGTCCCTTTAACCACTTGCTTACTGGGCACATAACCCCCTTCCTGCCCAGGCGAAATTTCAGCACTGTCACGCTTTGAATGACAATTTGCACGGTCGTGCGACGTGGCTCCCAAACAAAATTGACGTCCTTTTTTCCCCACAAATAGAGCTTTCTTTTGGTGGTATTTGATCATTTCTGCGGTTTTTATTTTTTGCGCTATAAACAAAAAAAGAGCGACAATATTGAAAAAAACACAATATTTTTTACTTTTTGCTGTAATAAATATCCCAATTTTTATTTAAAAAACAATTTTTTTTTTCTCAGTTTAAGCCGATACGTATTCTTCTACATATTTTAGGTAAAAAAAAACTTGCAATAAGCGTATAGTGATTGGTTTGCGTAAAAGTTATAGTGCCTACAAAATAGGGGATAGAGTTATGACTTATTTTTTTTATTGTGCGACATTATGGCAGACAGATCGGACACTTTTGACACATTTTTGGAACGCTGTGACAGCCGATCGCAGGTACCTGGCGGACATCGCGGCCCCCAGGCATGCGCATCGGCACCCGCATGACACGGCGGACAGAGCTTTTCCCTGATGCGCGCCCGTGGCGGCACGCATCGCAAAAGTAAACAAGGACGTCCATGGACGCGCTCTCAGCAATTGAGCGCCGCAATGCAGGCGTCTTTTGAGCATTGCCCGGGCGCGAAGTGGTTAAAAAGTGCTCCTTTAAAAAAAAAAAAAAAAAATGGCCACTTCTCAAACAGTGTTGATCCCAAATTACAGGGATCAAAAGAGCATGAAATCCATCTCGAGGTGAGAAGCTCCCATACAAAACCAAATTGTGACAATATACTTCCTCAGTAGAATGCGATGGTCTATTTTAAAACCGACTCTTATATCATCATAAGATCGTTGTCCATAAGATCACATATGAAAGATAAGCAGGGGAAAAACTCATAGTGCAGTAAAGCCAGATTTTTTTTAATTAAAAACAAGAATTACACTTACAATTAAGCAGTATATAAACCGCATCAAAAGTAAAACGCGCTAGCCGTGACGTCTCCTGTTCTGCCGGCACGGGATGTCACACACACTTTACCCGACGCATTTCCCCAAAAATGGCGTCCTCTGGGATTGGAGGGTTGTCCAATGCAAACCCTGTAGTGTTCTGCTTTATTATCACTAAAGAGGCTCAGCAGGCCTAATCATGATATAATCTTTTCAAGTTATCTCTGCATAATTCAGACTTTCTTTCCCAATATAGGAGGCCAGGTTAAAACTTCCTATTTTAGCAGAGGAACAAGTCATTATGGAAGCAATAAAAGAAAACCCTGTTGTAGTTCTGTGTGGAGAGACTGGTAGTGGAAAGACGACTCAGGTGCCACAATTTCTATACGAAGCTGGATATGGAAGGTGGGTTTTCTTATTTTTATATTAACAAACTATAATCATTTTTTACCTGTGTTAACTGACTGAAATTGCAGTTTCTGTTCCACTGCGTGGAAGATGGGACATATAGGGTTGCGTTGTATGGGGGGCAGGTACCCACAATGTGGTTACAGACTGTGACCTCTAGCAGGAATTCTCTTAAAAGTCAGACTTTTTTTTTTTTTTTGTCCTTCTTTAAATTGATACTTAAAGATTCTTATTTTACAAACATTTTAGTGAATTAGCATTGTTTGGTATAATGGTGCTGAAATTCAATTTCTCTGAACATTTATATGGGAACCCAGCAGACCACTGAGGGAATCAGCAGTGTATGTTCTTTCATCAGCAAACAAAAAATCGGGGTCCGTCTTTAGCTCGGTATTCTTAGAAGTAGGATGTCTTAGGGTTTGCTGTCCAATAAATTATATCTATACAGCACAAGCCTTTGTGAAGTGCCAGGGAAAAAAATATATGAATGTCGTTAGATTGCAATGCTTTCCAGTTCAGTATAAAAAGCAGTCCCAGCACCATTTTAAATTTGCCCTTATGGCTTTTCTTATCAGATTTGTTCAGTGTACTCCCTATTTCAGTAATATATTTTTGTTCAGCTAGTTACATCAATCCTGGTATGTGTGTGTACAGTGATTATTGCTCTGTAACTGTTCGGCTGTATGGGACTTTTTTTTTTTTTTACTGACTTTTAATTCTTCTTCTGCTTTATAGTAGTAATGACATAATTGGTGTTACTGAACCACGACGTGTAGCAGCAGTGACCATGTCACAGAGAGTGGCACTAGAAATGAACTTGCCTCAAAGGTTAGTATAATATAATGAAATGGTCATTGTGAATCAGCAAGTCAAGACTTGGGTGATTAAATAGTAGTGCAAGTACTGATACTATCAGGGGTCTCCAAACATTCTAAACAAAGGGCCAGTTTGTTTTGTTTTCAATTTCTCCTTATTAGTTTATAAACATGTTTTACAATTATACAAAATTCATTACATTATGCATTTATTCCTTCGTATTGTATATTAAAAAGAATCTTAGTAATTATCTATTAGCTTCTATTCTTAAGTAACTACTCCATTCACACTCACATATTCCTTTACTCTAACATACACATTCATCCGATCCAAAAAAAAAAGGGGGGGGGGGTGAAAAAGCATCATCTCCCCCTTTATGTCTCCCTATACCCTCTTCTTTCCTCTTTTATTTTCCATTTATAGATATTCTATCATATTTATCCAGAACCAAACTTCATCCCATTTTTGCCACATTTCTGGCTTTGGTTCTTTATAAAACCTTCTTCTCTGTCTTTCCATATATTCTATTTCGCTCATTTCACATAACTATTCTGTTATAGTAGGACTTTTTTTTTCTCTCCATTTACGTGCTATTATTGTTCTGGCCGCCATTGTCATATGGTGAAGAATATCTGTTTTAATTCTTGGTATTGAATCTGTCATCAGGGATAACAATGAGATCTCCATATTTGGAGTCCTCTCTATTCCTGATACTTTCTGATATATCTCAAATCTTTTAATCCAGAAACTATTCACCAGATGACATCCGTACCAGATATGGTCCATAGTTCCTCTTCCTGTCATGCATCGCCAACAAAGCTCCATATTACCATTCTTTATTTTATTTAATGCTACTGGGCTCCAATATTACCTCATTACTAATTTATAATTTCTCTCTTGATGTTTAGTCGCTATAGATGTTTTATGTATTGTTGCAAATATTTTCTCCCATTCTATCTCTGATATTGGTCTCCCCATTTCCTTTTCCCATTTTTTTCATTGCTCTTAATTCTCTAAAGCCTCGTACACACGGCCGAGATTCTTGTCGAAAAAAACATGTCGTTTTTTTCGACGAGATTCTTGGACAAGAAACTTGTCCCGGCCGAGTGTACAGACGCTCGATTCAAAGAACCCGCGGTTCTTTGAATGGAGCGTACGCGGTGACGTCATCGACTACGACGAGCATGCGCTCGTCACATTCGATGCCGTCGCCGCCATCTTGGTATACCCTACCTATGCCTAGGAAGCTACCGCGCATGCATCGAAGTCATTTCGAGCATGCGCGGGCTTCCCGGCGAAAAGGTAAGTGCACACACACACACAATTTTCTCGTCGAGAAACAGGCTGACGAGAATCTCGATGAGAAAATAGAGAGCAGGATCTCTATTTTCTCGTCGAGATTCTTGTCGCTTTTCTTGATGAGAAACCATACACACGAACGAATTTCTCGGCAAAAAATCTCTGCCCGGAAGTTTCTTGCTGGTTTTTGCTGAGAAACTCGTTCGTGTGTACGAGGCTTTAGAGATCCAGAGGGGAGTAGTAGGTCATATATCTTAGAAAGTTTTTTAGTTGGTTTTTGTACATCTATTAATATTTGTTCGAATTTAGTTTTGGGTCTATTTATTAAAGATAGGTCTATTTTTGTTTCAATGTATGCCTTTAATTGATGGTATTTTAGCCATTTATGTTTGTGTTCAAATCCTAGATCTTTCATTTTTGGCAGTTTACCATCCACTAGGATCTGGGCCATCCTCATGTTTATTCCATTTTAAGTACTGGTATTTTGTGGTTTCTAATGCTGGTGGGAATTCTGGATTGGAGAACAATGGGGTCATGGGTCCAATCATAGTGGACAGTTTCCCCCTTTTTAATATTGCATCCCATATCTTTATTGTAGCTCTTACAAAGATTGTTATTTTTTTATTTCCAGGTGTTAAATGGGGTTTTATCCAAGGGAGGGTTTTGAGTTTTACTCCTATAATATCTTCCTCTAATTTATTATGTTCTGATGCCAGTCTATAATCCTGGTTATAGAGGCTGCTCAAAGGGTCAGTTTGTTATCCTTTAGACCAAGGGTCTCCAAAATTTCTAAACAAACTGCCAGTATACTGTCCTTAAGACTTTTAGAGGGGCTGGGCTATGCCCCAGTGTAATCGGGCTTGGTGGTCAGTAGGAGTAAAAAAAAAAAATTGCAAAGTACGTGTGGTTAGTAGGAGGAAGGATAATGCCCCATCATTGGTACCGGTGAGAGTAATAGCGCCCAATCATTGGGGTCAATAGAAGTAATAGTGCCCTATCGTTGGTGTCAGCTTCCCCATATCAGTTGGAGGATTAGTGACCAAAGGGCCAGATAAAGGCAAGAAAAGGGCCACATCATGTTGGTGTCAGTTGGAGGAATGGTGTCCCACTGTTAGTGTCAGGAATCATGCCCCATTGTTGGTGTCAGTGGCAGGAATTATGCTCCACTGGTAATCTCAATGTGAGGAATAGTGCCCCAAGTGCCGGATAAAAGCAAGCAAAGGGCCACAGTTTGGAGACAACTGCTATTGATCACCATTTCTCAGTCGTTTTCCAGTCGTGGCACCTTCTAAAACCGGGGTCTCAAACTGGTGGCCCTCCAGCTGTTGTGAAATTATAAGTCCCATGAGGCATTGCAGGGCTTACTGTTGTAAGCATGGCTCACACAGGCAGAGGCATGATGGGACTTGTAGTTTCGCAACAGCTGGATGGCCACCAGTTTGAGACCCCTGCTCTAAAAGTATGCAAAATCTAAAGGTACCCTAGTGTAAAATGACAAAAACATAAGTCCCTTCCTCATGTCAGCATCCCCTCTTTATACATGAGAATTCTTCATCCGATCAGATGCGCCCCCCCCCCCCCCCCTAAGCCAGGTCCTGTGCTTGCTGCACTCCAGGGTGTCGCTGATTGAGAAATACTGCTGTAAAGTGCACCACAAAAATCTAAAATGCTTGGTCTGGTGGACCAACAACTATACATTTTAGAAAGATCTTCAAAACCAGAAATATGCTATGCAGTGCGCCTTTTGAGAAGTTAATGCTTTACCCAATTGCCTAGACCACCTTCTTATTGGTCAATGAGGCTATCACAATGATGGGCCATTAATGATGCATTAGAATGCTCTAACATCTGAGCTTAATTAGCATTTGCATTTTAGAGTGCCTCAGATTTTGGGGCTTCTGGATCCATTTAGAAGAATCATAACAAATACAGTAGTACCAAGAGGTGATTTGCATCATTTCTTTATCGTACACCACGGGACACAGAGCTAGTCATTACATAATGGGTTAAGGGTCACCAGCGGTGATTGGACACTGGCACAACCAATGGAAGACAGTTCCCCTCCATATAACCCCTCCCATCAGGGAAGTACCTCAGTTTTTTCGCCAGTGTCGAAAGGTGTTGGACGCGTTAGGAGGTGCTAAAGGAAAGCTCTACCAAAGAGACCCTCTGGGGGTAAAAGAGCTATGCTTTCGGATCCATCCAAGACGCCTACAAATGAGCTGAATCTGGATGGGATCCGGGCCTCATCCATGAGGCGTCGCCTGTAATGTCTCTCTTCGGAGGACTGGGCTCTAAGATCCAGCACTTTCGCTATTTCGCTATAAAGTCCTGGTAAGAGTCTTGTACAAGGCCCAGGGGAGAGGTATCCTTTAAATAGGAACCCATATCCCTGAAGGTTGGCACACATAGCCCACCGTGAAGGGTGAAGTTTGGTATCTGTCTGAAAACTTTCAGCAGAAAAACCTGCGGCGTGGATAAGGTGAGATTAGAAGGTCCATAACTAGGTTGGGACCTTTTTCAAAAAGTGGATGTCTTCTTTTTTTCCACCACTGGGGGGAGTAAAGAGCTGAATATACTCACCTCACTCTGTTCAGTGTCGGCTTCGGCGAAGTACACTGCTCGTCACCTCCGCTGCTGAGCTTGCTTGAGCACCCCGCTCCTCCTTCCGGTGGCCGATACAGACACCTGCAGATGCAGGTAAGTGGGGACAGGGGCTGATGAGAGTCCTCTCTCACTATGGCCACCACCATAGCGCTAAAGGCCGCGCGCGCGGGAGCGCGCTTTATCGGAGGGGGGGGGGGGGCCGAGGCGTGCGCGGGCACGTGGCGCGCGCAGGCACAGAAACGGCGCCAAATTTAAAAGACTGTCAGTGTAAAAAGCACTGCAGCAGCAAGCAAGCTCGTTAGTTCTCTTGTTCCTGGCAGAGAAACACAGCAGCTATACAGGGACGTAAGACTCCATGTGGTTGGATTGGGTACTTCCTAGAAGACATCCATGTTATGCATAGTTATGTGTTAAAAGTTGCATACTTAATGTATTTGCTAAACTGAACACGGTAGTATATGCATTTAGGTACCTTGTATTTTGTCTAAACAGTAAGCCTTCCAGGGGAAGTAATGCGGACAAAAAGAGATAAAAGAGCACCGCCGCCTGAGACAGGGGGCTCTAGCTGTGCTGACTCGGTACCTTCCTCTCCTGTGTTGCCAAAAGCACCTGTACAGGATGAGCCATTACCTCTGTCAGGTATGGCGGCTTCCCCAGTGAAGCCTGGGCCTGCATATGTCACTGAGGACACTTTATCAGCTGCCCTAAATAATCTGGAGGAGAAAATTGCTACTTTAATCGCTAAATCCTCTAAAAAGGACAATAAGCGAAGCAGATCTCCTCCAGTATTGGACCTCCCTTCAGAAGTACCTGAGGAGGAGGAGGATGAGGAGGAGGCTACATCAGCAGAGGATGAGGAGTCAGACGGATCAGGGATATCGGATGAGCCTTTTTCGGTATCCCAGATTTTAAAGTCACAGGTGCAATGCTATGCAGGAGCCGTGCGAGCTGCATTTAGGTTACCCTCTTTGGAGGTAACAGAATCACCTGTCTCCTCCCTAGGATCATTAAGATCCCTGCAAGGTGCATGCTCCTTCCCGGTTCATCCGTTACTAGAGGATCTATTGTACGCAGACTGGCAACATCCAGATAAGCGTTTTTCACCTCCAAAAAAGTTTAACATTCTTTATCCTATGGAGGAAAACTTTTTAAAGAAATGGAGCCTGCCTACGGTAGATGCGGCTATTTCTTGTGTAAATAAAAACCTGACATGTCCAGTGGATAATGTACAAGTGTTTAAAGATCCTTCTGAGAAGAAGTTGGAATCCTTACTGAAATCCTCCTTCCTTTTGGCCGGCTCAATTATCCAACCTGCAGTAGCAGCAGTCGGTATGTGTCAGGTCGTCAGCCAACAGGTAAAGCAGGGGCTGAAGGAGCTGCCTTCAGAGCAGGCTAAAAATTGGGAGAATTTGCCTAAAGCCTTATGCTTCACAGTGGATGCCATGAGAGATTCTATCATACAGGCATCACGCCTTACACTCCAGCTGGTACAGATGCGCAGAGTACTTTGGCTTAAGCATTGGTCAGCGGAAGCCCCATGCAAAAAGTTGTTGGCAAGTTTCCCGTTCCATGGCGAACGCCTTTTTGGGGAAGATTTAGAAAGATATATCCAAAAGATATCAAGTGGTAAAACGACACTTTTACCTGAGAGAGAGAAAAACAAGAGACCTTGTTTTAAACACACTCTCTCCCCAGCTCCCGGGAAATCTGACTCCAGCCAGTGGCGACGGCCTTTTCAGCCGCCCAAAAAAGCCAAAGAACAGGCTCAGAAGAACAAGAAGCCGTGGGGTTCAAGAGCTAATAAGCAAGCCCCCAAAACCTCTCATTGAAGGGGCGCCCCCGCTCGGCCGAGTGGGGGGAAGGCTTCGTCAGTTCTCAGCGACTTGGCGGACAGAAACCCAGGACAAATGGGTGGTATCCACAATATCCTCAGGGTACAGACTGGAATTTCGAGAGATCCCATCTTCTCAATTCCGAAGTTCAGGACTCTCCAAGGATCCACAAAAAAGAGGATCCTTCTTCAAAGGTTTGAATCACTTAATAGCTCAAGGTGTGGTTACAGAGGTACCCCAAAAGGAGCAAGGTTCAGGTTTTTACTCAAACCTCTTTGTGATTCCAAAACCGAACGGAGAAGTCAGACCCATCCTGGATCTAAAAAATCTAAACCAGTTTCTGAACGTTCGCCATTTTCGAATGGAAACGATTCGATCCGTGGTCGCTACTTTAAAAGGCGGAGAATTCATTGCGTCCATAGATATCAAAGACGCATATCTACACATACCAATCCTCCCCGCTCACCAAAGATTCCTAAGGTTTGCGGTAGAAGATCGCCACTTTCAATTTGTGGCCCTGCCATTTGGTGTAGCCACCGCGCCCAGAGTATTCACAAAGGTGCTAGCTCCTCTGTTAGCAAACCTAAGAACACGGGGCATTGCGGTAACAGCCTATCTAGACGATCTACTATTAATAGATCAGTCAAAGGAGGGATTGGATCACGCTGTAGACACTACAGTAGGATACCTGGAGCATTTAGGATGGATTATAAACTTACAAAAATCCTCTCTCCAGGCCCAAAGAAGGATAGTGTACCTGGGCATGATCATAGATACAGCCCAAAACAGGGTATACCTGCCAGAGCCAAAGATACAGTCTCTGAAAGACCTGATCCACAAGGTCAAAGCAAACAAGAGGCCGTCTATTCGCCTTTGCATGAGACTATTGGGAAAGATGGTAGCCTCCTTCGAGGCGGTCCCTTACGCCCAGTTTCATTCGAGACTACTTCAAGGCAATATTTTAGCCTCCTGGAACAGGAAGAGCCAAGCTCTGGATATACCCATGCGCCTGTCCTCACAAGTACGCCACAGCTTCAATTGGTGGCTAGAAGCCAGGAATTTACGGAAGGGAAAGTCCTTCCTCCCAGTGGCCTGGAAGGTGGTATCTACGGATGCCAGCCTATCGGGCTGGGGTGCAGTATTCGAGGAGGCTTCTACCCAGGGAACCTGGGCCAAGACTCAGGGGATCCTGCCCATCAATGTGCTAGAGATCCGGGCGGTATATCTAGCCCTCAAAACCTGGACATACAGGTTACAGGGCTACCCTGTTCGGGTTCAATCCGACAATGCTACGGCAGTAGCTTACATCAATCACCAAGGAGGCACCCACAGTCGGGCAGCCCAAAGAGAGGTGAACCGGATCTTGGCATGGGCAGAAGAGCATGTACCTTGCATCTCTGCAATCTTCATTCCAGGGATAGAAAACTGGCAAGCAGACTACCTGAGTCGTCAGCAGCTGCTACCAGGAGAGTGGTCTCTTCACCCAGAGATCTTTCAGGCCATATGTCTGAGATGGGGAAACCCAGATGTAGACCTGCTAGCTTCCAGGTTCAACAAGAAATTGGACAACTTTGTGTCCAGAACGAGAGATCCTCTAGCCTACGGGACAGACGCTCTAATAACTCCATGGAATCAGTTCTCACTGATCTATGCATTCCCTCCGATCCCTCTTCTACAAAGACTGCTTCGCAGAGGAGGAGGGAATACCAGTAATCCTAGTGGCCCCAAACTGGCCCAGGAGGCCTTGGTATGCCGAGATCGTAAAAATGGCGATAGGAAGGCCCTGGAAGCTTCCACTTCGACACGACCTGTTGTCACAGGGTCCAGTATTCCACCCTTCCTTACAAAGGCTAAATTTGACGGCCTGGCTGCTGAGACCCACATTTTGAAAAAGAGAGGGGTCTCTGGCCTGGTTCTTTCTACGCTCATTAATGCTAGAAAGCCAGCCTCCAGACTCATCTATCATAGAGTCTGGAAAGCATACGTTTCCTGGTGTGAATCCAGAAGTTGGAATCCTCTGAAATATGAAATAAGTAGGATTCTTGCTTTTTGCCAGTTAGGAGTGGATATGAAATTAGCCCTTAGCACCATCAAAGGGCAAATATCGGCTCTATCAGTCTTCTTTCAGAGACCATTGGCATCTCACTCCCTAGTTCGGACATTCATTCAGGGGGTACTGAGGATAAATCCTCCAGTCAGGTCTCCCTTGTGTCCATGGGATTTGAATTTGGTATTGTCAGTGTTGCAAAAGCAACCTTTTGAACCTATTCGCCATATTCCTTTAATTATATTAAGTAGGAAATTGGCCTTTCTGATTGCTATAGCTTCTGCTAGGAGAGTATCAGAGCTAGCAGCTCTTTCTTGTAAAGAGCCTTATCTAATTTGTCACAAGGACAAGATCGTACTACGACCCCATCCGGCTTTTCTGCCTAAGGTGGTGTCGGCTTTTCACTTGAATCAAGACATTGTTCTGCCTTCCTTTTTTCCAAACCCGCGGACGGCGGGGGAAAAATTATTACACTCTCTAGATCTAGTGAGAGCGGTAAGGGTGTATCTGCAAGCAACCGCTCAGATACGTAAAACAGATGTTTTGTTTATTTTACCAGATGGTCCCAAGAAGGGCCAAGCGGTATCAAAATCCACCATTTCCAGGTGGATTAGACAAGTAATTGTTCAAGCTTATGGTTTAAAGAACAGGACTCCTCCTTTTCCTGTTAAGGCGCACTCTACCAGGGCGATAAGTGCTTCATGGGCAGTGCACCACCAGGCTTCGATGGCTCAGATCTGTAAGGCTGCAACTTGGTCCTCAGTCCATACATTTTCCAAATTCTATCAAATAGATGTGAAAGGACATGAGGATTCCGCCTTCGGGCGAAGTGTGCTGCAGGCAGCAGTATAGGGCTTCTGGTCCGCAAGCGGTCGGTTTGATCTGTGTCTCCCCCCCTTCATATGAGCATTGCTCTGGGACGTCCCATTATGTAATGACTAGCTCTGTGTCCCGTGGTGTACGATAAAGAAAATAGGATTTTTATAACAGCTTACCTGTAAAATCCTTTTCTTGGAGTACACCACGGGACACAGAGGTCCCACCCTTCTTATGGGAACCTTACTGCTTTGCTACAAAACTGAGGTACTTCCCTGATGGGAGGGGTTATATGGAGGGGAACTGTCTTCCATTGGTTGTGCCAGTGTCCAATCACCGCTGGTGACCCTTAACCCATTATGTAATGACTAGCTCTGTGTCCCGTGGTGTACTCCAAGAAAAGGATTTTACAGGTAAGCTGTTATAAAAATCCTATTTTAGGGATATATAAGAGCGCATATTCCTTTTTTTTTTTTTTTATTTCACTTTTTTCTGCGGTTGTCACTATACTCAGAAAACATATTTGTAATTCCAACTACATTTAAATATGGCTGCTCTTCTCTCTGAATAGTTTAGTGGTTGTTTACCTGAAAGCACGCCTTCACCTTCTTTTTTTTATGTCTTCATTTTAACAGTCTTGGCATATGCATCTACACTACCTTTTTCCTACCCCCCCCCCCCAACCTTTTAAGCTGTTGTATGGATATCTACTAGGTAAAATAATATAAACAAAACATATACAGTGCTCCCCTATCCACAAATACCCCTATCTATAATATCCCATAAAGTGCAGCAGCTTGTAACGCCCAGAGTGCAGGGATCAGGAGTATGTAGTGGACAAAATGGAAGAGTGCAGGAGTGTGTAATGTGCATAGCCTAGGGAAGAGTGCAGGGGTGTGTAATGTGCATAGTCTAGGGAAGAGTGCAGGGATGAGGAGTATGTAGTGCACAAAATGCAAGAGTCAGGGGTGTGTAACGCGCATACTCTAGGGAAGAGTGCAGGGGTGTGTAATATGCATAGTCTAGGGAAGAGTGCAGGGGCGGGTAATGTGCATAGTCTAGGAAAGAGTGCAGGGGCGTGTAATGTGCATAGTCTAGGAAAGAGTGCAGGGGCGTGTAATGTGCATAGTCTACGAAAGAGTGCAGGGGCGAGTAATGTGCATAGTCTAGGAAAGAGTGCAGGGGCGTGTAATGTGCATAGTCTAGGAAAGAGTGCAGGGGCGTGTAATGTGCATAGTCTAGGAAAGAGTGCAGGGGCGTGTAATGTGCATAGTCTAGGAAAGAGTGCAGGGGCGTGTAATGTACATAGTCTAGGGAAGAGTGCAGGGGTGTGTAATGTACATAGTCTAGGGAAGAGTGCAGGGATGAGGAGTATGTAGTGCACAAGATGCAAGAGTGCAGGGGTGTGTAACATGCATAGTCTAGGGAAGAGTGCAGGGGTGTGTAAACCAACACCCCTCCAAAACAAGTCCTCCCAGCCAAATCCTCCCGCCCCAAATCACTCCTTTCCAGCACAAATCATCTCTGCTTCACCTTAAATCCCTCCCCGTAGCACAAGATGTAGCTCAAATCTTTGTTACCTTCCCAGGTCATTGTATACCTCAGTACAATTCCTTCCTCCCTCCTAAATTTACAGATCTCACTCACAGCTCAGCAGAATGCCCGGAGGTGTTGTGTTATGCGACATGTCAGAGCCAAAGAGGAACCTTTAGACAGCTTAGCTTCCATTGCCTCTGAAGTGTATTGCTGTGACGGGCAGCCAATGGGAAGAGATGATGGATGTTGCAGTGGGGTGCGATCACGCCTTCAGGGACCAGAGACGCCCTGCAGAAGATGCAATGCCCTTGACCATGGCTAAAATAAATCTGCAGCTTTTTAGCTCTGCGGCTCTTTTGAGAATCTTTGGAAATTTATTTTTTTACACATGTATTAACAGCATTTTTTTTTCTTTTACAGTGTGATCTCTTATCAAATCCGGTATGAAGGGAATGTCTCTTCTGAGACCAAAATAAAGTTTATGACAGACGGTGTCCTGCTGAAAGAAATCCAAAAGGTGATTTTAATTAGTACCGTGTATCTCCTGCTAATATGTTTTTTCCTAACTAGACAGATCACAGAAGTCAAGTGGCTAATTCACCCTCCAGAAAAGTATGATGGTATTTTGATTTTTTTTTTTTTTGTCTTTGCAGCCAATAGTGAGAAACTCCCACTATATGTTTGTGTTCCCATTCACACAGCATGCCTGAAAGTTATTTGAACAAATCTTATCTGCCTAGTTTCTTTTGAGCACTTTTTTTTTTTACATAAGACCATATAGGCAGGTTGAATTGTCAACACAATACAAAATGTTAGTTATGGTAAACCTAATTCCTCCTTAACGTCACATAGAAGGGGGAAACTATGTAAGATTTTACAGAATAGTCCCAAAGATTTGTTTCCTTTGCATTAAAGTGATTGTAAACCTCAGACATTAAATATTATCAAAGCACATCCCTCTATAGCAGTGGTCTCCAAACTGCGGCCCTTTGCTTGACTTTATCCGGCCCTTGGAGCACTATCCCTCCCAATGATACGAGACGCTATTCTGCCATCTGACACCGACAGTGGAGCACCATTTCTCCCACTGACACCACTAATGGGGCACTATTCCTCACTGATACCGGCAATGGGGCACTATTCCTCCCCCTAATACCAGATGTTAACGCCCACTGATGCCAGGAAAATTTTCACTCCCGCTGGCCAAAGTTCGGCCCTCCAAGAGCCTGAAGGACAATAAACCAGCCCTTTGTTTAGAATGTTTGGAGACCGCTGCTCTATAGTATGTACTTGTCTTAACCAAGTGTCATTTTTGTCTGCTGCTTTGTTCCTTTTATCGGCATGAATCACTTCTGGCAATGTTTCCTGAAAAAACAGTGACCGGGGAGGGAGCTCCAGCTGATTGAAAGCCTCAGCTCTGTTCCTGTGTGCTGTGTGGAGGGGTGTGTCCCTTCCCTCCAATCAGCTCTCAGACCTCTCTTCACTGAGCTCTGCAGAGTGTAATTTCAGTTCTCCACCCCCTTTTTTCTGAACTTTGAGAAGCTTATAAATTTTGCATTTTGAACAGATGTAGAGAATAGAAGACTGCTGACAGACAGGTACAACGTAGAACGATTGGTTTAATTTCTTTGTATCACCTGAGGACAGTCTGTTCACTGGGTATATGTAAAGGTTTACAATCCTGTTAAGGTTTTTGAGATTGTTGCCTATTTGGGTGACTATAGTGCTTACTGGAGGTCTTCTTTGAATGATAAGTCCACTTTAAAGAAAAAAAAATACACACATATTTGATTGAAAAAAAATAGATGCAATTAATATTTTCAAAACTTTGCAACTACAATCAGTAGTTTGCGGGTGCAATGCCAGGCTCCTGCAGACCCTTTCTCCACCTCACTGTCCGCATCAAGGTATTGGATTACAGATGTGGTTACCAACAAACTCACGTTCTCTTGAAAACGAAAAGTTTGTCTGCCGCAGTGAAAGATGGGCCTTGTCGTTCATTCATTCACAGATCTTTGTGAATGAATCAAGCAGCATTGCCACACAAATATCAAAACTGACATCGAAGGTGAAAAAAACCCCACATGCTGTCACGATTTGGGTTATGGGTGCAAGAGGTGAAGTTAGTCTTTGAGATCGCTGTAAATTGGACTTGCTGGTTCTTGCATATCGTAATTTAAAATGTATGAAAAAAATGCTTTGTACATATGTATGCTTTTAAGTCTGCAGTATGGATTAATATTTAGGTATAATATACAGAAGTCTGCTTTATGTTTGTATGTTTTTTTTTTTTACTTTTTACATGAGAGTAGGGGAAAGATAGAACTTTGTCAGCTTGTTATGTGTTTTCCTTCATTTTCTGGTGAAAGTTGTCACTGTGACTGTTGGGGAACATTTCTCAGAGACCTGAATAGCAGTAAAAACCCAACGGGTTCTTTTCCTTCCCCAAAATATATAAATTAAGAAACATGTTTAACTACTTCAGCTCCGGAAGGCCATTTTTTGCGATATGGCAATGCATTACCCAAAAGTGGAACTTCCGCTTATCTGATTTCCCCCCCTCCGGTGCCACATTTGGCATCCTTCGGGGGGGTTACCTGTCTTTTTTACAGGTGCGCTTTCCCCACTTCCGGGAGACCAGGCTGCAGCGAATTACGCCATCAGCTCTGCTCCTCCTCACTCCTCCCTCCCCTTCTGCCAGGCCAGTGAGAGAGCTGCAGCACATGCGCAGTAGGGACCCGGCCGTGAAGCCGAAAGGCTACACTGCCGGGTTCCCTTACCCGCAATGGCGGCAGCAGCACCCGACCAGCCAATACAAACATCCGCTGCAGTGCCGACATCGCTGGACTCCAGGAACAGGTACGTGTCCTAATGTTAAGACAGCAGTTACAGTATGTGTAGCTGCTGACTTTTAATTTTTAAAGGGGCGGGCGGAACTCGGTTTTGACTGACAATTGCGTGGTTGTGTGATGCTGTACACAAATTGATGTCCTTTTTTCCCTCAAATAGAGCTTTCTTTTGGTGGTATTTTGATCACCTTTGCAGTTTATTATTTTTTGCGCTATATACAAAAAAAGACCAACAATAAAAAAAAAAAAAAAGAAAATCAAATTTCTTCATCAATATAGAGTAGACCAATATGTATTCTGCTACATATTTTTGGTAAACAAATACCAATAAGTGTATATTGATTGGTTTGCATCTACATACTATAATATATAAATAAATAAATAAATAAATATGTATATTATTTTTACTAGTAATGGCGGCGAACAGCGACTTATCGGGACTGCGAAATTGCGGCGGAAAAATCGAACACCTAACTGACACTTTTGACGCTTTTTGGGGACCAGTGACACTAATACAGTCATCAGTGCTTAAAAATATGCACTTTTACTGTACAAATGACACTGGCAGGGAATGTTATATGTGATAGGGGGCGCTAATTGATAATTCCTAAATATATATTAGGTTTGTTGTACCAGTAAACAATAATACAAAAAATGATAAAACAAAAATTAACAGTGAATCAATGAATCCTGTGATATTGAACACAATTCTGTGATAATAAACACAATGCCCAAATGACACCCAGAATGCTAATTGGGGCTAGATCAATGATTTAAATAAAGTCCCAACTTGTGACGGATACTAATATTGTGCTTCCACACACATGTGATATAAATCAATCCACACATATAGTCCCGACTTGTGTTGAATGAATACAGATTTATGTGCTTCAAATCCAAAATGAAATGCCACCCACAACAATGTCTTGCTGTACTGTATAATTTCTCCACAAAAGTGCAATCTTAATCCTTCACCATATCCTCTCAAGATTAATACACCCAAAGTGCACAGGTATTGGATTGTGCTTACCAGATAGAGTGGACCCCTTTAATTAAAAAGATGGTCACAACTGCTTGAGCAGGATAGTGCCTGCACACATGCGATGGATACTGATGAAATGTAATGACCTCGTTCCTCCGATATCAGGGATAGGACATGGAACACAAATGGGAAACTTCCATAGTGCAACCCATTTATTTTAAATAAAAAACTAAGTTATAAAAAAAATGTGGCCGAAGTGGCCTCTTACATTATAAAAGGTGCCCATCCCGGCACTGGGGCTGCAGGCTTATCGATTTAAGCTTGGGCTCCTAGACCTCCAATGCAGCGTGCGTTCCAGCAGCTGCTCGCTGTAGCCAGAGACCCTGGCAGGGAATGGGTTAACATTAGGGGCGATAAAACAGTTAACTGTGTTCCCTGGGATTGATTATTGACTGGGGGAATGTAAAGATCTGTGTTCCTGCTTTGTAGGAACACAGGATCAGCACTTTCCCCTCCTCACAGAACGACGGTCTGTCTTGTTTACATAGGCAGGCCTCCGTTCTGCCTTTCTCCAGAACTATGTCCAATCACAGCGGGAGCGGGTCGCCGGCAGTGCACGTGCACGCCCAGGACCTCCTGCTGCAGTATATGTGTGTGGGGCAGTCGCTAGGGGTTTAAGCTGGATATACATTGTAACTTGGTCTTGTATACTACCAGTATGCACAAGTAGGAACTCCTATCACAGTTCAAATTTAATTATACCTGGCCAAGAAAAACATTTTGTATAAATATATTTCTTATACCCCTGGGTTTACATTGATAATATTTTGACTGTTCTCTCTTGTGGATCCCACTTGCATGGGTAAAAGTCAAGCTGGTTTTCTAGGACTCTGCTTCCCGATGACCAGCGGAGTCTGCCTACCCTCTATATGACATTCCCAACAATGCAAAGCATACAGGTCATGCTTTACATCTTGGTGAACTGAGCTTTTGGCAGTCTGTCAAATGGCAGCATGGCCCAAAAATCCAGCTTTTTGTACGTTCTACTGGCATCAGAGTGGTCATTGCATCTCTTGGTTCAGTATATTAATGTATAAATAATAGCTGTGACTGGGATTGTGGTTAACCAAAAGTACCCATATATATATATATATATATATATATATATATATATATATATATATATACTGTATATATATATATATAAACCTACTGGTCAGTCATAAAGCAAACCTTTACAAATAGGGCTGCCTCTTTGATTTTATGTTGCCATGCCTTCAGAGCCTTTCCCCAAGATCTTTAGTTTACTCAAGTGCTCCTTGGTCTGGTGAGGAGGCATTGGCTACGTCACTTTGAAAAGCCAGAAGTATAGAAAGAAATTTTTTACATATGACTATAAAGTGTTTACTGTTCTGCATGCGTAGTTGTGGATGTTTTTTTTTTTTTTTAGGTGGGGGTCGCTTTTGAATACATTTTATCTACAGTGCTAATATTTAAGCTATTGTTTTTGTTCTGTTTCAGGATTTCCTGTTAAGCAAGTACAAAGTGATAATAATTGATGAAGCTCACGAGAGGAGTGTGTACACTGATATTTTAATCGGCCTCTTATCGCGCATTGTTCCTCTTCGGACAAAGGTTACTTTTGGTTCTATCTTGCTTTCTCCTATTACTGTAAAGAGTAAGAACAATCCAATCTTGTGTATTAGCAGAATTGTGTTAAGAAGTTAGAAGCAGCCTTTTTAGCTACTATAGGGTGACTATTAGGGGTTGTTTTACTAAAACTGGAGAGTGCAAAATCTGGTGCAGATCTGCATAGAAACCAATCTGCTTCCAAGTTTGTTTTTTTTTGGTCAAAGCTTAAGGAGGAAGTAAACCCTGATGGATTTTACTTCCTCTTTTTTCCCCTGAAAAATAAAAGCATAATGGGCTGTTGTGCATCGCACTTATCTGCAAACAAAGCCTGCACTGTCCCCGCTGGTGGCCGCATCCATCTTCTCGTGGTCTTCCTTTTGGGTCCGCAGCTCCGGGCTCTGTGACTGGCCGGAGCCGCATGACATCACTCCCGTGCATGCCGGACCTCAATGCTGTTTCTTAACAATGCATGCGCCGATTACATCATCGGCGCACTACAAGGCAAATATCTCCTAAACGGCGCACGTTTAGGAGCCATTTCAACTGCCTATAGATAAGCCTTCTTTTAGGCTTACCTAGAGGTAAAAGTGGCAATCAGAGGTTTACAACCACTTTAATTGAACAAGCTGAAATTAGAAGCTGAATGGCTATCATGCACAGCTGCACCAGATTTTGCACACTCCAGTTTTAGTAATTCAACCCCTTTTGTGTTTTGTATTTAACCACTTCAATACGATTCACTTATACAGCTTCCTGCCCAAGCCAATTTTGAGCTTTCAGCACTGTCGCAATTTGAATGACAATTGCGCGGTCATGCTACACTGTACCCAAACAAATGTTTTATCATTTTGTTCCCACAAATAGAGCTTTCTTTCGGTGGTATTTGATCGCCTCTGCGATTTTTATTTTTTGCACAACAAATAAAAAAAGAGCGAAAATTAAAAAAAAAAAAAAATTTTCTTTGTTTCTGTTAATTTTTTTTGTAAATAAATAATTTTTCTACTTCAATGACGGGCACTGATAAGGCGGCACTGACGGGCACTGATAAGGCGACACTGATGGGCACCGATGAGGTGGCACCAATGAGGTGGCACTGATGGGCACTGATGATGGGCACTGATAGGCGGCACTGATATGTGGCACTGATGGGCACTGATATGTGGCACTGATGGGCACTGATATGTGGCACTGATGGGCACTGATATGTGGCACTGATGGGCACTGATATGTGGCACTGATTGTCACTCATAGGCGGCACTGATTGTCACTCATAGGCGGCACTGATTGGCACTCATAGGCGGCACTGATTGGCACTCATAGGCGGCACTGATTGGCACTGATAGGTGGCACGGACGGGCACTGATAGGTGGCACTGATGGACACTAGTAGGTGGCACTGGTGCCCAGCAATGCCAGCCACCACACATTGTGAAAGTGCCAGTCAGTGCCCATTTGTGGGCACTGATTGGCATTTTTTTTAATGTTTTTATTTTATTTACTACATGTGGATGGCCATGGGGGCCATCCACATGATTGGGGCTTCCCTGGTGGTCCTGGGGGGCTTCCCTGGTGGTCTAGTGTGGGTATCCAAGGGGGGGCTGCGCTGATAAACAATCAGCGCGAACCCCCCCTGTCAGGAGAGCCGCCGATCGGCTCTCCTCTACCCGCGTCTGTCAGACGCGAGTGAGGAAGAGCCGATCAATGGCTCTTCCTGTTTACATTGTGATCAGCCGTGATTGGACATGGCTGATCACGTGGTAAAAAGCCTCCGACGGAGGCTTTTTACCGAGATCAGTGTAGCGGTGGGTCAGACTGATCCACCGATCGCCGTGATGCGTGCCCCCCCCGGGCGCGCGGTGGCTGTTATCCCGCAGGACGTCATATGACGTCCAGTGTGGATAACTGAACCACTTCCCGGACGTCAATCTGCTATTGACGGGGCGGGAAGTGGTTAAGGTGCAATCTGATCACGTACACATGCCACAATGCTTCGTTTCATGGCTGCAGCAGGAATCGTACCCCCTATCATGTTTGGTGAGCACTAGTGCCTGCCGAACGCAACCTATTCAGATTAATAGGTGCGCACTACAACTGTGTGCAATGCATGCAATTGCGGGGTGGTAGTCCATCATTCAGAGGATTAAAACAGGAGGTGAGGAAGAGATATAACAAGTCCTCCCTGCCTGTGAAATTCTCTCTGAAGAGCGTTCCAAATGCAAAATGCTTTTTGTGATGTTTGTGCTGGAGCACTGTGTGACCCTTCACCTTTTTCTCCTGATGCATGCTGGGAAGGGGCTGTACCAGGAAGTAGTGAGAGTGGTGTGTGGAACTGGGAATCAGCAGCATGATGCACAGAAGGCATTACATTTGGTAATGACAGAATCCTGTTGTATTAGGACTCTATGTAACAAAGTCATCATGTTCTGAGTGAGTAATAAACCCTTCCATGGTTAAGAAGTTCATCTGGCCTGTGTGTAACTTGCTGAGCAGATACCGGAGCATTGCTAGAAACACTCTGAGAGACCCCGTGTCTAAGGGACATAACACTTTTCAGGAAAGCACCACAAGTATAAACAAGGCCATAGTGTGACTGAGCCCTCAAGGAATACAGCCAAGTTGGATTGATTTTTACATTCTACTTTTGCACCTAATACTAGTAGCTGCTGGTATCTTTATCTGCAGAATTGCCCTGAATCTGGTTTTGTAAAAAATGCAGGTGTGTGTTTGTAGTCTCATCCACACCCACTGGAACATGAGAGGGCGAGCCAGTGAACCACAGAATCGTGAGAAAAAAAGCTGCACACCCCGAAGCCCTCTAATTCTGGCTGCACTTTCTTTTTACAATGCAAATCAAAGGAGACTTTGGTCCTACTTAAAGTCTATGTAACAATGAACTTCTCTTATTTGCTTCCTTTTGATCTGTTAAAAACATTTTGTTCTATGTTCCATACATACAAAAGAACCCTATTGATCCTGTCAGAAAGTGCTGTCCTGTGCATTCTACAATGTTATCCCAGTGTTATCAGGAGTATGTTAGGACTACACTAAAGGAAAGGAATACTCTGTCACACACTTCTTGTCATAGTTTGACAATGCTGCTCCTCTATCAATACAGAGTGAGTGTTGTAAGTTTAGGACAGGAAGTGTGTTACTGGCAGGATCACCAGGTGGAAATAAAGAGAAAAAAGGAAACCTAATTTGGCCCCCATATCTAAGAACCGGTGGGCAACAATATATTACATTTTTGGATAGATCCACTGAACTGTTAAACTTTAACACAACTGCAATGTTTCCTGTATATAGCAATAAATGTTCTTTGTTACCTTAAATATCTGTTTAAAGGTAGCAGTCATTTTCTAATTGATATTTTGTCTCTTAACAGAAAGGGAACCCTTTAAAATTAGTTATTATGTCTGCTACCCTGCGCATTGAGGATTTCACAGGAAACAAGAGACTTTTCCCGCTGCCCCCTCCAGTAATTAAAGTGAGTAAGCTCGTTCTCTGTTCCTTTACATCATCAAGTGCTTTTATCTCAAAGGGAAATTTTTCTAGTTTTTGGACAAACTGTGTGTGGGCCTGTTCTTTACTGTGGAGTATAGACAATCATCCATGTACATTGCTGCATTTTACTTGGGTCTTGGGATAAAATGCCGGTAGTTTCCACCTCATTTTTCCCTCATTCTCAGGAAATAGCAACCAACTCTTTAACCTCTTCACGCCTAAGGGTAAAACAAATCTTAATGCCTAAGCACACTTTTGCAACTTCGACATGTATTAGTAAAACTGTACATCTCATCACAACTACATTGTACATCCAGGTGGTTTATACCTTGTTTTTTTTTCAGGACAAATTGGGCTTTTATTTGGTAGTAAATGGTTATGGATTTATGTATTTTAATTTTTTTTAACAAAGGAAAACTGGCCAAAAATAGTGTGGGGGGGGGGGGGGGAACATTTTTTTTAAAATGGTAACTGTATATTTCTTGTTTATACCACAACCTACTATCAAAGGACAACCCAAAATAAGTTATCCTGCTCCTGACTATCTCAGCGATACCACATATGTGTATGTTATATGTTGCTTGTACCCGTAGTACAGCCCAGAACCGATAGTGCACATTTTGGGGGGTTTTTTTTTGTCCGACCTAAAACACACTGATGCTAATAAAAAATAAAAAAATCCTGACCAAAATATACTGACCTTGACCTTGAACCCTTACTTGACCCTAACACTAACCCTGGCACTGAACTAGATCAAACTTTGGTCTAGGTATTTTTTTGTTTTTTGCACACACATTTTTCTCTCTGCAAGGAGAGAGAAAGATGCATTGTATTTTTCCTCTCCATTCACAGAGAAACACAGGGGTAGGCTTCACAGTGACTGATCATTGCTGATGGTACCAAGTTATGTTTATTATGGAAATTGAAAATAGCTGGATCCCAATTTGCTTTTCATTTCATATTTAAGGTTGTTTCCTCCTTAATCCTCTAAATCCTATTAGTAGTTTCTAGCCACCTCTATGCAGTCATGCGGGGATTTACTGCATACTTAACATTTTCCAAGGAATAATAGCAGCACAGAGTTTGTCATTATTTGTGTGCAGCCAGTCATGTTATTGTGTCACCAGTTCTAGCAATGTCCAGCATGAAGTCCATACATATGTTTTGTGTGATGGGTAAAATTTACCTTGTAAAAAGCAAGTAAATTGAAACATACTGTCTTTCTTGCCAACATTACAAAGCTCAGGTATACTTCTGTTGCATTGTTGCAGTTGGTTGTCTGGTAAAGAGGTGCACAAAACAGGAGATAGGTCTGTGGTAAAGGTAAGTATATGGTCTTCAAACTCCAGTATACCACGGAAATGTTATATTTAGCTCACCAGTCTGCTGATTCCTCTTTTACTGTCCAGTCACAGGCTAAGAGAGGAACAAGACCTATAATTGGTGCTTAATATAGCAGATACTTGCTAATTGGCTGCCTGGTAATCCCATTTCTGACTACTGAATCCTACTCCTTTAATGATTTATATGGGTCTGGCTCATGACATTAAGATACCAAATCACATAAGAGACACAATAAAAGTGCATTAAACATATGATGAACTCATCCTAAATTGACATATCTGTGCAAATAAAGTCCACTTAAATGTGCAAACGCCGTGCAAACAAATATATTATAGGGAAAAAGATATATAGAGATACACATATATATATATATATATGTGTGTGTGTGTGTGTGTGTATATATATATATACACAGGGCTCAAAATTTCAAGTCCTGAGCTACTAGCCAGGCCTTAGGAGTTACTCGCCACCAGTTGCCCCACCCAAACCCTAAACTGCCCGCCCCTAATCACGCTCTTGTAAATTATCTCATGAAATTATACTGTTAAATGCTTTATTCAGGATTAAGTTACAAAAATAAATAACAACAACTTCTTTACCAATATTAACCCCCCAAAATCCAGCGCATCTATTCTTTCAATATTCTCCCCAATCCATCATACCTACTCCACCCCCCCCCCCCAATCCATCATACCTATTCCACCCCCCAATCCATCATACCTATTCCACCCCCCCCCCCAATCCATCATACCTATTCCACCCCCCCCCTCAATCCATCATACCTATTCCACCCCCCCCAATCCATCATACCTATTCCACCCCCCCCCAATCCATCATACCTATTCCACCCCCCCAATCCATCATACCTATTTCTCCAATTCCACCACCCCCCCCCCACAAATCATACCGTATGATAGATTGGGGGGGGGAGTGGTGGTGGGGTGAAATTGGAAAAATTGGTATGATGGATTGGTGGGGGGGGGGTGAATTGGAGGCATAGGTATGATGGATTGGTGGGGTGGAATAGGTATGATGGATTGGGGGGGGGGTGGAATAGGTATGATGGATTGGGGGTGGAATAGAAGGCATAGGTATGATGGATTGGGGGGGAGGGGGGAATTGGAGGCATAGATTCAGACCTACATTTCCATCCCCACTTCCCAATTCATTTTATCTATACCTCCAATTAATCCCCCCCAAATCCATCACATGCTTGCTCTCAATCCCATGCCCCCCCTCCTCCTTTCTCCCAACACACATCCTGTTTAAACCCCCATTGTACCAATGCCTCCAGCACACTGTCATATTTACCATTCAGCAGCCGCTGGGATTAGTCAGGGGGAAAAACAGAGGGCGGACCAAGATGTGCAGCAGGAGGGAGGTGGAGAGGGGCGGTCCCAGACGGCTCTTTATGACTATTGAAGTGCACGGTCTGTGTTACTGGGCGGGGATGTGCGGCAGGAGGGAGGCGGTCCCAGGCGGATCTTTATGCCTATTAAAGTGCACGGTCTGCGAGCTGGGCGGGGATGTAAAGCAGGAGGGCGGTGTAGAGGGTGCGGTCCCAGGCGGCTCTTTACACCTATTGAACAGCACGCTCTGCGAGCCTGAGTGGGGATGTGCGGCAGGAGGTGGAGTTGGGCGGTCCCAGGCTGACTGTATGTATTGCAATGGCCGCACTGCGAGCCTGTGCGCGGCGGGGGGGGGGGGGGGGGGGGGGCACTGGCTACACATTCTTGAGACAGCACAGACCTGTCATTACTCGCCCTCCCCACAAGCGATTTAAATGAGCTCCATACCAGCTTCTCTGATCCCACAAGTAGACCATCGGACGCCCTGCTGCATAGCAGCCATATATATATATATATATATATATATATATATATATATATATATATATATATATATCACGGGCGGCTCAGTGGTGTAGTGGGTAGCACTCTCGCCTAGCAGTAAAAAGTGTCGCTGGTTCTAATCCCAACCACGACACTACCTGCCTGGAGTTTGCATGTTCTCCCTGTGCCTGCGTGGGTTTCCTCCGGGTACTCAGGTTTCCTCCCACACTCCAAAGACATGCTGGTAGGTTAATTGGCTTCTGTCTAGATTGGCCATAGTATATGAATCTGAGTTTGGAACCTTAGATTGTAAGCTCCTTGAGGGTAGGGACCGATGTGAATGTACAACGTATATGTAAAGCGCTGCGTAAATTGACGGCGCTATATAAGTACATTAATAATAATAATCTTGCATGCAAAGGTTCCACCATCTCCTAAGCCAAGATAGAAATTTTGAAGGCATTACACAGCATGTTGAAGAAAGGAAGGTGCGCCAAACTAAGTGCAGTAAAACATGCTTTAATGGCAAATCATATAAAAAACAGCCAAATGGCTACTCACAAGATGTAGGACAAATTCAGGCATGTAAAGGGTTAATGGTGGTCCGGTGTCATCTAAAGCGGTCCTCGGGGGAGATGTCGGTACCAGATGAGAAGTTAGCTGAGTGTGGCTGAAGGCAGGATGAAAGGAAGGCTGGAGGCAGGTAGTGGTGTCAGCAGAGGAAGAAACATCCAGGCTGTAATAGATGTAAAAAGCCCTGCACCGCTGGAACAGCCAGGAGGTAACCAGGAAGCTGCAGGCAGGTTGCGGTGTCGGCAGAGGAAGAAAACATCCTGGCTGTGATAGATGTAAAAAGCCCTGTACCGCTGGAATAGCCAGGAGGTAACCAGGAAGCTGCACATCAGCGTGCGCTTCACCGTGGAGCGAAGCGTGCCGTCGGACCGGAAGTGACGTGGAGATTGGAATGGGCCAATGGGATGACGCGTTTCACAGCATCCGCTGTTTCATCGCGGCTTCCTCCTGGTCTGTGATAGGCGTTTGACACTGTGTTTCCCTACCGCCTATCACGGAGATCCTCTCATCCTCAGACTCAGTTTCCAAGCAGACACTGTGTTCAGTGTTCCGCCAATCACGGACCTTGTCCGCAGACAAGAGGACGTCCATGATAGGCGGAACACTGAACACAGTGTCTGCTGGGAAAGTCCGAGGACGAGAGGACCTCTGTGATAAGCGGTAGCGGAACACAGTGTCAAACGCGGACCAGGAGGAAGCCGCGACTTTTGAAAAATGGACGCCCGCGACCCGACAGGTACACTGACTATAACGGAACGGGACCAGGAGGAAGCCGCGACTTTTGAAAAATGGATGCCTGCGACCCGACAGGTACACTGACTCGAGTATAAGCCGAGGGGGCTATTTTCAGCCCTAAAAAAAGGGCTGAAAAACTTGGCTTATACTCGAGTATATACGGTAGATAAGATTACACTTATTCACTATGAAGAGTACACACTTAGCCATTTTCAATCCTTAGGGCATGCCTGTACATCCTTGGGTGGAAGTGGTTATACCAGGATCATAGCTGCAGGGAGCGGGGACCACCGCAAGCTGTCAGCTTGCCTGAGCATAGAGAAGAAGGAACATCTTTTTTTCACCCATCTGTGATGAATAATCCTGGAAGTGACAAGGATTTGATCACTTCCAGTTTCGGTTGTTTTATTGGCCATTACCAGCCAGGCAAGCATTTAATCCAGGCTCAGTTTTTTTGGCTTCTTGGGGGGGCATAGGAGGGATCAGAGGTCTTATAGACCTGATTGCTCAATAATTAGTACCTGTCACTGCCCCAGCTGTTCTTCATCTTTTATGATAGCAAAAAAGTTGAATAAAAAAAATTGAAAATAAAGTTTAAAAAATGTAATTTAAATAAAAATGAAAAGACCATGCTCATGCGCTAATGCTACATGCATGTAGGTCATGGAAGCATATGTAAACGGTGATTGCACCACACATGTGAGATATTGCCACAAATATCAGTGTGCGAGCAATAATTTTAACACCAGAGCTCAAGTTTAACTTTAAACCTGTAAAGACTATTGAATTGTTGCTCATGGACATTTTTGGGTGCTGTAGTTTGTCGTCATTCCAAATTTTAAAGCGATTGTGAAGACTCATTTTTTTCTATAAAAATAACAAACATGTTATACTTACCTGCTCTGTTGCAGTGGATTTGCACAGAGCAGCCTAGATCCTCCTCTTCTCGGGTCCCTCTTCTGTGCTCCTGGCAACGCTGTATCCTGGCCTAGGCCAACAAGGCCCAGGCCTAGGGCAGCACTTTGCAGGGGGGCAGCACGGAAAGAGTCCCCGCCGGCCTGCGCTACACTGTTAGTGTAGCGCCAGTCTTATTGGGCGGACTGGGCCAAGAAGCAAATTAGTCTAGCGCCCCCATAAAGCAGCCGCACCGCTTCCGGTATGCGGACAGCCGGCATTCTGCAACTGTGGGTGGGGCAGGGGGCACTGCTTCTAATTTTGACTGTCCTATCATCCTGGACCACAAATGTTCCTCACTGTGCTACATGTTTACATCTTCTTAGTTGTCTCCATAAAATTATCAGAAATTTGTGCTTAAAGTAGAACTATAGGCAACACCTTTTTTTTTTTTTTCCATTTTGGATAGAGTAAGGGAGGGTTATAGTCCCTGTCAGTTTATTTTTTATTATCCCTGTCCCATTGCAGAGATTTCCCTTCACTTCCTGCCCCATAGCCAAACAGGAAGTGAGAGGAAATCTATGTAAATTAAGGGAATCCATTGCCCCCCCCCCCCAGGCCCTCAGAACTAGTGTCCCCACTCAAAAATTGCAGGGCGGGTCTTAAACTGAAAGGGGTGTGGCCTTGACAGGAAGGGGTGGGTTTATATTTAAATTAGGGGGTGCACGAGTTTAGTCAGGCCTAGGGCAGCACAAAACCTAAATACACCACTGGCTCCTGGCCCCTCCCTCCTGTTCAGTGCCCCCACAACAAGCCGCTTTCTATGGGGGCACCCGAGCCGAGCCACAGCTCCCTGTGTCCATTTAGACACAGAGCCCTGGCCACGCCCCTTCTCTCCCCTGATTGGCTAGCTGACCTTGACAGCAGTGGGAGCCTATGGCACCGCTGCTGTGTCTCAGCCAATCAGGAAGCAGAATCTCGGACAGCTGAGACACTCGTAGACTGGACAGTGAGGGACCTCAGGCAAATATTAGGGGGGCTGCTGCACACAGAAGTTTTTTTTTCTTAAGATACAAAACTTGCCTTTACAACCACTTTAAATTTTGCCACATTTGCCATCGATTTACCCGACACAACATATTTTATATTTTACCAAAAAATTGGGTATTCTATTATATTTGTGCGCACTAAAATACATTTCAGTGTATTTTTTCCTGAAAATTTGATGGCTGTGGAAATGTTGTGCATCATAAAAAACTTCGACAACCGGCTTTCAGAATATATATACACACACACTATTTGGGAGTTCAAATTAATTTTCCCCCAAAAAAAAAACAGATTTTTACATACCGTATATACTCGAGTATAAGCCGACTCGAGTATAAGCCGAGGTACCTAATGTTGCCCAAAAAACTGGGAAACCTCACTGACCCGAGTATAAGCCGATGCCCCACTGTTCCCTGTAAAAAGAAATTTTTACATTGTAATTATTACCTGTAAAGAAGTTGCGGCTGCGGCGTCCATCGTTCAAATTCCGCGGCGTCCATCGTTCAAATTCCGCGGCGTCCATCGTTCGAATTCCGCGGTCTCTTCCTGTTCCTTACTTGATAGGCGAGTCTCAGCAGACACTCTCCGCCTATCACGATCCTTCTCTCATCCTTAGTTTTCCCAGCAGACACTGTGTTGGGTATTCTGCCAATCAGACGTCTGCTGGAAAACTGAGGATGAGAGAACGTTCGTGATAGGCGGAGAGTGTCTGCTGAGACTCGCCTATCAAGGAAGGAACAGGAAGAGACCGCGGAATTTTGAACGATGGACGCCGCGGAATTCGAACGATGGACGCCGCAACCACAACTTCTTTACAGGTAATATTTACAATGTAAAATTTATATGACTCGAGTATAAGCCGAGGGGGGGGGGGGGACTTTCAGCCCCAAAAAAGGGCTGAAAATCTCAGCTTATACTCGAGTATATACGGTATGTGGAAAATGTCAACATTGCCTTGGTAAGCAGGTGGTTGAGAGGAGATATGGCTACAATGTCCAAATGTATAAAAGGTGACTGTAGTAAACTGTTTAAAGACCCCTGAAAATAACACTTGGTCACGATTTTAAGGTTAGATGAAAGCGGATTTAATTTTAGAGATGCGGAAAGAGTTCTTTACTATTATAGCAGTAAAAATGTGGAACTCCCTTCTCCAGAAAGTGGTAATAACTAAGAGTGTCAATAACTTTTAGATGTCTTCCTCAGGAAGCAGAATTATACAGGGCCATGGGAATTGTTAGAAGAAAAAATAAGTCGCATACATAGGTTGAACTGTTGATGGACCTGTGTGTTTTTTCAACTCCATAAACTATTTAATACTGGTGACCAGTCTCTTGCCCTCTGCCTGCCTTTTTTGGAAACCGCTTTCAGAGTTTATTTCCTCTCTAAAAGGATGCGTGCAAGGTAGGAGTGTCTAATTTTATTCATGCAGGCTATTTGCTGTGGTTTAGGAAATGTATGGGAAAATTAAAGAACTTCCAGTCCCCAAGAAAAAGTCTGTTCTGACGATAAAAAGCATGCATTTAGAGCCTGCAACATTGCATGTCAACTGTTATTTTTTTTTTCTTTCTATATATTTTAGGTGGATGCCAGGCAGTTTCCAGTCACTGTCCACTTCAATAAGCGTACCCCATTAGATGACTATACTGGGGAGTGTTTTAGAAAGATCTGCAAGATACACAGGATGCTTCCTTCAGGTAGAGATTTTAAGTTTGTATGAGAGTTTGTTCATAAGATATTAAAATGCAAAACAGTTGAGGCTTCTGGCAAACTAGTACAGGAGTATGTGATATTAGAAGGTAGGTAGTTATTATATATCATACAAAACACCAGCTTCAAAGATACATTTTAATGTCAAATTATGTTTTTCTTTTAGGGGGCATCTTGGTGTTTCTCACAGGACAAGCAGAAGTGCATTCCCTTTGTAGACGGCTAAGAAGAATGTTTCCATATAGAGGAAAAAAACAGGCTCAAGGTGAGATTGCCAAAACAGTAAAATTGTGAGATCTTAATTGTAAAGTACAGCAGCGGTCATCAAACTTTTTGACACCGGGGAGAGGCTGCGTGGAAGAAAATGTTGAGGGTGCGTTTTTTTTTTTTTTAAGGCAATTTGTCAGAGCAAAGGCTCATGTTAGCGAGTCAATCATCACTGCACCATGGTTGATTTGGTGTCAGGATGATTTAAGCGCATTATTTCTATTATTAAATTGTAATATAAAAATAAATAGTTCAACTAGCCATAATGCAGAATCAGTGGGATTCCTGAGCGTGCCAACGTCACCTGCCACCAGATGCAGCTTGTCACTTGCCACGTCGCCTACCAACAGATGCAGATTGTCACTTTCCACGTCGCGTGCCGCCACCAGATGCGGATTCTAACTTGCCACATCGCCTGCCACCAGATGAGGATTTTCACTTGCCACATCACCTGCCACCAGATGCGGATTGTCATTTGCCACATTGCCTGCCACCAGATGCGTATTCTCACTTGCCATGTCACCTGTCACAGATGTGGATTGTCTCTGCATTGGTGGCAGCATGGACGTGCGCATTGGTCCATTTAGCACAGAGGCGTGCCTCGTGCAGTGGTGGGTTCTGAGTGAGGGCAGAACAGCGGTGATATGGGGCGGGCGGTAAGACATGGTGTAATCTCTCTGCTCACCTGCCGTCGCACCTCTGACAGTGCAGCCTTCATGGCCCGGCTGCAAACAGGTGGTGGCCTAGGGGCGGGGACCCCCGCAGTACAGGACACGGGGCTAGTATTCCTAGACTATTGGATAATATGCTGCTACCTTCAGGTCATTGGACACTGTTGAAAACCTTTTGTCTTGCACTACCCAGCAGTTTCTGGATAGGTTACCCTTGGTGTATAGCAGGGGTCCCCTTTTGTAATGTTTGCTACAGGGACTAGATTATACGTTAATTTGTATGTGTATTTTCTTTAACAAAACATTAGAATGTTAAACGGGATAGGGATAGGTAAATGCAAAATACTGTAGCATATGCTCATGAAGTCAGCCTGCAGGTGTGTCGCAAGATGTTTATTTTATAGGGCTCATGCACATGAATGTTAAAAATGCAACCCTTAGGTATATACTTCATACTTTTCTTGTTTTGTACAGATCTGAACACAGCTGATGGTCAATGCGTCCATGCACACACCAAAGTTTTAGGAGTGTATTTTAGCCCTATCCATGGAAAAAAAATGCCCAAGTCTTTTGTTGCAGGGTGCATATTTTGGAGTAATGTACACCTATGTGCGTGTAAACATTTGGAGGTTAGCACAATAATGGTCAAATACTTATAATGAAAGACCAAACCCTTCTTAAATTCCATATTAGCTTAAAGATGCAGCATGTGAAGGGAATGGTAAATAATTTCATGGCTGATACAGTGCTTAAAGATAACTGCCAAGTAAGGATTATTTTACTAAAGAAATATCTTCATGGCTGTATTAAAGCTGACTTGTAGTTATGGCAATTTTTACTTAAGTTACATTGGCCCAGCTAAACCAATTTAAGTATGTATGTATCATATCCATGGGATTCCCCTGGAAGCTGGAAATTACTGTAGTAGACGCCACTACTAGTGTGATCGCCCTTAGCTTCCAGGTCCCATGCTGGCTGCACTGCTTCTCACTGAACACAGGAGGTTGCCTGCTCTACATAGGCCCCATTCAGAAAACACTTTCCATTTTTTCAGTGACTGCAAAGCATTCTCTGGTTGGACAAGGTGGAAATTGTAATTGTGATGTCACTGCACCGCCTCTGCACCTTCTCCAAGCAGAGAATGCTTTGCATTCATTGAGAAATTACAAATTGTTCCCTGAATGACACCCGTGGCAATCGAGCAACCTCCTATGTTCACAATTCAATGGGGCAGCTGCTCAGCACAGGACCTGAAAGCTAGTAGAGATCACTGTAGTAGTGCTGATTCCCAGCTTCCACAAGAATCCCACAGTTTCGGCACATACATAGCCAAACTGAACCAAAGTAACTGTAAAAATTTCTATACCTGGAA
This sequence comes from Rana muscosa, assembly GCA_029206835.1. Taxonomy (NCBI): domain Eukaryota; kingdom Metazoa; phylum Chordata; class Amphibia; order Anura; family Ranidae; genus Rana; species Rana muscosa. Next base: position 943,525,606 of record CM055116.1, read on the forward strand.
TTCATCTTTAATAAGTGACTTCAAAACTGCAATACATGTGCCAAATGTGGCCAGCATCCTCACAGTAGGTGGTACACAAAAGAGAATTGGACTTGATTTTGGTAACCGCAATGTGATGTGTTAAAGCTTGAAAATAATGTAGAACAACCTAAAGTTTATGGCAGTATCAGCCTGCTCTGCAAACTCCAAAAAACAAATGTTACCTTCTGCCAAACACAAGAAAAAAAGAAAGCATATGGGACTTTAAGCAGTATAACAATAAGAATAATAAAAAATTATATTTTTTATAAACAATATTACTTCTGTCTGTGTTGCGGTTTCCCCTCACACCCTGTTTTGTGGACAACCTTTTTACCAGACAGGAAGTGAAAGAACCTCTACAGCAGGCCTCTGATTGGAGGAAAACATGACAGGAGTTCTAACCCTTTCCTACCTTATCCAAAAACTAAAATGTACAGTATTTTCCTTGCTGTTCATCTATCTTGAAATTTTCTGTTGTAGCTGTAGAAGAAGATGACTCCTCAGAAACTGTAAAGAAGCGTAAGAAATCCAAGCCCAGGAACAACGTAGTAAGTGTCCAAGTTCAAACTATTGTTTAATGGTGGTTATAAGAACTATAAGAATATATAGAAAATAATTAAAGAACATACCTTGTCTTTGTTTAGACTTTGCCTAAAATAAACTTGGACAATTATTCAGCTTTGCCGCTGGATGAAGGAGATGAAGACCGGGAAGCTGGAGAGGACGGTGATGATGAAGGAGGGGAGGGATCGGATTCTGATCTGGATTTAGGAGACGGAGGATCTGATGAAGGTCCGATCACATCCTTCCACCCACTTATACAAACATTATATTCTAAATCAATAACTCAAATCAGAAGTTCTGGTTTTATATGCTACATAATAGTACCTGGTGACTGATTTGTATATAAGCCATCGAGTCTTCAGGACAACCAAGAAATTATTGTTTTTAAAAGGAGGTCAGCAATTGGCAAGCTGCGTAGTTCTTTTGTGACGGGTATCCATTGGCAGTATGACAGAGGACTGAAGTAATTTGTATGATATTTCCTAGCTATCATATATCTTCTCTTTCAATGTCAGCTGCTGCCATATATGTAAGTATTCACATCAGGCATACATAATTTGCAGCAATGAAGATTTTTGCATTCAGCCAGTCAGCATTTCATTGAACATAAAATACCCGTCTTTAACCTGTTCACAACCGCACTATAGTCGAATGACGGCTACAGCGTGGTCGCACTTTGCCGGGAAGCCCTCATATGACGTCCTCCCATGCTTGCGCTACCTGTGCGACCCATGCGGCATGCATCAGCAGTGATATGTGATCACAGATCGGGGTAAAGAGCCAATCACGGTGGCTCTTTACGACATTCAATCACAATGTAAACAGGACCTGCCAGTTATCAGCAATCCTCTCCTAACACCAACAGTGCGTGAGAAGAGGAGAGCTGATAACTGGCAAAGCCACACAGGGGACATCTACACTGATAATCAGAGCACTGATCATCGGTGTCCTGATTATAAGTGCAGCCCCAACAGTGCCTAACCGTGCCACCTATCAGTGCCAATAAGTGCAGCCTCATCAGCGCACATCAGTGAAGGAGAAAAATTACTTATTTACTAAATTGTATGATAGAAACTAAGAAAAACTTTTTTTTTTCCGTTTAGCAAAAAATAAAAGCCCCAGTGATGATTAAATACCACCAAATTAAAATCTCTATCTGTCTCAAAAGAATTATAAAAATGTGTTGCATGACCACGCAATTGTCATTCAAAGTGTGACAGCGCTGAAAGCTGAAAATTGGCCTGGGCAGGAAGGGGGTGAAAGTGCCCAGCAGGCATGTGGTTAAAGTGTATGTTCTTATTTTTCCAGATGAAAAAGCAGACTCTTCCCTCCCACTCTATGTGCTGCCATTATACTCGCTGTTGGCTCCTGAAAAACAGGCCCAGGTATTTTGTTACTTTTTTTTTTTTTCCTTACATTTTCCATAGTTGGCAGGTGGACGGCAATAATATTGTTAAAACTCAAGGCAGAGACAAACAATAGGATTTTTATAACAGCTTACCTGTAAAATCCTTTTCTTGAAGTACACCACGGGACACAGAGCTAGTCATTACATAATGGGTTAAGGGTCACCAGCGGTGATTGGACACTGGCACAACCAATGGAAGACAGTTCCCCTCCATATAACCCCTCCCATCAGGGAAGTACCTCAGTTTTGTAGCAAAGCAGTAAGGTTCCCATAAGAAGGGTGGGACCTCTGTGTCCCGTGGTGTACTTCAAGAAAAGGATTTTACAGGTAAGCTGTTATAAAAATCCTATTTTCTTTATCGTACACCACGGGACACAGAGCTAGTCATTACATAATGGGACGTCCCAGAGCAATGCTCATATGAAGGGGGGGAGACACAGATCAAACCGACCGCTTGCGGACCAGAAGCCCTATACTGCTGCCTGCAGCACACTTCGCCCGAAGGCGGAATCCTCATGTCCTTTCACATCTATTTGATAGAATTTGGAAAATGTATGGACTGAGGACCAAGTTGCAGCCTTACAGATCTGAGCCATCGAAGCCTGGTGGTGCACTGCCCATGAAGCACCTATCGCCCTGGTAGAGTGCGCCTTAACAGGAAAAGGAGGAGTCCTGTTCTTTAAACCATAAGCTTGAACAATTACTTGTCTAATCCACCTGGAAATGGTGGATTTTGATACCGCTTGGCCCTTCTTGGGACCATCTGGTAAAATAAACAAAACATCTGTTTTACGTATCTGAGCGGTTGCTTGCAGATACACCCTTACCGCTCTCACTAGATCTAGAGAGTGTAATAATTTTTCCCCCGCCGTCCGCGGGTTTGGAAAAAAGGAAGGCAGAACAATGTCTTGATTCAAGTGAAAAGCCGACACCACCTTAGGCAGAAAAGCCGGATGGGGTCGTAGTACGATCTTGTCCTTGTGACATATTAGATAAGGCTCTTTACAAGAAAGAGCTGCTAGCTCTGATACTCTCCTAGCAGAAGCTATAGCAATCAGAAAGGCCAATTTCCTACTTAATATAATTAAAGGAATATGGCGAATAGGTTCAAAAGGTTGCTTTTGCAACACTGACAATACCAAATTCAAATCCCATGGACACAAGGGAGACCTGACTGGAGGATTTATCCTCAGTACCCCCTGAATGAATGTCCGAACTAGGGAGTGAGATGCCAATGGTCTCTGAAAGAAGACTGATAGAGCCGATATTTGCCCTTTGATGGTGCTAAGGGCTAATTTCATATCCACTCCTAACTGGCAAAAAGCAAGAATCCTACTTATTTCATATTTCAGAGGATTCCAACTTCTGGATTCACACCAGGAAACGTATGCTTTCCAGACTCTATGATAGATGAGTCTGGAGGCTGGCTTTCTAGCATTAATGAGCGTAGAAAGAGCCAGGCCAGAGACCCCTCTCTTTTTCAAAATGTGGGTCTCAGCAGCCAGGCCGTCAAATTTAGCCTTTGTAAGGAAGGGTGGAATACTGGACCCTGTGACAACAGGTCGTGTCGAAGTGGAAGCTTCCAGGGCCTTCCTATCGCCATTTTTACGATCTCGGCATACCAAGGCCTCCTGGGCCAGTTTGGGGCCACTAGGATTACTGGTATTCCCTCCTCCTTGATCCTGCGAAGCAGTCTTTGTAGAAGAGGGATCGGAGGGAATGCATAGATCAGTGAGAACTGATTCCATGGAGTTATTAGAGCGTCTGTCCCGTAGGCTAGAGGATCTCTCGTTCTGGACACAAAGTTGTCCAATTTCTTGTTGAACCTGGAAGCTAGCAGGTCTACATCTGGGTTTCCCCATCTCAGACATATGGCCTGAAAGATCTCTGGGTGAAGAGACCACTCTCCTGGTAGCAGCTGCTGACGACTCAGGTAGTCTGCTTGCCAGTTTTCTATCCCTGGAATGAAGATTGCAGAGATGCAAGGTACATGCTCTTCTGCCCATGCCAAGATCCGGTTCACCTCTCTTTGGGCTGCCCGACTGTGGGTGCCTCCTTGGTGATTGATGTAAGCTACTGCCGTAGCATTGTCGGATTGAACCCGAACTGGGTAGCCCTGTAACCTGTATGTCCAGGTTTTGAGGGCTAGATATACCGCCCGGATCTCTAGCACATTGATGGGCAGGATCCCCTGAGTCTTGGCCCAGGTTCCCTGGGTAGAAGCCTCCTCGAATACTGCACCCCAGCCCGATAGGCTGGCATCCGTAGATACCACCTTCCAGGCCACTGGGAGGAAGGACTTTCCCTTCCGTAAATTCCTGGCTTCTAGCCACCAATTGAAGCTGTGGCGTACTTGTGAGGACAGGCGCATGGGTATATCCAGAGCTTGGCTCTTCCTGTTCCAGGAGGCTAAAATATTGCCTTGAAGTAGTCTCGAATGAAACTGGGCGTAAGGGACCGCCTCGAAGGAGGCTACCATCTTTCCCAATAGTCTCATGCAAAGGCGAATAGACGGCCTCTTGTTTGCTTTGACCTTGTGGATCAGGTCTTTCAGAGACTGTATCTTTGGCTCTGGCAGGTATACCCTGTTTTGGGCTGTATCTATGATCATGCCCAGGTACACTATCCTTCTTTGGGCCTGGAGAGAGGATTTTTGTAAGTTTATAATCCATCCTAAATGCTCCAGGTATCCTACTGTAGTGTCTACAGCGTGATCCAATCCCTCCTTTGACTGATCTATTAATAGTAGATCGTCTAGATAGGCTGTTACCGCAATGCCCCGTGTTCTTAGGTTTGCTAACAGAGGAGCTAGCACCTTTGTGAATACTCTGGGCGCGGTGGCTACACCAAATGGCAGGGCCACAAATTGAAAGCGGCGATCTTCTACCGCAAACCTTAGGAATCTTTGGTGAGCGGGGAGGATTGGTATGTGTAGATATGCGTCTTTGATATCTATGGACGCAATGAATTCTCCGCCTTTTAAAGTAGCGACCACGGATCGAATCGTTTCCATTCGAAAATGGCGAACGTTCAGAAACTGGTTTAGATTTTTTAGATCCAGGATGGGTCTGACTTCTCCGTTCGGTTTTGGAATCACAAAGAGGTTTGAGTAAAAACCTGAACCTTGCTCCTTTTGGGGTACCTCTGTAACCACACCTTGAGCTATTAAGTGATTCAAACCTTTGAAGAAGGATCCTCTTTTTTGTGGATCCTTGGAGAGTCTTGAACTTCGGAATTGAGAAGATGGGATCTCTCGAAATTCCAGTCTGTACCCTGAGGATATTGTGGATACCACCCATTTGTCCTGGGTTTCTGTCCGCCAAGTCGCTGAGAACTGACGAAGCCTTCCCCCCACTCGGCCGAGCGGGGGCGCCCCTTCAATGAGAGGTTTTGGGGGCTTGCTTATTAGCTCTTGAACCCCACGGCTTCTTGTTCTTCTGAGCCTGTTCTTTGGCTTTTTTGGGTGGCTGAAAAGGCCGTCGCCACTGGCTGGAGTCAGATTTCCCGGGAGCTGGGGAGAGAGTGTGTTTAAAACAAGGTCTCTTGTTTTTCTTTCTCTCAGGTAAAAGTGTCGTTTTACCACTTGATATCTTTTGGATATATCTCATCTTATCCACGCCGCAGGTTTTTCTGCTGAAAGTTTTCAGACAGATACCAAACTTCACCCTTCACGGTGGGCTATGTGTGCCAACCTTCAGGGATATGGGTTCCTATTTAAAGGATACCTCTCCCCTGGGCCTTGTACAAGACTCTTACCAGGACTTTATAGCGAAATAGCGAAAGTGCTGGATCTTAGAGCCCAGTCCTCCGAAGAGAGACATTACAGGCGACGCCTCATGGATGAGGCCCGGATCCCATCCAGATTCAGCTCATTTGTAGGCGTCTTGGATGGATCCGAAAGCATAGCTCTTTTACCCCCAGAGGGTCTCTTTGGTAGAGCTTTCATTTAGCACCTCCTAACGCGTCCAACACCTTTCGACACTGGCGAAAAAACTGAGGTACTTCCCTGATGGGAGGGGTTATATGGAGGGGAACTGTCTTCCATTGGTTGTGCCAGTGTCCAATCACCGCTGGTGACCCTTAACCCATTATGTAATGACTAGCTCTGTGTCCCGTGGTGTACGATAAAGAAAATTGAGTTTTAGCCCTGGTTCTCATTAATGCTACTTTGAAATTGCGCTAATTCACTTGAAGTAGCGCGATTTCAAGTAGCAAGGTCAGCATGATTTCAGCTGCGACTTGATAGACATCTATGTGGCTTCATGCACAGATGTCTATTAAAGTTGCACCTGAAATCGGCAAAAGTAGTACAGGAACTACTTTTGCAAATCGGTGCGGCGCCGCAAAATTGGTGTCGCTTCGATTGGAACAGTGCCATTGCCTCCAATAGGCTGCGAATTGATATGCGATTTGATCTGTCAAATCGCATGACAAATCGCTCCAATGTGAACCTAGGCTTAAGCTGCATTTTTGGAGTTGATGCTTAAAGTGAAACTGTGCTCTATCTATTGGCCTAAAACTATATTAGGGCTCATTTACACTTGCTTCGGCTTTAACACACATTAAAGCACTTACCGGTTAAACATACTTTTATGATGTGTTTTTGATGCTTCAGTGGTGCTTTGATGAAGCTTTAGTGATGCTTCGGTGATGCTCTTTTGAAGCTTTGTTGAAGCTTGGCAGGTGCACTGTGTGTGTATATCGCATACCTGCAATTTCACCAAAACAAAGCGAAGCTAAAGCTGAATTAAAGCCTCTCAAAAACTTTAGGTGCTTCAAGCGAGCTTTATCATAGACCTCTATGGAGTCTTTGAAGCACCACTAAAGCTACTTGGGGTATAATTTTTGAAGCAAAGCAAACTCAAGGTGTAAACGGGACTGTAAACTAACCATTTTATTTAGTGACCGGAGCTTTGACTAGCATTCAGAGAGCTTTAACAAAGAGAGTCCAAAGCCTTGTTTTGAAGCAAGTGTAAACTAGCCCTTAATGTAGTTTACCAAGCAGTAAAATAGCTTTGAGCCAAGCTCTCACATATCTCTCTAGCTGGTTTTATTGTTAAGTGGTACATTCCAAAATTGCAACTAAGATTCTAAAGTTAGCTTTTATGGCCAGTTCACACTGGGAACTTGATCTGCATTCCTGTACGATTCACATGCAGTTGAGTATGGTGCGATTTGAGCTCATTCTTTTTGAATGGGTTGAATAACACCAGACTGTAGCAAAAGTAGTGTATGCACTACTTTAAAAGCACAGAGCAACGGGATCACATGGTACTTCTGTATTTTTGCACTGCATTTGCAACATCATTAACTTAACATTGACACCTGCTGCAGATCGTAACTGCAGTGCATTTTTAATGCAATGCGGTAAACGCTCACGGAACGTTGGTTTCCAGCACTGCATTCTGGTGCTTCAAAACGCACTGCAGTTATGATCTGCAGCGGTGGGTTAATGTTAAGTTAATGATGTTGCAGACGAAGTGCAGGAGTACAATGTAACCAGGTTGCTCTGCAGAAAATAAGAAGAAATAGCCCGCCCGCAATACACCTCTCTTCCTATTTGTGCAGTATGCTTTGGGTCTGGACGGACCTTTCCTAAGCCTGCACCCTCACAATCCAGCAGCATCAAACTCATCGGACCCTGACAGTCTGAGCGGGGACCCTTAAGCATTTACACAGTTGCTCTGTGTTTTTAAAGTAGTGCATGTAATATTGCTGTGGTCCGGTGCCATTCAAAATTAATCGGCTCAAATTGCACCACACTCAATTGCATGTGAATCGCACAGGAATGCGGCCCTGAAAGACCTTGGTCTTATTTTTATTTTCTTCTTTTTTTTTTTTTTTAGCAATGAATGCTATTTGTTTACATTCGTGTCTGGTAGGCTGCCAAGATCTATTCTCATAGAAAAAAAAAAAAGATTTATCTGCTTCTTTTCTTAACATTGAAAATGATTCTCTCCAAAATGTCTATAGATACAGATGTGAATGAGGCCTTGTTTTAAAGTTTATTTTACAGTGCCCCAGTGGACTGTGGGCATGAAATATCTTTATCTTCTTAACAAACAGTTAAAGTGCTTTAAAACAAGCTTTCTTTGACCTGTGGAGCTAATTATGTTGTGAAGTAATTCCTCTTTAAAGATCACAACATAGACTTTAAAGTTGAATTTCAGTTGGTTGTGAATCGGCAGTGACCATTCTGATAATTGCATCCCCTGCACCATTTTTTTTCATCCCGTTGTAGTGCAATCTGGCACAGCTTACATTGAGAGTGGCAAACTCTGCTTTTAATTCAGATGTAGTGCAGCATTGTTGCTACACTATCAAAGGAAGCTGTGTAGGTGGACTTCTCAGTGGGTATATGTAGGACCTTTTTTTGGGTTGTAGGGGGGTCTTCAGATGCACTTAGAATCTAGTGCTGTAGCACATATTTTTGAATGGGAGGCCATAGTTGTACTTTTATGCACATTGTATGGACACAGGAGGATTTTTCTGTTGGGTACATTGCAATGTGCCAGTGTGTGTATAGCAGCCCTTGATCAGAAACACATGTTGCTGCAGATGGTATCCATTCACCATATGTAACTTGTCAGATGCCAGGTACTTATGAAGGTGTTAGTTTTATGCTTTTAATGGCTTTATGGGTGCACAGATAATTAATCTCTGATATTGCCTGAAATCCTAATGTTTGCAGGCTCCTGCTGTCTGCCTAGATGGCATCAGGGGGAGGGGGCAGGGGCAGGAAGAAGCACAGACAGGAACTGACACTTCCAAGTTTTGTCAAATACCTACTTATGTTTCATGGGTTACAAAATGGGGAAACATACGTGTGCTAATTATTCTCTACTGCTGCAAGGTTTTCAGTTAAAATTTGAGATCTGATGGCAAGGTCTGTAACTCAGAAATATGTAACTGATTGGCAAAACTTTCTTAGGTATTCCGCCCACCACCCAGTGGCACAAGGTTATGTATTGTGGCCACCAATGTGGCAGAAACTTCTCTCACTATCCCTGGGATAAAGTATGTGATTGACTGTGGTAAAGTGAAGAAGAGATTTTATGACAAAGTGACTGGTGTATCCTCTTTCCGTGTCGAATGGACATCGCAAGCCTCAGCTGATCAGAGAGCTGGAAGAGCAGGACGTACAGAACCTGGTCACTGCTACAGGTTTGTGCTGTTTTTTTTACCATCAATCGATAATTAAGAATTTAAAGCCTGAATCTCTAAGTCTACAGCAGTCATTCCCAACCAATGACTCAGGAGACCCACGTTACTCTCAGCTACATTTGATATTGCAAAACAGCTGCATTTGATACTAAGCACAATGATTGCCTGGTTTACACAAACGCATGATTTTATCAAATAAAATTGTCTTATGTTTTTGTTACATTTATTGCTAGCAAAGTTGTTTCTATGTTACTTTTTTTGTAAACACTTACTGGGGGACACAGCAGACTTCTGGAGTATAAGCCCCAGCCCATATGATAAGCAGTAGGCAAAAAAATAATTCTGGAAAGAATACAGTGGAACCTGGATTGCGAGTAACGCGGTTAACGAGCGTTTCGCAATACGAGCACTGTATTCTTTAAAATCCTAACTCGGTTTGCGAGTGTTGTCTCGCAAAACGATCAGGATTCAAGCCAAAGCTGTGTGCAGTACTGCGTTTGGCCTGAGGTGGGGGGGGGGGGGGGCGCGGGAGCCAAATGGCGCCGTTCTGAGCAGATTGGAAAGACTCGGAAATACGCCTTTCCCGAGCCTTTCCAATGTTTGCCGAGGTCAGCCAAGCTGTCCTCGGGCCTTTTCATGTGTTCCCGAGGCTTTCCGGTGGCGCCCCCCCACACACCTGGCCGCATGTGGTATTGCATGCCATTGAAGTCAATGCAGAACAAATTATTTTCGTTTTCATTGACTTCAATGGGGAAACTCGCTTTGATATGCGAGTACTTTGGATTACGAGCATTCTCCTGGAACGGATTATGCTCGTAATCCGAGGTTCCACTGTGCAGTATTTTCTTGGCTCTTTTAAACCCAGAGATACATTGCTTTAAATGCTTTGCATCCTTGGGCAGGTCTGCTGCTCTATGAAAGCTCTCGTTATTCTGATTCAGACATGGTTCGCAACTTGTAATGCTGCTTTCTGCCCTCCAGAGGCAACTTTCTTTTATTTTATTTTTTAACTGGCAGAAACGGAACCCTCTACCTCTTTAGCCCACTTTGTTTGGTTTTGGTGCATATTTGAGAGAGGACTTGCCACTTCTTGCTGCCTTAGATCTCTGCTGATAACGAAAAGACTGCAGGGGGGAGCATTGTTTCTGGTCTGGGATTATCAGCATTTCTGGGTGAACCATGGAATGGAGGGAGGCGAGATAGTTTCCAACATGTAACTCTTCTCCCACGCATGGGCTGTTTTAGCCAATCAACTTTTAGGCTGGATGGACAGCGTTCTTGAGTTCTCTCTGCATGTCCAGGTAAGTACATAGTGGACCTCACTCGTACATCTCCAGGAAACAAGTGCATTTCTACAGTGTGTGTATGCCAGGCAAATTTTTGGTATTCACCAGTTTGCGTCTCCTGCATTCCCAAGGCCTGGAAAAAGGTGTGTTTTTCCACCGATTACAAGGTTGAAATCGCCTCCTACCCTCACCACAGTTACTTCACCACAAATCCTTTATCATCTTCAGTGCCTTTTCATACTTTTCAAAGCCTTGCATTATCTTGCCAGAGGGTAATGGGCCTTATACTTGACCTCCTCCAGTGTCTCAACTACTACATGTGTCAATGTCAGTATTTTCTTCACTTTTCCATAGGGTACTAACACTTTAAGCACGCAGAGTCTTCTCCAAGATAATCTTGTGCTCTGGGGATCCTTCTGATTCCTTTTTTGGTGTAGACCCATCAGGAGACCTTGCCCAGACTTTGAAGTCTTTTTGAACACCTTGAAGAGGTTTTGAATGGATCACAGACTTCCAGAAATGCTCCCTGAATCTTTCTCGGCACCTGGAATTACCCTGTTTTTGTTTTTTGTAGACACCTTAGCGAGAGTTGGTATGCAACCTGTCATGATATTTGCCTCTGTATACAAGTTCCTGGCCTGATGATATCCTTCTAGTCTCTTTGCCCAGTATCATGGCCAACCTCTTAAGAGGGTCATTCTCACCTAGTGCAACAGGACAACTTTCTTCCTTTACTAGTGGCTCTATTCTCCCTTGGTGTCTCTTAGTTGATCTTTCCTCCCTCTCGAGTGAAAGATTTTTCCTCGGTTTTGCAGAGGCCTTGTGCTATCCTTTTTATTGTTATGCTCTTATGCTAAGGAGGCAGCCTTTCTCACATTTAATGTGCTACAGGCTTTCAGGGCTTCCGTTGACTTTACAACCTCATTCCATAGACTGGGTACTCTGTTATTCTCAAAGCTCTTCCCCAAGAGTTTCTCTACATTTAGGGATACCAGGGGTGGAATCACAGGACCAACACTTGGGCATATATTATTAGGGGGTCAAGTTTCTTGTTTTCCATGTCAATGCTCATCCCAGCTGAGTAGGTAGTGAATCCTGGTCCTTTAATCAATAAATGTGAACTTTCCAAGTGTACAAGTCTGGTCGTCCCTTCATATGTTTACCAAGTTTATCATACCAACACATGGCTTTGGCTGATGTCAGTTTGGCTGCAAGGTAATATAGGTGGTGGTGTGATTTCCCCCTAGCCAGACTGCACTCTGACTTAAGACATTTTTACTGTACGCCCAATAACTCTTCAAAAAAAGGATTTTACAGCACGTACAAGAATCCTGGTTTTTTTTTTTTTTTTATTTTTTTTTTTAGCCTCTTGTTTAGTTTTCTAAAATTATCTAAACTAGTTGTATTATACTGTACACCCTTCACTTATGATGTTATCTGTGTAGTGGTTGTGATCACCTCTGTCACAGTGGGGAGGGACAGAGGTGTTCATGTGTTTGTATACTGTGCATTGCTTCTATCTTAGAATCCATTAATTAATTATGTCTTTCCTTCCTATGTACAGGTTATATTCATCAGCTGTCTTCAGTGATTTTGAGCAGTTTTCTCAACCTGAGATGACTAGGCGCCCTGTTGAAGATCTAGTTCTTCAAATGAAAGATTTGAATATTGAAAAGGTAAAATGGGGGGAAAAAACAGCAATTTGTTTAAGTGAAAATCAGGTCATCTCTCTGCCTTGTTCCGATTTCATCACATTTGTGTAAACGTCTGGCAAAATGGACTTTAACTAGCACACTGATATGCTGTTCAATGTGGTTGGATGGATAACAAAAGTGCTGTTAACCACTTCGCATCCGGGCCAATTCTGACACTTCGCTCCTACATGTAAAAAGCCACATTTTTTTGCTAGAAAATTACATATAACCCCCAAACACTATATATATTTTTTTAGCAAAGACCCTAGAGAATACAATGGCGGTCATTGAAACTTTTTATCTCGTACGGTATTTGCGCAATAATTTTTCAAACGCATTTTTTTTGGAATAAAAACGGTTTCATGAATTAAAAAATATTAAAACATTAAAGTTAGCCCAATTTTTTTGCATAATGTGAAAGACGATGTTACGCCGAGTAAATAGATACCCAACATGTCACCCTTCAAAATTGTACACGCTCGTGGAATGGCGCCAAACTTCGGTACTTAAAAATCCTCGTGGGCGACGCTTTACATTTTTTTACTGGTCACATGTTTTGAGTTACAGAGGAGGTCTAGGGCTAGAATTATTGCTCTCGCTCTAACGTTCGCTACGATTCCTCACATGTGTGTTCTGAACACCGTTTTCATATGTGGGCGGGACTTACGTATGCGTTCGCTTCTGCGTACGAGCTACCGGGGACAGGGGCGCTTTACATTTTTTTTTTATTATTATTATTTATTGTTAATTTTACTTTTAACTTTTTACTTTGACAGTTAGAAAAAAAAAAAAGATCACTTTTATTCCTATTACAAGGAATGTAAACATCCCTTGTAATAGAAATAAGCATGACAGGTCCTTTTTACAGTGAGATATGGGGTCAATAAGACCCCACATCTCAACTCTAGGCTGAGAAGCCTGAAATAAAAAAAATAAAAAAACGATCACCGCTTTCTAGCCGAAGCGGCGCCGTTTTTTTGAATGCAGAGGCCGGGCGTGACGTCATAACATCGCGCCCGGCCTCCGAACGATCATAGAGACTCCGGTGACCATCTGGTCCGCCGGAAATCTCTATGGTTAGAAGCCGGGGCCGGCGGATCCTGTCACCGACTCACCGATCGCTCAGGTGAGTCGGTAGAAGCACCGGAGGGCGGCGGGAGGGGGGGACGTCCCCTCTCGCCGCCTGTAAGAACGATCAAGCGGCGGAACAGCCGCTATGATCGTTCTTACGGTACAGAGGATCGCCGGCTCTAAAAAACGATATCTGAATGATGCCTGTAGCTGCAGGCATTATTCAGATATCCCGGCTGAAAATCAAGGACGTCCCACGGACGTCCTTAGATGCGAAGTGGTTAAATGGCTTTGACTTATTTGTAACTTCAGTCTCTTTGAAAGAATTTAGTCTTAGAAAAAATAGATTAATAATGCTGAAATGCCTATTTCTTTTTCAGGTAGTGAATTTCCCATTCCCTACACCCCCCTCTTCTGATGCCCTGATTGCAGCAGAAGAATTGCTAATCTCTTTGGGAGCATTGCAGGAGCCTCCAAAAACTGGCAGGTATGCTTTTACAGTCTCGCTTCTGGAAATGAGCAGACTACACTATTGACAGACTTAAAGTGTTACTAATCCCACAACAGTAAAATCTGTCTATATATGCAGTAAAGCATGCTTGTTATACTCACTGTGGAACCTAAGGGGTTAATCTTCTGCATTGTGTATAAAGGCCGTGTGATCCTGTTTTCTCTGACCCTACTCTTCTTCCACTGTCCATTTCCTGATAGAACGGAGCATTAGGGAACAGGCTGCACATGCTCAGTTTGGTGTGTCTTGCTAGAGCGTTTTTTTTTTTTGGAGAGTGCATGTGATCAGCACAGGGCCAATCAGCATTGTCCATACAGAGGGTCAGGGGTCCTGCAGTCTTATAGGACAATCAGGTAAAAACGCGTTTTACAAGCTTTACCCAGACACTGACACAAGTCACAAGACAAGCTCTAACTGTTGATGTGAAAGGGTATTTAGCAGTTTATATTTACTAAAATAATTGCATTTCCCTGTTATGTGTACTGTGGGAGACCAGATATAGTGAATACAGGGTCCTGGGTTAAGTAACACTTTAACGCAGAGCTTTTGTTTTTCTTGGTTTGTAATAGATGTGGGTTAGGGCTCATGCACACTGCAGCTCAACAAAAAAGCTCCTTTTACAGGCATTTGAGCTTTTATTTCACTGCTTAAAAGCTTGAAGAAGCTTGTGCTCTTTTGCATGTTTTTATTGAGCTTCTTTGAGCTTTTGTGTTTTTTTCACAAACCCTCACCTCAGCAAATTGTTTTACTTTTTTGAGCATTTTGAAGCTTTTTTTGTGCTTGTTAATGCTTTTTCTGAGTTGGGGGGGGGGGGTTTGCCTGTAAAAGCATATGCCTGTAAACTCCTGAAAAAGCCATAGTGTGCATGGGACACATTGGCTAACATGGAGGGGAGTTTCCAGGCAGAAGAAGAGAACTCCAAAAAGCTCAAAAGCCTGTAGGAGAAGCTTCTTTGAGATGCAGTGTGCATGAGTCCTTGAGGTGGAACTTTTTCGAACAAACAAACCTTTATCAACCCACCACAAAGCTGCCTTTTGAAACAAGTACATTTTCTAACTAGACACACCTATTCATATTGCTGCTGTCTTATTGTTTACTGGCAGTTGAGATGGGCAAATCCTCTGTTTCGATAGACAAAATAATTTACAATAATTTGATGTGGACAAGTTCCTTTAATTTTTGTAGGCAATAATCTCACAGATAAAAAGTACTTCTGTCCCAGCTATTGCCTAAATATATTAAAATCTCTGTTGCAAGGAAGAACTTAAAAATCATTCAGGAAAATGTGCATTTTCCCAAGAAAACGAATTTAAGTTATCAGGTTAGAGGTTCTGGAGCAGGCATTTGAACCATGCTTTATGTGTCCTATCTATTACACTGACTTTGATTAGTGCATTTCATCAGCAAGTAAAATCAACACTAGGCTGCTTGCATGCTCTAAACTATAATAATTGCTTTCATACCTTCTCTATATTGCCATCAGTGGGTTTTAATATGTACGTTTTCTTTTTATTATTGCAGATTAAATTATCTACAGAAGGCTAAACTCAGCTGTCCAATCACTCCCCTAGGGAAGACCATGGCATCATTTCCAGTAGCTCCACGCTATGCTAAAATGCTTGCTCTGGGGAAACAGCATGACTGCTTACCTTACGTTATTACTATAGTGGCAGCTATGACCGTGAGAGAACTGTTTGAAGAACTGGACAGGTGGGTGAGCGACAACTTGACAATATTGTACTATTTTAATGAGTTCATACCTCTTTTTTGGTGTGTGGCAAGTCTATTGCTTGTAGTCAATAGCCAACATAATTGGGTAATCACCATTCATTATTCTTTAAACCATTATATTCTGAAAGGCCCATTTTTTTGTGATGATAATGATATAAATCTCTTCTCATAGTGACTGTTGCAGAATGTGTGGTCCCAGACCAAACCTGACTGTCCTATAGTCTTTATGTTGAAATCTTAATTATACAATCAAACATCTATTACAGATTGCCGATGCACCCATCATGAAGCATTATAGATTTTGTAGTGAGAGTACGATAGAAACTGCTTCCTTCAAGTTGTCTTTACTTCATTTTTATATGGTCTATTTACAGAGCATGCAGGGAAGGTAGATGAGTCAGTGCTCTTGACTGTGCTCCTACTGGTTAGAAGTACAAATCTTTTTCCGATGTAATATTTTATATATGCATGAATAAAAAAACTATTTCAAGTTTTCGAGTATAATACAGAAAAAAAACACACCGTGTATTCACTTTTTAACAACAATTGAGATAATTTTATTGGCCAAAGTTGTGGATTACATTTCAATCATTCTACTGAGTCGCATTGTAAAAAGGAGCAGTGATAGAGGATCTCTGTGTAGCATTGCAAAGCTGGAAGCAGAACCTGCACATGCAGTGAGTAAAAATGGGTGCTTCTCTGTACATGTATAACTAATTTTTTTTTAACACTTAAGTGAATGCTAGGGCTCAATTTTTTCCCTTAAAATAAAAAAGAGGTTCATACATACTTGTTCTGTGCAAGGATATTGCACAGAGGGCCCCTTATCTCCTTTTTTGGGGTCCCCTGCCTGTGCGGTCCTCTCCATCTGTTCTGCATGTGCCACCATAGCAAGCCGCTTGTTCTGGGGGCACACGTGCGAGCACGCTCCCAAGCCGGGCTACGTGCGTTCATAGACACACAGTGCGGCTCGACTCTGCTCCTGTCTCATTGGATTTGATTGACAGTAGCAGGAGCCAATGGTTCCCGCTGCTCTCAATCTGTCCTGCGAGACCAGTAAAAATTCAGGCAAGTATTAGGGAGGTGGGGGGGTGCAGCTAGTGGAATTTTCAGCTTTTAGCGCTCTCACACTTTGACAATTGAGTGGTCATGCAAACTATACCCATATGAAATAGAGTTTTCTTTTGTTTGTTTGTTTTTTTTTTAGCTAAACAAACAAACAAAAAAAGACCGAATTTTTTTTTTTCTTCAGATTTTGTTATAAAATTTTGCAAACAGGTCATTTTCATCCTGCTCTGATGAGGCGGCACTGATGGGGCGGCACTGATAAGTGACACTGATGGGCACTGATTGGCAGTACTTATGGGCACTAATAGATGGCACTGATTAACAGCACTGGTGGGCACTAAGAGGACCAATGTCCCTCTAACGCAATCCGGTTAACGGCTTTCGTTTCTTCACACTGACAGCGTGAGGGGAAAAAAGTCGATAACCGGCTTCTGTTTATTTTCATGATCAGCTGTCATTGGCTGACAGCTGATCACGTGGTAAAGGGCCCACTGTGTTTGTCACTTCACCCTGATCTGTGATCAGCCGAGTCCTAACGACTCAGCGATCACAGAGCAGACGTCCATGGACCCCCTCCCGACATTCAAAGCCTGTGCTGTAGCCTTCTTTCGGCTACAGTGTGGGCGCCAAGTGGTTAAAAAAATAAGGTGTTCTTACTAATCTGTGATGGGGGGGGGGGGGGATTAAAGATGGGCACATACACATGTGTACATTATTAGCATACATGCATGTTAAGTCTAGGCCTATAGATGAACATGCTCTTGATGCACTATGTAGCCAGGAATGTCGCTGTCTTTTCCTTGTGCAATTTCACTACTCTTTTATTGACCTTTCCTGCTTCTGTGTGTACCTCCCTTCACATTGGACAGAAAAGAGGAATGTGATTTAGAATATGTCATATTACCCAACATAGTGCCTTTTCTTACATTCACCAGGCTTTTTGTAGTTTCTTGTGTGTGCTCAAAGCTTGTTTTATGTCGTTTTCTTATTAAAAATAAAAAAAATAGACGTGATCAACTTTTGTAGGAAAACTACGAGACAGTAAGCCACATATATGCTGTCTCTAAATTGTAAAATTCTGTAAGATCTCTATAGAGTTCTAAAAAAGTTTCTTTATCGTACACCACGGGACACAGAGCTAGTCATTACATAATGGGTTAAGGGTCACCAGCGGTGATTGGACACTGGCACAACCAATGGAAGACAGTTCCCCTCCATATAACCCCTCCCATCAGGGAAGTACCTCAGTTTTTTCGCCAGTGTCGAAAGGTGTTGGACGCGTTAGGAGGTGCTAAAGGAAAGCTCTACCAAAGAGACCCTCTGGGGGTAAAAGAGCTATGCTTTCGGATCCATCCAAGACGCCTACAAATGAGCTGAATCTGGATGGGATCCGGGCCTCATCCATGAGGCGTCGCCTGTAATGTCTCTCTTCGGAGGACTGGGCTCTAAGATCCAGCACTTTCGCTATTTCGCTATAAAGTCCTGGTAAGAGTCTTGTACAAGGCCCAGGGGAGAGGTATCCTTTAAATAGGAACCCATATCCCTGAAGGTTGGCACACATAGCCCACCGTGAAGGGTGAAGTTTGGTATCTGTCTGAAATCTTTCAGCAGAAAAACCTGCGGCGTGGATAAGGTGAGATTAGAAGGTCCATAACTAGGTTGGGACCTTTTTCAAAAAGTGGATGTCTTCTTTTTTTCCACCACTGGGGGGAGTAAAGAGCTGAATATACTCACCTCACTCTGTTCAGTGTCGGCTTCGGCGAAGTACACTGCTCGTCACCTCCGCTGCTGAGCTTGCTGGGGCACCCCGATCCTCCTTTCGGTGGCCGACCAGACACCTGCAGATGCAGGTAAGTGGGAACAAGGGCTGATGAGAGTCCTCTCTCACTATGGCCACCGCCATAGCGCTAAGGGCCGCGCGCGCGGGAGCGCGTTTTATCAGAGGGGGGGGGGCGAAGTTGTGCGCGGGCACGTGGCGCGCGCAGGCACAGAAACGGTGCCAAATTTAAAAGACTGTCAGTGTGAGAAGCACTGCAGCAGCAAGCAAGCTCGTTAGTTCTCTTATTCCTGGCAGAGAAACACAGCAGCTATACAGGGACGTAAGACTCCATGTGGTTGGATTGGGTACTTCCTAGAAGACATCCATGTTATGCATAGTTATGTGTTAAAAGTTGCATACTTAATGTATTTGCTAAACTAAACACGGTAGTATATGCATTTAGGTACCTTGTATTTTGTCTAAACAGTAAGCCTTCCAGGGGAAGTAATACGGACAAAAAGAGATAAGAAAGCACCACCGCCTGAGAGGAGGCTCTAACTGTGCTGACTCGGTACCTTTCTCTCCTGTGTTGCTAAATGCACCTGTACAGGATGAGCCATTACCTCTGTCAGGTATGGCGGCTTCCCCAGTGAAGCCTGGGCCTGTATATGTCACTGAGGACACTTTATCAGCTGCCCTAAACAATCTGGAGGAAAAAATTGCTACCTTAATCGCTAAGTCCTCTAAAAAGGGACAATAAGCGAAGCAGGTCTCTTCCAGTATTGGACCTCCCTTCAGAAGTACCTGAGGGAGGAGGATGAGGAGGAGGAGGCTACATCAGCAGAGGATGAGGAGCCAGATTTTAAGGTCACAGGTACAATGCTATAGCAGTGCATTTAAGTTAACCTCTGCGGAGGTAACGGAATTACCTGTCTCCTCCCTAGGGTCATTAAGATCCCTGCAAGGTGCATGCTCCTTCCCGGTTCATCCGTTACTAGAGGATCTAATATACGCAAACTGGCAACATCCAGATAAGCGTTTCTCACCTCCAAAAAGGTTTAACATTCTTTATCCTATGGGGGAAATTTTTTTTTTAAAGAAATGGAGCCTGCCTGCGGTAGTTGCGGCTATTTCTTGTGTAAATAAAAACCTGACATGTCCGGTGGATAATGTACAAGGGTTTAAAAGATCCTTCTGAGAGGAAGTTGAAATCCTCCTTCCTTTTGGCCGGCTCAATTACCCAACCTGCAGTAGCAGCAGTCGGTATGGGTCAGGTCATCAGCCAACAGGTAAAGCAGGGGCTGAAGGAACTGCCTTCAGAGCAGGCTAGAAATTGGGAAAATTTGCCTAAAGCCTTATGCTTCACAGTGGATGCCATGAGAGATTCTATCATACAGGCATCACGCCTTACACTCCAGCTGGTACAGATGCGCAGAGTACTTTGGCTTAAGCATTGGTCAGCGGAGACCCCATGCAAAAAGCTGTTGGCAAGTTCCCGTTCCATGGCGAACGCCTATTTGGGGAAGATTTAGAAAAATATATACAGAAGATCAAGTGGTAAAACGACTTTTACCTGAGAGAAAGAAAAACAAGAGATCTTGTTTTAAACGCTCTCTCCCCAGCTCCCGGGAAATCTGACTCCAACCAGTGGCGGCGGCCTGTTTTAGCCGCCCACAAAAGCCAAGGGGCAAGCTCAGAAGAACAAGAAGCCGTGGGGTGCAAGAGCTAATAAGCAAGCCCCAAAGCCTCTCAGTGAAGGGGCGCCCCCGCTCGGCCGAGTGGGAGGAAGGCTTTGTCAGTTCTGAGCAACTTGGTGGTCAGAAATCCAGGACAATTGGGTAGTATCCACAATATCCTCAGGGTACAAACTGGAATTTCGAGAGATCCCATCTTCTCAATTCCGAGGTTCAAGACTCTCCAAGGATCCACAAAAAAGAGAATCCTTCTTCAAAGGTTTGAATCACTTAATGGCTCAAGGGGTAGTTACAGACGTACCCCAAAAAGAGCGAGGTTCAGGTTTTTACTCAAACCTCTTTGTGATTCCAAAGCCAAATGGAGATGTCAGACCCATCCTGGATCTAAAATCCCTAAATCGGTTCCTGAACGATCGCCATTTTCGAATGGAAACGATCCGATCCGTGGCCGCCACTTTAAAGGGCGGAAAATTCATGGCGCCCATAGATATCAAGGACGCACATTTACACATACCCATCCTCCCCGCTCACCAAAGATTCCTAAGGTTTGCGGTAGAAGATCGCCACTTTCAATTTGTGGCTCTGCCGTTTGGTGTAGCCACCGCGTCCATAGTATTCACAAAGGTGCTAGCTCCTCTGTTAGCAAACCTAAGAACACGGGGCATTGCGGTAACAGCCTATCTGGACGATCTACTAGTAATAGATCAGTCAAAGGACGGATTGGGTCACGCTGTACACACTACAGTAGGATACCTGGAGCATTTAGGATGGATTATAAATTTACAAAAATCCTCTCTCCAGGCCCAAAGAAGGATAGGGTACCTGGGCATGATCATAGATACAGCCCAAAACGGGGTATACCTGCCAGAACCGAAGATACAGTCTCTGAAAGACCTGATCCACAAGGTCAAAGCAAACAAGAGGCCGTCTATTCGCCTTTGCATGAGACTATTGGGAAAGATGGTAGCCTCCTTCGAGGCGGTCCCTTACGCCCAGTTTCATTCGAGACTACTTCAAGGCAATATTTTAGCTTCCTGGAACAGGAAGAGCCAAGCTCTGGATATACCCATGCGCCTGTCCTCACAAGTACGCCACAGCTTCGATTGGTGGCTAGAAGCCAGGAATTTACGGAAGGGAAAGTCCTTCCTCCCAGTGGCCTGGAAGGTGGTATCTAGGGATGCCAGCCTATCGGACTGGGGTGCAGTATTCGAGGAGGCTTCTACCCAGGGAACCTGGGCCAAGACTCAGGGGATCCTGCCCATCAATGTGCTAGAGATCCGGGCGGTATATCTAGCCCTCAAAACCTGGACATACAGGTTACAGGGCTACCCAGTTCGGGTTCAATCCGACAATGCTACTGCAGTAGCTTACATCAATCACCAAGGAGGCACCCGCAGTCGGGCAGCCCAAAGAGAGGTGAACCGGATCCTGGCATGGGCAGAAGAGCATGTACCTTGCCTTTCTGCAATCTTCATTCCAGGGATGGAAAATTGGCAAGCAGACTACCTGAAGTCGTCAGCAGCTGCTACCAGGGAGTGGTCTCTTCACCCCGAGATCTTTCAGGCCATATGTCTGAGATGGGGAAACCCAGATGTAGACCTGCTAGCTGCCAGGTTCAACAAGAAATTGGACAACTTTGTGTCCAGAACGAGAGATCCTCTAGCCTACGGGACAGACGCTCTAATAATACAGACGCTCTAATAACTCCATGGAATCAGTTCTCACTGATCTAGGCATTCCCTCCGATCCCTCTTCTACAAAGACTGCTTCGCAGGATCAAGGAGGAGGGAATACCAGTAATCCTAGTGGCCCCAAACTGGCCCAGGAGGCCTTGGTACGCCGAGATTGTAAAAACGGCGATAGGAAGGCCCTGGAAGTTTCCACTCCGACACGACCTGCTGTCACAGGGTCCAGTATTCCACCCTTCCTTACAAAGGCTAAAGTTGACGGCCTGGCTGCTGAGACCCACATTTTTTAAAAAGAGAGGGGTCTCTGGTCCGGCTCTTTCTACGCTCATTAATGCTAGAAAGCCAGACTCATCTATCAGAGAGTCTGGAGAGCATACGTTTCCTGGTGTGAATCCAGATGTTGGAATCCTCAGAAGTATGAAATAAGTAGGATTCTTGCTTTTTGCCAGTTAGGAGTGGATATGAATTTAGCCCTTAGCACCATCAAAGGGCAAATATCGGCTCTATCAGTCTTCTTTCAGAGACCATTGGCATCTCACTCCCTAGTTCGGACATTCATTAAGGGGGTACTGAGGATAAATCCTCCAGTTAGGACTCCCTTGTGTCCATGGGATTTGAATTTGGTATTGTCAGTGTTGCAAAAGCAACCTTTTGAACCTATTCGCCATATTCCTTTAATTATATTAAGTAGGAAGTTGGCCTTTCTGATTGCTATAGCTTCTGCTAGGAGAGTATCAGAGCTAGCAGCTCTTTCTTGTAAAGAGCCTTATCTAATTTGTCACAAGGACAAAATCGTACTACGACCCCATCCGGCTTTTCTACCTAAGGTGGTGTCGGCTTTTCACTTGAATCAAGACATTGTTCTGCCTTCCTTTTTTCCAAACCCGCGGACGGCGGGGGAAAAATTATTACACTCTCTAGATCCAGTGAGAGCGGTAAAGGTGTATCTGCAAGCAACCGCTCAGATACGTAAAACAGATGTTTTGTTTATTTTACCAGATGGGCCCAAGAAGGGCCAAGCGGTATCAAAATCCACCATTTCCAGGTGGATTAGACAAGTAATTATTCAAGCTTATGGTTTAAAAAACAGGACTCCTCCTTTTCCTGTTAAGGCGCACTCTACCAGGGCGATAGGTGCTTCATGGGCAGTGGACCAACAGGCTTTGATGGCTCAGATCTGTAAAGCTGCAACTTGGTCTTCAGTCCATACATTTTCCAAATTCTATCAAATAGATGTGAAAGGACATGAGGATTCCGCCTTTGGGCGAAGTGTGCTGCAGGCAGCAGTATAGGGCTTCTGGTCCGCAAGCGGCCTGTTTTGATCTGTGTCTCCCCCCCTTCATATGAGCATTGCTCTGGGACGTCCCATTATGTAATGACTAGCTCTGTGTCCCGTGGTGTACGATAAAGAAAATAGGATTTTTATAACAGCTTACCTGTAAAATCCTTTTCTTGGAGTACACCACGGGACACAGAGGTCCCCCCCTTCTTATGGGAACCTTACTGCTTTGCTACAAAACTGAGGTACTTCCCTGATGGGAGGGGTTATATGGAGGGGAACTGTCTTCCATTGGTTGTGCCAGTGTCCAATCACCGCTGGTGACCCTTAACCCATTATGTAATGACTAGCTCTGTGTCCCGTGGTGTACTCCAAGAAAAGGATTTTACAGGTAAGCTGTTATAAAAATCCTATTTTTGACATTTGTATTACTGTATGTGTTTTATTGGTAAATGTGAAAAGCATGGAAGCTGATTTGACCAAGTGGAATACAGCATTGCAAGGGTTAGAGTGGCTGACTTTCTTTTTAGGCTGTGCATGCATTAGAAGGAAAAAACTTGCCTCGTAGTTTTAACATTTGTATGGTTGTAATGTCAGAATTATGTGTTGTTTTTCTTTAGACCAGCGATTAGTGATGAAGAGAAAGAGACACTGAAAGCCAAGAAGGCTCGAGTATTACAGATGCAGAGGATATGGGCAGGGCAGGGCCCCGCTCAAAAGCTTGGTGACCTGATGGTTATGTTAGGTAGGTATTACAGATGTCCTGTTTTTTGGAGGGCAGTTGTCTTGGCATGATGGGTGGTAAGATAAGAGGGATGACAAGCTCTGTGACTGCCTTTTATCAGCTTCTCCAGCCATCCCAATCCCAGGTTCAGTTTAGCACTCCAAATTCTTAAAGTAAAAACAATGTCCCAATAGTATGGAAAATGCAGCATCTGCAGAGTGCAAAATAAAAGTGAATGGTTGTTTTTAGTCCTAAAGCAAGTTCACCTTCACAGTGATTCCATAAAGGTGACAATGAACTGTTGTTTCACATTTAAAGGACTGAAGCTCACCTTTTTGTATGAACCTCAACATGTAAGATTTTGTGAGTAATTTTATTGAGTGGAGAGCAGGCATTGGTCAGAATAGGATCAGCCTAAAATGGGGGGTTGGGATTGGGCAGGAGTGGAGTAACGTGGGTGAAGCCTCGTACACATAGCCGGTTTTCTCGACAAGAACACTGCTGGGATAGCTTTTTGCAGAGAAAACAGGCCGTGTGTATGGTTTCTCAGCAAGAAAACTGCCGGGAATCCCGACGAGAAAAATAGAGAACCTGCTCTCTATTTTCTCGTCGGGATTCTCAGCAGAGTGTTTCCTGCCGAGAAAACCGTGAGTGTGTATGCTTACCTGTCCCAGGTAAGCCCGCGCATGCTCGATGAGACTTCGATGCATGTGCGGTAGCTTACAAGGGTAGTGTAGGGTGTAGCAAGATGGCGGCATCGGATGTGACGAGCGCATGCTCGTCGTAGTTGATGACGTCACCGCGTTCTTGCCATTCAAAAGAACGGCCGTTCTTTTGAATGGCCGTGTGTACACTCTGCGAGCAAGGAAAGCTTGCCAGGAATTCCGTCAGGAAAACCAATGTTTTTTTCCTGACTGGATTCCCGGCCGTGTGTACGAGTTACAGGGGAAGAAGAGCAGACACACGAGTCAAGTAAGTAATTGGATTTGGTATGCGTTGTTGTACATTAGAGGGGGTGAATGAACCGAGATCCTCGCCAGTACTTTTGTTTCTTTTAATTGTTCAGTAGAGCAGAATAGATGGGAAGTGGGAAAGTAAAGAGGAGGAGAAATCGCTACTGGAAGAAGCAGAAACTCCTGGCAAATTTAAACTCTAATTTAGGCATTGTCCTTAAAGTGGTTGTAAACCCACTTTTTCAACTTGCACCTACAGGTAAGCCTAGATTAAGGCTTACCTGTAGGTGCAAGAAATATCTCCTAAACCTACACGGTTTAGGAGATATTTACTAAAATGACAAGCGCCGCTGTCTACGGCGCATGCGCGCCGTAGACAACGGCGCATTCATGGGGTTAATCCCATTCACAAACTCGGCTACTTCCCAGCAATCGCTGGGCGTAGCCGAGTGGGACGCCTCCCGCGCGCATGCGCAGACTGACGTCTCCGCCGCTCTGGCCAATCACAGCGCCGGAGCGGCGCTGTGATTGGCTGGTGCGGCGATACCCGGAAGTAACATTCCGGCTATCGCCGCAGTGATGTCTGCGGCTGTACAGAGGGACGAGGACGGCTTCGGGGGCCCCGACCTAAGGTAAGTGGAACATAATGAGCCATTATGCTAGTCATAATAGCTCATTATGCCTTTCTTTTACAGGTTGTAAAAAAAAAAAAAAGTGGGTTTACAACCACTTTAAAAGAAAACTAAACTGCTGAGAAAACAAAACCTGCACTTTTATGTTTGTAAGGATATATGAAATTTCTTTTCTTGCTCAATAATTCTTCGAATTATTGAGCAAATAAACAACATTTTGTCTTTTTATTTGGTTTAATGTGATGATTTAATAGTGGAATCATGCTGTATATTTTAAATTACAAATAATAGTGTGTCTCATTTTAAACTCAGGTGCAGTAGGCGCTTGTGAATACTCAGGCTTGACTCCAAAATTCTGTGAACGTAATGGCCTCAGGTTTAAAGCCATGATGGAGATAAGACGTTTAAGAGGACAACTTACCACTGCTGGTAAGCTGCACACAAATTCACTGAAGATAAATTTGTAATCTGTGTGTCATAAGAGTTTATAGCATCTGCTTTCTTCTCTAGTCAATTCACTGTGCCCCGATGTCACCATATTCCTTGATTCTAAGATGCCACCGCCTACAGAAAGCCAAGTGAACTATTTGAGGCAGATTGTGATGTCCGGTTTAGGGGATCACATTGCTAGGCGGATTCGTCCAGAAGAACTTCTCAATGAGAAGTGGAGAATGGCTTATAAGGTAGGCAAATTGTGTTACTCGTAACTGTATTTTGTCCACGTCTGTGCGAAAATATCTTTTTATGGTATGTACATGCCATCACATTACCGATTAGTATTTATGCTAGGTTAACCTGAATTTAGAAATTTACATGAGATTCATGTATTTTACTTTTATATGTATTTTGGGAATTGATTTTCCAAATACATATGAGGACAATAAAGCTGATTACTTTAAACCTCTTCTCTTCTCAATCCCGCTTAACTGTATTAAACCCAAAAGCAAAAATGTAATATATTGCAGCTGACCAGTCCTTAGATATGGTGGCTATTTCCCTCTGTTCTTCTGCCCAGCAGCTAGTGATTACTGTCATGTCCATCTGCTGGCTGCAGAACAGAACCTGCAAAGTCAATAAAGGCCTTTAAGATGGCTTTCAGACGCCTATCAACAGAATCCTTAAAAAAAAAAAAAAAAAACGAAAAGAAGGGGATTTGGGTTTTTAAATGAGATGCATGGATACATGCGCCTCCATACCTGTATTTATATAAAAGAAGGAGGTTGCGACTTTAACCACTTGCCTACAGGGCACTTTCACCCCCTTCCTGCCCAGGCCATTTTTCAGCTTTCAGCGCTGTCACACTTTGAATGACAATTGCGCAGTCAT
This sequence comes from Rana muscosa, assembly GCA_029206835.1. Taxonomy (NCBI): domain Eukaryota; kingdom Metazoa; phylum Chordata; class Amphibia; order Anura; family Ranidae; genus Rana; species Rana muscosa. The sequence goes on from CM055116.1 coordinate 943,552,179, forward strand.
GCAACACTGTACCCAAATTAATTTTTTATAATTTTTTCCCCATAAATAGAGCTTTCTTTTGGTGGTATTTGATCACCTCTGCAGTTTTTATTGCGCTATTAACAAAAGAATAGGGACAAGTTTGAAAAAAATATATATATTTTTTACTTTTTGCTATAATAAATAACAAATTTTTTTTTAAAACAATTTTTTCCTCAGTTTAGGCCTATGTGTATTCTTCTACATATTTTTGTTAAAAAAAATCGCAATAAGCGTATATTGATTGGTTTGCGAAAAAGTTATAGCAGCTACAAAATAGGGGATAGATCTATAGCATTTTTATATATATTTTTTTTTTTAACTAGTAATGGCGGAGATCAGCGATTTTTATCATGACTGTGATATTGCAGCGGACACATCGGACACTTTTGACACATTTTTGGGACCATTCACATTTATACAGCGATCCGTGCTATAAAAATGCATTTATTTCTGTATAAATGTGACTGGCAGGGAAGGGGTTAACACTGGGGGGCGATCAAGGGGTGAAATGTGTTCGCTGGGAGTATTTCTTACTGTGGGGGGAGGGGACTGACTGGGGGAGGTGACCGACTGGGGGAGGTGACCGATGGTTGTCCCTATGTACAAGGGACACACCATCGGTCTCCTCTCCCTGACAGGACATGGATCTGTGTGTTTACCCACACAGATCCACGGTCCTGCCCAGTTACTGGGCAATCGCGGCCGCCGGGCACGCGTATCGGGTCCCCAGTGACGCCGTGCCCCCCCCCCCCCCTAGTGGTTTCGGAAGGCGCAACGTCATATGACGTCCGCCCAGAACAATAGGGTCTTCCTCCCGCCGTCATTTGACGGTAGGCGGTGGACAAGTAGTTAAATGAGGCACATATGTAGAGGCTAGACTGTAGTCAATATTTAGAAAACTTATGTTTATTATACCATGTATGACAAAATATCTCATAAAGGATACATACATATAAAATCAAAACATCATCAAAACATGCTGTGCAAAACCATGTGACAAATATCAAAAGGAGTAAGATAGCATGGTATGGTACATAAGGCTGGTCTCAATATCATTGATGAATGTTGTAGTAAATTTTTGAATGTAATGAAGTAGGTAGACTTGTGAAGCCGTCAGTGTGAACATGATGCATCTAATGTACGCCCGACGCATTTCGTTGGGTGATAACTCTTCAGGAGAAGATGCAACAGTACAAAAAGAGAGGACATAAGTAACCAAGGATCTAATGCACCTCTAAAAGGTGGAAAAAAAATTGAGAATAAAGGGGATGAACGTATTGTCCCTTAAAGTACTCACATGTACTGTGTATATATAAGGCTAGAGGACACAGCCAGGAGCATGAGTGGAATCTCAGAGAAACCATGTCCAAATAACGGTGGAGTGGTCTCCACTTCTGTGGATATAAGTAAATTATATGTAATATAAATATGTGGTCTATATCATTATTTTTTATTTTATTTTCCACATTCATTTTTATGGCATTTTGATTTTATTTGTATGTACCCTTTTATGAGATGTTTAGTCATCCATGGTATAATAAACATACGTTTTCTAAATATTGATTACTCTCTAGCCTCTACATATATGCCTCATTTAAAGTCCCAACCCCTTCTTTTACTTAAAAAAAAATAAGGCCATTTAATTCGATACACCTTGCTAGTACTAGGTTGGACCCCCGTTTGCATTCAGAACTGCCTTAATTCTTTGACATAGATTCAACAAGGTGTTGGAAACATTCCTCAGGGATTTTGGTCCATATTGACCATCACGCAGTTGCTGCAGATTTGTCGGCTGCACATCCATGATGCGAATCTCCCGTTCCACCGCATACCAAAGATTCTCTATTAGATTGAGATCTGGTGACTGTGGAGTACATTGCCATTGGAGTACAGGCAATATAATGATCTTTCTGGAATGCTAATCTGAGGACAATTTCAAACGAACCAATGGCCTAGTAAATGATTACCTAGCATGGGAAATATTTAATATAATTTAAATTCTGAAGTGGAAGTGAGCTACATTAATGATGGATCCAAATATGAGTTCATTTATTTGGGTATCTACAAAAGGCACACATGGCTTTTGGATCTTGCAACTTGGACCCAAGAGGGTTAAGCCATCTGCATGCTACCACATGCGCATGAATCATTGAAAATGCACTCTCCAAAAAGAGATAGCAGATATATTCTGCTATTAGAATATTCTGATAGCAGAATATCATTAAAAAATCATAATCTTTATGAAATCTTAAACGGTTTTCAGTGTTTATTCCTAACAGTCTTGCCTAATTACATTTGCAGACTCCTCTGCTTGAAGATCCAGTGTTCACCCATCCAAACTCTTCCCTGTTCAAACAGCTTCCCGATTTTGTAGTTTACCAGGAAATTTTTGAAACAACAAAGATGTACATGAAAGGTGTGGTATGATTTAGCTATTCATTGTTTTTTTGTCTTAGATGTATAAATAAAATATGATGAAAATGGTGCAGCCATCTAAAAGTGTATCTATCTATAAAACACTAAAAGTATAATCTTCATATACTATGGACTATTCTGATGGTGTTCTTACTATTTTTGGTACCTTTTAGGCTTCATTCACCTGGGCACACAGACCCATACCTCAGTGCAAAGAGTTGTGTTTATGTGCCCAGGGAATTGCTGGTGTCAGTTTGTCAAAATCAATTACACACTGAAAAATGCAGTGATTGTACGGATCTTTAGGCACATGCCACTGTTTATATCCATTCAAGGATGGACACACATCACTGGATGCAGATAATCTGCACCCAGCGCTGTGGTGTCTGTTCATGAGCTGGAAGTTGAAATTTGCACCTTTAACCTGAAATATGTTAGCTGTATTTGATGTTCTTAACCAATAACGTTTCAATATGACCTTTAAGTGGTATGAACTTTTGTACTAGGTGCTTCTCAATACGCACCCCAGATTGTATCACCTACTGAATGCTCTTTTTGGCACGATTAGAGAGGTAGCAACCTAGGTACCAGAGCAAGGTCAGCATACACTATATCGTCATTACAGATCAGCTCCTATAGAAAGAGGACCAACTCCATTGTATATCCATGAGAACCAAGCCTCACTTCTATCAGTCCGACCAACGCTATCACACACACAATATACAGTGTACATCAAACTGCTTCCAGATTCAATGTTTATTTTCATAGAAATTGGCTGTAATTCTTAGTTTGTATTCCTTTGCTGGGACTGCATGTTTCAGAGACAATTGTAATGCTTTGTGCCATTATTGCAGGTGTTTCATCCATAGAATCTGAGTGGATTCCTGCTCTGCTTCCACAGTACTGTCACTTTGCAGACCCTCTGGAAGACCCTCCACCATTCTATTGTGCTGAAACGGGAGGAATAAAATGTCACAGAACCAGTACTTTCTGTATGTATATTGTGAAATTTACTTGCCAACATGTTGTCACACCGATGTGCTTACAGTTTAGATTTTGTAAATGCACGTTTGCTGTAATGCTACTGACATAGGAGCTGATGAAATTCAAAGCAACAAGAGTTCATGCACTGCCATCTGGCTTTTATATGCCTGGTCAGAGATAACATGTTGGGGGATTTTGCAGCTATTTTCACTATGCCCCCCTATAGATGTAACATTTTATCTTCCAAGGGTGCTGTCCTAGCGTTATGAGCCCCATACATGCCCTTACCAATGGACCCATGCTTACACATATGCAATAACAACTTTATAAAAGTTAATAGACCTTTTGATTGTATTATTTAATGGGTGACTTGCAGTATACTGGTATAGGTCAAATGTCATTCTCTTGTGGAGCTCAAGAATGAGAATTCTTTTTAACCACTTAAGCCCCGGACCATTTGGCTGGCCAAAGACCAGAGCACTTTTTGCGATTTGGCACTGCGTCGCTTTAACTGACAATTGCGCGGTCGTGCGACGTGGCTCCCAAACAAAATTGACGTCCTTTTTTTTCCCTACAAATATATAGCTTTCTTTTGGTGGTATTTGATCACCTCTGCGGTTTTTATTTTTTGCGCTAATAACAAAAATAGAGCGACAATTTTGGAAAAAAAGCAATATTTTGTACTTTTTTACATTTTCATTATAATTTTTTTTTTTTTTACTAGTAATGGCGGCGATCTGCGATTCTTATCGTGACTGCGACTTTATGGCGGACACATCGGACACTTTTAACACATTTTTAGGACCATTGTAATTTTTTCAGCTATCAGAGCTATAAAAATGCACTGATTATTGTAAAAATTACACTGGCAGTGAAGAGGTTAACCACTAGGGGGCGCTGAAGGGGTTAAGTGTGTCCTAGGGAGTGATTCTAACTGTTAGGGGGAGGAGCTACCAGTGACACGTCAGCGATCACTGTTCCCGATCACAGGTAACAGTAGATTCCTGACGTGTCACTAGGCAGAACAGGGGAATATCTTGTTTACAAAGGCATCACCCTGTTCTGCCTTTGCCGACCGCAATCACGGCCGCCTGGGAACATCGAGTTCCTGGTATCCGCGGGCGCACTTACAAGGCACGCGGCTCGGCGGCAAATTTAAAGGGACGTACAGGTACGCCCATTTGCCTGCTCGTGCCATTGTGTCGACGTACATTGTCGTGCGACGGTCGGCAAGTGGTTAATTTTGACTTCATGGTTTTATGTTGGCTTCACATGAACTTAACCCCTGACCATTGGGATGTTAACTTTGATTGTAAATTTTAAGTCAAGATCACTTTTTGCAGATGGTATGTTCTAATCTTGCTATGTAATGCTCTTTCCCATAGATCGAGTTGGGTGGCAACTGCCTGCTGTGATTGTTGATTATCCGTGTGGTCTAGAACGTTACAAATATTTTGCCAAGTTTTTGTTGGAAGGAAAGGTATGAATAGACATTAACATAGTTGTACAAAACGCAGAATTGAAGTAAAACAAGAATGTATTTTTATTTGGATGCAAAAAAACTACTTCTGTCTATACCTTAATATGCAGGGATTTCCTCTCACTTCCTGTTTGGCTATGGGACAGGAAGTGAAGGGATTTCTTCACAATGGGACAGAGATTGCGGAAAAAAATTATTCTGATGGGTTGTACCATCCCTTACTCTATCCAATATGAAAAAAAATGTTTGCCCATAATTCTACTTTAATTTCGCTTTGACGACTTCCAAGTTCAAAGCTGTCAAGCCAGGAAGACAGATTGCTCACAGTTTCTGAAATCGCAATGAAGTAAAAAAAAATATGAAAGTTTAATAAAATAAATTTAAGTACTCTCCAAAATTGAAAAAGCCCCCCTGCAACCCTGTACACACTGCAATGAACTATAAAGACTTTTTTTAAATATCACCAATGAGCAATTTTGGGTGCTGTAGATCTTTGCCGTTTTATGGGTGCACAAAAATCTGAGGTTTATCATCTATTTACTTGACATGATATTTTAACAAAAAACTATGGACTATATTGTGTTTGTGTGCACTAAATTAATTTATATATTTTTTACTGAAAATATTGTAGATTTGGTAAACAGTTGCCCTACCATCGCTTGATATAAAAAATTGCATATAATATATTCAGAAGAAATGGGCCTTTTATTTATAGCGTTTTGAGGAAAAATTTAAAGCGGAGTTCCAACGGTTTAAACTTTTTAATTTTTTTATGGATATCGTTTTTTTAATAATCTTATTTATATTACTCACATTTTACAGATGGATCGCCGCTAGGTTGCCGATTTCCCAACGTAAAATAACTTCTATTTCCCTTATCGTCTTTCAGGACAGCACATGAGAGCGTGGCTCCACCCACTAGGAAACAGAAAACACAATCTCCACCACACTTTAAAAGGAGGCGACTCCCCACAGCTCATCAGTTTTTGTTTCCTCCGGCAAGGGAACACCTAGTAGGAGTCAGGTCTCTTAAGGTGCTGTCCTGAGAGGCCAGGCTGCCTACCCCTCCATACCTTTTTGTCCTCCAGACAGTCCGATCCTCCCACACAGCGCTAAGGGTAGCTGGTAAGTGGGCTCCTTCTCCCCTTTCAGCTCAGAGGAGCAAGACTGTTCCTGGAGCCGCTCCTTAGGCAGCGGCAGCCATTCGCAGGTTTTTTTTTAACAGCATGTCGGCGTTACAGGCCGCCACCATCTTTGTGGTGGCAGAGTAGAGACTCGGCCGGCCGGAAGTGAGGTATCCGGCAAGGGGCGGCACTGGGATCAGGCGCAGCGTCATTTCCGGTGGAACACGCGCAGGGGGAGAGAGGAGGAGCGGTCCTGGTGCCTATAATTCGGTTCCAGTCCGGCGCGGCGCAGCGGCGTCTATGGACTCCGGAACCGTCCTTTAAAGCCACAGAACGAACACTGCTCCACGATGGAGTCGGTGACAGCAGCGAGTGGGACAGGCACCAGCAAGGCCCAGGTAAGGGGGTATGTGGGATCTACCCTGTATACTGTAGGTGCCTCTCTCTTTCCATGTTTTTCCCCCTGATGGCTGGGGCCTGTCTGGGCACAGGGTGTTGGCTGTTATACTAACTGTGCACCTATGGTGAGCCCGTTAGGAGACAGGTTTGACTCACTGGGATGCTGGTGTTTCTCTTTTTGTCTTTTTTTGTGGCAGGCTAAGAACTCTGACCCTCCTATCAAAAAGAGACGTCCCTCATGTAAAGCAAAGTTACCAGAGGGCTGGAAGAAAGCTTTATGCCAAGTTTGCATTGACTCCTTAGTGAAGGAAGAAGCTTCTTCTGCATGCAGCGATTTAATCGCATAGGTCAAGAAAGAGCTAGATGCTACCATACAATCTTTTCGCTCTTCTCTTGCAAAACCATCCCTGAGTCAGCCAACTTCCTCAGGATCCTCTCAGGGCTCACAATTAATCCCAGGGGTAGAGGCTGAGGCTGGTCCTCCTACCCAAAGGGAGTATTCCCCCTCTCACTCCAGGGAGGAGGAGGAGGAGGAGGAGGAGGAAGAAGAAGAGGCAGGAGATGCACCTTCAAGATACAAACTGTCCTTAGAGCAAGTAGACAGTTTGTTGAAAGCAATTTATGCAACATTGGGAATAGATGAAGAAAAGAGAGAATTATCGCTGCATGACCGAATGTATGCAGGGCTTAGTGAAAAAAGGGTCACACTTTCCCTGTGCATTCAGTTATCTCGGAGGCCATTAAAAAGGAATGGGCTGATCCAGAGAAAAAACATTTTTTTCCCCAAGAGTGCATAAAAGACTCTTTCCGTTCAATGAAGACCCAGATGCGCTTTGGAACAAAATTCCAAAATTAGACGCAGCGTTTTCACAAGTTTCCAGGTCAACTGACTTGGCATTCGAAGACATGGGTATGCTGAAAGATCCCATGGACAAAAGGATGGATCAGCAGCTTAAAAAGTCTTGGCAATCCATCATGGGTAACCTTAAACCAGCTATGGCTACTACCTGTGTCTCCAGAAACATGGAGTTCTGGCTGAATCAGCTTAAAGCCCATATTATAGCAGATTCACCTAAGCAGGAGATTCTTGATTCATTTTAAACTCTAGCAGCAGCTGTAGCTTATATTTCTGACGCTTTTGCAGAATCAATAGGATGTCAGCCAGATCTGGGGCCTTAACTAACTCAGCCAGGAGAGCTCTATGGCTGAAGACATGGCAAGGGGACGCAGCTTCCAAAAATTAATTATGTGGAATTCCTTTTTTGGGAGATCTTTTGTTTGGTCCTGATCTAGATTCTGTTTTAGATAGGACTGCGGATAAAAATAAGTCCTTTCCTGTTAAAAAGAAAAAACAGCCAGTTAAGCGTTTTTTTCGACCTCAAAAAAATCAGGATCAGGGAAGCAGGCCCCAAGAAAAAAGAAGGAATTGGTTGGCGCAAAAAGGTAAAGGCAGAGCGAATGTCCCCTTCAATCCTTCTGCGCCATGACTTGTCTATGCCTGTGGGAGGAAGGCTTCAAAAATTCCTTCCTCTTTGTGTAAGTGTGACGGAAAACGCATTTATTCTGGACACGCTGGCCCAGGAATACAAAATAGAACTTTCGGATCTTCCTCCAGAAAGATACTGTGTAACAGACCTGCCAAGGGACACAACAAAGGCCCTAGCCATGAAGAACCTGTTGGGAGATCTGATGAGACAGGGTGTTGTGGTTCAAGTATCTCCAGAGGAACGTTACCGAGGTTTCCATTCCCATATCTTCCTGATAAGGAAACCATCAGGAAGCTTCCGCCTCATTCTCAATGTGAAACCGTTAAACAGGTCAGTCCAATACAGGCGGTTCCGCATGGACTCCATCTTTTCGTGAGAAATCTCCTAGTCAAGGGATGCTTCATGGCATCGATCGACTTAAGGGATGCATACCTGCATGTGCCCATAGTCCCTCAGTCTCAGAAATACCTCAGGTTGGCAATGAATATGGGGAAGAAGGTGCTTCACCTACAATTCAAGACTCTCCCATTTGGTCTTTCATCCGCCCCGCGGATATTTACCAAAATAATGGCAGAAGCTCTAGCTCCTCTCCGTCTACAGGGAATCTCGGTCGTCCCTTATCTGGACGACCTCCTAATTTTTGCTCCTTCCAGAGAGGGGTTGCAGGTAGACCTAACCAAGGCTCGCAGTCATCTGGAAGCTTTGGGCTGGATTGTGAATCTTCAAAAATTTAATTTCAATCCTGCTCAAAGAGTTCAGTTTCTAGGTTATCTAATAGATTCTGTAGAGCAAAGGATTTTTCTCCCAGAAGAGAAGAAAGACAAGGTCTTGAGTGTAGTAGCCAGTCTTCAGACAAACCAGGAGGTGTCAATCAGGAGGATTGTGTCAGCCCTGGGTACCCTAACCTCAACTATCCTGGCCATTTAATGGGCGAGACTCCATTTCAGGCCCCTCCAGAGTTTTCTTTTACAGGTATGGGATCACAGCCCAGAAACCTTAGACACAAAAGTAAAGCTTCCCACCAAGGTCAAGAGGACTCTGTGGTTGGTGGAATAATCGTACAGTTCTCTCAAAGGGCATACTTTGGTCCTTCCCGACAGAAATCAGGGTCACAACAGACGCCAGCAGTTGGGGATGGGGAGCCCACTGGGATCAAAACATAGCACAGGGAGTTTGGTCCCGATCCGAAGCAGGAAGGTCCTCAAACTGGAGGGAGTTAAAAGCAGTTGCTCTAGTCTTAGCTGCCTTCTCTCCAAACCTCCAAGGGTCCCATGTGCAGATTCTTTCAGACAATGTCACCACAGTGACATACCTGAACAAACAAGGGGGCACAAGGAACAAAGCTCTTCTGTTGCTGTCATTAGAAATCCTTGAGTGGGCAGAGAAGCATTTACTCTCCTTGTCAGCAGTGCATCTCAAGGGCACGCTAAACGAAGTAGCAGACTTCTTGAGCAGACAAAAAATTCAGGAAGCAGAGTGGAGCTTGAATCCGGAGATATTCTCACTGATCACCAAGATGTGGGGATGTCCTCAGGTGGATCTGTTTGCATCAAAAGAAAACACCCAGCTCCCTCAATTCTTCTCTCTGCACCGAGACAGAGGATCAGTAGGGATAGATGCCTTGGCACATCCCTGGAACTTTCATCTGTTTTATGCCTTCCCTCCTTTTCAGCTAATCCATCTTGTATTGAGAAAAATACAGAAGGAAAAGGTATCGGTAATCCTGATCACTCCGTTCTGGCCGAAAAGAGCCTGGTTTTCCTCCATCCTACAAATGATGATCAAACCATTCTAGCAGCTTCCTCTCAGACAGGACTTACTACTTCAGGGCCCAGTATACCACCCGGATGTAGCCAAACTAAGCCTCACCGCTTGGTATCTGAGGAGCAGTTGTTAAGAAACAAAGGACTGTCGGAGCCTCTAGTATCCACTTTACTCGCCAGTAGAAAGAGAGTAACTAGAGATATCTACGCTAAAGTTTGGAGAGTCTACAACTTTTGGTGTCGTTCATCAAACCGAACCCTAGAAGACATTGTGTCCACACCATTTTGTAGAAACTCTAGAATTGACAAAGGCTTTGCAATTAGCACTCTCAAAGTGCAAGTGGCTGTCCTGGGAGTATACCTGGAAAAACCTATTTCCTCAGTTCCTTTGATCACAAGATTCTTTAGGCCACTTACTAAATCCAGGCCAGTTCCTACTAAACATTTTCCTAAATGGGACCTGGCAGTAGTTCTGCAAGCCTTCACGAAAGAACCTTTCGAACCGTTAGACAATCTCGTTGAAAAGTTTGACTCTTAAAACTGCATTCTTAGTTGCAGTTATGACTGCGAGAAGAATTCGTGAACTACACGCTCTTTCAGTAAAATAACCTTTTATGTTAATTTACCCAGACAGGATTGTGCTTAAAACAGATCCGGGGTTTTTTGCCAAAGGTGGCGTAAGTTCATAACAGATCGCAGGAAATTATCCTGCCAACTTTTTGTTCAAATCCTTCAGGAAGAAGGAAGAATTTATTCCATAACTTAGATGTAAGACTAATTTTATTACATTACTTGGAAATAACAAAGGACTTAGGCTTCTTTCACACGGGACGGATCAGTCATGATCCGCCCCGTGAACCTCCGCTTGCTCAGCGGGGATCCCCGCTGAGTCGGCTGATGACTGGGCGGTCCCCGCACACTGTGCAGGGACCGCCCTGTCAGATCTCCGCTCTCCCCTATGGGGGATCGGATGAACACTGACCGTCTGTCCGTGTTCATCCGATCCGCTCCGCAGACGGATAGAAAAATAGAAATTTTTCTATCCTGAAAAACGGAGCGTAGCGGACACGGGTGAGATCGGGTGTCAGCGGATGTTCATCCGCTGACATCCGCTGTCCCATAGGGATACATGTATGTCCGTTTTTCATCCGAAAACGGATGGGTGAAAAACGGACATACGGTCCGCCCGTGTGAAAGGGGCCTTAAGGTCTTCGGACTCTTTATTTGTTCTTTTTTCTGGCAACAGAAAGGGACGCCAAGCATCGAAGGGGTCAATTGCTAGATGGCTAAGATTGGCTATTTCTGAAGCTTATTCCCAGATGGGTTTGTCTCCTCCGCAGGGAATACGAGCACACTCTACTAGAGCTCTAGCCACTACATGGGCAGAAAAAGCTGGTGCCACCCACCCCACATCAAATCTGTAAGGCGGCTACATGGTCAAGCTGTTTAACATTTGTCCGTCATCAGTGGCCTAGCTAGAACCTTCAGGGCCCCGGTGCAAGAAACCATGAAGGCCCCCCCCCTGAACCCCAGCCGGGCCCTTCTCTCCGAGTCCGGTGGTGGAACTCCAGGGCCCCATCACAGGTATGACCTTTGTGAGCCCTGTAGTTCCGCCACTGGTATCAGTGTTTTTTTATTATTTTTTAGGAGCTCTGTTGGGGGACTTTCGTGAGATATCGGAGGTCTAAACAGACCTCTGATGTTCACCTTTGAGACAAAGAGGAAGACTGAGGTCACAGCCCCCAATTTCCTTCTCTGCAGCCTCAGCTACATAGAATGAATTGACAGGAATAGCTCTGTACAGAGCTTCCTGTCCATTCATAAACGGAAGCATAGTAAACGCAGTTTAGTATATGCCACAGTTATGAATAGACAGAGTCGGTGATCAGTACAGATGGGCAGGATGGGGTCCCTGTCCCCAGGAGAGATGGGGTCCCTGTCCCCAGGAGAGATGGGGTCCCTGTCCCCAGGAGAGATGGGGTCCCTGTCCCCAGAAGAGATGGGGTCCCTGTCCCCAGAAGAGATGGGGGTCCCTGTCCCCAGGAGAGAAGGGGGTCCCTGTCCCCAGGGGAGATGGGGGTCCCTGTCCCCAGGGGAGATGGGGGTCCCTGTCCCCAGGGGAGATGGGGGTCCCTGTCCCTAGGGGAGATGGGGGTCCCTTTCCCCGTGTGAGAAGGGGTCCCTGTCCCCAGGGGAGATGGGGTCCCTGTCCCCAGGAGAAATAGAGGGGGGTATGTGATGGTGTGTGGGGGATGGAGTCATCTCACTCACCTCATGACCAAGCTGCAGGCCGAGCACTCATCCATGGTGGCCTGGGCTCCCTCCAGCCTGCTGGACGGGTGATCAGCATATCTCCCAAAAAGACCTGTCGCCTGTGTATGACAGGGGAAGAGGAGGGGGGCTGGCAGACAAGCTCGCAGTGTCCTCGGGGAGCCGGCTCTCACGGGGCTGCACTGCACCCGTGTGCTTAAAGTTTGTTTCCTCTGGAGAAGCATGTACAGTGTGAGCCAGACTGAGGGGGCGGGACTCTGGCTGGGGAGGACAGACATCGAACTGAGAGGCGCTGCATGGAGCAGGAGAGGGGAACCCGGAGGAGCCGCCGAGGACACAGATCATGTGGGGAATGCACAACTAAAGAGCAGCCAGTGCAAAAGTCGAGCATGGAGCTCTGCTAGTCACCTCCCACCTCCAGCCACCCGTGCGCATGGTGCACTGGTACTCCTAGCCCGCCGCCTTTGTTGCCGCCGGTGTTCTGCCATATGTAAAGGGTGGCCGCACGGGCCCCCTGCAGCACAGGGCCCAGTCGCGGTCGCGACTGCTGCGTCCCCTATAGTTACGCCCATGTCCGTCTCTACAGACTGGACCTTCTGTCAGCCAATGATCAGGCATTTGGCAGAAAGGTCCTGCAGGCTGTTGTCCCTCCCTAGTTGGTAAGTCTCAATTATCCTCTCATGTGCTGTCATGAAAGACGATAAGGGAAAATTCAAGTTAGACTTCCCGGTAACTTGTTTTCCAAGAGTCTTTCAGGACAGCAAGCTACTCGCCCTTCTTGGTTTTTATATATATATATATATATATATATATATATATATATATATATATATATATATATATGCTGATTAACCATATTCTGATTATAGGTTCCAGCTTGGGCCGGAGGTACTCTACTACAACTGATGAGCTGTGGGGAGTTGCCTCCTTTTTAAAGTGTGGTGGAGATTGTGTTTCCTGTTTCCTAGTGGGTGGAGCCACTCTCTCATGTGCTGTCCTGAAAGACTCTTGGAAAACAAGTTACCAGTAAGTCTAACTTGAATTTTTGCCTTGCTGGCATTTTCCATATTGCTTGTGGGCCTGTGAAGCCCACAAGCACAATCTTTTAGGACACAGTGCAGCTAAGCAACCAGCAAGCACTGCCTGTTCTCGCGCATGCGCAGTATCTACGGCTCGCAGCGCTGTACGCTTCAGACGTTGCCATCAAAACGGGCGTCGTCGTCGCCGGAAGTGCCCGCCCTGTTGTGGTGGCAACGAAGCCCTCGGCACTGACTCCTGGGAAATGATGAGACACATCTCCCAGGAGCACCAGCAAGCACGGGCGCCGAGGGGAAATTATGTCAGGCGCCACAGAGAGGAAGTGGCAGAATACAAAGGACCACATAGCAACAGTGCTAAAGGGGTGAGAAAATATAAAATAAAACATTTCCAAATGTTTTAGCTGATGCATAATGAGAGATTTTAAATTTTTAAGAGACTATTAAAAAGATGAGTATTTAAACATATTCCAAAATTGTGTGTTATGGAGATTGCATGTCCAATAGTTCATCCATAAGTTTATGGATATAGCACAGAATATATACCATACATAAAATATTGTCCCAGCACAAAATATTCTATGCTTTATTACATACAATATAGTAAGCTATTTGTTAACGGGTATAACAAAAAATTCCCATAAAAGGGCACATATATTTCTGAAACGTAATCATCCTGAACATAGTATACACTATCATACTGTAAGCATTACTTACAAAAATTTAGTTTAGTAAAAGACAGTTCTGGTATGTCACCCTATCTCTGCATTATGGACTGTTTTTAACCACTTTGCATCCGGGCCAGTTCTCACTCTTCCCTCCTGCATGTAAAAATCTACTCTTTTTTTTTGCTAGAAAATTACTTGGAACCCCTAAACGTTTTATTTATATATATATATATATATATATATATATATATATATATATATATATATATTTTTAGCAGAGGCTTTATAGAATAAAATTATGGGTTTTGCAATTTTTTTATGTTGGCATTGGTGTGCTTTAAAAAAAAAAGTGCTTTGTTTTGTTTTTGACACTTTTTTTTTTTTTTTCTGATTAACTTTATTGCTATCAAAAGGGATTAACATCATCCCTTGTTACAGCATTGGCTGTAACAGGTCCTCTATTAGACTCCAAATCTCTTCTCTAGTGGAGTCGATCAGACACAGATTGGTCTGATCGACTGCTTTCCTGGCTGCTAACTCCCAGGTAAACAAAGAGGGGTGGGTCCATGACAGCCTGGGCTCAGAGGAAGCGGGTTGATTTATGCAGCTTCAGATTGAAAGTAAATTTTGCAGCAAAAGCTTTTTTTTTTTTTTCCTCTTTTAATGGGCTCTTCATGTTTTATGCTTGGAGTCCTGCTTTAACTGCTGTATTTGACAGTACTTGTAATATAGGAAAGGAATGTTTACAAACTCACAATAGCCTAATATACATGTAGAGAGGCATCAGAGAATACTCCCTTGGAAATCTATGCAAATAACCCTTTTCCCAAAGAGAAAGTACATGTGAGGATTGGGAATTTTACATAGCAGGCCTTTGGACCAGAACAGCTATTCTTAAGAAGAACTGTTTGGGCCTCTGGGTCACAAGCAGAGAATCATTGCCTCTGGTCAGCATGCAGTGAAGGAATACATTGTGCAGGAGGGAAATGTTTATGTAAAGTTATGTTAGTATATGAGATGAGTTTGCTATTTTAGTCGGTTTTTGTTCTGACATTGTAAAAAAAGTGTGTTCTGTAAATACTAACTGCCATATTTTGTTATAGGTGATAACAAAATTGGGCTCCTACACCAATATTCTCTTGTCAAGCCCCACAACCATGCTTAAATCATGGGCCAAGTAAGTAATATTTACTCACAGATAACCACAGGTGTCATTATTCTTTTCTGCAGCTTGTAATAGATATTAACTTGGTATGAAGTTGTACTAGCCAAAATCTTGGTAGTAGACAACCAAAGGTCATATCCCAAATGATTTTCGAATAGTGATATGTGATGTGCTACAGAATGTGTTTTGATGATAGGAGACCTGATTTCATGGGCAATAGAAGGTCTGAATCGCAGCACTTTATAGCTCAATTGCTGAGCGATTTGACTTTTCTCTATTCTGCATTAAAGGGAACAGCTTGATGATAATTAAGCAACCTAAGGTCATACTGCTGCCTACAGGAGAAATGGACATAGGCACATAGATAACTGGGCAACTCCCATGGCGCTTTAACCACTGCTCAGTTTTGCTTAGTGTCCTTCAGAGAAAGGATGTCCCCTTCCTTTCAGCTATACTGTTGACAGCTACTGGTAGATTTAGGCCCAGCTTTGCTTAGCCTACAAGCGCAGGTTTTCTAAGTTCCTTAGGTACAGTAGAGTTCTATGCGCTTTGTAATGGCCCTGAAATCAGCAATGACCACCAGTCTTTATTCCAGTTTACTCTGGATTCTGCTATTCAGGTAAAGCCAGGATTTCTAGGGATTTTGTGCAGATTTTTTGTAACCAGAGCTACATCTGTCCCTGTTTCTGAAGACTCACTGGTAATGGCCTCCAAGCAGGGCCGGACTGTCCTACCGGGATACCGGGAAAATTCCCGGTAGGCCGCCTGCACACAGTGCCCTGGGGCTGCTTTTGCCTGGCTGTCAGTCAAAAAAGCAGCCGCGGCCGCCATCGCCGCCGCACTTTCCAACTATGCAATGCCTGCCTTGCCTTCTCATCTGATCCGGTGCCTGCAGAGTGATCATGTGCCTGAGGGGAGGAGCCGAGCAGGAGAACGTCAGAACGCCGTGGTGCTGCTTTATTTCCCTTTCCATCGGCCCGAGCGGCGCCAGCACCGCCCACTAGTCTCAGTCTGCAGGGTCACGAGTGAGGGCATAGGAGAAGTGAACGGCGTCGGCCGCCCTTAGAGCAGAATAATTAAGGTGAACAAACAATCTGTATAATGAATCTCTCTCTCACCATTGCATGGTGCACCCCCCCCCCCTCCTCCCTCTTTCTGCCACCTTTGCTGCAATTTAATTGTAATCTGTATAATAATAATCTGTCTCAGGGTGTGCTGCATTTGGTGTTCTGTATCTGGTGGGCTGCATTTGGTGGGCTGCATCTGGCGGGCACTGTACAGGCGGTGGGCTGCATCTGGTGGGGTGCATTTGGTGGTAATTGCACTGGTGGGCTACATTGGGTGGGCACTGTACAGATGGGCTGCATTTGGTTGGAATTGCACTGGTGGGCTGCATTTAGTGGGCTCTGCACAGGTGGGCTGCGTTTGGTGGGAATTGCACTGGTGGGCACTGTACAGGTGGGCTGCGTTTGGTGGGAATTGCACTGCTGGGCTGCATTTGGTGGTAATTGCACTGGTGGGCACTGCACACGTGGGCTGCATTTGGTGGGCACTGCACACGTGGGCTGCATTTGGTGGGCACTGCACACGTGGGCTGCATTTGGTGGGCACTGCACTGGTGGTCTGCATTTGGTGGGCACTGCGCTGGTGGTCTGCATTTGGTGGACATTGCGCTGGTGGGCTGCATTTGGTTGGCATTGCACTGGTGGGCTGCATTTGGTGGGCGTTGCACTGGTGGGCTGCATTTGGTGGGCATTGCACTGGTGGGCTGCATCTGGTGGGCACTGTACAGGTGAGCTGCATTTGGTGGGCACTGGCAGGTTGCATTTGGTGGGCACTGGCATGTTGCATTTGATGGGCACTGGCAGGTTGCATTTGATGGGCACTGGCAGGTTGCATTTGATGGGCACTGGCAGGTTGCATTTGATGGGCACTGGTGAGGCTGCATTTGATGGGCACTGGTGAGGCTGCATTTGATGGGCACTGGTGAGGCTGCATTTGATGGGCACTGGTGAGGCTGCATTTTATGGGCACTGATGAGGCTGAATTGATCTCTTGCATCTCAGAGGAGGTCAGCATCAGCGCTGCCAAGCCAGTCTGAGGGGGGTCAGTGATTTAAGGGGGGGAGTGAATACAATAATGTAAGGGGGCAGTGATATAAAGGTTTCCCCCTTAAATCGGCCACCTCTTACCTTAGTGTATTCTTTCTGCGGAAAGTGGTCTCTGGTCACCAGAGCCGCCGCCCCCCCTCTCACATTCAAAGAGTCCCTGGGGTCCCCCTTGATGATTGCTACACTTTCTTTCTCGTACATCACGGGACACAGAGCGACATAGTCATTACTATGTGGGTTATATAGATACCTTCAGGTGCTGGCACTGGCAACTTCCAAAACCGGAAGTACCCTCCCCTATATAAGCCCCTCCCATCCGGGAGTACCTCAGTTTTTTGCCAGTGTCTAAGGTGTTGGCCAAAGGTTAACATGTTTTTTCATCTGGGCTTGTGTACAGGTTCTTTTTGGGCCTCAGCAAGCTAATCCTGATCCGACCAAAAAAGCTTCATAGCTAAACGGTCTGGACCCCGGGCCTTGCAGAGAAGAGCAAGATTTTGCCTGTAATGCCTCTTAGGAGGGCTGGACCCTGGGATCCAGAACTCTGGTCATACCCACGACCAAGACGTTATCTGTGCAGGGTGCTATACAGGTCCAGGGGAGTGGAATCCTTGGGAACCCGGTCCCTGAAGGTTTAAGTACATTGCCTGCCGTGAGAGGTGAAGTTTGGGCTCCTGTGGACCAAACAGAGTCCTGCGGCGGGGAAAAGGTAAGTGGGGGCCCCTCAGGAACTTGGTTCTATTGAGGGGACCCGCAAGCCTAATATGTCTTTCTGCCTGTTACCTAACGGTATTCCCGCTAAATATCTGTGCATGCCTGAAACTGCTAGAAAATTAAAAAAATTTTTTTAAAGTGGTCAAGAAAAAAAAAAAATGACAAACCGCGGTACCTGTGTTAAACCACTAGAGGCCGCTGTGGAACGTCGTTTTTTTCTATGGACTGTTTCCTTTGAGGTCAAGTCCAGGCAGATGGTGAGTTCTCTTTAGGGAAACTGCGCCCTCTGTCATGTTGCAAATGCTCGTCCATCCCCGGGCCCTGCTGCAAACAGGGACCCTGGCTCCTCTCCCTAGTCTTTTTTCAAAAAGAAGCGCCGAAGGCGCACGTGCCCGCGCCTCTATATATAGAGGTGAGCTTGAAAAGGGGGCGGAGCTTGGGCGGATGACGCTCTGTGCGCGCCGCAGCGCTTCTGCGCATGTGCGGGCGTCCCAGCATGTCAAAAGGCAAAATTTTTTGTTGTGAGCTGGCTATGGAGTGCAGAGACGGAGCTGGTAACATTTAACAAAGGCATACAGCAGGCGGTTGATGCAGGCATCCCCATAGAAAGGCACATTAGTAGACACCAACTGTTTATATAGCAGCAATTGTGCTAGACTATTTTCAGTAAGTGGTATATTACGGCTGGAATACCTCAGCTTTGGGCTTAGGAATATGCCGTCCAAAGTCTCCGGGACTAAGACTCCCAGGAAGCAAAGGGGGTCTCCGTCGGGCTCTGAGGATCTTGGGCATGCTTTGGCTGCACCAGTCTCCCCTGAAAAATCAGAGGTTGGTGCCCGTAGAGAACCCTCAGGAGTACCTGGTACTGTGGCTGTCCTCAGTTCACCTGCTCCTGTGTATGTAACAGAGGAGGTTTTTTCCTCAGCTCTGGGAGGACTGGAAGAGAGATTGACAACATTGATCGCTGCTTCCCTGTCAGAGGGAAAGCGCGCCCGATCTCCGTCTCCTCCCTCAGAGTACCTGTTAGTGGAGCAACAGTCCCATGCAGGGATCGACCTACCTGAAGGGGATCAGGATGAGGTTGATTCTGTTCTAGAGGAATCAACAGTGGAAGAGCCATTTTCAACATCACATGCTGAAAGATTATGGGTTCAGTCCCTGACTGATATGGTCCGATCAGCATTTAAAATGCCCCTTGCGGAACCATCAACCACTTCTGTCTCCTCGTTGGGGTCGCTAAAAGCTCCCCAGACTGTTGGTTCCTTTCCAATCCATCCTTTACTGGAAGGACTCATTTACCAGGATTGGGAACATCCTGATAAAATATTTACTCCCCCTAAGAGATTTCCGGTGGTCTATCCCATGGAGGATAAGTTCATCCGAAAATGGAAGGTGCCTATAGTGGACGCAGCCATCTCTTGTGTGAACAAATCACTGACATGTCCAGTAGATAATGTTCAAATGTTCAAGGACCCAATAGATAAAAAATTGGAGTCCTTATTAAAATCTGCTTTTACTACAGCAAGCTTGGTGACACAACCAGCAGTAGCAGCTATTGGGGTCTGCCAAGCGGTGAAGGATCAGTTAAAACAGGTCTTAAGGGACTTGCCGGATCAGCAGGCCCTTGCCCTAGCTGATCTGCCTAGAGCCTTATGCTTTGCGGTTGACGCCATCAAGGATTCAATCCATCAGGCCTCCCGCCTTACGCTGTCGGTAGTACATATGCGTAGGCTTCTATGGCTCAAGAACTGGTCTGCTGAAGCTCCCTGTAAAAGATTGCTGGTTGGCTTCCCATTTCATGGTGAACGCTTATTCGGGGAAGACCTGGACAAATATATCCAGAAAATTTCCAGCGGTAAAAGTACACTCTTGCCGGTTAAAAAGAGATTTAGAGGTCCCTCTTTTAAGAGGCCTGCCTCTCCAGTCCCTGGGACATCTGCTGTGAAGCAGTTCCGACGGCCTCCTCTGTCAAATCCCGGGGGTAAGAATCAGGGACAATCACAGGGTAACAAAAAACCCTGGGTCAGGAGAGGTACAAAACCTCCCCCCAAGTCAAATTTATGAAGGGTTGCCCCCACTCAATCGGGTGGGGGGAAGACTTCAGTTGTTCGCAGAGACCTGGCGGGACACGATCAGAGACAGATGGGTGCTCTCCACAGTAAGTCTGGGATACAAGCTGGAGTTAAAAGACTCTCCTCCTTCCCATTTTATGTGGTCAAACGTGCCAAGAGATCCCCGGAAGAGAGGATCCCTCCTGTCGGCACTAGAACAACTATTGCTCCAAGGAGTAATTATGGAGGTTCCCCTGGAAGAATGCGGGTTCGGGTTTTACTCAAACCTCTTTACAGTCCCGAAGCCAAACGGGGACGTAAGGCCCATATTAAATCTAAAAGGGCTAAACAAATTCCTACATATCAGGACTTTCCGGATGGAGTCGATCCGATCGGTGGCCACTGCCCTACAAGGGGAGGAATGGTTAGCCTCGATCGACATCAAAGATGCTTATTTGCACATTCCCATCTTTCCAGTCCACCAAAAATTTCTACGCTTTGCAGTAGAAGGGCGCCATTTTCAGTTCAGAGCCTTACCCTTCGGTCTGGCCACAGCACCACGAGTGTTCACAAAAATTCTGGCCCCACTATTGGCCAATCTAAGAACACGAGGTGTGACGATAATGGCATATCTAGACGACTTGTTGCTGATGGACCACTCAGTGGAAAAACTAGAAATGGTTGTTCACGAGACAATCAAGTATCTGGAATCTCACGGTTGGATCATCAATCGAGACAGGTCAGCCCTAAAACCAGTCAAAAGTCTGGAATACTTGGGGCTAAGGCTGGATTCAGACCAGAGGAAGATTTTCTTGCCTCAAGAAAAAGTGTCTTCTCTGAGAGATTTGGTCCACCTGGTGGGTACAAAAAGACAGCCGTCCATACGCCTGTGCATGAGGCTGCTGGGAAAAATGGTGGCATCATTTGAAGCGGTGCCCTACGGTCAATTCCATTCAAGGAATTTGCAAGGGGCCATACTGTCAGCCTGGAACAAAAAAGTTCAGGCCCTAGACTTACCAATGTCCTTGTCCCCTTCCGTTCGCAAAAGCCTCCGTTGGTGGTTGGTTCCCCAGAATCTGAAAAAAGGGAAATCCTTCAGTCCGATTTCTTGGAAGGTGGTCACTACAGATGCCAGCCTTATAGGCTGGGGGGCAGTACTGGAGCAATGGTCTCTCCAGGGCAGATGGTCGGATGCAGAGAAGGCCCTGCCCATCAATCTCTTAGAGATACGAGCAGCCCGGTATGCCCTAGTAGCATGGACATCCAAACTCCAAGGGTCCCCTGTCAGAATTCAATCAGACAATGCCACGGCAGTGGCATATATCAATCATCAGGGGGGCACCAGGAGTCGTGCAGCCCAGAGGGAAGTAAATCGCATCCTGAAATAGGCAGAAAGATATGTCCCAGCCATATCCGCGGTCTTTATTCCAGGGGTGGAGAATTGGAAGGCGGACTTTCTAAGTCGCCAACAATTATGCCCAGAAGAATGGTCCCTTCACCCCGAGGTTTTCCGGGCAATATGTCAGCGGTGGGGAGCACCGGATGTAGATCTGCTAGCATCCAGATTCAACGCAAAGGTGGACAGATTTGTCTCTCGGACAAGGGATCCCCTAGCTTGCGGCTCGGATGCTCTAGTGTTCCCTTGGGATCAGTTCAAGCTGATATATGCATTTCCACCGCCACAATTGTTGCCTCGATTACTCTGCAGAATCAGGGTAGAAAAGAAACCAGTGATTCTGGTGGCTCCAGCGTGGCCCCGAAGGGCATGGTACGCAGAGATTGTAAAAATGTCTGTGAGGAGTCCTTGGACCCTTCCACATCGTCCGGACCTGCTTTCGCAAGGACCGATATACCACCCTTCCTTACTAGCCCTAGGTTTGACGGCCTGGCTATTGAAGCCCACATTCTAAAAAAGAGAGGTCTCTCTAATCCTGTGGTATCTACCATGATCAATGCCAGGAAGCCGGTATCCAGGCAGATTTACTATAGAATCTGGAAGGCGTACATCGCGTGGTGTGAGGCCAAGAAATGGCATCCACGTAATTACGTAATAGGTAGGATTCTGGACTTCCTACAGTGGGCTGTAGATAGGAAGTTTGCCTTGAGTACTATCAAGGGTCAGATTTCGGCCTTGTCAATATTTTTTCAAAGGCCCCTGGCTTCGCATTCACTAGTCAAAACTTTTACACAAGGAGTGATGCGTATTAGCCCTCCGGTTAAAATTCCCATATGTCCATGGGACCTAGACCTGGTTCTATTGGTTCTACAGAAACAACCATTTGAACCATTACAGCACATTTCCTTGGTTCTTCTCACCAGGAAATAGATTTTTTTTAGTAGCCATATGTTCGGCTAAAAGAGTGTCGGAATTGGCCGCTATGTCCTGTAAGGAGCCATATCTGGTTATCCATAAGGACAGAGTAGTGTTACGTCCTCATCCAGCCTTTCTTCCCAAGGTGGTATCGAGGTTTCATTTGAACCAAGATGTGGTTCTTCCTTCCTTTTTCCCCAAACCTAGCTCGGTAGAGGAAAAGTTATTACATTCTTTGGATGTAGTAAGAGCAGTTAAAGCTTATCTAAAAGCCACTGCTCAGATTCGTAGAACGGATACTTTGTTTATTCTGCCAGAAGGCCCCAGAAAGGGTCAGGCAGCGTCAAAATCTACTTTAGCCAAGTGGATTCGACAGGTCATAATACAAGCCTATGGCTTGAGAAGGAGACCGCCTCCGTTCAAAGTTAAGGCGCACTCCACGAGAGCAGTTGGAACTTCATGGGCAGTGCATCACCAGGCCTCCCTGGCTCAAATCTGTAAGGCCGCAACATGGTCTTCAGTACACACGTTTACTAGGTTCTACCAGGTGGACGTTAGAAGTCAGGAGGATGTCGCCTTTGGGCGCAGTGTGTTGCAGGCCGCAAAAGATCCTCATGTCTGATAGCGCCCAGCTTATGTATGGTGTATCCCCCCCCCCTCATTTGGCATTGCTTTGGGACGTCCCACATAATAATGACTATGTCGCTCTGTGTCCCGTGATGTACGAGAAAGAAAATAGGATTTTTATAACAGCTTACCTGTAAAATCCTTTTCTTGGAGTACATCACGGGACACAGAGCTCCCACCCCTCTTTGGGGACACTTATTGCTTTGCTACAAAACTGAGGTACTCCCGGATGGGAGGGGCTTATATAGGGGAGGGTACTTCCGGTTTTGGAAGTTGCCAGTGCCAGCACCTGAAGGTATCTATATAATCCACATAGTAATGACTATGTCGCTCTGTGTCCCGTGATGTACTCCAAGAAAAGGATTTTAAAGGTAAGCTGTTATAAAAATCCTATTTTTACCACTTTTAACTGGAATTTTCTCTTATATATCCCTAGCCCTATGTGCTTTCATATCTGTCTTATCTATATATAATACACTCTTCAAATGTGCTTTAAAAGGTATGGTTTTACCTTTTATGAAGAAGAAAATAATGACGTTGTGCTGTTGCGCTGGTATAATAATGCTATGGGGCTGGTATGAATTTTTTTTCAAGGGCTGGTTTTTATTCCCAGTCCGGCCCTGCTTCCAGGCTATGCTTGGTCAAGGAAATGTTTGTAACTTCCTTCAGAAGCAACTGTAACTGAGTGAGTGGCCTGTATGGTGAGGGGAATTTATTTACCGTATATACTCGAGTATAAGCCGAGTTTTTCAGCACATTTTTTGTGCTGAAAATGACCCCCTCGGCTTATACTCGAGTCAGTTATCTGCCGCCGTGTCAGTATTGATGTGGATGCTCTGCTCCTGTCCCGCTGTGCTTCGCTCCTATCCCGCTGTGCTTCGCTCCTATCCCCCTCCCTCCATGTACCGCTCTGGTCCCCTGCCGTGCTCCGTTCCTGTCTCCCGCCTCTCATAGACCTGGGGCGGTGTACAGAGCAGTGTGTCCTCTCCCCCTTCACTCCACAGCCCGCCTCTCATAGACCCACCGCGGGTGTACAGAATAGTGTGTCCGCTCCCCCTTCACTGCACAGCCCGCCTCTCATAGACCCGCCGTGGGTGTACAGAGCAGTATGTCCACTCCCCCTTCACTCCACAGCCCACCGCGGGTGTACAGAGTAGTGTGTCCGCTCCCCCTTCACTGCACAGCCCGCCTCTCATAGACCCGCCGTGGGTGTACAGAGCAGTATGTCCGCTCCCCCTTCACTGCACAGCCCGCCTCTCATAGACCCGCCGCGGGTGTACAGAGCAGTGTGTCCGCTCCCCCTTCACTTACTCATGAGCACAGCCCGGCTCTCATAGACCCGCCGCACACTGCCCGCCCGCCTCACATTGCCCAGGGATGAGAAAGAGAACATGACAGCTACGGTGCTGCCCCACTGGACAGGGAGTGCCGCCTGAAGAACCTAAGGATACCGTAGACAAAGGGGCTGGACTGCGGCAGGTTAGGGGGCTGTATACACTGGGAGAGGAACACTGACAGTGCATGGAGGAGGACTGACACTGGACTGTGACTGCACTGTACTGACTGCACTGGACTGACACTGTGCACACTGACAGTGTATGGAGGAGGACTGACACTGGACTGACTGCATTGGACTGACACTGTGCACACTGACAGTGTATGGAGGAGGACTGACTGCACTGGACTGACACTGTGCACACTGACAGTGCATGGAGGAGGACTGAAAAAATAAAATAAAAAACAGACCCTCTTTTCCACTTACAGTATCTGCTGCATTCTCACCCTAATCTTATACTCGAGTCAATACGTTTTCCCAGTTTTTTGTGGTAAAATTAGGTGCCTCGGCTTATATTCGGGTCGGCTCATACTCGAGTATATACGGTATCTATTTTCTTTTAACTGGAATTTCTTTATGACTTTACAGGCTTGCATGCTAGGCAGTGCATCTATTGTGCTTAAATTCATCCTTGTGAAACCCCCTCCTTTTTCTCACCCTTGAGCTATACATCTCAGCAATTTTTAGGGCAGCCTGTTACTGTACTCTAACGGCCATCTTTTTGTCTCGGCTCGGATCTGCTGAGCACTTCAGTGAATGTGTGCAAACATCAGCCTCTTTCTATGATCTGGTTCCACTCCACTGATGCTGTCATATCAGATAACTCTTTCTCTGGGTGTGAGCTGCCCTCTGGACACTGCTGACTATATTAAAGTCTCTACCACTGTATGGACAGCAGTATTTTCCTGTAGGTACAGTGGGGAAAATAATGATTTGATCCTCTGCAGATTTTGTAAGCTTGCCCGCAAAGAAATGAAGGGTCTTTTATCATAAGTGTATTTTAAATGATAGAGACAGAATATCAATCAATAATTCAGAAAAACACATGATACAAATGTTATAAATTGAGTTGCAGTTCAGTGAGTAAAATAAGTATTTGATCCCCAAGCAAAACAGGACCTAGTACTTGGTGGAGAAACTCTTGTTGGCAAGCACAGCGGTAAGACGTTTCTTGTAGTTGGTGGCTAGGTTTGCACACATCTCAGGAGGGATTTTTGTCCACTCTTCTTTACAGATCTTCTCTAAAGCCTTAAGGTTTATTGGCTGTCGCTTGGCCCCTCGAAGTTTCAGCTCCCTCCATAATTTTTTTTTAAGGATTAAGGTCTGGAGACTTGCTAGGCCGCTCTAGTCCCCCCCAAATACTGCAGCACCTGACTTTTTCTACTATGGCACATACCTGTCCAGAAATACCACTGTGTCCTTACCCAAGTCGATTCTTGAATCGGCTGTCAGGGGATGACGCCGCCATCTTGGGTAAGGCAAACTAGCAGTGGAGCTTTGTGGCATCACTGCTGGTTTCATACTTCACATGCGTGTGAAGTTTTTTTTTTTTTTTTTTTAAGGAATTTTATTAAAAGAAAATGTAAAAGTAAGTCAATTGCATAAATACGGTGTGTGCTAGTGCTTGCAATGCAGACTATATTCTATAAAATAACACTTCATTTTAATTCCCTGTAGACTGCAACCTAGAACAGAAGTGTTACTAAAAGCCTTGGTTTCGGAGAAGGCAGATAACCTCTCTTCACTACTGGCTGCTTGGAAAAAGGACCCAAAATGTAAGTAAATATGCCGTACACTTGTATTTTGAAATGTGTGTGCATGTCTACTACTGTACATAGCCTAATTAAAAAAATAAAATAAAAAATCTGCTTGCTTTCTCACCCACAGATTTGCTACATGCTTTTTGTCAGTGGATTCCTGAAGCCGTACATGAAGACTTATCTAAAGTTTGGCCACCAGTTACCTCCTCTAAATGAGTTCTGCTCTTTAGCTGCCCATAGAATGAATACTGACAATACTTGTTGAAGAACCTTTGCCTAGAAGTGCCTTAAATACTCAGTATTTAGTCAAGATCACATTGCCCAGACTGTATCATATTCTGTTCACCAACAATACTTTTATAATGGATATCATACATTGTTAAAATGTAACCAAGTTCTTATTGGTTTTTGTGAAATTTCTGTATTATAATCTGCACATGGCCATCAAGGCCTCATTGTGAGGGAGTACATACTGTAACATATGTACATACTGAATTGAAATTAAACATTTGTAAATAAGTATATTTTCTATATTTGTGTGGATTTAAACCAGACTATCTTTGGTTAATTTGTGTGTGACATAATAGGGTATATTTACTAAAGGCAAATATACTGTGCGCTGCAGAGCTTAGTAAATGAGATAAAACTTCACTTTGCAAGAATACTCAATCACATGCAAGTAAAATAAAAAAACAGCATTTTCGTTTGTACACGATTGGACGATAGAAACCAGCAGAGCTTCCCCTCATTTCAAATCTTCCACTCACATCTAGAGCAAATGCACTTGCAGTGCAGTGTTTTTGCCTTTTAGTAAATCAACCTCAATGTGTGGTTCAGCAGGTGCCTTCTCCATCTGTCACAATTTCTCAGGCAGATTACAAATTTAATTAGCCATCTTTCTCCAGAGCTTAAAAATGTCCTGCCTCTTTTCATACTCCAATTCTCAGCTGAACCCTGCTATACTGGTCCTAGATGATGCTGCATCACGGGGAAATGAAGAGGACGTAGAAGCAATGTTGCAGAAGACTTCTCTCCCCCACACTGTCACTACATTGAAGAGGGAGCTTCCCACAATATGCTTGCTAATGTTGAAAAGCTTATTGCCTCTGTACCCAAAAGCCTTGACATTGTACAGGTGGACTCTCTTCCATCTCACCACACTCCTTTGGGCACAAAGAGACCTAAGCTTTGCAAAACATCCTCTGTTCATGAACAGATAGTGTGCAGTCTTTGATGACTGAGTCACTCCTGAAAGGATTTTCACTTCCCCAGAAATCTTTTCTGCAATCTATCCAGTTGAAAAAAAGGGGGCTATTCCTGTGGTTGATTTTGTTATTGTCATGTCCCAGGCAGTTTGTGTACCAGTGCTTCCTCAGGAAATTGTTCAAGGAATTCTACTCAAACCTGTTCACAGTACCAAAACCAAGTGGAGGTATCCATCCTATCCTGGACTTGAAGTCCCTTGGCAAATTCCTTCACAATTCAAAATTTCCTATTGAATCTTTTCTGAAATCTATCCAGTTAAAAAAAGTGGGCTATTTCTGTGGTTGATCCTGCTTTTTCTGTCCTGAACAAACATCTCACTGTACCCTGTGAAGATGTTTCATTGTTTAAAGATTCTGTGGACAGAGAATGTGAGATGCTCTTCGAAGCTCTCTTTACCCTGGCAGCCCTGCAACAAGCTCTTGCTGCTATTTTAATATGTCAAATCGCAGCTACAGTGAGGGAAAAAGTATTTGGTCCCCTGCTGATTTTGTACGTTAGCCCACTGACAAAGAAATGATCAGTCTATAATTTTAATGGTAGGTTTATTTTACCAGTGAGAGACAGAATAACAACAAAAATATCCAGAAAAACGCATTTCAAAAAAGTTATAAATTGATTTACATTTTAATGAGCGAAATAGGTATTTGATCCCCTATCAATCAGCAAGATTTCTGTCTCCCAGATGTCTTTTATACAGGTATTGAGCTGAGATTAGGAGCACTCTCCTAAAGAGTGCTCCTAGTCTCAGCTTATTACCTGTATAAAAGACACCTGTCCACAGAAGCAATCAATCAGATTCCAATCTCTCCACCATGGCTAAGACCAAAGAGCTGTCCAAGGATGTCAGGAACAATATTGTAGACCTACACAAGACTGGAATGGGCTACAAGACCATCACCAAGCAGCTTGGTGAGAGGGTGACAACAGTTGGTGCGATTATTCGCAAATGAAAGAAACACAAAATAACTGTCAATCTTCCTCGGTCTGGGGCTCCATTCAAGATCTCACCTCGTGGAGTTTCAATAATCATGAGAATGGTGAGGAATCAGCCCAGAACTACACAGGAGAATCTTGTCAATGATCTCAAGGCAGCTGGGACCATAGTCACCAAGAAAACAATTGGTAAGACACTACGCTGTGAAGGACTGAAATCCTGCAGCACCCGCAAGCTCCCCCTGCTCAAGAAATCTTATGTACAGGCCCATCTGAAGTTTGCTAATGAACATCAGAATGATTAGAGGAGAACTAGGTGAAAGTGTTGTGGTCAGATGAGACCAAACTCAAGCTCTTTGGCATCAACTTAACTCGTCATGTTTGGAGGAGGAGGAACGCTGCCTATGACCCCAAGAACACCATCCCCACCGTCAAACATGGAGGTGGAAACATTGTGCTTTGGGGGTGTTTTTCTGCTAAGGGGACAGGACAACTTCACCGCACCAAAGGGACAATGAACTAGCTGAAGGTTCGAGTTGCCAAACGTCTGTATCGAAACCTTAATGACTTGGAGAGGATCTGCAAAGAGAAGTGGTACAAAATCCCTCCTAAGATGTGGGGAAACCTGGTGGCCAACTACAAGAAACTGTAATTGCCAACAAGGGTTTTGCCACCAAGTACTAAGTCATGTTTTGCGAAGGGGTCAAATACTTATTTCACTCACTAAAATGCAAATCAATTTATAACTTTTTTGAAATGTGTTTTTCTGGATATTTTTGTTGTTGTTCTCTCACTGGTAAAATAAACCTACCATTAAAATTATAAACAGATAATTTCTTTGTCAGTGGGCAAAGGTACAAAATCAGCAGGAGATAAAATACTTTTTTCCCCTCACTGTAACTGTGCCAAGACAAATAACCAATATGACCCTGTCTTTCAGCATTGTGGGGTCCCGCGACCCAAACAATATTCCTAGAAATAGAGCTTTCTTCTGGTGGTTCTTGATCACCTCTGCAGTTTTTTTATTTTTTGCGCTATAAACAAAAAAAGAGCGACAATTTTGAAAAAAAACAATATTTTTTACTTCTTGCTATAATAAATATCCCCAAAAATGTTTTTGACCACTGGGCACTTAAACCCCCTTAATAACCAGACCAATTTTCAGCTTTCGGTGCTCTCACATTTTGAATGACAATTACTCAGTCATACAACACTGTACCCATATGAAATTTTTGTCCTTTTTTTCACACAAATAGAGCTTTCTTTTGGTGGTATTTAATCACTGTTGGGTTTTTTATTTTTTGCGCTATAAGAGAAAAAAGACTGAAAATTTTGTAAAAAAATGATTTTTTTTTCGTTTCTGTTATAAAATTTTGCAAATTACTATTTTTTCTTCATAAATTTTGGCCAAAATTTATACTGCTACATATCTTTGGTAAAAATAAGTACAAATTGGTGGATATTATTTGGTCTTTGTGAAAGTTATAGAGTCCACAAGCTATGGTGCCAATATCTGAAAATTGATCACACCTGAAGTACTGACGGCCTATCTCAATTCTTGAGACCCTAACATGCCAGAAAAGTACAAATACCCCCCAAATGACCCCTTTTTGGAAAGAAGACATTCCAAGGTATTCAGAAAGAGGCATTGTGAGTTTTTTGAAGTTGTCATTTTTTCCCACAATTCTTTGCAAAATCAAGATTTTTTTTTTCTCTTTTTTTTTTCTTCACAAAATTGTCATATTAGCAGGTTATTTCTCACACACAGCAGATGCATTCCACAAATTACACCCCAAAACACATTCTGCTATTCCTCACGAGTATGGCGATACCACATGTGTGAGACTTTTACACAGCGTGGCCACATACAGAGGCCCAACATGCAGGGAGCACCTTCAGGCGTTCTGGAGCACCAAGGCCAATTCTGACATTTCTCTCCTACATGTAAAAATCATCATTTATTTGCTAGAAAATTACATAGAACCCCAACACATTATATATGTTTTTTTAGCAAAGACCTTAGAGAATATAATGGTGGTTGTTGCAACTTTTTATCTCGCACGATATTTGCGCAGCAATTTTTCTAACGCGTTTTTTACGGAAAAAAAATGTTTTGTGCTTAAAAAAAAAAAAAAACAGTAAAGTTAGCCCAATGTTTTTGCATAATGTGAAAGATGAAGTTACGCCGAGTAAATAGATACCTAACATGTCGCCCTTAAAAATTGCACACACTCGTGGAATGGCGCCAAACTTCGCTACTTAAAAAATCCCCATAGGCAACGTTTTAAATATTTTTACTGGTTACATGTTTTGAGTTACAGAGGAGGTCTAGGGCCAAAATGATTGCTCTCGCTCTAACGTTCGCAGAGATACCTCACATGTGTGGTTTGAAAACCGTTTTCATATGTGGGCGGGACTTACGTATGCGTTCGCTTCTGTATGCGAGCTCACGGGGACAGGGGCGCTTTAAAAAAAAATATATATTTTATTCTTCATTTTACTTTATTTATTTTAGTTTGACATGTTTTTCCGCCCTAAACATTTTTTTGATCACTTTTATACCTATTACAAGGAACGTAAACATCCCTTGTAATAGGAATATGGCATGACAGGTCCTCTTTACAGTGAGATATGGGGGGGGTGTCAATAAGACCCCACATCTCACCTCTAGGCTGGGAAGCCTGAAAAAAATACAAAAAAAAAAAACAACAATCCTGGCTTTGATCGTAGCGGTGAGTCGGTAGAAGCACCGGAGGACGGCGGGGGGGGGGGGGACATCCCCTCTCGCCTCCCGTAAGAATGATCAAGCGGCGGAACAGCCGCTATGATTGTTCTTATGGTGTAGGGAATCGCCGGCTGAAAAAGCTAATATCTGAATGATGCCTGTAGCTGCTCCCATCATTCAGATATCCCCGCACAAACTCAAGGACGTCATATGACGGCCGGAGGGCGGGAAGTGGTTATTGCAGAGTATTGCCGGGCATTGCGGAGTATTGCCGGGCATTGCGGAGTATTGCCGGGCATTGCGGAGTATTGCAGGGCATTGCGGAGTATTGCGGACTATGGCAGGGTATTGCGGTGTATGGCAGGGTATTGCGGTGTATGGCAGGGTATTGCACGGGTATTGCACAGGGTATTGTGGAGGGTATTGCACAGGGTATTGTGGAGGGTATTGCAGAGTATTGTGGAGGGTATTGCAGAGTATTGTGGAGGGTATTGCAGAGTATTGTGGAGGGTATTGCAGAGTATTGTGGAGGGTATTGCAGAGTATTGTGGCGGGTATTGCAGAGTATTGTGCAGGGTATTGCAGAGTATTGTGCAGGGTATTGCAGAGTATTGTGCAGGGTATTGCAGAGTATTGTGCAGGGTATTGCAGAGTATTGTGCAGGGTATTGCAGAGTATTGCGCAGGGTATTGCAGAGTATTGCGCAGGGTATTGCAGAGTATTGCGCAGGGTATTGCAGAGTATTTTGCAGAGTATTGCGCAGGGTATTGCAGAGTATTGCACCAGGGTATTGCAGAGTATTGCACCAGGGTATTGCAGAGTATTGCACCAGGGTATTGCAGAGTATTGCACCAGGGTATTGCAGAGTATTGCACCAGGGTATTGCAGAGTATTTTGCAGGGTATTGCAGAGTATTGCACCAGGGTATTGCAGAGTATTGCACCAGGGTATTGCAGAGTATTGCACCAGGGTATTGCAGAGTATTGGCAGGGTATTTTGCAGAGTATTGGCAGGGTGTATTGCAGAGTATTGGCAGGGTATAGCACAGGGATGGCTGAGCAGGGGTGGATGGATGGATGGATCTGTGACTGCAATTGTCACAGATCCAGCCCACAGTGCTGCTGCTGCCATCCGCTCCCTCCCCCTCCCCTCTCACACTGTACCGATCGGTACAGAGAGGGGAGGGAGGAACCGGCGTCATCAAATGACGCCGGTCTGTTTACAAGTGATTGCTCCGTCATTTGACGGAGCGATCACGTGGTAAACGGCCGCTATCAGCGGCGATTTACCGCGATTCGTGATCCGCCGGGTCCTCTGGACCCGGCGGTCACGGAGTTTCCCGTGTGCGCGCCCCAGGGGGCGCGCGGGAGCGCGATTCTGGGAGGACGTTATATAACGTCCTCCCAGAGTTAAGCAACCACCTTGTCGACGTTATTTGTCGGCAGGTGGTTGTTAAGTGGTTAAAAAACAAATTTCTTCCTCAGTTTAGGCCTATATATATTATTCTACATATTTTTGTTAAAAAAATTGCAATAAGCATACATTGATTCGTTTGTGCAAAAGTTATAGTGTCTACAAACTATAGGAAAGATTTATGCCATTTTTTTTTTTTTATTAGTAAATGGCGGTGATCTGCGATTTTTAGCGACATTGTGGCGGACAGATTGGACACTTTTGACACATTTTTGGGACCACTGACACCTATACAGTGATCACTTCTATAAAAACGCACTGATTACTGTGTAAATGTCACTGGCAGGGGTTAACATTAGGGGGCGATCAAGGGGTTAAAGGTGTGTTTTCTAACTGTGAGGGGATAGGACTGACTAGAGGAGGAGACATATCGTTCCTACTTAGGAACAAACAATATGTCTCTTCTCTCCTGACAGAACGGATTTGTGTGTTTACACACACAAATCCCTCTTCCTGCTATCGCCCTTAATGGTTAAAGACGTACCCATATGGTGATTTGCAGGAACAAACCACTTTCCTGCTGTATAATGGCGTGAGCCGGTCGGCAAGTGGTTAAACAAGTCACAAGTGGAAAGGTTTTGTTTCCTCAGAGAAAGGTAACAAACATGCCTCTTCTGGTGCTCCAAGTTCCCCTGAACGCAGAGCACTTCCACACTCTTTCAGGATTCAACTTCAAAATCTAGGTTCAGCACTTCATTTTGACACAAAACTTTGGCCCCCAAAGTCCACTAAGTTCTCTCCAAAGCCCTCTTCACAATGAAGGAGCATCCTCACTCTTAAGAGTGAGGAGACTTCTGTTGGCAGTTTGCATCTCTGGACCACAGACATCCCAGGTCGGTGGGTTCAATCAGTGGTCTTCAAAGGTTACAAGATATAGTTCAAACCTCTACCTCCTCGCCATTTTCTTCTGTCAAATCAACCAAAAACATTCCAAGGACAGTTAGATTGCAAAAGGCCCTGAACCACCTCATGTCCCAGGGAGTTGTACCAGTGCTTCCTCAGGACAGGTTCAAGGAATTCTAAGCAAGCCTGTTCACAGTACCAAAACCCAGTAGAGGCATCCATCCCATTCTGGACTTAAAATCCCTTGACAAATTCTATCACAATTCAAAATTTCATATGGAATCGGCAAAGTCAGCATTTACCTTTTGAGACCAGGGGGACACATGACATCTGTGGGCATCCATTTACCCACCTCATCAGCAATTTTCTATGCTTCGCAGTGGAAGATAACCAGTTTGTCGCACTGCCTTTCAGTCTGTCCTTGGCTCCCAAGGTGTTTACAAAGATTTTGGCCTCCCTGCTTGTCCTTCTCAGAACTCAAGGCATCCAGGTGACAGGCTATCTGGATGACCTTCTCCTGAAGGATGCATCCCCCTCACAACTCTTAGTAAATGTCCAAAAGACAATTCAGCTGCTTCAGGCACTAGAGTATGTAGGTCTAATTCTAGATTTGTCTCGGGCAAAAGCTTTTCTTTCAGAAACTAACGTTCTTTCTCTAGGAGCTGATACTCAATATCTGAGGTGCAAAGAAATCCCACAGTGAGATGTTCTAGACCTAATGGTTGCAATCTTCAAAGCGGTACCTTTTGCCCGATTTCATTCAATAACTCCTCACATACAACTGGAAATTTCTTACAACAGAAGCTGTCAGGCTGTTGGAGTCCCCTAATCCTTGATGGTTCAAGAAACATGGCCAAGGAAGGCGACCAAACTCCCCATCAACATCTTGAAACCAAGAACTATCAGGCGGTGCCTCCAGCATTCAACCACTCTTCTCAAAAGACACCCAATTTGGGTGCAGTCACACAATGCCACCACAGTGGCATATACAAGGGAGCATCTGCCTGGTTGCCTTGAAGGGAAGCAAAGCAAATTATCTTCTAAACTAACTGCAGTTCACATCCAAAGAGTGGACAATTGGCAAGTTGATGAGCTCAGCCTGAACAAAGGGGAATGGTCTTCTCATTCAGATGTGTTCAGGCTGATATGCCAAAAATGGGGGACACCTGATGTGCACATCCTAGCCTCCAGGAACCATAATCTACCTCTGTACATATTCAGAATAAGGAATCCTTTAGCTTTGGTCTCAGATGCTATTGTTATCCCCTGGTCTCAATTCAGGCTAGTGTACGCTTTCCATCCCCTGAGCATTATAACTCACCTACTCCAGAAAATAGAGCGGGATAGAAAAAAGTTCTTCTTGCACCAAATTAGCCTAGAAGAACTGGATATACAGACGTACTCTGACTTCTTGCAGAAGACCCCTGGCCTCTTTCCAACAGACCAGAGCTGCTCTCCCAAGACCCTCTATTCCACCATGCTTCATAGTCTGTCTTTAACGGCATGGCTGTTGAAACCTAGATTCTAAAAGAGAGGTGTCTAGTCTGTGATTCCTACCTTGCTGAAGGCAAGAAAAGCCACATCCATGAAGATTTATTATCATACTGGGAAATCTTACTTTGCCTGGTGTAAGTGCAGTCAATTCCTCCCCAGTGAATACTCAGTACCCCATGTTCTGGCTTTACTACAAACAGAACTTGAACAGAATATAGTTTTCTTAGCACCCTTTCCTATTAGCCCCCCCCCCCCCCCCACATTACCCTGTGCTTCCCTGATAGCTTAACTTCTTTCTGCCTTGCAAAAAAAATAGCCACCAAAGTAGCCTTTCTGGTAGCCATAATGTCTGTTAGATGTATCTCAGAATTAGCGTCTCTTCCTTTGGAAAAATAGATCCCCTATTTGTTCTCTCTTTGGGTCCCTGCAAGGGACAACCCGCATTAAAGTCCACGAGGTGGATAAGGAATTTGATCACTAGAGTTTATGCTCTAAAGCAGGGATATGAAATTGGCGGACCTCCAGCTGTTGCAAAACTACAAGTTCCATCATGCCTCTGCCTCTGGGTGTCATGCTTGTGGCTGTCAAAGTCTTGCTATGCTTGCTTGCATGGGACTTGTAGTTCTGAAACAGCTGGAGGTCCACTAATTGCATATCCCTGCTCTAAAGCAAACACCTCCTGATCTGTTACGTGCACACTCCACCATATCTGTTGGAGCATCCTGCACCTTTAGGTACCAAGCCTCTGTCGCCCAACTCTGTAAGGCTACCACTTGGTCTTCTGTTCATACTTTTACAAGTTTTACCAGGTGAACATTCAATTTTCTGCTGATCCTGTTTTGGTTGCAAGCTTCTTGCAGTGGCACTGTGAACCTGGTGGTTTTACCCCTGTTGTTTTTCAGCTTGTTGCCACAGTTACGTTGCCTAGTTGTTGGCCACCCTTGTATTTATTGCTTTGGGGTGTCCCCATGGTGTATGAATAAGATGCCTGTGTCCTGTACTGTACAATTAAGATAAGAAATTTTGACCTACCTGTTAATTCAATATCTTGGAGTACAGGACATGGGCCACCCTCCCAAAACCTCTCCTGGTTACTCTGCATTTCTTGCTACAAAACTGAGGACCCACAGAGTAGAGACTGGTTATAGGGGGAGGGGGGGGGGGCAAGGTTTGGAAAGTCCTCAAAAGCTTGCCAGGGTCCAATCGCCTGAAAATGCAAAGCTACAACTCATGGTATATAAATATGTTGCCTGTACTGTACTTTAAGATATGAATATTACAGTTAAAAATTCCTCCTTTCTGGTCGGTTCAGCAACTATAAACTAAACATTTCCAAAATGGAAGCTCTGAGACTTTCTTTACCACAATCCACCCTATCCTCCCTTAAAGCAAACTTCTCCTTTCAATGCCAGACGAGTTCCATATCATACCTAGGTACAGCCATCCCAGCACACACGTCAGATATATATGCCTTGAATTTTAGTCCACTTCTCACAAAACTTAGACGCCTTACTGAAGGCCGAATGGACCTACCGTTGTCATGGTTTGGCCGTATGAACACATTAAAAATGGATATACTCCTTAAACTGCTGTACGTATTTCAAGCCCTACCGATTGCTCTCCCGTCCGCGTTCTTCCGCACCCTCCGCTCTATGGCCATTCGTTTCGTATGGAAGGGGAACCACCCAAGGTTGAAACATAAACTCTTATGCTCCTCCACCTCTAAAGGTGGAGAAGGCCTGCTAGATTTTGAGCTTCATCATACTTCGGCAGTAATCTCCCGAATCCTGGAATGGTTCCCCCGACCATTGATCAAAGCCTCCACCCTGGTGGAACAAGACCTGTCCTCAATTGACCTTCGAGCACTTTTATGGGGGTATGACCAGATCCATAGGTCTATTTCTATGCTGTCCCCTCTGACTAGAGATGCCTTAGTAATTTGATATCGCAGGAGGGAGGGCTACTCTCTATCCACTGAACCGAGCCCACTTTCCCCTTTGACAACCCGACCCTCCCAGAAAGCAGATCAACTCACATTCTAGACAATTACAACAGAACCACATGGCCCACAGCGCGACAATTTGTTAACATTACCCATGGTATTTTTGAGACTGACTGTGAAGCTACGGCCTCTAAGGTGACATGGCTTAGTCGCTTACATTTGAACTCCTTCTGTAAATCACTCCACGACTCCAGAGTCACAGACCCCTGACTGGCTTTGAACAGCTCTGCACACTTCCTGAAACCCCTAGCCACACTCTATCTTTACTCTACAAACTGATTTTGGACCACACTCACGGCACCTTACCTAAATACACTGCAGTTTGGTCGGAGGAACTCGGGAAAGATTTCACTGACGCTGAATGGAGTAAAGCTTTTCTCTTTACCCACAAATCATCCATATCGAGCTACACGCAAGAAAACAATTATAAAGTGTTGTCCAGATGGTATTGAGTACCAACCACCCTCAGGATCATGTTACCTTCAACCACCAACACCTGTTGGAGATGCACTTCAGGTACGTACAGTCACATCTGGTGGGACTGTGAGGTACTCCGCCCTTTCTGGATGCAAATTTTCCAAATTTATACTGAAATCTACGACAAACCTCTTACGCCCTCCCCTGCTATTGCTCTCCTTTCTATACTACCTGGCACTGCTAAATTCCAAAAACATCACCTCCTAAAATTCTTCCTCAGCGCAGGCCGACAAATAATTTCTAGACACTGGAAAACTACATCACCCCCATCCCTTATAGAATGGGTGGGTGAGGTAAACAATATGCTTTTGGAGGAGATGCACGCTAGATCTCTAGACAAACACGCAAAGTTTTCCTTTACCCGGAGTATATGGAGGCATTTTGAATAAACAAAAATAGTAGCGCTTCTGTGTATCGCACCACGAATCTAAATACTATAGCAAATATATATATGTCCCGTGAAGAAATACATATATGTGAAAAACTGCAAAACATATACTCTAAAATTATATATGTGCACATACAATAAATTAATAAGTGTCCGTAACGTTCAAATATTGTTTTCAAACCAGTTGTGAAAAAAACATTTAAAGAAAGTCCATCAGTGAGATAAGTGTTCCAATAATAGTGACTTCAACAAAAATTTGCATAAAAATCTTCCTGTGTTCTCTTGAATAAACCTTCACCACACCAGCGTGATTAGTGACTCCACTCCCTAAGGACTTGCACTCACCACTAGGATTTGCCTTGCACTCTCATGCTCGGCTTCACAGCTTAAACACCCCTCGGGGTATAAAAGATAGATCCAAACGATGTTGCTAGGTCAGTCAAGTTTTCCCACATGAAAAAGCAAAAAAGTCTCCAATAGTGAAGTACGTAAAAACTTTTATTAAACACAGCACAGGTAACCTTCAATAGTTTCACTCACATCTAGCAAATCAAAATTAGGCACTTCAGCAAAATCACTTCAAAACGCCAGACAGGCATACAACAGGTAGCCGCGATGTATTGGGAGAAGCTACACGGCGCTCTTTTATAGTGTATGGTGTTCGGTTTTTTCGACCACTCATCGAATCTACAGTCCGGTGTTTGGACGGATGTTCACGGTGTTTTCGATTGGAGTGGAGAGATGGGCATATATGAAGGAGGGTGAGACACAAATGATTGATTGGTCCGCCGAGACCGCAATACATCGCGGCTACCTGTCGTATGCCTGTCTGGCGTTTTGAAGTGATTTTGCTGAAGTGCCTAATTTTGATTTGCTAGATGTGAGTGAAACTATTGAAGGTTACCTGTGCTGTGTTTAATAAAAGTTTTTACGTACTTCACTATTGTAGACTTTTTTTAATTTTTCATGTGGGAAAACTTGACTGACCTAGCAACATCGTTTGGATCTATCTTTTATACCCCGAGGGGTGTTTAAGCTGTGAAGCCGAGCATGAGAGTGCAAGGCAAATCCTAGTGGTGAGTGCAAGTCCTTAGGGAGTGGAGTCACTAATCACGCTGGTGTGGTGAAGGTTTATTCAAGAGAACACAGGAAGATTTTTATGCAAATTTTTGTTGAAGTCACTATTATTGGAACACTTATCTCACTGATGGACTTTCTTTAAATGTTTTTTTCACAACTGGTTTGAAAACAATATTTGAACGTTACGGACACTTATTAATTTATTGTATGTGCACATATATAATTTTAGAGTATATGTTTTGCAGTTTTTCACATATATGTATTTCTTCACGGGACATATATATGTTTGCTATAGTATTTAGATTTGTGGTGTGATACACAGAAGCGCTACTATTTTTGTTTATTCAAAATACTTTTATTATTATATGTTTTTTGTAAAGTAGCAGCTAGTAAGGTTTTTTTGGTCTGCATTCAGCAGACCTGCTCCCGAAGCGCATTGGAGTGTATAAGGGAAGAAGAGGGCAGTTGATTTCTTTTTATACACTATTTTAGTCAGTATATGGAGGCATTACTCTACTTCAGATAAACTGAAGCATAGATTCTCGATCACAAATGTCCCTTGAGGGTTCACCTTACCCTGTAAACCGGGCCCCGTAGCCTGGCCTAATGAGTCTCCAGTGAACTGAGGCTCGCTGTCTCTCCATCCCTCCCCCTCTCTTTCCTTGCTACCCCCCCCCCTCCTCAGCTAATTTTCCCTCTCTATCTATCGTCTTTATCTTTCCCTACTTTGTAAGCTGTTGGCTTTGCTTAGCCATTCCTTGAACTGGCATGCATTCTGACCTTTCCATACAAGCTTCCCTATTGCCACTATTGAGATTTGTAAGTTCATTGACATTCCAGTTCTGACAAATTGCACGGTACATTCCAGATACGCCGTCTTCCTCGGATTCTGGGTGCAGCAGGTTCCCACAGGGGCACCCAATCCGAGCAAAGCTACACTTGTTTGATTGTCGGTACCATTGCTCTAACTGTTGGAAATGGACATAATTGCAAATTTTTTATTTGTATGCCTACGAATGCACTGTACTTTCCGTGTATATTTCATGTTTTTGTAGACCGGGTCGCCCCTTGTCGGGCGCCTGATCCTGTCTTTGCTTCTTCTGTCTATAAGCTTGTTAAAACAATAAAAACGTATTGAATCTAAAAATTCCTCCTTTCTAGGTTTCAAAACACTGACACGCCTCATGTTCTTTCCCAGAGCCACTTATGGGCATATTGAAGTGAATATATTCATTTGATAGCTGTAGGTAATGAAATTCTTCAGGTTTTGGTTATGAGTCACAAGGAATGTCAGCATTAGCAAATGTAATTGGCAAGAACTCTGCACTTTTGGTGTTGATATCAGTAGTGTTGTCTGTACTGGGGGACTAGGCCATATAACCCTGAACCAAAGTGCTTCTCCAGGAGCCCCCATCTCCTCACAATGCAGAGCACCTGTCCATTTAACCAGGCTTTAATTTTAAAAGCCAAGTTCATCCCATCTGTTCAATGCAAGGCTTGTCCCACCAAGGCCACCAAGTTTTCCCCAAAGCCCTCTTCACAATAAAGGTCTGCCCTCACACCTAAGAGGGGCGGACGTCTATTACAGTTTGCCTCTCTCTGGGTCAAAGATGCCCCAGACATGCGGCCTCAATTTGTGTCTTCAAAAGGGTACAAAACTCTACCACCTCACTTTCCTCTTTTAAATCAACCAAAAACTGCCCAAGGACAGTTAGATTTGTAACATGCCCTGAACCACCTCTTGGCCCAGGGAGTCATTGTGCCAGTACGGCCACAAGATAGGTACCACTCGACTTTCACAGGATTTAAGGATCAAAGGATTCTAACTTGTTCACGGTACCAAAGCCCAGTGGTGGTATTCATCCTATTCTGATGTTAAAATCTAACAACATGTTCCGTCAAATTAAAAAAATTTGCATGGAACCTGCAAGTTCAGTGATTTCCTCTGTTTTACAAGGAGAAACAAAGATGTCTATCTACATATTCACCTTTTTCTTCACATTGCCAGACCACTGCCATTTGTGAACACTCTGGGAGTAGAGGATAGGCCAAACACTTATCACTGCTTGCCCTGCTCAGAACTCAGAGCATCCAAGTCAAAGCCTATCTAGACGACCCTCTGAAATACTCACCTCCCTTACAGCTATCAAAAAATGTTTGCAAGAACAATACAGATGCTCCAGACCTTTGACTTGGATAATCTATTTCAATAAATCTGCTGTTCAGTCTTCCCTTTGCCTGGAATACTTGGGTCTGGTCCTCAATGCATCCCAAGTAAAAGTTTTTATACCCGAAAAAGTTATTTCTCTTTGAGCACATGTTGAGAATTGAGATCCAAAAGACATCCCATATTAGATTCTCCTTGAGAGTTCTAGGCCTAATGGAAGCCTCTTTCAATTCAATGCCTAATTACATTCAAGAACTGTTGTGGTAAAGGATAGAGGGGTTTCTGAGCATGTAAAGATATACAGTATTATCACAACTGGAGTTTTATTTCTTCCTGGTGCAAAAAAACACGCACTTAAATTCCAAAAATTACTCTGCACCTCACATTCTGGCCTTCCTACAATCAGGTCTTGATGAGAAATTGGCCTTAAAGCGGAGCTCCACCCTAAAGTGGGACTTCCGCTCATCGGATTCCTCCCCCCCTCCGGTGCCACAATTGGCACCTTTCGGGGGGGAGGGATGACAGGATACCTGTCAAAGACAGGTATCTGTTCCCACTTGCGGGAGTCCGGCCGCGGCCATGACGTCAACGCGGGGCTCCCTCCTCCCCTGGCCGCCGGGCTAATAGGAGAGAGGAGCGGGGCCTCGAGCATGCGCAGTAGGGTTCCCGGCGTGAAGCCGAAAAGCTACACTGCCGGGTTCCCTTACCCGCAATGGCGACGGCAGCACCCGACAGCTGATGGGAAACATCAGCTGCGGTGCCGACATCGAGGGACTGCAGGACAGGTAAGTCTCCATTTATTAAAAGCCAGCAGCTGCAGTATGTGTAGCTGCTGGCTTTTAATTATTTTTTTCCCGGACACCCCTTTAAGTAGTCTTAAAAATCAGGTCTGGGCCTTATCTATTCTTTTTCAAAGACCTCTGGCTTAACTCTACCTTGTTAAAACATTTTGTCAAGATGTATCTTGTATTAAGGCCTCCTTGCACGACACTGTGCTTCCTTGGGAATCTCAGCTTGGTTCACTCTGCCCAGCAAAGCCACCCTTTTAAACTATCAAGGATCTCCCCCTAGAGCAGTGTTTTTTCCACCTTTTTTCAGTCAAGGCACCCTTTAAAATTATTGACGGCCTCAAGGCACCTCATTCTAAAATGTAAAAAACTATTCTAAAAGTTTTACATAATGCGGCAGCATCGACAGACTTAGGACACCCAACATTAGAAGTGATTTATGCTTTCAAAGCAAATACACTCTTCCACACTAGTGCCGATTAGTATTCCTGTGTTTCTCCTCTGCCTCAGCTTCTCTCCATAACTCTGCCAACGTGACCCCAGTGCTGACTCAGAGGGGCAGGGGAGGGTCAAACAAGGAAGCTGTGCAAGCGATCAACACCCTTCTTATAAACACTGATGACATGACTGGTTGTTAGGATGCTGGAAGGTTGAAATGGTGCACGATAAAAACTGTGGCTTTGGGTAACAAAAAAGGCAGACTTCATCCACCTGCTGGCTTGTATAATTTTTTTAGGCATCTTGCCAAGGCACCCCTGAAGAAACCTCAAGGCACCCTGGTTGAAAAAGGCTGGCCTAGAGGATCTTTCATGCAAAGTAGCATTTTTGGCTATCACATTTGCCAGTCATGTTTCTGAACTGGCAACCCTTTCCTGTAAAGAGCCTTTCCTCTTACTTCACAATAACAAGGTTATCTTACTCCCCAGACTAGGGATGCACCGATGCCACTTTTTTGACACCGAGTACGAGTACCGATACTTGACATCATGTACTCGCCGATACCAATTACCGATACCTATAGGAACTGCAGGCATGGTACAGGAGACCATCAGGGGCTGCAGGCATGGTACAAGAGACAGTTAGGGACGGCAGGCATGGTACAAGAGACAGTTAGGGACGGCAGGCATGGTACAAGAGACAGTTAGGGACTGCAGGCATGGTACAGGAGACAGTTAGGGACTGCAGGCATGGTACAGGAGACAGTTAGGGACTGCAGGCATGGTACAGGAGACAGTTAGGGACTGCAGGCTTGGTACAGGAGACAGTTAGGGACTGCAGGCAATGGCATGGTACAGGAGACAGGGACTGCAGGCATGGTACAAGAGACAGGGACTGCAGGCATGGTACAGGAGACAGTTAGGGACTGCAGGCAATGGCATGGTACAGGAGATAGTTAGGAACTGCAGGCATGGTACAGGAGACAGTTAGGGACTGCAGGCATGGTACAGGAGACAGTTAGGGACTGCAGGCATGGTACAGGAGACAGTTAGGGACTGCAGGCATGGTACAGGAGACAGTTAGGGACTGCAGGCAATGGCATGGTACAGGAGACAGTTAGGGACTGCAGGCATGGTACAAGAGACAGTTAGGGACTGCAGGCATTGGCATGGTACAGAAGACAGTTAGGGACTGCAGGCATGGTACAGGAGACAGTTAGGGACTGCAGGCAATGGCATGGTACAGGAGACAGTTAAGGACTGCAGGCATGGTACAAGATAGTTATTGAGCACTATTTAATTGGCTGCTTCTGCTTGGCACACACGCACAATCGCACATGATGATGACTTTAAGTCGTCATGTGCGATTGTGCGTGTGTGGCAGGCCCAAGCAGAAGATAGCAGCCATAGATATCATAAATAAAGTGTAATAAAGTGATTTGTGCAACAGGCTGTTGCACAAATCACTTTATTACACTTTACTTATGATATCTATGGCTGCTGCTATGCATATTTATATAATCCATATGTAGCGGCCTCACCCCTCTCCCTTGCTTCATCGGTTATATGACTGTTGTCTAGGGGTACCTGGGGGAGAGAGATGATACACACCACGGCCCATGTCCTCCCGTAGCTGAGAGGTGAAGGCCAGAGATTGGGCTTTTGTGTAGGTGTCCTAGAGCCAAGTCCAGTCCTTCGTCTCTGACTCCTTTGCTTAGTAACCCAAGTTCCACACAGTGAGTAGGTACAACTCAGTTTTATTCTTCTTTCCAAGCAATAAAACAGTCTTTCTCCTTTTGAATAATGGGGGACAGATCGAGGCACAATCCTTTCCCTTCTTGCTGCTGCCCACTGTGCTGTCACCAGTGGTGAATAGTCACTGCCACTGACTAGGTAATATAGGGCGTGAATTTA
This sequence comes from Rana muscosa, assembly GCA_029206835.1. NCBI lineage: Eukaryota > Metazoa > Chordata > Amphibia > Anura > Ranidae > Rana > Rana muscosa. The sequence continues at coordinate 943,595,887 of CM055116.1, forward strand.
CCTTCGCTCACTTTGCCCCTGTCAGAGGAAGAAATCCATCCAAGGGAGAAGTGGAGGCCTCTCCGTCACCAGCGATGCTGTGCCGGACTCTTCAGAGAAGTTACTGCGCACCAGTCCTCACGAACTCAGACATGGGCACCCAAGGCATTAGGGCCCCCTCGGATTCCTCCACCCTCGCGGAACTCAGTCGAAGGTACTGAGCCCCAGGCATCCGCCATAGTACCTCACCCCAGGCTAAAGGTGCCTGAGATGGACTCCATCTCTGCTCCAGCTAGGCCAAGGGCGCCTAGGCCTGTGTGATGGACTGGGGTTTATATGGTCACAAAACAGACACCCCAAAGCAAAGTACATATTCATTTTATTTTATTTTATTTCTAGCAAAGAAATACCTTCCTGCTATTCTATCAAGACCCAGTAGATGGCAGAGAAGGTACACAAACAGAGTTTATATAAGGCCACCCACCATGTGACTGGAGTCAAACAATTTTCAGCCATAAAACCCAGTGGTCTTGTCTCATGCTGTTTGTGTGATTCTTTGCAGGTATGTACTCTAAATCGTTCCTAATCTGCATTAAACTATAATATAAAGATTCTTAAACATCTGGAGCAGATGCAGGGAAAGTTCCAGCAGACTGTATGCTATAGTTTTACTGATATTAGAAGTTTAGAACAGCATGTGTGAGAAACAAGTGAAAAGGGCATAAAAACATGAAAATACTGCATTAGTCAGAATAAATGTCTATTAGAAGCACTAAACCGTTCTAAATAGGAATATTGAAACCTGGTTTATACAAGTTCCATAAAGTTAGAAAAGCACATGCTGAAAACTGATATTCTTAAAGGAGTAGTAAAGTTACATGTTTTTTCACCTTAATGCATCCTATGCATTAAGGTGAAAAAACATTCGACAATACCGCCCCCCCCGAGCCCCCGTTTTTCTTACCTGGCCCCTCGAAAGTCCCATGCTCGTCCCCGTCATCCTCTTCGTTTTTCTGCCTGGCCGCCGATTGGCTACACTGGATAGATTGAAAGCAGCGCAGCCATTGGCTGGCGCTGCTATCAATCACATCCAATGACGCGGCACGCCGGGGGGCGGGGCCGAGTGATACAGTCGGCGGCTATGGCCGCCGCTGTATCACGGGAGCGCGCCCGCAATCACTCCACACCATGCGAGCTCACTCGCATTAAGGTGTGGAGTCCTTGCGGGGAGGAGCCAAGACAGCCGCCGAGGGACCCCAGAAGACCAGGATCGGGGTCACTGTGTGCAAAACGAGCTGCACAGTGGAGGTAAGTATAACATGTTTGTTATTTTTAAGCAAAAAAAAAAAAAGCTTTAGTGCTCCTTTAAGGAAAAACCTATATGTAAAGCCTATGCATTGCTTCATGTGCACCATCTAGTGGTTAAAAAAAAGAACTACCGAAATAATGTTTGTATTAAAGAATTATTGCACAGTTAAAGTGTACATCATCATCTATAACACGAAATAACAGGAATATATATGTTATTAAAATATAACAATGTTTTTTGTGTAACTACGTTTTAAAATACTTCATTTAAAATCTGTATTATATATTGTTAATAGTTATAAACATGTGATTATAAAAATGTAAAAGATGTATTGTTATGTAAAAGTCAAACAATTTTCAGCCATAAAACCCAGTGGTCTTGTCTCATGCTGTTTGTGTGATTCTTTGCAGTCCACGCCAAGCTGATCACCTTATCTCATCACGTCTACAATTATCGGCTCTCTTAATTCACATTTTGAGGCCGGTAACACCTGGAACACCGGAACGCCAGCACCCAAGCTGAAGGTGCCTGGGTGCGGCCACGTCCTTCGACTCTCTCCCCAAAATCAGGGCCTCCGCCCCTTTTATGACCTCTCCCTTTGCATCACAGTGGGTTCCCCGCCCCGCTGTACCAGCTCCAGGGGAGGACAAAAAGGCACAGTTTGCGGTGTGTGTTCAGCTCAGGCCCAGGGCAACAGCACCACCCAGGGACCCCAAGGAACCTCACACCACCAGAGTCCTTACAAAATTCAAATACCCGCTACACATATTTAGCACTATATTTAACTGGCTGCTTGCTTCTGCTTGGGTCTGCCACACACGCACAATTGCACATGATGATGACGACTTAAAGTCATCATCATGTGCGATTGTGCGTGTGTGCCAAGCAGAAGTAGCCAATCAAATATAGTGCTCAATATGGATTATAAATATGCATAGCAGCAGCCATAGATATCATAAATAAAGTGTAATAAAGTGATTTGCGCAACAGCCTGTTGCACAAATCACTTTATTACACTTTATTTAATATGTATGCTTTTCTGCACAGTGGCACAAACATGCACAACATCATCATCATCAAGACAGAGTCGTACCTGCTAGGCTGCTGCTGCTGCTGACGTCACAGACCCCCGCTCCTGGCCTGGGGGAGATGATGCCGGCCGTGCAGAGGAGTCATCGCGCGCCTGTCGCTCTCGGCCTCCACACAGGCAAAGTGGGGGCTGTTAGTGCGGGGGGCGTCACTTCCGGTATCGGTTAGTGGTATCGGAGCATTTTCACGAGTCTCGATACTCGTGAAAATGCCTAGTATCGGCACCGATAACGATACCAGTATCGGTATCGGTGCATCCCTACCCCAGACCATCCTTTTTTCCAAAAGTTGTCTCAACCTCAATGCGGACATTGTCCTCCCATCCTTATGCCCTTCTCCGAAGCATCCAAAATACATTTCTCTTAACTGCCTGGGCTTAGTCAGAGCCATTAGAGTATACCTCAAAGCTACTACTTCAGACAGACGGATTCCCTCTTTGTTCTGTTCGCTGGACCTCACAAGGGCCACTCCGCTTTAGGCTGGGTTCACATCTAAGCCACATGCGGCTCGCAGCAAGGTTCCGGTGCATCCATTTCAGGGTTGAATCAGGGCCGAATTTTTGCCTGAATTCGGCCCTGAAACAGAGCCAAAGACGCACAGAACCTCTGTGCAATCCGCTCCGCAGCCGCCCCGGAGATATGTGAGCCTGCTCCATAGAGAGCCGGTCACAATCTCCTGTCATGCGAATTGGATGCAGGGAAACTCGCATCCAATTCGCACTAGTGTAAACCCAGCCTTAAAGTCTACCACTGCACAATGAACATAACATTTGATTGAAAGAGCTTGCATTCTCAAAGAAAAATCCACTATTCCATCAGATTGGTGGGAGTTTCATGGGCATTTCAGCACCAAGCCTCTGTAGTCCAGTTGTGTATGGCTGCCATCTAGTCTTCTGTTCATAGATTTTCAAAGTTTTACCAGGTGGATTTCCAATGTCCTGCTAATGCAACTTGTGGCCACAAGGCTCTCACAGCAGCTCTCTGAGTTTGGGCCTTCTGACCCTTGTTGGGCCTGTTGACACATTTCTGTTTGCCTCATTGTTGTCCACTCTTCCTGTTCATTGCTTGGGGACGTCCCATAATGTATGAATGTTCTGCCTGTGTCCTGTACTCTATGATTATGATAGGAAGAATTATGTCTTGTTAAAAATAAATTTACCCGCGCTAAGGAACAAAATCCTGCAAAAGCAAACAAAAAAAGTTCTGCTGTTGGGCTGGGTTCACACTGCTGCGTATTCTATTGCGAATTTGAGCCGTGCGGCGGGATGTTTAATAGCAGCCAGCGTTGCAGGGTCACTGTGTCAGGATGGATTTTACCGCCCCCTCCATCCAGCTATACTGCTGTTCCCGTCTGGCCAAAGCATAATCCCATTGCTCCGCTGCAGCTCTGCAAGCTCATCAGCACTTTGTAGCGGCAGCCGTGGCTGTACATAGTGTCTCATCCAGCCCTGAGTGTGGCCTTTTCCCCAGGAATCAGAGCAGCCCGGGGGGAGATGTTCACCCTCCCCCGGCCCAGCCCGCCCCTGGATAAAACAAAGATTGAAGTCTTTGGCCTGAATGGCACGCGTCATGTCTGGAGGAAACCAGGCACCGCTCATCACCTGGCCAATACCATCCCTACAGTGAAGCATGGTGGTGGCAGCAGCATGCTGTGGGGATAATTTTCAGCAGCAGAAACTGGGAGACTAGTCAGGATTGAGGAAAAGATGAATGCAGCTGTAGCAGGGTCCTAAATTTAGGGGAAGTGTTTGAGTGGTAGTTATGCTCAAACACCTCAATTGTCAGGACATTTTCAACCATTTTGTTCGCAGGTGGAGTATCTGTGTACAGTTCCCTGTGGCCTATAGGTGGCGCTGCCATAGTGGGCCAGGGTTAAACCGCTGATACAGTGCTGTGCCTTGTGTGTCCCCTCTCGGCAGCCATACAGTGGGTGTGGTCTACCTGCTGTGCATGCCGGGAGAGGATATAAAAGGGGCAGACGCTGCCTGTTTGGGGTCGTCGTTCGTCTTTCACCCCAGGATTGGGGTTCCATGTTCTGCTCCCAGGGGTCCTACCCCAGGATCAGGGTTACTGTCCGGTGAATCAGTCCCAGGCACCTTTAGCCCTGGGGCTGCAACTAAAGGCCTTGGGCCCAGCACCTTTGGCTGGAGCCCACCAAGGATCGAGGAATCTCAGGGTGCCGCCTTGCGAGGGGACCCATATCTTAGATGAGGAGGCTGGGGGAGGACCGTTCCGAGGGACTGGGGAGAAGTCACAGTGAAGGAAGGGGCCAGGTAACTCTCTGGAGGGATGTCTTCTCCTTAACAGAGGCCAAGCTCTGAAAACCAAGTTCACCAGGTCTGTGACAGAGACCAAGATCACAAGTTTGTGTAGTGACTGTGCGTTTAGTTAAAGTACCATTCTGGCTGCTAGTCCCTATCTAGGGAGACTATCCAAATGGGCTAAGTCTGCTTGAGAAGCCAAGCAGTGAAGTGTATTTTGTTTGTGCCTGGACCTCTCCTACACCTTATGCTGTCCTGTTCTTCCTCCAACCTTTTCTATCAGAGACTATGCTTTAAGAGAAATAAACTCTACGTTGGAGTTACAGCTGGTGTGGACCTTGGAGTTTTTGGGGGAAATAGAGACTTGTCTTTATTGAGCATAGAGACGAGAACCATTCTCTGGAGAACCTGGCTGCGGAGACCTGTTTCATAACACCGCTCAACCTCTTCACACAGGAGGGTACGGGCATGTGGCACGGTGTGCCCTCTCTTCCTGCGAAGAGCCAAAGGCAGGTAAAGGGGGTCTGTGTGTTACACAGCAATGTGCAGAGACATCCTTGATGAAAACCTGCTCCAGAGCGCTCTGGAACTCAGACTGGGGTAATGGTTCAGCTTTCCAACAGGACAACGACCCTAAGCACAGCCAAGATAACAAAGGAGTAGCTAAAGGACAACTCTGTAAATATCCTTGAGTGGCCTAGCCAGAGCCCAGACTTGAACCTGAAGAGATTTTAAAATGGCTGTGCACTGACGCTCCTCATCCAACCTGATAGAGCTTAAAAAGGTCCTACAAAGAATGGGAGAAACTGCCCGAAAATAGGTATTAAACACTTGTAGCATCATACTCCGAAAGACTTGAGGCTGTAATTGGTGCCAAAGGTGCTTCAACAAAAGTATTGAGCAAAGGCTGTGAATACTTATGTAGCGGGTAGGTACTTTTCAGTATGTTTTAATTCGGGTGAAGACATCAGTGGTGTCCAGTTCCCTGCGGCCCAGCAGGTGGCATTGTCATTTTGGGCCGGGGTTGAACCACCACTGTAGTGCCGTACCCTTTGTGACCTCTCGCAGCAGTTGTACAGCGGGGCGGGGAACCTGCTGTGCTTGATAGGAGAGGGTATAAAGGTGGCGGACATCTTCACCACGAGGTCCGAGTCCCAGGCACCTTTAGCCTGAGGGCTGCTGTCCGCGGTCGGTGTCCAGGCGCCCTAGGCCTGGACACGTGGAGTTCGGGAGCCACCCCAGACACCCTCAGTCTGGGGTGAGGTACATGGTTGGAGGCCTGGGGCCCAGCTACTTCCACTGGGTCCCACCCGGGAGGAATCGTCCTAAGGTGCCCCTAGTGTTCGGGTGCCTGAATCCTGGCGTAACGGACCGGAGTGGTGACCCCTGTAGATCCGGTGCAGCATATTTTCGGTGCCGGGTTGTCCCCAGGAGACCGTCCGGATGGATGTCCTTTCCTAACAGGGGCCGAGATCAAGAAAGGTAGTTCATGTTTTCACGGTCGGTGGCAGAGACCATTACTCTCAGGCCTGTGGCAGGGGCTGCAACAGTTCACCCGGCAGGTGGCAGCTGCCAACCTCGCGGTCGATGGCAGAGACCGTGCGCCAAGCCTATTCGCACGCAAAAGGAATAGGAGAGTTAATTTGTGCCTGGGCCTACTCGTATCCACACCCCCTGTTCTTTACAAGAGTTCAACTGATTATGTTCATCCTGTCTTTGGAGAAATAAAAGAGTGTTGGACTTTTACTGGTGTGGGGCTCTATTACTGACAGTCAAACCTCCGGAGGAGAAGCAGAGGCTCCATCTCTAACACAGGCCCGAAGGTAATTCAAGTGACTTTGCTCAAACCTCATGCGCACACGAGGTGAGAGCTTGGCGTGGTGTTCCTGCACTCTCTCCTCCCAGGTACCCCTAGACAACAGCCGCATAACCGATAAGAAAGAGAGAGAGAGAGAGTGAGGGCGCTACACTTATGTACAAGGGATTTGTTTTTTATTTTTAATACATTTGCTAAAATTTCAAACAAACTTCTTTCACGTTGTCATTATGGGGTAGTATTTGTAGAATTTTGAGGAAAATAATGAATTTAATCCTTTTTGGAATAAGGCTGTGTAGCGGGTATGTACTTTCCCGGGTGTATTTTTGAATCTGGCGGTGGCACCAGTGGTGTGTGTTCCCAGCGGTCCACCAGGTGGCGCAGTCACCGTGGGCTGAGGGACGAACATCACTGTGTGCCGAGCCTCCTTTTTGTCCTCTCTGGGCAGCGGTATGGTGGGACGGGGAACCCGCCATGCTTGCTGGGAGAGGGTATAAAGGGGCCGGCCATTTTTGTCACGGGGTTTGTAGTCCCAGGCACCTTCAGCTTGCGGACGGTGGTTCGTGTCGGTCCTCTAGGCGGCCTAGGCCTAGAGGACAACCGGAGATCGGGTTCCATCCCAGGCACCTTTGGCCTGGGGTGAGGTACTTGGACGGAGGTCCGGAGCTCAGTGCCCAACACTGAGTTCCGCGAGGGAAGGATCCTAAAGGTACTCCGGGGATGGATGCCTGAATCCAATGTGGGCGCAATGGACCGGGGAGAGCTCCTCACCTGAAGACCCGGTGCAGCATACTGCCGGTGACGGGTGAGTCTCTTGTCGGAGACCGTCCGGAAGGAAAATTTCTCTCGTGCGGAGACCATAGCTTACTCTCCAGGAGGAGAGTGGAGGATCGAATTGTGTCTGGGCCTATTCGCACCCACACCTCCTTTTCTGTTCTGTCTTCAAGGGAGTCTATGTTATGTTCTACAATAAAGGAGTGTTGGACTTTAATGGTGTGGGGCTCAATTCCTAGCAGACGAAGTTCATGGTGACTCTTGGAGGGAGGATCCCGATGCACAGCACAGACCCGAAGGTAAAGAAACAACAGAGACATTGCTAATACCACACGTACATCTGTGGTGGAAGCCAGGCGTAGCTCACCCGCTCCCTCCCCTATCAAATACCCCTAGACCAGAGACATTGTAAGCCGAAGCCAAAAGGGGAGTGGAGAGATGTGTCCGCTACAGCTGTAACATAACAAAATGTGGAAAAAGTGAAGCGCTGTGAATATTTTACGGATGCACTGTATATTTGCAAATGTGTGCAACCTAAAAACTAAAATGTTTTTACCATGAATTGTTATGTAGCGGCCTCACCCCTCACCCCCTTCTCATTCACAGCTTGTCTGTCTTGTCTAGGGGTTTGTTCACTAGGGGGAGGAATGAGGTGTGCTACGGCCCATGTCCTCTGGATTGCAACGAGGTGAAGGCCAGAACTATCAGGCTTTGTGTATGTGTCCCAGAGTCAAATCCTCTCCTCGGATTGACTCCCCTTTGCTCCTAGTAACCAGAGTTCCACACACTGAGACGGTCCAACTCGTATTTATTCTTCTCAATAAATAGTCATACAGCACACACAGGTTGAGACCACTGTAGCACTTCAGTATTCCTGGGGAGTAGGCCAAGGCACAGTTCTTTAGGTAGAGCTAACCACTGTGGTGTCACCAGTGGTGAATAGTCGCTGCCACCGACCAGATTGAACAGAACATGGATTACCTTCGTTAAAGTAGCCCCTATCAGGGGAAGGATATCTGTCCAAGAGAGTTACTGGAGGCCTCTCTGTCACCAGCGAATGCTGCGCCGGACTCTTCAGAGAAGTTCCGCTCACCAGTCTCCGAGCTCAGACACGGGCACCCAAGGAGTTAGGGCCCCCTCAGATTCTTCCTCCCTCGCGGAACTCAGTCGAAGGCACTGAGCCCCAGGCATCCGCCACAGCACCTCACCCCAGGCCCAAGGCGCCTGGGATGGACTCCATCCTCCCGCTCCGGCCAGGTCAAGGGCACCTGGGCCCGGAACTCCGGAACGCCAGCATCCAAGCTGAAGGTGCTTGGGTGCGGCTGCGTCCTCCGACTCTGAACCCTGGGGTGAGGGCGTCCGCCCCTTTTATCCCCTCTCCTATTGCGCCACAACGGGTTCCCCGCCCCGCTGTACCAGCTCCAGGAAAGGACAAAAAGGGAAGCAGTCTTGCGGTGAGTGTTCAACTCTGACCCAGGGCAACAGCGCCACCCATAGGCCACAGGGAACCTCACACCACCAGAGTCCTCCAAGAACCACAACAAGGTCTCGGATTCCCTGACAATTAATGCATCTGGGTTACACTACCACCCAGATGCCTCCCTTAAATTTACATACCCGCTACAGTTAGATAATTGTGTTATTTTTTTTGCAGGCTAGCTTGTGTATGTGCTGAGAAATGTGTCTGTTTGTGATGTAACTTGCCATTCCATAGGCACCTTGCTGCAGAGGCTAGTCATAAATTGTGGTGGTTGTCATCTTTTTTGTATAGCTTGTTTGCTCTGTTTGGCAGCAGCTGCTATTGTCACTGCTGTCTACAAGTCCAAGATGACATTTTTAAAGCAGGTAATTTTGCTTTTAAGTGTCAGGGAAAGCAGCAGGAGTGGGAGAGGGACAGGGGTGATTCTCTGCTGCTGCCCGGGCACAGTTCTAAAACCAGAAATGTTCATTACTGAGTGTAAGTAAATTTAAGGAGATTAGTGAACATGAGAAGCATGTTTACTGATCTCCCTACTTGCCATCTCTAAAGTTTTACTCAAATAACTGGCACCGATAGAAGATTTCACAGCCAGGTAAGGATGCTGTAAATGAGATCAGCTGCTAGATCATATTCACAGAACAAGGCACAGCAGTCTGACACAGAAGCCTTGGTCAGGGGCAAGGATGTTGAAATCAATGTGACATGGCATGCAGTCTGATCAGTGTTTTAAAAATTTCTTCTATTTTACACATGGCATGATGTAGTCTGGTCAGTGTTTTAAAAAGTTCTTCTACTTGATGTAAGGGGGTTATGTGTGGACTCTGATGTAAGGGGGCTCTGATGTAAGGGGGTTCTGTGTGGACTCTGATGTAAGGGGGCTCTGATGTAAGGGGGTTCTGTGTGGACTCTGATGTAAGGGGTTCTGTGTGGACTCTGATGTAAGGGGGTTCTGTGTGGACTCTGATGTAAGGGGGTTCTGTGTGGACTCTGATGTAAGGGGGTTCTGTGTGGACTCTGATGTAAGGGGGTTCTGTGTGGACTCTGATGTAAGGGGACTCTGATGTAAGGGGGTTCTGTGTGGACTCTGATGTAAGGGGGTTCTGTGTGGACTCTGATGTAAGGGGGTTCTGTGTGGACTCTGATGTAAGGGGGTTCTGTGTGGACTCTGATGTAAGGGGGTTCTGTGTGGACTCTGATGTAAGGGGGTTCTGTGTGGACTCTGATGTAAGGGGGCTCTGATGTAAGGGGGTTCTGTGTGGACTCTGATGTAAGGGGGTTCTGTGCGGACTCTGATGTAAGGGGGTTCTGTGTGGACTCTGATGTAAGGGGGTTCTGTGTGGACTCTGATGTAAGGGGGTTCTGTGTGGACTCTGATGTAAGGGGGTTCTGTGCGGACTCTGATGTAAGGGGGTTCTGTGTGGACTCTGATGTAAGGGGGTTCTGTGTGGACTCTGATGCAAGGGGGTTCTGTGTGGACTCTGATGTAAGGGGGTTCTGTGTGGACTCTGATGTAAGGGGGTTCTGATGTAAGGGGGTTCTGTGTGGACTCTGATGTAAGGGGGCTCTGATGTAATTGGGTTCTGTGTGGACTCTGATGTAAGGGGACTCTGATGTAAGGGGGTTCTGTGTGGACTCTGATGTAAGGGGGCTCTGATGTAAGGGGGTTCTGTGTGGACTCTGATGTAAGGGGGCTCTGATGTAAGGGGGTTCTATGTGGACTCTGATGTAAGGGGACTTTGATGTAAGGGGGTTCTGGTTACCAACCCAGGCAGTCAAAATTGTTGGAAGTCCCAAGCTGGCAGACAGTAAAATGTTTTGACCTGTGTGATCAGGTACATAGGGAAAGGGAGTCTCCGCTTTGACTGTTGGAAGCATATGGCATCACTGTGGGTGTGAACCTAAAATTTAAGTTATGTAGTTCCCCTAGCATTGGCTTCAAGACCTGGGGTGAGTGGATGGAGCCTGATTGTGGGTGTGAACCTAAAATGTAATTTATGTAGCTACCCTATGATTGGATACAAGACCTGGGGTGACTGGGTGGAGCCTGAACTCTAGTAAAAAAACATAGTGAGGTCCCTACACTGCTCACTCAGAAGATTCAGCAGTCAGACGAGTGTCTTGGGTGAGTTATTCTTCCTCTATTCTAGTGATGGAAAGTTTGGATCTTTAGTGAATCGGTTCATTTCGAATGACTCACTGAAATGAACCAATTTATTGAATTGATTCTTCGATTCACTTGCTGAGTCTGCTGACCAGGGGAGGGCTGGCAGCCTTGGGCCTGGGGGGCAAGTCCAGTCAAGTGGCCCATTAAACCACCGAATCAGCTCACCATCACCAGTGCCCATCAATGCAGCCTCACCAGTGCGCATCCAAAGCAGCCTCACCAGTGCCCATCCAAAGCAGCCTCACCAGTGCCGATTCAAATCCATCCTCATCAGTGCCCATCCAAAGCAGCCTCAGCAGTGCCCATCCAATGCAACCTCATCAGTGCCCATCCAAAGCAGCCTCACCAGTGCCCATCAGTGCAGCCTCACCAGTGCCTATCAGTGACCATCAATGCAGCCTCACCAGTGACTATCAATGCAGTCTGATCAGTGCCTATCAATGCAGCCTCACCAGTGTCTATCAATGCAGCCTCTTTAGTGCCCATCAATGCAGCCTCACCAGTGCCCATCAATGCAGTCTGTTCAGTGCATGGGGATTAGAGAGAGAAGAGCTGCCGGATTACACAGAGCGGAGATCTCCCGCTTACCTGGTCTAGCTGCTATCATACGAAGTCTCACATGTGCTGTCTATCATAGGAGCTGGTCCAGGAGGCGGAACTTCGTATGACAGCGGCCGCCGGGTAAGCGGGAGATCCCCACTCTGTGTAATCTGGCGCGCTTGCCCCTCCTTCCCCTCCGAGGCAGCCCAATGGGCCCATTGGGACCCATGGTGGGGCCGGCCCTGGGCACTCTCCCTCTGCCCCAGCTTACGGTGCACCCGCCCAGGATCAGCCCTGTAAAGTGGGGACAAAATCGGGCACAGGCTTGGTCCGGAGACAGTGTCAGCAGTTTCGGGCAGCAGGACCCACAGGTCAGCGGCCAGCAGGACCCACAGGTCAGCGGCCAGCAGGACCCACAGATCAGGGGCCAGCAGGAGCCACAGGTCAGGGGCCAGCTTCCAGCAGAACCCACAGCATTCTGCTGGGAGCTAGCCACTAACCTTTGGGTCCTGCTGACCGCTGACCTGTGGGTCCTGTTGGCCGCTGACCATGGCCAGCTCCCAGCAGGACCTACAGGCCAGCTCCAAGCAGGACACAAAGGCTATGGCCAGCTCCCAGCAGGACCCAAAGTGATGAGAGCTATTTTGAGATTACTGGGTGGACATTGGGGCAGGGTAAATAGTGTATTTGGGGGGTGGGGTAGATGGGATGTGGGGTTCAGCTGGAAGTGTCAGGGTTTCTCACCTCATCTCAGTAGGTCCTTGCACAGCCTCCTCCAGTCATGACATCACTTTCAGTTTACTGAAGCCTTAAAGGCACCAGATTTAAAAAAATGACAGTATTTAAAGCGGCCAAACTTAGCGTTTTGAATGCTTTTAAGTGCAAAGGAGAGATTTGTGGTCTTATAGACCCCCAATCCCTCCATAAAGAGGACCTGTCACTGCCTATTACTGTCACAAGGGATGTTTACATTGCTTGCTTACTGGCCACTTAAACCCCCTTCCTGCCCAGGCCAATTGTCAGCTTTCAGCGCTGTCGTACTTTGAATGACAATATATATGACGTTTTTCAATTTTTTTTCACACAAATAGAACTTTCTTTTGGTGGTATTTAATCACCACTGGGTTTTCTATTTTTTGCTAAACAAACAAAAAAAGACAAAAAATTTTGAAAAAAAAACAACAATTTTCATATTTTGTTATAAAATTTTGCAAATGGGTAATTTTTCTCCTTCATTGATGTGCGCTAATGAGGCTGCACTGATGGGCACTAAAGGCCGCACTGATAGACACTGCTAGGTGACAACGATAGGCAGCACTGATAGGTGGCACTAATTGGCAGCACTGATGAGCAATGATAGCAGCAGTGGGTCTGGAGTGTGCGGGACTGATGTCCTATTTACACAAGACGATAATCTGCTTTTTTTTTTTCCTCATCACGCTGTCAGCATGAGGGAAAAAAAAAAATACCGGCTTTTGTTTACATCACATGATCAGCTGTCATTGGCTGACAGGTGATCATGTGGTAGGGGGCCGGGATCTGCCCCTTACTCTGATCTGTGATCAGCCGAGTCTCATGGACTCACTGATCACAGAGTGTGCCGCTGTACGTCTTGCCGGCAATTTTGGCCTGCGCTGTATCCATCTTTCAGCTATAGCGCGGGCGACAAGAGGTTAAGTATCGTAGTTTGTCGCCATTCCACGAGTGTGTGCAATTTTAAAGCATGACATGTTTGGTATCTATTTACTCGGCATAATATCATCTTTCACATTATACAAAAAAATTGGGCTAACTTTAGTGTTTTTTTTTTTTTTTAATTCATGAAAGTGTATTTCTTCCAAATAAAATTGCATTTGAAAAACCGCTTCGCAAATACAGTGTGACATAAAATATTGCAACAATCGCCATTTTATTCTTTAGGGTCTCTGCTTAAAAAAAATATGTAATGTTTGGGGGTTCTAAGTAATTTTCTAACAAAAATACAGATTTTTAACTTGTAAACAACAAATGTCAAAAAAAGGTTTAGGCAGTGGTGGCTGGTGCTCAAAATTTTTGTGGAAGCGCAAACAAACTGAAAAGTTCAGAAAAATACTAAAAAAAACCCATCAGTTTCAGCCTCACTGTGCTCCATAAAATTCAGCCACTGTGCCCATCATTCATATGCAGCGACTGTGCCCATCAATCATATGCAGCCACTGTGCCCGTCATATGCAGCCACTGTGCCCATCATTTATATGCAGCCACTGTGCCCATCAATCATATGCAGCCACTGTGCCCATCAATCATATGCAGCCACTGTGCCCATCATTCATATGCAGCCACTGTGCCCATCATTCATATGCAGCCACTGTGCCCATCAATCATATGCAGCCACTGTGCCCATCATTCATATGCAGCCACTGTGCCCATCATTCATATGCAGCCACTGTGCCCATCATTCATATGCAGCCACTGTGCCCATCATTCATATGCAGCCACTGTGCCCATCAATCATATGACGCCACTGTGCCCATCAATCATATGCAGCCACTGTGCCCATCATTCATATGCAGCCACTGTGCCCATCAATCATATGCAGCCACTGTGCCCATCATTCATATGCAGCCACTGTGCCCATCAATCATATGCAGCCACTGTGCCCATCATTCATATGCAGCCACTGTGCCCATCATTCATATGCAGCCACTGTGCCCATCATTCATATGCAGCCACTGTGCCCATCATATGCAACCACTGTGCCCATGGCATCAATCATATATTTAGCCACTGTGCCCATCAATCATATGCAGCCACTGTGCCCATCATATGCAGCCACTGTGCCCATAAAATTCAGCCACTGTGCCCATACAGCCACTGTGACGCCCCCCGCCTGCCCGCTGTCTGGCCGCCACTTACCCAATCTTGGTGGCGGGTCAGGCAGCGAGTGAGGCCGGCGAGCTGTGGAACATGCAGCGGGTCAGGCGACGGCTCCTGCGTTCTCCATGGTTCCCGTGCGTCTCTTCTTCCATTCTGCTAGGCGTCCAATAGAGAATGCCTGTGCCTTCAGCCTATGGCTCTAATCAGGTGCTTCAAAAATACACACCGCCGCTGTAATTCAGGCGCCCCGCATCTGAAAAGGGTCTGCACGCCTGAATAGGGGGTGGCTACAGCGGCTGTGGATAGATTCATGCAAAGCATGAATCTATCCACTCTAAACAGAGGGGGCGTCGCCCGAGCGCCCCTAATGGCATGAATAGGCATGAAAGGGTTAAGGGGTTAATTAATATAAAAAAAACATTCACCAACAAACTTACATTATCTCGGCTCTGTCCTCTCGCCTTAATGGAGTGACAGTCCGCTCCCCTGCCGCCTTTTGTCCGTCCTCCTGTGGGCAGGCTGGGGAGTTTCTGCCACCAGGTATTCCTAATGGGACCGCTGGCAAAAGGAACTACATGTCCCATGATGCTTTGCAGCTACTGGAGGCTGATAGGCTCCCTCCCCCTATCAATGAGGAAGGAACAGAGTGGGCGGCCGGTGATCTGCCGACAAACGTCCCCCCGGCGGATTCTGCCCCCAACTGTACTGCGCAGGCGCGGCGCTTGCGCAGTACGAACGTCAATGAGCTTCCGAAAATAGCCGAACGTGTAGAGCTGAGAGTCAGCTCTACACGGCGCCTGCGTGGACCTAGATGTAAGTGGCCAGTCGGCCTCACGTCCTCGCTTCGCTCGGACGGCTCGCTACGCTCGCTCGGCCTCCTGGCTCTTTTTTTAACATCCTCCATGTCCACGGGGATGGTAAAGAAAGAGCCTGGATGTCAGCAGTGTAGCACAATTTGGTGTGCGCAGGCGCCATGTAGAGCTGACTCTCAGCTCTACATGTTCGGCTATTTTCGGAAAAAGCGCCGCGCCTGCGCAGTACAGAGCGGGCAGAATGCGCTGGGGGGCAATGCTCGGCAGTACACCGGGCTCTGCAAGCGGAGCTCACACATGCTGCAGTGTTCGGAGGAGGGCGGGGGGGGGGGAATACCCCGCAGGAGCTGACAGGCTGTCTCTCACTCCACTGTCAGTGGATTAGTGTGAGCGCGACCAGCGGCAGGTGCGGCCCCTGCTACATAAGTAGTGGCACTTGAGCTTCGGCGCCCCTCCCTCTGCCTCAGCTCGCGGCCCCTGCTCTGACATGACTTCCTCTGAATCCTCCGAAAGAAAAAAAAAAATCATTAGAGGGTGGCCGCCGGCCGTTATGCATATAAATTAGCGCAGCCCGGGGGGAAATTTCCACCCTGCCCCCCAGGCCAGCCCGCCCCTGCTGCTGACAAGCTCTGACTTTACCTTATTGAATGATTAGAATCAGAAGATACACAGACGGTTGGCAGGTCCTGGGGGCATTTACTTTGATTTAGTTCTATGGCTTAGAGCACAAGCCTATTGTTGTGTCAGACTGTCATATCACAATTTGTCAGAACAGGCAGCGTCATCAATTTTGGTGACACACGAACAGCTGTGTTAGCCTATTTAGGTTTCCACTATTGCAGCCAGAAAGTCGCACTTTTTTTTGCCACAATTTTGATGCGACTTGAAGCAATGCCTGTGTATTCCTGATGTCTAATGGACCTCAAGTCGCATCAAAGTGGGGCCAAAGTAGCGCAAGGACTACTTTGAAGTCGCACAGATATGAATGGTACTCCTTGGAAATCATGGGATACGACTTGTAATGCGACTTTGCAGTCCCAAGTCGCAGGACAAGTTGCACAAGTGGAAACGGAACCTAAATGAAAAGCGGATTTTTGTGCATGTGAACTGCATTCTGATGGGCCAACTTCACAGGTAACATTGCTAGCCATCAGATTTGTCCGTAGTCTTTACAGCGCATGCGCAGGAATAATGATTGGATTTTACTACCGCGAGCCAAGTACCCACGGTATTAAAATCCAATCGTTCAAGCTCCTTTCACACTTGTGCGACTTGAAAGTCACGTGATTTTGCCGTGACTTGAAGCAATGTCTGTGTAATCTTGAGGTCTCTGCCTCAAGTTGCATCAATGTCAGACAAAAGTAGTGCAGGGACTAGTAACATGAAGCAACTTGAAGTCGCACAGATATGAATGGTACTCATTGGAAATCATGGGGTATGACTTGTCATACGACTTTGCAGTCCCAAGTCGCAGGAGAAGTTGCACAAGTGTGAAAGGGGCCTCAGGCTGTTGGTACCTTATCACTGCTGCTACCTGATCATTGATTTAGTGTATTGTTCTACTGATGGTGACTCCTGATTCTTTCAGTGTACTGTGTTCCAACAACTCATGTGATTCTAGGACTCAGTAACTCGTATATTATTCTAGGACTCAGTAACTCGTATATTATTCTAGGACTTCTACTGATTGTGACTCCTGATTCTTTCAGTGTACTGTGTTCCAACAACTCATGTGATTCTAGGACTCAGTAACTCGTATATTATTCTAGGACTCAGTAACTCGTATATTATTCTAGGACTTCTACTGATTGTGACTCCTGATTCTTTCAGTGTACTGTGTTCCAACAACTCATGTGATTCTAGGACTCAGTAACTCGTATATTATTCTAGGACTCAGTAACTCGTATATTATTCTAGGACTCAGTAACTCGTATATTATTCTAGGACTCAGTAACTCGTATATTATTCTAGGACTCAGTAACTCGTATATTATTCTAGGACTCAGTAACTCGTATATTATTCTAGGACTCAGTAACTCATATATTATTCTAGGACTCAGTAACTCGTATATGATTCTAGAAATCAGTAACTCGTATATGATTCTAGGACTCAGTAACTCGTATATTATTCTAGGACTCAGTAACTTGTATATTATTCTAGGACTCAGTAACTCGTATATTATTCTAGGACTCAGTAACTCGTATATTATTCTAGGACTCAGTAACTCGTATATTATTCTAGGACTCAGTAACTCGTATATTATTCTAGGACTCAGTAACTCGTATATTATTCTAGGACTCAGGAACTCGTATATTATTCTAGGACTCAGGAACTCGTATATTATTCTAGGACTCAGGAACTCGTATATTATTCTAGGACTCAGTAACTCGTATATTATTCTAGGACTCAGTAACTAGTATATTATTCTAGGACTCAGTAACTCGTATATTATTCTAGGACTCAGTAACTCGTATATTATTCTAGGACTCAGGAACTCGTATATTATTCTAGGACTCAGGAACTCGTATATTATTCTAGGACTCAGGAACTCGTATATTATTCTAGGACTCAGTAACTCGTATATTATTCTAGGACTCAGGAACTCGTATATTATTCTAGGACTCAGGAACTCGTATATTATTCTAGGACTCAGGAACTCGTATATTATTCTAGGACTCAGGAACTCGTATATTATTCTAGGACTCAGGAACTCGTATATTATTCTAGGACTCAGGAACTCGTATATTATTCTAGGACTCAGTAACTCGTATATTATTCTAGGACTCAGTAACTCGTATATTATTCTAGGACTCAGGAACTCGTATATTATTCTAGGACTCAGTAACTCGTATATTATTCTAGGACTCAGTAACTCGTATATTATTCTAGGACTCAGTAACTCGTATATTATTCTAGGACTCAGTAACTCGTATATTATTCTAGGACTCAGTAACTGGTATATTATTCTAGGACTCAGTAACTTGTATATTATTCAAGGACTCAGTAACTCGTATATTATTCTAGGACTCAGTAACTCGTATATTATTCTAGGACTCAGTAACTCGTATATTATTCTAGGACTCAGTAACTCGTATATTATTCTAGGACTCAGTAACTCGTATATTATTCTAGGACTCAGGAACTCGTATATTATTCTAGGACTCGGTAACTCGTATATTATTCTAGGACTCGGTAACTCGTATATTATTCTAGGACTCGGTAACTCGTATATTATTCTAGGACTCAGGAACTCGTATATTATTCTAGGACTCAGTAACTCGTATATTATTCTAGGACTCAGTAACTCGTATATTATTCTAGGACTCGGTAACTCGTATATTTTTCTAGGACTCGGTAACTCGTATATTATTCTAGGACTCAGTAACTCTTATATTATTCTAGGACTCAGTAACTCTTATATTATTCTAGGACTCAGTAACTGGTATATTATTCTAGGACTCAGTAACTCGTATATTATTCTAGGACTCGGTAACTCTTATATTATTCTAGGACTCAGTAACTCTTATATTATTCTAGGACTCGGTAACTCGTATATTATTCTAGGACTCAGTAACTCTTATATTATTCTAGGACTCGGTAACTCGTATGATTCTTTAACTCGGTGTACTGGGTACTCTTGACTCAGAACTGTTTTTAAGTGGTTAAACACCCTGTACAACCACTTTTACCTACAGGTAAGCCTAGATTAAGGCTTACCTGTAGGTGCTCGCAATATCGCCTAAACCTCCATGGTTTAGGAGATATTTACAATAGAGACGTGCGCCGATGTCTACGGCACAAGCGCCGTAGACATCGATGCAGGCGCACTTTAGAAACGGTGATCGTGCCATTTCTTTCCGATTACAGGAAGCTGTGATCAGTGTCTTGTCACTAGGAAGAATGGGGAAATGCTTGTTTACATCAGCATTTCCCCATTCTTCCTCACCGTGAGATGATCGCCGCTTCTTAAAGAGGGCGTATATATACGTCCTTCTGCCTGCCCGTGCCATTCTGCCGACGTACATAGTCGTGCGCTGGTCGGAAAGCAGTTAATGGAGCATTTTTGCTGCGTTTTTGTGGTGCTTAGTGGGGGTATTTTTGATGTGTTTCCTATTCATTTCAATGGGAAGGAGCGTTTATTTATTTTTTAACTTCCCAAACATGCTGCAAGCAGGATTTTTTTTCACCGCAATGGAAGCGCGCCACCCCTGTGTGAACACATTCATTGATTTTACAGGGAAGAATTTTTCTTGCGCTTTTCAGGCATTTTTATTATTTTTTTTGCAAAAGGGCTTAAAAAAACCTTCTCCGTGGGAAAGCAGCCTTAAGGCCCCTTTCACACTAGCACGTTTTTCAGGCAGTTTAGCGCTAATATTATCGCTGTTATACCGCCTGAAAAATCGTGCCCTGTATTCTTCTTCAATGTGAAAGCCTGAAGGCTTTCACAGTGAAGCGGTGCGCTAGCAGGACTGCTCCAAAAGTCCTGCTAGCCGCATCTTTACAGCGGTGAAGGAGCGGTGTGTTCACCGCTCCTTTACCGCGGCTGCCCATTGAAATCAATGGGACACCGCGGCAATAGCCGCGGTTTGCAGGCGGTATTAACCCTTTTTCGGCCGCTAGCGGGGGTTAAATTCACCCCGCTAGCGGCCGCATACCGGGGTGATAACGACGGTATAGCGGCGCTGAAAATCGCGCCGCTATACCGCCACCGCACCTGCCCGCCCCAGTGTGAAAGGGGCCTTAGAGCATTTAGGAGCGCTAGCATTTTATTAACGTTTTTGCAGCTCCTTTTAAAAAAAAAAGTAGTATTTAGGAGCATTTCTGCTGGAAAACCCTGCAGGAAGCGACTTTTTTTTTTTTGCTGCTGCTAGACGCTGAAGCTCAAAAACCGCTAATAGCCTAATGTAGTGTGCATGGACACATAGGATAACACTATTGGCTTCTAGGAGCAGAAAAAAATGCTAATGAGCTTAAAAAAGCGCTAGTGTGCATGGAGCCTTATACGGGTTTTATATAGCACCGTTTTTTATAGTGCACAGTTTGTGAAGTTACAATACAACAATTTTGTGAACATCTCGGTCCTTTAAAGCAGTAAAAGCAAAACGCTATGTGCACTTTATGGAGTATCAGATGTGTATAACGTGCTGCTTTTGAACTTTACTTTTGTCAAAGGACGTGGTTCAAGGACATACAACTTAATATGAACAGTTTTGGTATACTATGTCAATACAAATATGCATTACATAGAATGAAGGCCCCTTGACCCGCCCTGCACTAAGGAAAGCTTGGCAACCAAGAGGGGCGTCAACATAATCAGGGAGTTGGAGTGGCTCCGCTGGGATTGGCTACAGTGGCACGAGGTGAGGGGGTGGAGCCAGAACTCTAGAAAAAGCTTCGCAGAGGCAGGTCCCACTACTTCCAAAGAATTCTAGACTCAGGCCTCGTATACACGACCGATTTTCTCGGCAAGAACCAGCAAGAAACTTGCTGGCAGAGAGGTCTTGCCGAGTAAATCGGTCGTGTGTACGCTGCTAGCGGGTTTCTCGTCGAGAAAACCGACAAGAAACCTCGACGAGAAAATAGAGAACCTGCTCTCTATTTTCTCGTCGAGATTCTCCTCGGCGTGTTTCTCGACGAGAAAAGTGAGTGTGTGTACACTTACCTGTCCGCCCGGAAGCCCGCGCATGTTCGAAATGAATTCGACGCATGCGCGGTAGCTTCCTAGGCATACGTAGGGTATACCAAGATGGCGGCGACGGCATCGAATGTGACGAGCGCATGCTCGACGTAGTCGATGACGTCACCGCGTACGCTCCTTTCAAAGAACCGCGGGTTCTTTGAAACGAGCGTGTGTACACTCGGCCGGGACAAGTTTCTTGTCCAAGAATCTCGTCGAAAAAAACGACATGTTTTTTTCAACGAGAATCTCGGCCGTGTGTACGAGGCCTGAGGCTGACATTATGTCTATTGACTACCTGAGGTGTCTCTTGTGTATTTCAGACAAGGGGTGAGAAAGAGGAGCGGTATCTTTTCAAGGTAAGTCATAACCAAAACTCTACTATGTTCTGATGGGGTAAGGCCTCGGGACCAGCCCAAATCAGTTTTTATATAGAGAAAGAGTAACATGGAACCATATGCTTTGAATCTTTTTTAAGGTCTGGTTTTACATAGGGCTGGGAAAAATCGATTTTAATCTTGAATCGAGTTTTGAGCTCAAATCGATTCAGTTTTGAAGAAAATCGATTTTTTTAGATTTTTAAAAAAAAAAAAAAATTTTTTCCCTTCAAAGTTTCCGTAGCAGGACTGCAGGGGGCGTATCCGGAATGGCACT
Organism: Rana muscosa; assembly: GCA_029206835.1. Classification (NCBI taxonomy): domain Eukaryota; kingdom Metazoa; phylum Chordata; class Amphibia; order Anura; family Ranidae; genus Rana; species Rana muscosa. Next base: position 943,617,297 of record CM055116.1, read on the forward strand.
GGGCAGCGTTACCCCAATTACATCTACTCGCTGCAGCCGCCGTCTGCCTACCTGATCAGCGTGTCATGCAGACAGACGGCGGCCATTGCAGTGTTCAAAAGCCGCGCCTCCCGAGTCCTCGTCGTCTGTGATAGGCGGAACACTCAATTTCACAGCAGGCAGTATTCAGCCTATCACGGACATCCTCTCATCCTCGTCTGTGTTATGAGGATGACCATGATAGGCGGAACACTGAATGCTGGGAAATTGAGTGTTCCGCCTATCACAGACGAGGAGGAGGCGCGGCTTTTGAATACTGGAATGGCCACCGGTGTAGCAGTAAAATCCGAATACCATGAAAATCTGCATCAGGTACGGGCACAGTGATTGAAGCATGGGCACAGTGAGACACGGGCACAGTGAGACAAGGGTACAGTGAGGCACGGGCACAGTTCAATTCAACTAAGAGTAACCTCAGGGTTTTTTGTTGTTTTATTAGCTAAATCCAAATACAGTATTAATAATTTGGATGTTTAACAATCTTTGTTGCACACGGCAAAAAACAACAAAAGGTCACAAGCGCTAAATTGGTGGATAAAGAAAAAAATATAATGGATGATAATAATAATAATAAGAAGAAGAAAAAAATCCCAAATATTTTGGGAAGTACAAAGTATCCAAAAGGGGGAAAAAACAGGATCCAGCGCAGCAAGAAAAAATCCGTACCCAGAAGTACAAAATACACAACATGCACACAATATAATCCAGCGCTCATGGAACATACATTATTAACTATTGAAAACTCTTGACGAATTGATAAAAAAGCTTAGTCCATTTATTAATCACAACAAAGAGAGGGATCCAATCCCAAATGTGCAGAGGGCAAATGAATCTTAACTCTCCAGTTGCCAGTGGTGACAAACTTGTTAAACTTGCAGTGACATCCGTGGAGCAAGGAGGGGTTAAAAAAGTCAAAACAAAGCCTGTGGCATGATCTCCGTGTGAGCACAGTACCTTGAATGATGGACAACAGGCAGACCAGAGTGTGGAGGGCCCTCCAACCCAAAAGGATGCAGAGCCAGGATGGCAGCAAGGCTGGGACAGAAGGAATCACACACAAAGTTTCAAGAGTTTTCAATAGTTAATAATGTATGTTCCATGAGCGCTGGAATATATTGTGTGTTTGTTGCACACTGACTTTGCAGTTAGAGAAAGGGTTTGCCTTTGCAATTTTGTTTGTTGATGCACTTTAATTAATATAATAAAAAAAAAAAATCGAATCGAATCGTAAATCGAGTTTTTTATAAAAAAATCGCAGATTTTTTTTGGGGGGAAAATCGCCCAGCCCTAGTTTTACATACTGCAAACATCAGAATCCCTTCTGTATAGAGACCAGGGTTACAAGGATAGAAAGATACTATTAGAAAAATGCAGAAATGACCTTGCAAATAAAGTTTTTTTTTCCCTAGAGGCATGCCCCCTCTCCCTCTCCTGATTGGCTAACTGATTTTAATTGACAGCAGTGGGAGCCAATGATGCCGCTGTTGTGTCTCAGCCAATCAGAAGAGAGTCCTGGACTGCTGAGGCATTTGTGACCATCGCTGGATAGAGAGGGGGCTCAGGTAAGTTTTGGAGGGCCTGAGGGGGGCTGCTGCACACAGAAGGCTTTTTAACTTCCTGCATACAGTGCATTAACCACTTAACGACCGCTCACTGTATATATACGTCGGCAGAATGGCACCGACAGGCACAATCACGTAGAGCATACGTGATTGCCTTTGTATAGTTGGGGGGTCCAATCGGACCCCCCTCCTATACAGTGAGCGGTGGCTAAGTGTCCGGGAGCGTTCCGGGATGAGGGGGCAGCCATTCGTTTCTGGCCACCCCCTCGCGATCGCTCCCGGCGAATGGAAATGCCCCCTCTGTCTGTGTCAGACAGAGGGAGCAGGAGGAAGTGATGTCATCTCTGGTGCGGCGCTCACATATACCGAGCGCCGTACAAGAGAAGACATCAGGTCAGTGCACACAACACTACACTGACACCAGGACACATAGGGACATAAATCGCCCCCCCAGACACCCCAGATCACCCCCCAGATCACCCCCCCAGCCCCCAGTCACAGTGTCACTGATTGCAGTGACCATTTATTTAGTGATCACTGCAATCAGTGACATTTGTGACTGTAAAAGTGTCACCAAAGTTTAGTCTTAGGTCCAGTGTAGCCCCCTAACCCCCCCTAATAAAGGTTTAACGCCCTGATCACCCCCCAGATAACCCTTTCACCGCCTATCACCACTGTCGCTTAGCGATCATTTTTCTGATCGCTGTCTTAGCGTCAGTGATGCCGATCGGCAGCCAGTAATTTTTTTTAGGTTCGCCGCAGGTTTTTATAGCGTCAGGTACCCCAATATATTATCTAATAAAGGTTTAACCCCCTTGATCGCCCCCCAGGTAACCCTTTCACCCCCTATCACCACTGTCACTAAGCGATCGTTTTTCTAAACGCTGTCTTAGTGTCTGTGATCTAGATCGGTAGCCGGTAATTTTTTTTAGGTTCGCCGCAGGTTTTTATAGCGTCAGGTACCCCAATATATTATCTAATAAAGGTTTAACCCCCTTGATCGCCCCCCAGGTAACCCTTTCACCCCCTATCACCACTGTCGCTAAGCAATTGTTTTTCTAAACGCTGTCTTAGTGTCGGTGATGCAGATCGTAGCCAGTAATTTTTTTTAGGTTCGCCGCATGTTTTTATAGCGTCAGGTACCCCAATATATTATCTAATAAAGGTTTAACCCCCTTGATCGCCCCCCAGGTAACCCTTTCACCCCCTATCACCACTGTCACTAAGCAATCGTTTTTCTAAACGCTGTCTTAGTGTCTGTGATGCAGATCGGTAGCCGGTAATTTTTTTTAGGTTCGCCGCAGGTTTTTATAGCGTCAGGTACCCCAATATATTATCTAATAAAGGTTTAACCCCCTTGATCGCCCCCCAGGTAACCCTTTCACCCCCTATCACCACTGTCGCTAAGCAATTGTTTTTCTAAACGCTGTCTTAGTGTCGGTGATGCAGATCGTAGCCAGTAATTTTTTTTAGGTTCGCCGCATGTTTTTATAGCGTCAGGTACCCCAATATATTATCTAATAAAGGTTTAACCCCCTTGATCGCCCCCAGGTAACCCTTTCACCCCCATCACCACTGTCGCTAAGCGATCGTTTTTCTAAACGCTGTCTTAGTGTCTGTGATGCAGATCGGTAGCTGGTAATTTTTTTTAGGTTCGCCGCAGGTTTTTATAGCGTCAGGTACCCCCATATATTATCTAATAAAGGTTTTAACCCCCTGATTGCCCCTAGTTAACCCTTTCACCAGTGATCACCATATAAGTGTTACGGGTGACGCTGGTTAGTTAGTTTGCTTTTTATAGTGTCAGGTTACCCGCCGTGGTGTATATAACCCAATAAAGGTTTAACCCCCTGATCGCCCGGCGGGTGATATCAATTAGGTTTTAGCGTCAGAGAGGGTCTGAGTCACACCCCAGGCAGCGTCAGGTTAGTGCCAGTAACGCTAACACCCACGCGTGAAGCATACACCCCCCCTTAGTGGTATAGTATCTGAACAGATCAATATCTGATCTGATCAGATCTATACTAGCGTCCCCAGCAGTTTAGGGTTCCCAAAAACGCAGTGTTAGCGGGATCAGCCCAGATACCTGCTGGCACCTGCGTTTTGCCCCTCCATCCAGCCCAGGCCACCCAAGTGCAGTATCGATCGATCACTGTCACTTACAAAACAAAAACACACATAACTGCAGCGTTCGCAGAGACAGGCCTGATCCCTGCGACTCCAGTGCTGTAGGAGGTGATTTCACCACCACAGTTAAAAAAAAAAAGCAAATATGCCGAAGCATTGGGGCAGCAGGGGCGGAGGAGCGATTTTGCTCCTAATACGGTCGAAATTCCGACGGAGGCTTGCCCGTGGAAAAGTCCGACCATGTGTGTGCGGCATAACTTTTTTGCGGGAGGATGCCCCCATGCTTCGGCATATATAAATGGTGCGTGTATGCCCATCATTGGAAGTGGGTGGATAAAGGGCGGTATTCTAATGGTGGGCATACCCACCGATCAATCTCTTTTTTCGTTCAGCCAACTGGCTGCATGAAATAAAAAGATTACAATACATGTCCAACAAGGACCAGCAACGTACTGGTATGTTGCTGGACTTTGAATGTTTATACCAGAATGATGCCTGCGGGTTTAGGTATCATCTTGGTATCATTCTTTTCAGCCTGCGGCCGGCTTTCATGTAAAAGCAATCCTAGCGGCTAATTAGCCTCTGGACTGCTTTTACAAGCAGTGGGAGGGAATGCCCCCCCCCGGATATAAAAAGCGCCATTGGGAAATTGGGAAAGCATTTTATCACACCGATCTTGGTGTGGTCAGATGCTTTGAGGGCAGAGGAAAAATCTAGGGTCTAGAAGACCCCAGTTTTTTCAAAAAAAGAGTACCTGTCACTACCTATTGCTATCATAGGGGATATTTACATTCCCTGAGATAACAATAAAAATGATTAAAAAAAAATACTTGAAAGGAACAATTTAAAAATAAAATAAAAAAGCAAAATTAATAATAAAAAAAAAGAAAAAAAAAAAAAAAGCACCCCTGTCCTGCCCTGCTCTTGCCCAATGGCGAACGCAAGCGTCGGTCTGGCGTCATATGTAAACAGCAATTGCACCATGCATGTGAGGTATCACCGCGAAGGTCAGATCGAGGGCAATCATTTTAGCAGTAGACCTCCTCTGTAAATCTACTGGGGTAACCTGTAAAGGCTTTTAAAGGCTTTTAAAAATGTATGTAGTTTGTCGCCAATGCGCGTTTGTGCGAAATTTTAAAGCATGTCGTGTTTGGTATCTATGTACTCGGCCTAAGATCATCTTTTTTATTTCATCAAACATTTGGGCAATATAGTGTGTTTTAGTGCATTAAAATTAAAAAAAAGTGTATTTTTTAACCCAAAAAATGCGTTTGAAAAATCGCTGCGCAAATACTGTGTAGAAAAAAAAAATGCAACACCCACCATTTTAATCTGTAGGGCATTTGCTTTAAAAATATATATAATGTTTGGGGGTTCAACATAATTTTCTTGCAAAAAAAAAAATGTTTTCATGTAAACAAAAAGTGTTAAAAAGGGCTTTGTCTTCAAGTGGTTAGAGTGGATGTAAGCTTCCTAATGTTGTGTATAAAATGCCAGAACAGTTCAAAACCCCCCCAAATGACCCCATTTTGGAAAGTAGACACCCCAAGCTATATACTGAGAGGCATGTCGAGTCCATGGAATATTTTATATGTTGACACAAGTTGCAGAAAAACAACAATTTTTTTTTTTTTTTGCACAAAGTTGTCACTAAATGATATATTGCTCAAACATGCCATGGGCATATGTGGAATTACACCCCAAAATACATTCTGTTGCTTCTCCTGAGTACGGGGATACCACATGTGTGAGACTTTTTGGGAGCCTAGCCACGTACGGGACCCCAAAAACCAAGCACCGCCTTCAGGCTTTCTAAGGGTGTAAATTTTTGATTTCACTTCTCACTGCCTATCACAGTTTCGGAGGCCATGGAATGCCCAGATAGCACAAAACCCCCCCCAAATGACCCCATTTTGGAAAGTAGACACCCCAAGCTATTTGCTGAGAGGTATTGTGAGTATTTTGCAGATCTCGCTTTTTGTCACAAAGTTTTGAAAATTGAAAAATATATATATATATATATATATATATATATATATATATATATATATATATTTTCTTTCTTCATTTTCAAAAACTAATGAGAGCTGTAAAATACTCGCCATTCCTCTCAGCAAATAGCTTGGGGTGTCTATATTCCAAAATGGGGTCATTTGGGGGGGGGTTTTGTGCGATTTTGGCATTTTATGGCCTTCCAAACTGTGATAGGTAGTGAGGAGTGAAATCAAAAATTTGTGCCTAGAAATCCTGAAGGCGGTGCTTGGTTTTCGGGGTCCCGTACGCGGCTAGGCTCCTAAAAAGTCCCACACATGTGGTCCCCGTACTCAGGAGAAGCAGAAAAATGTATTTTGGGGTGTAATTCCACATATAACCATGGCATGTGTGAGCAATATATCATTTAGTGACAACTTTTTGTAATTTTTTTATTTTTTTATTTTTTTTTGTCATTATTCAATCACTTGGGACAAAAAAAATATATTCAATGGGCTCAACAGGCCTCTCAGCAATTTCCTTGGGGTGTCTACTTTCTAAAATGGGGTCATTTGGGGGGGTTTTGTGCTATTTTGGCATTTTATGGCCTTCGAAACTGTGATAGGTAGTGAGGAGTGAAATCAAAAATTTGCGCCCTTAGAAATCCTGAAGGCGGTGCTTGGTTTCCGGGGTCCCGTACGCGGCTAGGCTCCCAAAAAGTCCCACACATGTGGTATCCCCGTACTCAGGAGAAGCAGCAAAATGTATTTTGGGGTGAAATTCCACATATAACCATGGCATGTGTGAGCAATATATCATTTAGTGACAACTTTTTGTAATTTTTTTTTTTTTTTTTTTTGTCATTATTCAATCACTTGGGACAAAAAAATAAAAAATTCAATGGGCTCAACATGCCTCTCAGCAATTTCCTTGGGGTGTCTACTTTCCAAAATGGGGTCATTTGGGGGGTTTTGTACTGCCCTGTCATTTTAGCACCTCAAGAAATGAGATAGGCAGTCATAAATTTAAAGCTGTGTAAATTTCAGAAAATGTACCCTAGTTTGTAAACTCTATAACTTTTGCGCAAACCAATAAATATACGCTTATTGACATTTTTTTTACTAAAAACATGTGGCTGAATACATTTTGGCCTAAATGTATGACTACAATTGAGTTTATTCGATTTTTCTTATAACAAAAAGTAGAAAATATCATTTTTTTTTCAAAATTTTCGGTCTTTTTCCGTTTATATCGCAAAAAATAAAAATCGCAGAGGCAATCAAATACCATTAAAAGAAAGCTCTATTTGTGGGAAGAAAAGGACGCAAATTTCGTTTGGGTACAACATTGCATGTCCGCACAATTTACAGTTAAAGCAGCGCAGTGCAAAATTCTGAATTCACCTCTGGTCCTTTAGCTACCAAATGGTCCGGGGCTTAAGTGGTTAAGATTAAAAACCTTCTGCCTTTACAATTACTTTGTTTAGATTTCAGGGTACAATTTCTCTCCAGCAGAATGGCATTTAGTGACACAGGCAGCTGGATTTGGTATTTATCTGCAATCTTTTATGTAATGACTGTTAAACGTAATTATATTAGTTGAGAAAACAAAAGAAAGAAAAATCACGCTTACAACTAGACGTGTGCATTCATTTTCGTCCAAATGCATTTTTGTCCGAATTTCAGGTATTTTTGTTATCGTTTTAACAAACGAAAACGAAAGCACAGAATCCGAAAACCGAAAGATCCGACATAAACAAATGCTTTATTTTCGTTTTCGTTGCAACAACAGTTCGATATAGATAGGAGATTCGACATGACGCTGACAATAACAATCTGTGTCCATCGAACCTGTGGTCGAATGTGCCTAACCTTAAAGGGGTTGTAAAGGTTCGTTTTTTATTCTCTAAATAGGTTCCTTTAAGCTAGTGCATTGTTGGTTCACTTACCTTTTCCTTAGATTTCCCTTCTAAATGTTTTTTTTTTCTTTGTCTGAATTTCTCACTTCCTGTTTCTCCTCACTAAACTTCACACCATCATCCGAGTGGTGTGGAGTCATCCAGAACAGCTTACTGAACAGCTTACTGAGGAGGAACAGGAAGTGAGAAATTCAGACAAAGAAAACAAAGAAAAAAAACATTTGGAAGGGAAATCTAAGGAAAAGGTAAGTGAACCAACAATACACTAGCTTAAAGGAACCTATTTAGAAAATAAAAAACGAACCTTTACAACCCCTTTAACTCTATTAGTCCTAGATTATTCTACATAGAGAGAAAAGATTCGACATAGAGAGAAAAGATCGCTGCTGGAATTGGGTGGGGGAAGTAAAATAAAAAAATGATGATGATGAATGTTATTGGCTGATTGTAACCAAGGAGGAGGGGCAGTAAAATAGCTAGAACTAACTTTACAATTCAACATGAACGACGAAGATTTGACAAAGCATCGAAAAACATACAAACGTCAAATCTGTCATTGAAGGCTTGTGGTGTCTGTCGAAAGTTAGAAGATTCGACGGAGCAGATAAACTGTACGACGCTGCAATCGTACATTTCCAGTCAAATGCTCGGCCCATAGGCTATAGAAGAATTCTAATGTTGGTTGACTAGTAATAATAATGAATAAATATAATTATTACTAGTCATACAACATTAGAATTCTACTATAGCTTGTGGGCGAAACATTCGACCGGAAATGTATGATTGCGGCGTCGTACAGTTTATCTGCTCCGTCGAATCTTCTTTGAACATCCGACAGACACCATAAGCCTTCAATGACAGACTCGACCTTAATTCATTCAGATTTTTGGACGAATGCAATTTCTAACGAAAAACTAAATAAATAATAACGAATTTCGGGAGTAACGGACGAAAACGAAATTCCGAAACGAAATATTTCAGTGTGCACATGTCTACTTACAACCAAGGCTTGGTTGTTTCAGATCTATGCATGTCGGGAACAAGCACAAAAATCAAGCATGTTCCTGGCCTGCACAGAAACACACTGTGCTCTTTAGCAGATGAGCAGGGGTGCCAATAATTCCCAATGGCACCCCACACATTGGCAAGCTGCATGGTGCTGCAGTACCAAGCAGTTTTCTGCAGGGCAATTTTAAAAAAACGGTCAGGGGCTACTTTCCTTGCCTTTCTCGCATTCAAATGAATGGACTGCTCTACAAGTGATGTGTGTGCGCAAACATGCACGCATGGTCTTAATCCGCTTATCGGATTCCTCCCCTCCTCCGGTGCCACAATTGGCACCTTTCAGGGGGGAAGGAGGACAGGATACCTGTCAAAGACAGGTATCCTTTCCCACTTCCGGGAGTCGGGCCGCGGCCGTGACGTCACCATGGGGCTCCCTCCTCCTCCTCCGGCCGATAGGAGAGAGGAGCTGGGCCTTGCGCATGCGCAGTAGGGTTCCTGGTGTGAAGCTGAAAGGCTACACTGCCGGGTTCCCTTACCCACAATTGCGACGGCAGCACCCCGACAGCTGATGGTAACATCAGCTGCGGTGCCGACATCGAGGGACACCAGGACAGGTAATGTATTATATAAAAACAAGGACTGTCATTTTTTAACAAAGATTCTGTAGATTGTGCTTGTTTGCTGGCTGTCTGTATGGTTTTTATTTCAATGTATATACAGTGCATCTGGAAAGTATTCACACGCTTAACTTTTTTCACATTTTGTTATGTTACGCAGGGATCCTCAAACTACGGCCCTCCAGCTGTTGCGGAACTACACATCCCATGAGGCATTGTAAAACTCTGACATTCACAGACATGACTATTCATGATGGGAATTGTAGTTCCTGAACAACAGGAGGGCCATAGTTTGAAGACCCATGTGCCTTATTCCAAAATTGATTATTTTGCTCAAAATTCTACAAACAACACCTCCATAATCACAACCTGAAAGACGTTTGTTTGAAATCTTTGCAAATTTATAAACCAAAAAATCCCATGTACATAAGTATTCACAGCCTTTGCTCAATACTTTGTTGAAGCACCTTCGGCACCAATTACAGCAGGGTAATGCAATTAGCGGACCTCCAGCTGTTGCAAAATTACAAGTCCCATCATGCCTCTGCCTCTGGGTGTCATGCTGGTGGCTGTCAGTCTTGCTATGCCTCATGGGACTTTTAGTTCTGCAACAGGGATAAAACTTTTTTGCAGAAGCGAGTTCACATGTGGCGGCTCATTAAAATTAGAAGAAAAGAGGTTTAAACTTAAAGTGGTTGTAAACCCTTACAGACCACTTTGACCTACAGGTAAGCCTAGATTAAGGCTTAGGCCTCGTACACACGGCCGGTTTTCTAGTCAAGAAAATTGCCGGGAGAGCTTTCTTGCCGAGAAAACCGGCCGTGTGTACGAGGCTTTCAGGTTTCTCGTCAGGAAAACTGGCCAGAATCTCGACGAGAAAAATAGAGAACCTGCTCTCTATTTTCTCGTCGGCCTGTTTCCCGATGAGAAATCAGAGTGTGTACACTTACCTGTCGCTGTGGAAACCCACGCATGCTCGAAATTACTTTGACGCATGCGCGGTAGCTTCCTAGGCATAGGTAGGGTGTAGCACGATGGCGGTGACGGCATAGAATGTGACGAGAGCACGCTCGTCGTAGTCGATGACGTCACCGCTTTCGTGCCATTCAAAAGAACGGCGGTTCTTTTGAATCATATGTGTGTGCGCTTGGCCGGGACAAGATTCTTGTTCAAGAATCTCGTCAGGAAATACGACGTGTTTTTCTCTTACGTTTACTGACTGACGCAGCTCCTTTACTTTAGACCATCGGGTTGTTACGCCACCTTCAGGAGAGGACTAGGCAGAACATGTTAACATGTACAAAAAAACACAACTTTCTAGTTCCGCCCAAGGGGTGGTCCCTTCAGTAACAACCCCCCAGTCTGCACCTTGCAGCCTCAGTTTTTTTTCTGCCTAGTGAAGGACCTAGAGACCCTGCGGGCCCATCAGTCCGTGGATTTTTTCTGCAGAAGTTTGCCTTTTGCGCAAGATTAGGATCCTGGGATCTGCTATCAACAGCCGGCTGGGTGACAGGCTGGATAACCTTATCCTTGTAGTCTCCCCAGCCTGGCCAGCGAGCGTGTGCAGACCAGAGCTCCGCGCTGGGTCGGCCACGACATGCCCCTCAGGCTCCAGGGGCGGCCGGTGAGCGTAATGCTCCGGGGCACACATATGACTGGGCTACTGATGTCTGCGTCACAGTGTGCCGGGCCAGCAGCCACCCCGTACTGATCTGAGAGTGGGTCTGTGATGGAATGTCCCCAGCTCGTCCGGAATGGTAAGTACAGCTCTCCCTGTCCCGGTGGGGCTGAGCAGCTGGGCATTCCCTGGAAGGTCGATTCGGGGGTCCCTCTCCTCCCTCTCTTTTCTCCCTGTCCCTATCCCCCCTCCCCCCCTGTGGGGAATGCTGCATGGGCTGCTATTTGGTGTGTGTGTGTGTGTGTGTGCCACATGGACAGGGGCCCCCCGGGGGGGGGCTCTCACCTTGGGTGGGGGGCTGCGCTGGGTGGCTGTGCCTTGGGTGTCTGTCGTCTCTCCCTTGGGTGTCTGGAGGTCTTCTATGCTGATCGCTGTAGCGTGGTCTGCTGCCTTTTCACTGTGTCTTTCTCTGCATACAGTTGTTTGTCGGCCATCTTTGGTGTGCCCAGGGAGAAGCATGGTCAGGAACCATTTTCTTTTAGTTCGGCGGCCATTTTCCCTGTGATTATGTCCTTTATACTGGATGCTTGGCAGCCATTTTGTTGTAGCCTGGCGCGTTTTTTATGCTCAGCGCTGATCCAGGAGGCTCAGAACGACGCGGTTTCCTCTCAGACACCTGGGAGCTGACACAGGCACACCTAGCTGGACGGCGCAGAACTCGGTCAGGGTGGTGAGTCCTGCGGTGGGGGCCCCTCTGCCTGCAGCAGTTAGGAGGGTGGGACCATTCACTGTCATAAGTCCCCAACAGACAGGGTGGATCAGCATGGCTTCAGAACCTAGTGTTTCTTCCCCCGAAATCCAGGCAATTGCAACCGGTTCGCCTGCAGTCAGTGCGGTGCCTCTGGACGCTTTGTCGGCGGTCCTTAACTCGTTCGTTGCCTAGATGGAGGCGGTGCGTGGGCGCAAGGTGGTAAAAAGCGGCCTCCGCCCCCCCGTCCTCCAGGGAGAGCTCTGACGCAGACTCGGGCCCCTCTGAGGCTGGTGACCCCTGATCTGTTGTTTCAGATGACGATGACCAGGACCGATCGGACAGTGAGGATGAGTCCCCGTCCGGGTCCGCGCGCGACAAAGCGCTAGTTGGAGCACTTATCACAGCTGTGCGTGATACCCTGAAGATTCAGGATACGGCAGATTCCTCTGCTGAAGTAGTGGTCCCTTTTGGGTCCCGTAAGCCAGCCCGTATACCTAAGGTGTTTCCGTATCTGACTTATTTCCATAAGTTCATATACAAGGAATGGGGGCGACCGCAACGGACCTTTTCGGTCCCAAAATATATGGCGGTGCGTTACCCCTTTGAGGAGAGCCTTCTTAAGAAATGGTCAGCTCCTCTGGTCGTGGACCCCCCTGTATCCAGGTTAAATAAGGTAACCACGATCCCGGTAGAGGGGACTCCTGCCTTTAAGGACCCCACAGACAGGAAGGTCGAGGCAGTGGCCCGTTCCTTATTTACGGTTGTGGGGTCAGCGATGCGACCAGTACTGGCCTCCGCGCTTGTGTCACAGACACTGACCGAGTGGGCAAAACTTTTGCACCGCAAATTGGGGGAACAGGCTTCTTCTGTCTGCGTGGAACTAGCAGACCAGTTAGTACAAGGCCTTATGTACGTTTGTGACGCGGCCCTGGATACCCTCCCTCTGTTATCCAGGGCTTCGGTTTCAGCAGTGGTGATGAGGCGCCTGATTTGGCTAAAATGCTGGTCTGCCGACCAGGCATCTAAAAAAGCATTGACGGATCTACCCTTCCTTGGCGAACGGCTCTTTGGAGCCTCGTTGGATGACATCATTAAGGATGCCACCGGTGGGAAGAGTACCTTACTCCTGCAGACCAAGAAGGCTAAGGAGCCACGCCGTAGGCAAGGGCCCTCTTTTTCTGCTCAAACGATTTTTTTCGGCCCTCCGGGGCTTCGGCTAAACGTCCCCAGCCCGACAGGACGACCTCTGAGGGACAAAAGCGTCCCTAGAACCGCAAGCCTGCGAGCAAAAGCGCTACCGCATGAAGGTTTGCCCCCGCCCGCCACACGGGTGGGGGGGGGGGTCGCCTTCAGGAGTTTGCAGCCCGGTGGGCCTCTCGGCTGTCTCATCGATGGGTCTGCGAACTGCTTTCCTCTGGCTACAAGATAGAGTTCCTCTCTTGGCCACCAAACAGATTCTTCCCCTCCAGCATACTTGTGCTCCCGGCTCGCCGGGAGGCCCTCATGGGGGCGGTAAGGGACTTGCTGAGTACCTGTTCCGGAGCCGGAAAAATTCCAGGGGTTCTTCTCCAATCTGTTTCTAGTTCCCAAAAAGGAAGGGGTGCGTCCAATCTTGGACCTAAAAGCCCTCAATTGCTTCGTGAAAGTACAGAGGTTCAGAATGGAATCAGTTCGCTCGGTAGTCGCTGCACTCCATCAAGGGGCCAGGATGCGTACCTGCACATACCCATATGCCCTTGGCATCAGAAGTTTCTGCGATTTACAGTTGGGGATACCCACTACCAGTTCGTGGCTCTTCCTTTTGGCTTGGCATTAGCCCCCCGAGTCTTTACCAAGGTATTGGCTCCAGTTCCTGGCGTTGCTGTGACAACGCGGGATCGCGATCGTAGGCTACCTAGACGATCTCCTTCTGAGAGCATCTTCCGCCTCAGAATTAAAGGAGGATGTGGCGATTACCATGCAGACCCTGCATGTCTGCATTCGAGTCCTGGGGCTCATGGAGGCCTCCTTCGAGGCAGTAGCGTATGCTCAGTTTCACAGCAGAGTCTTGCAGAAGGAGATCTTGACAAAATGGGACAAATCTCTGTTATCCCTGGATCGGCGGATTCAGGTGAGCCGGTCGGTCAAGGACTCCTGCTCTGGTGGCTGAGATCCCCGGCACTTCGGTCCGGAAAGCCGTTCCTGCCTCTACATTGGACAGTGATCACTACGGACGCCAGCCTGTCCGGCTGGGGTGGAGTACTGGGAGTACTGTCGTCCCAGGGCCTCTGGTCGGAGGAGGAATCCAAATTGCAGATCAATGTGCTCGAGCTACGTGCGATCAGGCTATGCCTCTCCACATGGTCAATGAGACTTTGAGGACATCCGATTAGGATCCAGTCCGACAACACCACGGCAGTGGCATATGTGAATCATCAAGGAGGAAAGAGAAGCTCGGCCGCCGCACGGGAGGTCGCTCACATCCTTCAGTGGGCAGAGCAACATGTACCGGCCCTGACAGCCATTTACATCCCGGGAGTGGAGAACTGGCAGGCGGACTACCTAAGTCACCAAATGCTTGACCCAGGAGAATGGGCGCTGCATCCGGATGTGTTCAGGCTACTGTGCCTGCGGTGGGGCACACCAGACGTGGATCTCCTGGCTTCCCGTCTCAATGGGAAGGTGCCGAGGTTCGTGTCCAGGACAAGAGATCCTTGGGCAGACGCGTCAGACGTGCTGGTGTCTCAGTGGGGTCAGTACCAACTGATCTATGCTTTTCCTCCGCTCAAGCTACTACCACGTCTGCTCCGCAGAGTGGAGGCCGAGAGGATTCCAGTAATTCTGATTGCCCCAGATTGGCCTCAGCGTCCCTGGTACGCAGACCTAGTGCGCCTGGTGGCGGACGCCCCCTGCCGTCTGCAGTTACGAGAGGACCTTTTTGTCTCAAGTCTGATTCTCCATCCTGCTTTTTCCATCGCTGGGTTTAACTGCAAGGCTGTTGAGAGCCAGGTGCTAAGGAACCGGGGCCTATCGGACTCAGTGATTTCAACTATGTTGAGAGCTTGGAAATCTTCGTCTCGGAAGATATATCATCGTACCTGGAAGGCCTACATCGCTATGTGTGAGGAGAAAGGCTGGCGTCCGCTCTCCTATTCCGTATCTAGGGTCTTGCTGTTTCTGCAGTGAGGAGTTGACCAGAAATTGGCTTTAAGCACCATTAAAGGACAAATATCGGCCTTGGCTGTCTTTTTTCAGTGACCCCTGGCATCTCACTCTCTGGTGAGCACCTTTTTGTTCAGGGGGTTCGGCATGTAGTTCCTCCGGTGCATCCACCGTTACCCCCCGTGGGATCTGAACCTGGTGTTGTCGGCGCTTCAGAAGCCGCCGTTTGAGAATATCGGAGAGATTCCCTTGTTGACCCTTTCCCAGAAAGTTGTTTTTCTTGTGGCCATTACATCGGCCAGGAGGGTGTCGGAACTGGCGGCTTTGTCTTGCAAGTCGCCTTATCTGGTTTGGCCGCAAAGTTTTGCAGGCGGCCGTGTAATTTGCAATTGCACTTGATTTTTGGCAAGAACCACAGTTACTTTGCAGTCAATGCACTGTTGCATTGTTACCACAAGTTCTGAGGCGGTTAGATAAGGTGGTGTGTCCCTTGTTAGGGAGCACTTCTGTTTTTGTGGGTGAAGTTTTTTTTATGCTGTTTCCCACCCCTCGTTTTGACACTGCTTGGGGACGTCCCGATGGTCTAAAGTAAAGGGGCTGTGTCAGTCAGTGAACTTAAGAGAAAATAGGATTTTTGTACTCACCGTAAAATCCTTTTCTCTGTAGTTCACTGACTGACACAGCACCCACCCCTCCTATATTTTACGTTATACTGCTTGTTGACGTACTGAGGCTGCAAGGTGCAGGCTGGGGGGTTGTTACCGAAGGGACCGCCCCTTGGGCGGAACTAAAAAGTTCTGTTTTCAGGTTTCTCGTCAGGAAAACTGGCCAGAATCTCGACGAGAAAAATAGAGAACCTGCTCTCTATTTTCTCGTCGGGATTCTCGTCGGCCTGTTTCCCGACGAGAAACCTGAGAGTGTGTACATTTACCTGTCGCCGTGGAAACCCGCGCATGCTGGAAATGACTTTGACGCATGCGCGGTAGCTTCCTAGGCATAGGTAGGGTATAGCAAGATGGCGGCATCGAATGTGACGAGCGCACACTCGTCGTAGTCGATGACGTCACCGCGTTCGTGCCATTTAAAAGAACTGCGGTTCTTTTGAATCGTACGTGTGTACACTCAGCCGGGACAAGATTCTTGTTCAAGAATCCCGTCAGGAAAAACGACGTGTTTTTTCCTGACGAGATTCTCGGCCGTCTGTACGAGGCTTCACCTGTAGGTGCAAGAAATCTCTCCTTAACCTACACGGTTAAGAAGATATTTGCAGAAAAGAGTGCACCGATGTCTACGGCGCATGCGTGCCGTAGACAACGGTGCAGGTGAACTGAGCGTGCCGGGAGTGAAGGCTATCGAGCCATCACTGCCGGCTCCCGTGCGCATGCGTGGGAGTGACGTGATCGCGGCTCAGGCCAGTCACAGCGCCAGAGCCGCGATACAAGGAAGTGAGATGGCGGCGGTGGAGAGGAAAGACGGCCGCTGCGGGGGCTTCGATCTCAGGTAAGTACTAATGAGCTAGTATGCTTTACATACTAGCTCATTTATGCCTTTGTCTTCCAGGGTGTATTTTTTATTTTTTTTCGTCTGAGGGTTTACTTCCTCTTTAAAGGGGTTGTAAACCCTCATGTTTTTTTCACCTTTAAAGCGGAGGTCCACCCTAATTAAAAAAAATACATAAAAAGGCTCCAAAAAAAATTGAAGAAAAATATTTTTTACTTACCAGAAATAGCGGTTGCAAGGCAGATCATCCTAATCTGCCACTTCCTATTCTGCGGTAGTCTTCCTCCCTCGCATTGCCTCCCGGGAAATGGGGTGCGCTTTCTTCTGGGACCTGTGTGTCCCAGAAGACAGCTGCCCATTCACAAAGTGCCGCACGACTCGTGCATGCGCAGTAGGCAACGGGCAGTGAAGCCGCAAGGCTCCACCGCGTGTCTCCCTTAGTGAGGATGGCTGTGCCCGGACAGGATCCAAAGGACGAATCGGCCTCGGGGGGGGGGGGGAGACACCGCGGGAGTCCAGGACAGGTAAGTGTCCTTATTAAAAGTCAGCAGCTACAGTGTTTGTAGCTGCTGACTTTTAAAAAATAAATAAAAAATTGCGGCTGGAACACTGCTTTAATGCTTCGCTTTAATGCTTCTCTACTATCAAGAAAGAATGGTATTGAACTGCTGGATCCCAAGTTGATTCACTCTTGGAGTAGAGTGCCATGTCTGAGGTTGGGCTGTTCTCAATCCAAAAGATTAGAAGAAAAGTAGCACCATGCCATTATAATACATTTTCAAAACGGACCAACCTGCTAACCTTGCATGTTTGCTAATGTGACAACCCCTCTGACATGTAAAGTCCGTCGGATTTACAAATACTGTATTTAAGCATATAAGCTCTGTTTCCTGTTAAAAATAAATGTGGAATGCAAAACTCCGGTGGGTGTAAGAAGATGTCCGCTTACCCCTTTCTCGGTGTATCATTACTGTGGAGGGGTGCGGGGTGTAGCAAGATGGCGACGACAGAACGTCACTTCCGTAACCATATGTGACGAAACAAAGGCACCCTTTTAGAATTGCGCACAATCCAGTCTGAGGGCTCGCTCACACAAGGAGGCGCGTACGAGTGTTTTTGTGCGTGTTGCCTTTTTAATTGGGCTGCTCTATGCAAAACATGTTCTGGCATGATTTTTAGAGGGTTGTAAAGTCTTGTGGGTTTTTAACCTTAATGCATTCTGAAACCTTCTGTGCTGCAGCTGCCCCAGAGCCCCCTTTTTTCTTACTTTAACCCGATCGTTCCAGCTAGTAGCATGAGCCCAGCAGCTCCAGCCGAGTTCTGCTGTCTGTGTCAATACCAGTAAAGTTAGCCCAATTTTTTTTATTTTTTTTATTGTGAAACATAATGTTACGCCGAGTAAATTAATACCCAACGTGTCATACTTCAAAATTGCGCCCGCTCGTGGAATGGCGATAAACTATGACACTTAATCTCCATAGGCGACGTTTAAAAATTTCTACAGGTTACCAGTTTTGAGTTACAGAAAAGGTGTTTTGCTAGAATGATTGCTCTCCTTCCTCTAATCGTGACAATACCTCATAAGTGTGGTTTTGAACACCGTTTACATATGCATTCGCATCTGAGGGGCAGGACGCTTTAAATTATTTATTTTTTTTACCCTTAAAAAAAACAAAAAAACTCTTTAATGTGAGATTCAATAAAATGTCCCTTTAAAGGCATTGGACGGAAGCAACGTTTGACTGTCACGAATGTCACGTCTACCCTATCGCAGGTGGTCAGACACTATAGCTGGCTACTGTGCGCTTCACCTATAGCAGGCCTACTGGTACTTGGTTGCCCCTAGGACTTGAAAACAATGCTATAGTGTCTGGCCAGCCCAGCCGGGTAGATGCAAACAGATTACTTGCAGTTTAGCAGATAGCGTGGTTCTAAGACGGTCCATGTAATAAGGCAGTCGGAGTTCTGGGGTGGTCCGATATCCGATCCGGGTCATACACAGGGAAATATAACAGCAAAGTAGTGCAGGCAAACAGAAGGCTTGATCAGAACAATGCAGGTCTCTGTCTCTATCACAAGCAAGGGATAGAGTGTTCAGTTTGCTTATCAGGTGACTGACCAGATCAATCAGTCAACAGGTGAACACAGACAGGGAGGAAAAGCAACAGCCAACACCCGGGTGCTGGAATGAGGAACAGGGGCACTAAGTGATCATAAAACCAACGGCATTGAGTTGAGGGGGCCATCATTCCCTCACTTAACTTGGTGCCTCTGAGGGGAAAGGATTGGATCGTCTCTGGAGACGACCGGAACGGGTTGGGCACCTCTCCTGCTGCCGATTAAAAGTGATCTTGCTGAGACTCTTATTTTAAAGCAGACCGCCCGCCCGCAGTTTAAGAAAATAAGGAGGTTATGGCAGCTATAAGGAGGTTATGGCACCCATGAGTAAGTCACGTGTCAGTGATGTAACGCATAGGGGGAGGAGCCTAAGTGACGCTTGCAGCAGCAGTCTGAGTGAGGAGCACACTGAAAACTGAGCTGATCAATGCTGATTATCTTTGGAGGTTATGTGAGTACGGGCTGCAGCTGTGAAAGGTTGAGCCTGTGTTAAAGGAGTAGTAAAGTTACATGTTTTTTCACCTTAATGCATCCTATGCATTAAGGTGAAAAAACATTCGACAATACCGCCCCCCCCCGAGCCCCCGTTTTTCTTACCTGGCCCCTCGAAAGTCCCATGCTCGTCCCCGTCATCCTCTTCGTTTTTCTGCCTGGCCGCCGATTGGCTACACTGGATAGATTGAAAGCAGCGCAGCCATTGGCTGGCGCTGCTGTCAATCACATCCAATGACGCGGCACGCCGGGGGGCGGGGCCGAGTGATACAGTCGGCGGCTATGGCCGCCGCTGTATCACGGGAGCGCGCCCGCAATCACTCCACACCATGCGAGCTCACTCGCATTAAGGTGTGGAGTCCTTGCGGGGAGGAGCCAAGACAGCCGCCGAGGGACCCCAGAAGACCAGGATCGGGGCCACTTTGTGCAAAACGAGCTGCACAGTGGAGGTAAGTATAACATGTTTGTTATTTTTAAGCAAAAAAAAAAAAAGCTTTAGTGCTCCTTTAAGCATAATGTGCAATGATCTGTTTCCTTTCTTCTATTCACATGTATATGGAAACACCTTGAAAACCGGAGTGTTTATAAGAAGGAGAAGGCCGTTCACAGGAATAATTTTGCATAAACTATAGTGTTTATGGTTCTTTTTATGAAGATTTGTATTGTTCAGTGATACATTTGCATATGGACCTGGGGATTTTTGCATATTAAGGGTCAAGAAATTACTCCACAATACTATCTATGCTACTTGTGGATAGGGGAATTTTGATTTTTTGTGGTAGTAAGGCATATCACTATTTTATTCAGCACAGAGGATCTGAATATCTTTAACCACTTAAGCCCCAGACCATTTGGTAGCTAGAGGACCAGAGGTGAATTCAGAATTTTGCACTGCGCTGCTTTAACTGTAAATTGTGCGGACATGCAATGTTGTACCCAAACGAAATTTGCGTCCTTTTCTTCCCACAAATAGAGCTTTCTTTTAATGGTATTTGATTGCCTCTGCGATTTTTATTTTTTGCGATATAAACGGAAAAAGACCGAAAATTTTGAAAAAAAATGATATTTTCTACTTTTTGTTATAAGAAAAATCGAATAAACTCAATTGTAGTCATACATTTAGGCCAAAATGTATTCAGCCACATGTTTTTAGTAAAAAAAATGTCAATAAGCGTATATTTATTGGTTTGCGCAAAAGTTATAGAGTTTACAAACTAGGGTACATTTTCTGAAATTTACACAGCTTTAAATTTATGACTGCCTATCTCATTTCTTGAGGTGCTAAAATGACAGGGCAGTACAAAACCCCCCCAAATGACCCCATTTTGGAAAGTAGACACCCCAAGGAAATTGCTGAGAGGCATGTTGAGCCCATTGAATTTTTTATTTTTTTTGTCCCAAGTGATTGAATAATGACTGAAAAAAAAAAAAAAAAAAAAATTACAAAAAGTTGTCACTAAATGATATATTGCTCACACATGCCATGGTTATATGTGGAATTTCACCCCAAAATACATTTTGCTGCTTCTCCTGAGTACGGGGATACCACATGTGTGGGACTTTTTGGGAGCCTAGCCGCGTACGGGACCCCGGAAACCAAGCACCGCCTTCAGGATTTCTAAGGGCGCAAATTTTTGATTTCACTCCTCACTACCTATCACAGTTTCGAAGGCTATAAAATGCCAAAATAGCACAAAACCCCCCCAAATGACCCCATTTTAGAAAGTAGACACCCCAAGGAAATTGCTGAGAGGCCTGTTGAGCCCATTGAATATAATTTTTTTTGTCCCAAGTGATTGAATAATGACAAAAAAAAAAAAAAAAAAATTACAAAAAGTTGTCACTAAATGATATATTGCTCACACATGCCATGGTTATATGTGGAATTACACCCCAAAATACATTTTTCTGCTTCTCCTGAGTACGGGGATACCACATGTGTGGGACTTTTTAGGAGCCTAGCCGCGTACGGGACCCCGAAAACCAAGCACCGCCTTCAGGATTTCTAGGCACAAATTTTTGATTTCACTCCTCACTACCTATCACAGTTTCGAAGGCCATAAAATGCCAAAATCGCACAAAACCCCCCCAAATGACCCCATTTTGGAATATAGACACCCCAAGCTATTTGCTGAGAGGAATGGCGAGTATTTTACAGCTCTCATTTGTTTTTGAAAATGAAGAAAGAAAAAATATATATATATATATATATTTTTTTTTTCAAATTTCAAAACTTTGTGACAAAAAGCGAGATCTGCAAAATACTCACAATACCTCTCAGCAAATAGCTTGGGGTGTCTACTTTCCAAAATGGGGTCATTTGGGGGGGTTTTGTGCTATCTGGGCATTCCATGGCCTCCAAAACTGTGATAGGCAGTGAGAAGTGAAATCAAAAATTTACACCCTTAGAAAGCCTGAAGGCGGTGCTTGGTTTTGGGGTCCCGTACGCGGCTAGGCTCCCAAAAAGTCTCACACATGTGGTATCCCTGTACTCAGGAGAAGCAACAGAATGTATTTTGGGGTGTAATTCCACATATGCCCATGGCATGTTTGAGCAATATATCATTTAGTGACAACTTTGTGCAAAAAAAAAAAAAAAAAATTGTCGTTTTTCCGCAACTTGTGTCAACATATAAAATATTCCATGGACTCGACATGCCTCTCAGTATATAGCTTGGGGTGTCTACTTTCCAAAATGGGGTCATTTGGGGGGGTTTTGAACTGTTCTGGCATTTTATACACAACATTAGGAAGCTTACATCCACTCTTCTAACCACTTGAAGACAAAGCCCTATTTGACACTTTTTGTTTACATGAAAACATTTTTTTTTTTGCAAGAAAATTATGTTGAACCCCCAAACATTATATATA
Source organism: Rana muscosa (assembly GCA_029206835.1). Lineage (NCBI taxonomy): Eukaryota > Metazoa > Chordata > Amphibia > Anura > Ranidae > Rana > Rana muscosa. The sequence goes on from CM055116.1 coordinate 943,639,027, forward strand.
TATATTTTTAAAGCAAAGGCCCTACAGATTAAAATGGTGGGTGTTGCATTTTTTTTTTCTACACACTATTTGCGCAGCGATTTTTCAAACGCATTTTTTGGGTTAAAAAATACACTTTTTTTAATTTTAATGCACTAAAACACACTATATTGCCCAAATGTTTGATGAAATAAAAAAGATGATCTTAGGCCGAGTACATAGATACCAAACACGACATGCTTTAAAATTTCGCACAAACGCGCATTGGCGACAAACTACATACATTTTTAAAAGCCTTTAAAAGCCTTTACAGGTTACCCCAGTAGATTTACAGAGGAGGTCTACTGCTAAAATGATTGCCCTCGATCTGACCTTCGCGGTGATACCTCACATGCATGGTGCAATTGCTGTTTACATATGACGCCAGACCGACGCTTGCGTTCGCCATTGGGCAAGAGCAGGGCAGGACAGGGGTGCTTTTTTTTATTTTTTATTATTAATTTTGCTATTTTATTTTTAAATTGTTCCTTCCAAGTATTTTTTTTTTTTATCATTTTTATTGTTATCTCAGGGAATGTAAATATCCCCTATGATAGCAATAGGTAGTGACAGGTACTCTTTTTTTGAAAAAACTGGGGTCTTCTAGACCCTAGATTTTTCCTCTGCCCTCAAAGCATCTGACCACACCAAGATCGGTGTGATAAAATGCTTTCCCAATTTCCCAATGGCGCTTTTTATATCCGGGGGGGGGGCATTCCCTCCCACTGCTTGTAAAAGCAGTCCAGAGGCTAATTAGCCGCTAGGATTGCTTTTACGTGAAAGCCGGCCGCAGGCTGAAAAGAATGATACCAAGATGATACCTAAACCCGCAGGCATCATTCTGGTATAAACATTCAAAGTCCAGCAACATACCAGTACGTTGCTGGTCCTTGTTGGACATGTTTTGTAATCTTTTTATTTCATGCAGCCAGTTGGCTGAACGAAAAAAGAGATTGATCGGTGGGTATGCCCACCAATAGAATACCGCCCTTCATCCACCCACTTCCAATGATGGGCATACACGCACCATTTATATATGCCGAAGCATGGGGGCATCCTCCCGCAAAAAAGTTATGCCGCACACACATGGTCGGACTTTTCCACGGGCAAGCCTCCGTCGGAATTTCGACCGTATATACGCGGCATTAGGAGCAAAATCGCTCCTCCGCCCGTGCTGCCCCAATGCTTCGGCATATTTGCTTTTTTTTTTTAACTGTGGTGGTGAAATCACCTCCTACAGCACTGGAGTCGCAGGGATCAGGCCTGTCTCTGCGAACGCTGCAGTTATGTGTGTTTTTGTTTTGTAAGTGACAGTGATCGATCGATACTGCACTTGGGTGGCCTGGGCTGGACGGAGGGGCAAAACGCAGGTGCCAGCAGGTATCTGGGCTGATCCCGCTAACACTGCGTTTTTGGGAACCCTAAACTGCTGGGGACGCTAGTATAGATCTGATCAGATCAGATATTGATCTGTTCAGATACTATACCACTAAGGGGGGTGTATGCTTCACGCGTGGGTGTTAGCGTTACTGGCACTAACCTGACGCTGCCTGGGGTGTGACTCAGACCCTCTCTGACGCTAAAACCTAATATCACCCGCCGGGCGATCAGGGGGTTAAACCTTTATTGGGTTATATACACGGCGGGTGCCCTGACACTATAAAAAGCAAACTAACCAACCAGCGTCACCCGTAACACTTATATGGTGATCACTGGTGAAAGGGTTAACTAGGGGCAATCAGGGGGTTAAAACCTTTATTAGATAATATATGGGGGTACCTGACGCTATAAAAACCTGCGGCGAACCTAAAAAAAATTACCAGCTACCGATCTGCATCACCGACACTAAGACAGCGTTTAGAAAAACGGTTGCTTAGCGACAGTGGTGATGGGGGTGAAAGGGTTACCTGGGGGGCGATCAAGGGGGTTAAACCTTTATTAGATAATATATTGGGGTGCCTGACGCCATAAAAACATGCGGCGAACCTAAAAAAAAATACTGGCTACGATCTGCATCACCGACACTAAGACAGCGTTTAGAAAAACAATTGCTTAGCGACAGTGGTGATAGGGGGTGAAAGGGTTACCTGGGGGGCGATCAAGGGGGTTAAACCTTTTATTAGATAATATATTGGGGTACCTGACGCTATAAAAACATGCGGCGAACCTAAAAAAAATGACCGGCTACCGATCTGCATCACAGACACTAAGACAGCGTTTAGAAAAACGATCGCTTAGTGACAGTGGTGATAGGGGGTGAAAGGGTTACCTGGGGGGCGATCAAGGGGGTTAAACCTTTATTAGATAATATATTGGGGTACCTGACGCTATAAAAACATGCGGCGAACCTAAAAAAAATTACTGGCTACGATCTGCATCACCGACACTAAGACAGCGTTTAGAAAAACAATTGCTTAGCGACAGTGGTGATAGGGGGTGAAAGGGTTACCTGGGGGGTGATCAAGGGGGTTAAACCTTTATTAGATAATATATTGGGGTACCTGACGCTATAAAAACCTGCGGCGAACCTAAAAAAAATTAACGGCTACCGATCTGCATCACAGACACTAAGACAGCGTTTAGAAAAACGATCGCTTAGTGATAGTGGTGATAGGGGGTGAAAGGGTTACCTGGGGGGCGATCAAGGGGGTTAAACCTTTATTAGATAATATATTGGGGTACCTGACGCTATAAAAACCTGTGGCGAACCTAAAAAAAATTACTGGCTGCCGATCGGCATCACTGACGCTAAGACAGCGATCAGAAAAATGATCGCTAAGCGACAGTGGTGATAGGGGGTGAAAGGGTTATCTGGGGGGTGATCAGGGGGTTAAACCTTTATTAGGGGGGTTAGGGGGCTACACTGGACCTAAGACTAAACTTTGGTGACACTTTTACAGTCACAAATGTCACTGATTGCAATGATCACTAAATAAATGTTCACTGCAATCAGTGACACTGTGACTGGGGGCTGGGGGGGTGATCTGGGGGGTGTCTGGGGGGGCCTGGGGGGGCGATTTATGTCCCTATGTGTCCTGGTGTCAGTGTAGTGTTGTGTGCACTGACCTGATATCTTCTCTTGTACGGCGCTCGGTATATGTGAGCGCCGCACCAGAGATGACATCACTTCCTCCTGCTCCCTCTGTCTGACACAGACAGAGGGGGCATTTCCATTCGCCGGGAGCGATCGCGAGGGGGTGGCCAGAAACGAATGGCTGCCCCCTCATCCCGGAACGCTCCCGGACACTTAGCCACCGCTCACTGTATAGAAGGGGGGTCCGATTGGACCCCCCAACTGTACAAAGGCAATCACGTACACTCTACGTGATTGTGCCTGTCGGTGCCATTCTGCCGACGTATATATACAGTGAGCGGTCGTTAAGTGGTTAAGTGTGCACATATTAGTTGGTTGGTGATTAGCGCATCATTTATTTGTATATTCACTTTTGTACAGACACAGGAATCCTTTGTTTGATTGCAGCTTTCACTATTTGGTTATCAATTTATTTGTTTTTTTCACTATTTATTTCATTAGCGCTTTAGTACACAATATTTTCATTTTATGGCAGCTATCTGTTGCCTTAACCCCAGTATTTAACGTCAAAGTACCGACATATAACGACAGCGGGTGATCCGGAAGTGGTTAAAAAAAAAAAAAACGAGCCTTTACATTGAGCCCCACCAAAATGTATGGTACTGCAGTACCATGTATTTTAGTGGGGAAAACATGCATGCAATTGGTGGGGGTGCCATTTAGAATTAATGGCTCCTGCATGCAACTGCAAAAGGCAATGCATTTTCATGTGGTGCAGAAAAACGCTCTTTACCACACTGCACCTGGTGTGACAAAGCCAGAAAATGTAGTTTATAAGGCAGAGTTAAGCGGTCACCGTCCGATCTTTCCTTAGCAACCAGGGTAAATATAAATCAGATTTTTATTCGACTTAAATGTGATTTATTTTATTTAGATCCAATATATATATATATATATATATATATATATATATATATATATATATATTTTTTTTATTTATTTTAATCAAATTTTATTTTAATAAAATGCTTTTGGGGTAAAATTGTATCTAAAGATAGGTGTGGGGTTTTTTTTTTTTCCTTCTTCTATTTAAGATACATTAATAATTTAGTTTATTCAGCATAAAATGGAGCTTAGTTATGTAGCATGAGGCAGTATATTCTGCATTTACATTTTTGGTAAACTCATTCAATGAATGCAAGCGGGAGATAACAAGTACTGCATTGATGCATTCACACAATTTCACAGTGAGATAAAATATAGTTCAGGAATATTCCTTTATTTCATTGTTTTGCAAATCTATGTACATTACAAACTGTATGATTGAATCAGTTCTAATATCGCTATTTTACTAACCTGAGCTTATTATTCTAAATAGGAAACCTTCACTTTGTTTGCAAAAATTTAAAGATTCTAACTACCAGCAAGAATACCTAAGGCCCCTTTCACATGGAGGTCCGTTCAGGTCCGCCTGTCAGTTTTTTAGGCGGACCTAAAACGGATCCTCCATGTACCCCTATGGAGGCACGGATGTCAGCGGAGACATGTCCGCTGACATCCGCTCCGCTCCGCCAAAGTGTGACGGAGGAAAACCCTATTTTTCCTTCCGTCGGCGGAGCTGATCGGATGACAACGGACACTACGGTCCGTCGTCATCCGATTCCCCATAGGGGAGAGCGGCGCTCTGACAAGGCGGTCCCTGCACAGTGTGCGGGGACCGCCCAGTCATCCGTCGGCTCAGCGGGGATCAACGGAGCGATCCCCGCTGAGCAAGCGGAGCTTCACGGGGCGGATCTGCACGGATCCGCCCCGTGTGAAAGACCCTAAATTACATTTAAAGAGCATCTGTCATTTCAGATCCATCGTGGCAGCGCCTGTTAGCGGGCATCCACTCACCTGCTGCCGCCGCGTCCCTCACCTTGTGTCACTGCCGCATCATCAGCCGTCCCATTAAAGTGAATTGGACTGTTGGCGAGTCAACAGCGGGTCAGAAGAGGAGCCAACAGCGGGTCAGAAGAGGAGCCGCTGCAGGATAGAGATGACAGTTGCTCTTTAAAAATTATGATTTAAATCAAGCCTTTTTACTAGTGATTTAAATCAAATCCACCCTGTTGGCAACCGATGTCGTCAGTTGGTAGAACGCAGTCGGTCGGCTTGTACAGCTTTCAGTTTTGCAGACAGTAGTATAGATGGCAGCAGGGAGGGGGAAAGAGCCCAGAGGAGGAACGAGATGTGCTCTCCCTGCTAAAATACCCTTGATCTACATGGTCTCATTGTATGTAGGCACATAATCACCCTCTCTTGTTTTCTCCTAAAGTGGTATCCTCATAAGCTGACATTTAGTTATTAACTAAACTCTGGAGGCTGTGCCAAAAAAGAGAGGGCAAAAGACTAATCGCCATGTAGGGGAATTCTTCCGTATCACAGATGCCACCATAGGTGTGCGCAGCCTTTTGCATTAGGGTGTGCACCTGAAAGCTCAAAAACATGGTACTGATCTCTCACTGTGTTCATTCGGAAAGGGAAGGGGCAGGTAAATGAAATTACCTCTTCCCCCACTCATCCTGAAATATCATCTGTGTGCCCACTGCAGTAGCCAATGAGAGAGGAGGGAAACCAGCCGTGCTGTTGGAGGGGGCACCAGGCAGCAGGGGAAATCTGCACTGCAGGGAGTGATTAGGGTGTGCCTGGGCACACCTGGCACACCCTGTGCGCACGCCTATGGATGCCACTATCATGCTAAATAGTCATACTGCTCAAGCGGGTGATGGCACCAAGAATGAAGCAGAGATTTGGCCACTCGCTTCTACTAGAGGTAAACACAATGATGCTGCTACTTCTGGTGCTAGGGGGAACCTGATCGGGGATTTTCTTGTCCTCTGAGCCAATTTGGGGAGGAGCCAATGTGTCTCATTGAACCACAAGTTCTCCTGATGTTTGGGCAGCCATGCTGGACCCAGAGAGGCTATAGATAGCCTTTGCTGATTCAGTCTGCTGCAGTTTGGAAAGTATCTAGGCAGGGGCAGTGCACATGGTGGCAAGGAAAAATAGGTCTAGCGCAGGGACATTGTATAGATCTGGAGACTGCTGTAAGTTGGGGAGGAATCTGTTCCATTCTGCTTCTGGTCTGACACATTTGTGTGACCTTTCTCACCATCACAGTACCCTATTGACAGGATATTTTATTTGTAAAAAAATGACTTCGAACCCCCTAAACATCATATATTTTTTTAGGACAGGCCCTGGAGAACATTTTTTTTATCGCATGATATCAAAGCTCCTCAAGCACATTGCCGCTTTTGAGTTCTACATATCTGCACTTCCTTGTCACAGATCTATAAGTGCCTTTATTATATACAACCCCAGTTCCAAAAAAGTTAGGACACTGCAAAATTTACATCAACAGAATGCAATGATTTGCAAATCTTATTCTAAACCCATATTTTGGTCACAATAAACAATAGAAAACATATCAATGTTTAAACTGAGGAAAATTTTAAATTTAAAATAATTTTGAAATTGATGTCAGCAACACGTCTCTGTTTTATCATTGGTCCAAGGCTCCAAGCTATCCATTCAGCTCAGTGCCTCTGACAAAAAGTGAGAAGCACTGTGAGCTCATCCTCTGTCTGCTGCAAACAGAGTGTGCCAGCTTGTATTTAAACTGCCTGCTCTGTATGTAGCTTCTGACAGTCTGCGTAAGGAGCCCTGTATCTCCAGAACCATAGATGATGGGCACCCCAAATTTTGATCAGTGGTGGGGTAGGATGTTGATCTTTATCATGGCAGTAAAACAGTGGATGGTGTCAGTAGTTTAGGGAACCCATTGGGGGAGCTTTGGTGAAATATCAGGGATCCAAACAGATCCCTGATGTCTCACTTTTGAGACAGAGAAAAGGAATGAGGACTGATTCCCCAGTCCCTTTCTCTGCAGACGAGCAGCAGTGTGCCTAGGCACCCTATGTGCACGCCTATGCTTTTGCATTGATGGTGCCTTTCCAGATGTGCAAGCTGCCCATTCTATACGCACTAATGCACCCCAATACCATGAGAGATGCAGGCTTTTGAAGTGAGTGCTGATAACCAGCTGGAAGGACCCTCTCTGGTTAGTCCAGAGGACGTGTTGTCCATGGTTGCCAAAAAGTTACAAGCTTTGGCTCAGAAGACGGCGGCGTTTCTGGATCATATTAAAATGTGGCTCTATCTTTGCATGATAGAGCTTTTCCTTGCATTTGTGGATGGCACGGCAAGCTGTGTTCACAGATAGTGATTTTGGATGGCACCGACAACTGTGTTTATAGACAGTGATTTTTCTGAGCCCACCCATGCAGTGACATTCATCACAGAATTATGCCTCTTTTTAATGCAGTGCCTTGCGCACAGATTTCTAGAGTCTCTGAATCTTTTGAGATGTGCTGTAGATCTATTTAAAGTTTTTGCAATTTTACGTTCAACATTATTTTGTTTGACAATTTTTAGGCTTTTCACAGATTGGTGAGTGTCTGCCCATCTTAACTTCTGAGACGCACCGACTCTCTAAGATGTTCTCTTTATACCCAGTGTGAGGGGGTTAGCTCGGCAGCGGGTGTGTGTGACCCCCGGGATGGGCTCCCCACACAAAAACAGGCCCAGCAAACGGAGGTTGTGGTTTTCAAAATCAAAAAAAGGTGCAGTTTATTTTCTATTTACAGTGACAAAACACAGCAAAGCCAAAAGAAACATAAACAAAATAAATCCTGGTCAACTTGACCTCTGACTAAACATACAGGTTTCCTAACTAACAACTGAGATCAGCCTAGTGCTGTCCTAGTCCCTAAGTCCCTGGTTTTAAATGTCCAAGCAAATAGCCACACAGGCTTTGTCTCACCGCACAGGGGTTCACTCTCCCTAGACAGTCCACACAGGTCTGGGTCCAGGCATGAGCAAACACCTAATGAATCTGGGAGTTTTTATAGAGGCCTAAATGAGCTGACAAGCTTCAGCTGGTCTCATCAACTCCCTGTCTGCACGACGCCCCACACTCTCCCTAGAGGTATGAGTCATCCATGAGCCCACTAGCCTCAGCTGGGCTTATACAACTCTCCACCTAGTTGTATAAGTCGGCGTAAAGCCTGAATCTGGGCGAAATATATCTACCCCCCTGGATGCAACCAGGTGACTTTACCTTCCTGCTGTCACATACCCCCCCCCTCTTGTTTTAACCTCGGGGTTGGAACACCAGCAATCAGGCATTCATGTACTCGAGACAAAGCATCCACATTCCCCATTTGAACGCCAGGGCGATGCTTTACTGTGAAGTTGAATTCCTGGAGGGCCAGGAACCACCTATTCACTCTTCTATTTGTTTCCTTGTTTTGAGCCATCCACTTTAACGGAGCGTGATCCGTAACCATGTCAAAGTGCCTACCTAGCAGGTAGTACCGAAGGGAATCTAGAGCCCACTTCACCGCTAAACACTCCTTTTCAACGGTGGCGTAATTTACCTCATGGGACTTCAACTTCCTGCTGAGGTAAATGACTGGGTGCTCTTCCCCGTTCCAGACCTGGGACAATACTGCTCCTAACCCCACATCTGACGCATCACTTTGTACGACAAAGTCTTTAGAGAAGTCGGGTGAGTACAACACTGGCTGGCTACATAAGGCTTGTTTCAAGAATTGGAATGCTGCCTCAGCCTCGGGGGTCCATTTAATCATGACCGACCCTTTCCCCTTCGTTAGGTTGGTTAGGGGCACAGCCTTAGAAGCAAAGTGGGGAATGAATCGCCGATAATACCCAGCGATTCCCAGAAAGGCTCGTACCTGCTTCTTGCTGTTGGGACGTGGCCAACTCTGGATGGCCTCGACTTTGTTGAGTTGGGGTTTTATTACTCCCCTCCCAATGGTGTACCCAAGATATTTGGCCTCCTCCTGCCCAATGGTACACTTCTTGGGGTTAGCCGTAAACCCCGCTTCCCGAACAGAGTCCAGGACTGCTTGCACTTTTGGCAGATGTGAGGCCCAATCTGTGCTATGGACAATTACGTCATCCAGGTAATCCGCAGCATACTTCCGATGGGGCCTCAGCATCTGGTCCATTTTCCACTGGAATGTGGCCGGCGCATTCTGTAACCCGAACGGCATTCTTTTATATTGGAACGCCCCGTCTGGGGTTACAAATGCGGTTTTCTCTTTGGCCAATTTGGCCAGGGGGATTTGCCAATACCCTTTTGTGAGGTCAAGAGTCGTCATGTATCGGGCTGTTCCCAGCCGGTCGATCAACTCATCTATACGTGGCATGGGGTAGGTGTCAAATTTTGTAACTTTGTTCAACTGACGAAAATCGTTACAAAATCGCCAGCTCCCATCCGGTTTAGGCACCAACACAATGGGACTAGACCAATCACTTTGGGACTCCTCTATCACCCCTAAGTTCAGCATTTTCTGTACTTCCTCCCGTATTGCCTCCCGTCGGGCCTCTGGGATCCGATAGGGTTTTAACTTCACCCTTTCACCGGGCGGGGTAATGATGTCATGCTCTACCCCAGATGTTTGTCCCGGCAGCTCAGAGAATACCTCCTTGTTGCGAAGCACAAACTCCTTAACCTCCTGTTGTTGGGGTTGTGACAAGGTGGCTGCTATTCCAACCTCAGGAATCACGCAACCAGTTTGAGCTGGTGACCAAGTGTCTGCGACTAGGGACTCTCTATCCCTCCAGGCTTTCAACAGATTAACGTGATAGATCTGTTCGGGCTTTCGCCTTCCTGGTTGTCTGACCTTGTAATTCACTTCGCTCACTTTTTCCATTATCTCGTAGGGGCCTTGCCATTTGGCAAGGAATTTACTTTCAACCGTAGGGACAAGTACCAGTATCCTATCCCCCGGGGAAAAGGTACGGGTCTTGGCTCCACGGTTGTACACTCTCTGCTGTGCTAACTGCGCTTGGGCCAAATGTTCCTTCACAATGGGCATTACCTGTGCAATTCGGTCTTGCATCAGGGCGACATGCTCAATCACACTCCTGTGGGGAGAACTCTCACGTTCCCAAGTTTCCTTGGCAATATCCAACAGCCCTCTTGGGTGTCTCCCATACAGTAACTCAAAGGGGGAGAATCCCGTAGAGGATTGGGGCACCTCCCTAATAGCAAACATCAGATAAGGAAGTAGACAGTCCCAATCCTTTCCATCTCTATCCACCACTTTCTTCAACATTTGTTTTAGGGTTTTGTTGAATCTTTCAACCAGCCCATCGGTTTGGGGGTGATACACAGATGTACGTAATTGCGTCACTTTGAACAATTTACACAGCTCCTTCATAACCCGGGACATAAAGGGTGTACCTTGGTCCGTAAGCAGTTCTTTACAAATACCCACCCGGCTAAACACAAGAGATAGCTCTTTGGCTATGGTTTTGGCCGAGGTATTTCGGAGAGGGATCGCTTCTGGATAACGGGTGGCATAGTCCATTATAACTAATATGTACTGGTGCCCCCTAGCGGACTTGATTATAGGACCTACCAAATCCATGGCGATCCTCTCAAACGGGACCTCAATGATGGGTAGAGGGACCAGCGGGCTACGGAAATGTGGCATCGGGGCCGACCTCTGACACACAGGGCAGGAGGAACAATAATTTTCTATGTCCTTCATCACCCCCGGCCAATAGAATCTCTGTAATACCCTCTCTCGGGTTTTCTCTGTCCCCAGATGACCTCCAAGAATGTGCCCATGGGCCAACTCCAACACCAACTTCCTGTAAGGTTTGGGCACCACAAGCTGCTCAACGGTTTCTTCTGCCCTTTTTGCCACCCGATACAGTAGGTCCTTCTCTACGCTGAAGTATGGGTAAGTGCAGGTATTATCTGGGTTCACTAACTCGCCATCTATTTTCACTACGTTTTCCCGTGCCTTTATTAGGGCGGGGTCTTTCAACTGTTCTGTGGCAAAGTTTTCCCTGTGAACCTCAAGATCAGAAAACTCCACAGACGGTAGGTTTTCGTCTGAGGAGGTGGGCTCCTCTCCAGTTTCTTGAGTCTCCCCTGCCAATACTGATAAGGGAAATTCCGGAGAGTCCTCACCACTCTCAGGGGAGTTCTGGCTATCACATTCCTGGTACATAGGGGCACCAGTGGGGGGCTCAGGATCATCCCACAGTTCCCAGAACTTCGGAAAATCCCTTCCCACAATGGCGTCATGCGGTAACTGAGATACTAAGCCCACTGGATGAGAGAGGGTACCTTTGGGGGTCTCGAAACACACTGTAGTCACTGGATACTCTCGGGTGTCCCCATGCACACAAATAACAGCTACCTTGCTATTCCCAGAGACCTCTGTTTTAACTAACTCAGCCTTTATCAGGGTCACAAGGCTACCTGAATCCAGCAATACCACAACATTTCTACCATTAACACACATTTTGCATAAATGTTTCTCAGTTCCTCGAATGGCAGTGCATGCGACTGTCGCACACAGCGACTGACGTCTGCCCGTCAGAAAGTCACACTGCATGGGTTCCTCCACAACCGGGCAATTGGCTGCAATATGTCCCGCTTGCCGGCAGCGGTAGCAAACGATCCTTCTTGCCGCCTCTTGAGCCGCTGATTTCCCAGGCTGTTCTCGCCAAACTTGGGGTAGAGCTCCCACCCTCTCACTCTCTCCACCCTCACCCCTTGGAATCCTCTTATCCGCCCCTGGGGATGGTCTGGTCTTAGGGTGGAAAGTCCGAGTGTCTCTGGAAGAGGCCGTCAGGTTCTCTGTAGCCAAGTATTTCTCCACACGATCCACAAGACCATCGGCCGTCTCTGGGTCTCCATGGCTTACCCACTTTTGGATGGCAGTAGGAAGAGCTCTCAAAAACCGATCCATTACAACACGTTCCACAATCTTTGGTGCGGACAAAGTCTCTGGCTGTAGCCACTTTCTGCTCAGGTGAATGAGATCATATATTTGAGACCTGGGGGGTTTTCCAATCTGGAAAGTCCAGTTATGCACACGCTGAGCCCGGACAGCCTGGGTGACACCCAGCCTTGCCAATATTTCAGCTTTTAGCATCACATAGTCTTTTGCTTGGTCAGGCTCTAGGTCATAGTAAGCCTTCTGCGATTCACCAGTTAACAGAGGAGCCACCAGTCCAGCCCACTGCTCCTCAGGCCACTTTTCTCTTTCAGCAGTCCTTTCAAATGTGGTCAAAAATACCTCTGGATCATCCTCTCCAGTCATTTTTGTCAATAAACGACTCACCCCAAAGGACGCGGTATTAGTGGGACGGCTTTCCTCACTGGTCTGCGGACGTTGCTGCATTACTGCTTCCATTTGTTGTAGTCTCTGCTCTTGCTTCTGTAACAGGTCTATGAAGCGGGCCTCAGATTGCTGCTGGGCTTGTTGCTGAGCTTCCAGACTCTGTTGGTGAGCTTGCTGCTGGGCTGCAAGGCTCTGTTGATGAGCTTGCTGCTGGGCTGCGAAGTTCTGTTGTTGAGCTGCAAGGCTCTGTTGATGAGCTGCAAGGCTCTTTTGCAAACCTGCATTTGTCTGCTGTTGATTGGCATTTGCTAGAGCCAGCTGCTTCAGTATCTCCTCCATGCTGGCTTAAAAAAAAACTGCCACTGGTTCTCCACCAACTGTGAGGGGGTTAGCTCGGCAGCGGGTGTGTGTGACCCCCGGGATGGGCTCCCCACACAAAAACAGGCCCAGCAAACGGAGGTTGTGGTTTTCAAAATCAAAAAAAGGTGCGGTTTATTTTCTATTTACAGTGACAAAACACAGCAAAGCCAAAAGAAACATAAACAAAATAAATCCTGGTCAACTTGACCTCTGACTAAACATACAGGTTTCCTAACTAACAACTGAGATCAGCCTAGTGCTGTCCTAGTCCCTAAGTCCCTGGTTTTAAATGTCCAAGCAAATAGCCACACAGGCTTTGTCTCACCGCACAGGGGTTCACTCTCCCTAGACAGTCCACACAGGTCTGGGGCCAGGCATGAGCAAACACCTAATGAATCTGGGAGTTTTTATAGAGGCCTAAATGAGCTGACAAGCTTCAGCTGGTCTCATCAACTCCCTGTCTGCACGACGCCCCACACTCTCCCTAGAGGTATGAGTCATCCATGAGCCCACTAGCCTCAGCTGGGCTTATACAACTCTCCACCTAGTTGTATAAGTCGGCGTAAAGCCTGAATCTGGGCGAAATATATCTACCCCCCTGGATGCAACCAGGTGACTTTACCTTCCTGCTGTCACACCAGTCATGTTACTGACCTATTACCAATTGACCTAAATGTTCTTCTAGCTCTTCCTTAGCAGCTTTTTGTTGCCCTGTCCCAGCTTTGATGCAATCTGTTGCCATCAATTTCAAAATGACTTTATTTTCTTAAAATGGTCTATTTTCTCAGTTTAAACATTTGATATGATTTCTATTGTGAATAAAATACGGGTTTATGAGATTTGCAAATCCTTGCATTCTGTTTTTATGTAGATTTTACACAAGTTATTTGGAATTTGGATTTTATATGCTTGCTTGGGATTATTACTGAACTGTTCATTATACATTAAAATTAAATTCCATACATTGCCAGGATCGTTATCCTGCCTGTCCCTTAAAATGTTGCCACAGTCAGCCCAGTTTTTTTTTTCCCTGCAGCTGATCTTCCTCCCATTACTGATTTGCCATGTCTTGCCCACATTGTGTCTCTGTGCGTACACTGTAATCTTGGTGGATGCCCTGCCTCTACCATCTGCTGACACTAGAAATCAGAGGCAGCAGTGATTTACATGTCAAAGCAGGCACCCTGGTATACAAGAAGTACACTATTAGTTTTCATAAGGAATTCAAAACAAAAAGTAAAAATGTCCTATGCACTGTAAGCACAATTACCTTTTGATAATACGTAGTTGCATACATAATGTTCCCTTTAACCTAGCAGATCTTCCATTTTTAGTTCAGGTCCACTATAGAAATCTCCAGATCCAGCAAAATAATGCAGCATATTTTCTTGAATATTCTTAAAATTATTTGCAAATGTGTTTCTGTAAAATACTTCACACCTACTGAGATCTGTCAAAGCCCACGATATACAACTGATATATTTGCATGACTAGAACAAGTAGCAGTTGGCATATGAGAAATGAAGTGAGTTAAAGGATAACTTCTCTTGATGCTATTCTTTATGACCTCCAAATCGGGAATGGTTTTACAGGTGGAGGCCACTGACTGTTTTTCACCAGTTTTGCATTTGGCTAGGGCCAATGTTACTACTGGTAGCATGAGGCGATACCTTGACCCTATAAAGGTTGCACAGGACGTCTAACTCCTCCAGGATGGCGCATCAATACGTGCCATTCCCAGAAGGTTTGCTGTGTCTCCCAGTACTCAAGAGCGTGGAGGAGATTCCAGGAGACAGGCTGTTACTCTAGGAAAGCTGGACAGAGCCGTAGAAGGTCCTTAACCTATCAGCAGGACCGGTATCTGCTTCTCTGTGCATGTAGGAACAGAATGAGCACTGCCAGAGCCCTACAAAATGACCTCCTGCAGGCCACTGGTGTAAATGTGTGACATTTTTGTCGCCGCCATCTTGCTACACCCCACTCGTCCATAGTAAGGATACTCTGAGAAGGGGGAAAGCGGACATCTTGTTGCACCCACCGGAGTTTTGCATCCTACACTTATTTTTTAACAGCAAGCTGAGGTTCTATAGTGAAATACAGGACTTAGAACTCCATCTGAATGTTTAGATGTTGAATTTTAAAAGCAGCAAACTTCTGTCAGATCCACAAACCTGTGAGATCAGCAGGCTTGCCACTGCTTTTAAAGTTCAACATCAAACCAGTCAGACGGAGTTCTAAGTCTTGTATTTCACTATATAACCTCAGTTTACTGTTTAAAAATAAGTGTAAAATGCAAAACTCCGGTGGGTGTAACAAGATGTCCACTTCCCCCTTCTCATTGTATCCTTACTATGGAGGAGTGTGGGGTGTAGGAAGATGGCGGCGACGAAACGTCACTTCCATTACACATCCTGACAGGTCGCCTAATCTGACGGAACACCGGCTTTGGCTGGAAATAGGATTCAGCTTTCTCCTGCAGCCTGCAGGGGGGCGATAGAGAGCTGAGACTAAGAACTCTCCTCCCTGCAAAGCCTACTTCCCGTCTCCCCTTGTCATGTGACAGGTCACATGACCGCAGAGAGGAAGGAGAACCTGTCTTCATTGTGAGTACATGGCGAGGGGGAGGGGACTATAATGTAAAGTGGTTTTCATTTTACATGAAATGTGATTGGCTTACATTTATGTTTTATTAGAGGGAGATTCAGACTTTGGCTGGAAGAACATTTTAGTGAGGAGATCAAGAGCCCCGGGCCCTCTGTTAACTATCGGACCCGGAACTTCCAATTCTGGGTCACCTGATCACTGTGATAGCTTCTGATTGGCTATCACAGTGATCCTTTATTGTGAAGCCCGCCCCCCCCCCCTGTGTGTTTTTCTCCTTCTGAATGGAGGAGAGAGATACATCGTATTTCGCCATCTGTCCTTCCAGAGAGAAAAAAAAAACTGTTTAACCACTTCACCTCCGGAAGATTTACCCCCTTCATGACCAGGCCATTTTTTTGCGATACGGCACTGCGTCGATTTTAAAGGGGTTGTAAAGCTTTGTGTTTTTTCACCTTAATGCATCCTATGCATTAAGGTGAAAAAAACACCTTGCCCCCGAGCCCCTGTTTTTTACTTACCTGAGCCCTGAATCTCCGTGGCCGTGATCCCGCGTCATTCTCTTCATGGCTGATTGGCTCCTCATTGGATAGAATGATAGCAGCGCAGCCATTGGCTCCCGCTGCTGTCAATCAAATCCAGTGACGCGGCCGACTCGGCGGCTATGGACGCCGACTGTATTACACGGGAGCGCACCCGCAAGGTAACTCCCTCGGGAGAGAGCTTCCCAGAGGGGGTTAGCTCTTGCAGGGAGGAGCTGAGACAGCCGCCATGGGACCCCAGAACAGGAGGATTGGGGCCACTCTGCAAGACGAACTGCACAGTGGAGGTAAGTATGACATGTTTGTTATTTAAAAAAAAAAACTGAACCTTTTAGTGTCCGTGTCCCTTTAACTAACAATTGCGCGGTCGTGCAACGTTGTACCCAAATAAAATTGATGTCCTTTTTTTTCCCCCACAAATAGATTTCTTTTGGTGGTATTTGATCACCTCTGCGGTTTTTATTTCTCTTATCGTCCATGGACTGACACAGCTTCTAATACTGAAACACGTGGGTTATATGTCCCTGCTCGCAGGAGAAGATCTAGGCAGAATGTTAGATGTTAGAAACATACATTCTAAAAAACCAGAGCTGAACAGTCCCGCCCAGGGGGCGGTCCCTCCGGACATAACCCTCCTACCTGCAGCCAGCAGCCTCAGTTTTTTCTGCCTAGCAGGAGGAGAAGACGTGGCTCTCTCAAGAGCCAGTCTCCTGGAAGATTTTTTATTCCTTGAGAATTTTATTGTTTTATTTTTGAGATCAACTGTCGGCTGGGCAACAGGTTGGGTACAAGGTATCCTCGTAGTCTTCCCTGTCCGACCATCGAGCGTGCTGATCCTCGCCTTGTGTGCGTGAGACTCAGTTCACGACATGCCCCACGACTCCAGGGGTGGCCGGTGGGCTTTTATGCTCCGCGGTCCTCACAAGATTGAACAGTACCTGCTGTATCTTTCGCGGTGGACCGGGCCGACAGCTACTCAGTACTACTCTGTGATAGGTCTGTCTGAAACACACCAGTGGGTCCCTCTGGGACGGGTAGGTAGTCTCTCCTGAAAGCAGGTAAGTACATGCTGGCTGAGTTTCTCTGTATGAGAGATTTTCCCTGTCTCCCCCCTGTCATGCTGCTCTCTGTATCCTAATCTGGCGCTGTGCTGTGTGGGGATGCCTGGGGGTCACTCTGGCCTGGCGGGGGGCGCTCATGACTGTCTGCATGGTGCTGGGGAAACTTGGTGTGTTTGGGCCTGGATGCCATTAGGCGCCTTGTCTGTACTTTTACTGCGCTCTCGGCGGCCATCTTGCCGCGGATCGATGGCGCAGTTGCATGCGGCCGGCGGCCATTCTCTTGAAGCCGCGTGCGTGTTTAAAAAAAAAAACACGCATATCATAGTGGTATATGTCCAATATATGTCAATTAGTGATGAGCCGAACACCCCCGGGTTCGGTTCGCACCAGAACCCGCGAACGGACCGAAAGTTTGCACGAACTTTAGAACCCTATTAAATACAATGGATGCGAACGTTCGAAATCTAAAGTGCTAATTATAACGACTATTATGCATGTTATTGTCCTAAAAAGGGTTTGGGAACCCGGGTTCTGCACCAGGGGACATGTATCAATGCAAAAATAAGTTTTAAAAACGGCCGTTTTTCTGGAGCAGTCATTTTAATGATGCATAAAGTGAAAAAAAAAAAGTCAAATATTCCTTTAAATATCGTACCTGGGGGGTGTCTAAAGTATGCCTGTGAAGTGCTACGTGTTTCCCATGTTTAGAACTGCCCCTGCACAAAAATACATTTCTAAAGGAAAAAAAGCCATTTAAAACTGCTTGCGGCTTTAATGTAATGTCTGGTCCCGGTAATATGGTTGAAAATCTTTAAGAAAAATGGCATAGCTACCCCATGACCCCCCCCCCCCTACCCCAGCCCATTACCAGCCCCTTTGGGTCTTGTATGGATATTAAGGGGAACCCCGCACACAAAAGAAAAAAGGCCCTATATACTCTGAACAGCCGTATACAGGCGGTGCATACAAGACAGGGACTGTAGGTTTGTTCTTATGTAGAATCTGTTTGTAATTTTGAACAGGTACATTGTTTAAGTGTAGCTCCAGCCAAAAAATCTATTTTTAAGCTTTTTGGAAAACATAGGGAAGGGGTATCACCCCTGTAACATTTGTTTTGCTGTCTGTGCAGTGTGCACCTGTTCAGAACAGTTCACCTCACTTTCCGTCCTAATGACAAATGTTTTTTGAAAATTTGGGGTTTTTATTGAAACAAGAATTGGTGATAAAGCATCAGTGGAGAGGAGACACTTTTTTCCCCATATTAACTCTTACAGGAGAGAATTTGCCTTCCTAGGGGTATTTTCCTCTCACTTCCTGTTGTATCCTTCCGTTTGCATGGAGGAGTCGTTTGTAAGTTGGATGTTTGAAAGTAGGGGCCTGCCGTATATACTCAGCTGAAATTTGCCCCTTACATGTTGGTGTTGCCACAACACTGTGAGCCCTCACAGTTACTCTTGGTGGGCGCATGAATGGGCCCTGCTGTGAATTATTAGATCAAGAATTATAATTGCATGCCCCTGTTGAACAGGGGCTGAAAAATTGGGCCTTTGGTGGTGGTGGTGGTGGTGGTGTTGACCCAACACTGTAAGGCCTCACAGTTAGTCTTGGTGGGCACAGGAATGGGCCCTGCTGTGAATTGAAGAATTGAAGAATTGAAGAATTGTAATTACATGCCCCTGTTAAACAGGGGCAGAAAAATTGGGCCTTAGGCACTGGTGCCACAACACTGCAACCCCTCACAGATACTGTACTTGGAGCACAGCAATGAGCCCTGTTGCAAAGTATTGCATCAAAAATTTTAATTACACGCCCCTGTTAAACAGGGGCTGAAAAATTGGGCCTTAGCCACTGGTGCTGGTGCCACGACACTGCAACCACTCCCAGATACTCTAGTTGGAGTGCTGGAATGAGCCCTGCTGCAAAGCATTGCATAAAAAATTGTAATAACACACCCCTGTTAAACAGGGGCTGAAAAATTGGGCCTTAGCCACTGGTGGCGGCACCCAGAAACAAAAATGTTCTTCCAAGCTATCATCGTCAATCGGATCATTGAGGAGGAGGAGGATAGTCAGTCAACATAACAGGACAGTCTCTCAGCATCAGCATCAGTCTTGAAGAGATGTGACATTTGAAAATAAATTAGTCTGTTATATCAGCTTCAGGTGTTTGGTAGCTGGTGGTGATCCAAGACTGGTTCATCTTTATGAAGGTCAGTCGATCAACAGAGTCGGTGGACAGGCGCACCCTGTGATCCGTGACAAATCCTCCAGCAGCACTGAATGTGCGTTCTGAAAGAACGCTGGATGCAGGACAGGCCAGTAGCTCAATTGCATACTGTGCAAGCTCTGGCCAGTGATCCATCCTCAAGACCCAGTAAGCCAGGGGATTTTCGGTGGGGAAGGTGTCCAAGTCTGACCTTGCCTCTAGGTATTCCTGCACCATGTATATCAGACGCTGGCGATGGTTGCTGGAACCGATCATACCTTGGGGCTGCGGACTAAAGAATTGTCTGAACGCTTCGGTCAGACGGCCACCTTCCCCACCGCTCCTTCTTTGACTGACCGAAGCCTCAGCAACTCGTTGTCCAGGACCAGGAGTTTGTAACCTCCCAGTCTCTGGGAACGCGTTGCACAGACCTTTCTGCAAGGCCTCCCGGAGTTGTCTCATCCTCTGCTCCCTCTGCGACGGTAAGCTAAGGTCCGCAACCTTACCCTTGTACCGTGGATCAAGGAGAGTGGCCAGCCAGTAATGGTCCCTCTCCTTGATCCGAAGAATACGAGGATCCTTCCGCAGACTTTGCAGGATCAGGGAGGCCATGCAGCGTAGGTTAGCTGAGGCATTCGGTCCGGAGTCCTCTGGGTCACTAAGGACGACATGATCCGCAGCCACCTCCTCCCAGCCACGTACAAGTCCACTGGTTTCTTGGGACTGTAAATCATCCCTAAAAGACTGCTGCTGATGATGCTGAGTGCCAGGCTCCACCTCCATGCTGACACAATCCTCCTCCTCCTCCTCCTCCTCCTCCTCTTCTTCCTGTGCGATGGGTGGGACAGAAGGAACACTGTCTGGGTAAAGGGGGCCTTGAGAGGCAAGGAAGTCCTCCTCTTCCTGCCTCTGTTCGGCCTCAAGTGCCCTGTCCATTATTCCACGCAGCGTATGTTCCAACAGGTGGACAAGAGGTACAGTGTCACTGATGCATGCACTGTCACTGCTCACCATCCTCGTGGCCTCCTCAAATGGTGCCAGGACAGTGCATGCATCCCTGATCATGCCCCACTGGCGTGGTGAAAAAAACCCGAGCTCCCCTGACCCTGTCCTGGTGCCGTAGTCGCATAGGTACTCATTGATGGCCCTCTGCTGCGTGTGCAGCCGCTGCAGCATGGCCAACGTTGAGTTCCACCTGGTGGGCATGTCACATATAAGGCGGTTCTTGGGCAGGTTCAACTCCTTTTGCAGCTCAGCCAGGCGAGCACTGGCATTATAAGATCTGCAGAAATGCACACAGACTTTCCTGGCCTGCCTCAGGACATCCTGTAAGCCCGGGTACCTGCCCAAGAACCGCTGCACCACCAGGTTAAGGACGTGAGCCACACAGGGCACATAAGTCAGTTGTCCCTGTCGGAGAGCGGAGAGGAGGTTGGTGCCATTGTCGCAAACTACCATTCCTGGCTTAAGCTGGCGTGGCGTCAACCACCTCTCGGCCTGCTCCTGCAGAGCAGACAGAACCTCTGCCCCAGTGTGGCTCCTGTCCCCCAAACACACCAGCGCAAGCACGGCATGGCATCTTTTTGCCTGTGTACTTGCGTAGCCCCTTGAACGCCTACGGAGCACCACTGGTTCCGAGGACAAAGCACAGGAAGAGGCCACGGAGGAAGAAGAAGAGGAGGGGGTGGAGGACAGAGGTGTGTCGCAACCAGTAGTAGCATTTTGGAGGCGTGGCGGTGGAACAACCTCCAACACTACTGCACCTTGTCCTGCATCCTTCCCAGCTGCCAAAAGAGTGACCCAATGGGCCGTGAAAGAAAGGTAACGTCCCTGTCCATGCCTGCTGGACCATGAGTCAGCGGTAATATGCACCTTACCGCTGACTGCCCTGTCCAGCGAGGCCAAGACATTGCCTTCCACATGCCGGTAGAGAGCCGGAATCGCCTTCCGTGAGAAAAAATGGCGTTTGGGAACCTGCCACTGAGGAACCGCACATTGCACAAACTCACGGAAGGGGGCCGAGTCTACCAACTGAAAAGGCAGCAGTTGAAGCGCTAGCAATTTAGCCAAGCTAGCATTCAACCGCTGGGCATGTGGATGGCTGGGAGTGAACTTCTTTCGACGGTCCAGCAGCTGGGGCAGGGAAATTTGCCTGCTAGAATCGGACGTCGGTGTACTGCTAGCAGAGTGCCCGCAAGTACTTGGCTGTGACACACCTAATTCTACACCTTCATTCCTCTCAGAGCAGGTTTCAGAGAGGACTGAAGGTATAGTGGGGTTGGAGATCCCAGCTGATGCGGTGCAAGAAGAGGTCAGCTTTGTTCTTTGGTGTGGGTCTTTAAGGTAGGCTTGCCAACGAGCTGCATGGCAGGTCAACATATGTCTGGTCAAGCATGTGGTGCCCAAGCGGGTGATGTTTGGGCCACGCGATATATGCTTGAGACATATGTTGCAAACAGCAGCTGTGCGATCTGATGCACTCGACTCAAAAAAGGCCCACACCAAAGAACTTTTTGAATAACGAGCAGAGGCAGCGCCCTGCACAGGCGGAGCTCTGCAGTGTGATTCCGTCGGTGTGCTGCCCTTACGCTGGCCCCCCGAGGGCATCCTGCCTCGTTGGAGATGTGCCTCCTCCTCATCCTCCTCCTCCTCCTCCTCTCTCCTATTAGGCACCCACGTGGAGTCAGTGACCTCATCATCCCCTCCCTCCTCATCACTGGAGCCAATCTGGCAGTATGCTGCAGCTGCTGGAACATGACTGCCAGATTGGTGTCCTTCTTGAGCATCCCCTCTCTCTGCTCTCACGCTACTGCCTTCCTCTAGCTGGGTATCATCATCAGACCCTTCGAAACGCTGGGCATCCTCCTGGAGCATGTACCCAACACTGTGCTCAAACAGTTCGGGAGACTCCTCAGGAGGACATGGTTGGTCTAGGGAAGGAGTGACTGATGATGACATTGATACCAGGGAAGAGGACGCTTTGGCAGCTGCTTTGCCAGTACCCTGAGCCTGGGTGAGAGAGGATGAGGAGGATGAGGAGGGCTTGGTCATCCACTCTACCAAGTCTTCGGCATGATGCGGCTCAACACGTCGAGCTGCCGAAAAGAAGGACAAGCGTGTTCCATGGCCACGTGCTGATGGCGATGCACCGCGTCCACGACCAGCACTGTTGTCTCTAGACACAGAGCCTGCTTGCCCTCTTTTATTGGCTCCTGACTGTCTGCCTCTCCTTGTTTGCCTTCCAGACATTCTAATGGCCTGCAGGGAAATGGGAAAAGCAGCAATACAGGCTAAGTTAAGGTGTAATATGGTCAGGAGGCACACTCCGCCCGCTGTAAGTGCCGCAAAATCCTGTTGGTGTAACACACCAGGAAAAAGCAGCAATACAGGCTAAGTTAAGGTGTAATATGGTCAGGAGGTACACTCCGCCCGCTGTAAGTGCCGCAAAATCCTGTTGGTGTAACACACCAGGAAAAAGCAGCAATACAGGCTAAGTTAAGGTGTAATATGGTCAGGAGGCACACTCAGCCCGCTGTAAGTGCCGCAAAATCCTGTTGGTGTAACACACCAGGAAAAAGCAGCAATACGGGCTAACTTCAGGTGTATAATGTGCAGGAGGCTTAGCAACAATGACACTGACACTGTCCCCTGCCTATCCTTCTCTCTCCCTGCACACAAGGTTTATCAAAGTATATGACACTGACACTCTACCTGCTTATCCTTCTCTCTCCCTGCACACAAGGTTTAGCAAAGAATATGACACTGACACTGTCCCCTGCCTATCCTTCTCTCTCCCTGCACACAAGGTTTATCAAAGTATACGACACTGACACTCTCCCTGCCTATCCTTCTCTCTCCCTACACACAAGGTTTAGCAAAGAATATGACACTGACACTCTCCCTGCCTATCCTTCTCTGTCCCTACACACAAGGTTTAGCAAAGAATAGATTTGACAAGATTTGACACTGTCCCTGCCTATCCTTCACTTTCCCTGCTCCGGAACACACTACACAAGGCCGCCGCGCTGGCGGCCTTTTATAGTGTGGGGCGTGTACTAAACCCCCTCAGCTATAATTGGCCACAGGCATCCTGCCTGTGGCCAATCATTGCTCTCCTCGCTGCCGGCGCTGTGATTGGCCAAGCATGCAGGGTCACAGTGCATGCTTGGCCAATCACAGCGCCGGGATTACACTGCGATGGCGCAGTGTATTGTGGGCCGTTCGCGTCACTCGAATTTGGCGCGAACGGCCCAACTCGTTCGTTGTTCGCCGAACGCGCGAACAGCCGATGTTCGAGTCGAACCTATGTTCGACTCGAACATCGAGCTCATCCCTAATGTCAATATATGGTATATGTCCAATCCAATATGGCATATTGTCCAATCCTATATCCCTATGTTTGTCAAAACAATTGGGTGTGTCAATCATGTGATCACATGATTGACCCACCCAATTGTTTTGGCAAACATAGGGATATAGGATTGGACAATTATAAGTTAGCGCAATTCACTTTATTCTTTATATATTTTTATTTAACCTATATTGGTTGTATGTTTATTTAATTGCAGCAAACTATTCTTAGCAAAAAGTATCTTGGCGCTGGTAACATATTTATTTCATATATTGTTTGGAGTGAAGTTTTTTTTTCTTTCCTTTTACTACTGCTCCCACCCTTTTTCTGATACTGCTTTGGGACGTCCCACGTGTTTCAGTATTAGAAGCTGTGTCAGTCCATGGACGATAAGAGAAAATAGGATTTTTGTACTCACTGTAAAATCAGTTTCTGACGTCCATGGACTTACGCAGCACCCACCCTTCTTTTAAAGTTTGTACTGCTTTGTTACGAACTGAGGCTGCTGGCTGCAGGTAGGAGGGTTATGTCCGGAGGGACTGCCCTCTGGGCAGGGCTGTTCAGCTCTGTTTTTTTTAGATTGTATGTTTCTGCCTAGATCTTCTCCTGCGAGCAGGGACATATACCCACGTGTTTTAGTATTAGAAGCTGTGTCAGTCCATGGACGTCAGAGAAACTGATTTTACGGTGAGTACAAAAATCCTATTTTTTTGCGCCTTAAACAAAAAAAAGCGACAATTTTGAAAAGAAAAAAAAAACTATTTTTCTTTTCGTCCATGGATGGACACAGCTCTTTAAATCTTGACTGTTGGGTTTATGTTCCGTCTATTAGGAGAGGACTAGGCAAAACATGTTAAATATGCATACATGTTATTTAAACAGAGTTGAAACAGCCCTGCCCAGGGGGCGGCCCCTCTGAACATAACCCTCCACCCTGCAGCCATCAGCCTCAGTTTTTTTCTGCCTAGTAGAGAAGGACCTGGCTCCCTTTGGGCCCAGAGTCCTGAAGACGTTTTTTACATTTTTTATTTTTTATGAATCTTCTATCAACTGCCGGTTGGGCATGACAGGCAGGATAATATAGATCCTTGTAGTCCCCCCAGTCCGGCCATCGAGCGTGAGCAGTCCTTAGCTATGTGCAGGGTCGGCCACGACATACCCCATGGCTCCAGGGGTGGCCGGTGAGCTATGCTCCAGGGTTCACATATGACTGAGCAGCTTGCTGTCTCAGTCACAGTGGACCGGGCTGACAGCTACTCCGTACTGCTCGGTTGGAGGTCTGTCAGGAACGCACCAGCAGGTCCTCGCAGGACGGGTAAGTACAGTTCCTCCTGCTTCGGTGGGATGGAACAGCTGGGCATTCCTAAGGGGGTCAGTAGGGGGTTCTCCTTCCCTCCCCTCTCTCCCTCTGTCACCCTTTCTCTTTCGTCCATGGATGGACACAGCTTCCTTATAATTTTGACTTGTGGGTTATGTTCCGTCTATTAGGAGAGGACTAGGCAGACATGTAAATGGTTAAACATGTAATCTTTAGCAAAGCTGAACAGCCCCGCCCAGGGGGCGGTCCCTCCGGTCATAACCCCTCTCACTGCAGTGAGCAGCTCAGTTTTACTCTTTCGTTCATGGACCGACACAGCTTCTCTATTGACATAGTAGGTATTATCCGTTAATTAGAAGTGACTAGGCAGAAAAACTTGTAAAAAGTACCCTCTGGGTATATCCCCTCTCTCTGCATCTCGCAGATCAGTTTTTTTTCTGTCTAGAAAGTAGTGATGAGCCGAACACCCCCGGGTTCGGTTCGCACCAGAACCCGCGAACGGACCGAAAGTTCGCACGAACATTAGAACCCTATTAAATACAATGGATGCGAACGTTTGGATTCTAAAGTGCTAATTATAACGACTATTATCCATGTTATTGTCCGAAACAGAGTTTGGGAACCCGGCTTCTGCACCAGGGGACATGTATCAATGCAAAAAGAAGTTTTAAAAACGGACGTTTTCCGGGAGCAGTCATTTTAATGATGCATAAAGTGAAAAAAAAAAGTCAAATATTCCTTTAAATATTGTACCTGGGGGGTGTCTAAAGTATGCCTGTGAAGTGCCACGTGTTTCCCGTGTTTAGAACTGTCCCTGCACAAAATAACATTTCTAAAGGGAAAAAAGCCATTTAAAACTGCTTGCGGCTTTAATGCAATGTCTGGTCCCGGTAATATGGATGAAAATCTTTAGGAAAAATGGCATAGCTACCCCATCAACCCCCCCCCCCCTACCCCAGCCCATTACCAGCCCCTTTGGGTCTTGTATGGATATTAAGGGGAACCCCGCACACAAAATAAAAAAGGACCTATATACTCTGAACAGCCGTATACAGGCGGTGCATACAAGACAGGGACTGTAGGTTTGTTCTTATGTAGAATCTGTTTGTAATTTTGAACAGCTGCATTGTTTAAGTGGAGCTCCATGCCAAATTCCTTTTTTTTAGCTTTTTGTAAAACATAGGGAACGGTTATCACCCCTGTCACATTTTTTTTGCTGTCTGTGCCCCTGTTCAGAACATTTCACCTCACTTTGCGTCCCAATGACAACTGTTTTTGAAATGTGGTGTTTTTATTGAAACAAGGATTGGTGATAAAGCATCAGTAGAGAGGAGACACCTTTCTCCCATATTAATTCTTACAGGAGAGAATTTTCCTTCCAAGGGGTAGATTTCCTCTCACTTCCTGTTGTCTTCTTCCGTTTGCAAGTAGTAGTAGTTTGTAAGTTGGATGTTTGAAAGTAGGGACCTTCCGTATATACTCTGCAGAAATTGGCCCCTTAGGTGTTGGTGTTGGCACAACACTGAAAGCACTCACAGTTATTCTTGGTGGGTGCTGGAACGCCCTGCTGTCAACTATAATATCAGGAATTGTAATAACATATAATTGTTGATCAGTGGTAGTAAAAATTGGGCCTTTGATGGTGGTGCTGGTGCCACAACACTGTAAGGCCTGACAGTTACTCTTGGTGGGCGCAGCAATGGTCCCTGCTGTGAATTATTAGATCAATAATTATAATTGCATGCCCCTGTTGAACAGGGGCTGAAAAATTGGGCCTTTGGTGGTGGTGGTGGTGGTGATGGTGGTGCTGGTGCCACAACACTGTAAGGCCTGACAGTTACTCTTGGTGGGCGCAGCAATGGGCCCTGCTGTGAATTATTAGATCAATAATTATAATTGCATGCCCCTGTTGAACAGGGGCTTAAAAATTGGGCCTTTGGTGGTGGTGGTGGTGATGGTGGTGCTGGTGCCACAACACTGTAAGGCCTGACAGTTACTCTTGGTGGGCGCAGCAATGGGCCCTGCTGTGAATTATTAGATCAATAATTATAATTGCATGCCCCTGTTGAACAGGGGCTGAAAAATTGGGCCTTAGGCACTGGTGGCACAACACTGCAACCCCTCACAGATACTGTACTTGGAGCACAGCAATGAGGCCTGTTGCAAAGTATTGCATCAAAAATTTTAATTACACGCCCCTGTTAAACAGGGGCTGAAAAATTGGGCCTTAGCCACTGGTGGCGTCACCCATAAACCAAAATGATCTTCCAAGCTATCATCGTTAATCGTATCATTGAGGAGGAGGAGGAGGATAGCCAGTCAACATAACAGCACAGGCACTCAGCGTCAGCATCAGTCTTGAAGGGATGTGACATTTTAAAATCAATTAGTCTGTTATATCAGCATCTGGTGTGTGGTAGCTGGTGGTGATCCAAGACTGGTTCATCTTGATGAAAGTCAGTCGATCAACCGAGTCGGTGGACAGGCGCACCCTGTGATCCGTGACAAATCCTCCAGCAGCACTGAATGTGCGTTCTGAAAGAACGCTGGATGCAGGACAGGCCAGTAGCTCAATTGCATACTGTGCAAGCTCTGGCCAGTGATCCATCCTCAAGACCCAGTAAGCCAGAGGATTTTCGGTGGGGAAGGTGTCCAAGTCTGACCTTGCCCCTAGGTATTCCTGCACCATGTATATCAGACGCTGGCGATGGTTGCTGGAACCGATCATACTTTGGGGCTGCGGACTAAAGAATTGTCTGAACGCATCGGTCAGACGGCCACCTTCCCCACCGCTCCTTCTTTGACTGCCCGAAGCCTCAGCAACTCGTTGTCCAGGACCAGGAGTTTGTAACCTCCCAGTCTCTGGGAACGCGTTGCACAGACCTTTCTGCAAGGCCTCCCGGAGTTGTCTCATCCTCTGCTCCCTCTGCGACGGTACGATAAGGTCCGCAACCTTACCCTTGTACCCTGGATCAAGGAGAGTGGCCAGCCAGTAATGGTCCCTCTCCTTGATCCGAAGAATACGAGGATCCTTCCGCAGACTTTGCAGGATCAGGGAGGCCATGCAGCGTAGGTTAGCTGAGGCATTCAGTCCGGAGTCCTCTGGGTCACTAAGGACGACATGATCCGCAGCCACCTCCTCCCAGCCACGTACAAGTCCACTGGTTTCTTGGGACTGTAAATCATCCCTAAAAGACTGCTGCTGATGATGCTGAGTGCCAGCCTCCACCTCCATGCTGACACAATCCTCCTCCTCCTCCTCCTCCTCTTCCTGTGCGATGGGTGGGACAGAAGGAACACTGTCTGGGTAAAGGGGGCCTTGAGAGGCAAGGGAGTCCTCCTCTTCCTGTCTCTGTTCTGCCTCAAGTGCCCTGTCCATTATTCCACGCAGCGTGTGCTCCAACAGGTGGACAAGAGGTACAGTGTCACTGATGCATGCACTGTCACTGCTCACCATCCTCGTGGCCTCCTCAAATGGTGCCAGGACAGTGCATGCATCCCTGATCATGCCCCACTGGCGTGGTGAAAAAAACCTGAGCTCCCCTGACCCTGTCCTGGTGCCGTAGTCGCACAGGTACTCATTGATGGCCCTCTGCTGCGTGTGCAGCCGCTGCAGCATGGCCAACGTTGAGTTCCACCTGGTGGGCATGTCACATATAAGGCGGTTCTTGGGCAGGTTCAACTCCTTTTGAAGCTCAGCCAGGCGAGCACTGGCATTATAAGATCTGCGGAAATGCACACAGACTTTCCTGGCCTGCCTCAGGACATCCTGTAAGCCCGGGTACCTGCCCAAGAACCGCTGCACCACCAGGTTAAGGACGTGAGCCATACAGGGCACATGGGTCAGTTGTCCCTGTCGGAGGGCGGAGAGGAGGTTGGTGCCATTGTCGCAAACCACCATTCCTGGCTTAAGCTGGCGTGGCGTCAACCACCTCTCGGCCTGCCCCTGCAGAGCAGACAGGACCTCTGCCCCAGTGTGGCTCCTGTCCCCCAAACACACCAGCGCAAGCACGGCATGGCATCTTTTTGCCTGCGTACTTGCGTAGCCCCTTGAACGCCTACGGAGCACCGCTGGTTCCGAGGACAAACCACAGGAAGAGGCCATGGAGGAAGAAGAAGAGGAGGGGGTGGAGGAGAGAGGTGTGTCACAACCAGTAGTAGCATTTTGGAGGCGTGGCGGTGGAACAACCTCCAACACTACTGCACCTTGTCCTGCATCCTTCCCAGCTGCCAAAAGAGTGACCCAATGGGCCGTGAAAGAAAGGTAACGTCCTGTCCATGCCTGCTGGACCATGAGTCAGCGGTAATATGCACCTTACCGCTGACCGCCCTGTCCAGCGAGGCCAAGACATTGCCTTCCACATGCCTGTAGAGAGCCGGAATCGCCTTCCGTGCGAAAAAGTGGCGTTTGGGAACCTGCCACTGAGGAACCGCACATTGCACAAACTCACGGAAGGGGGCCGAGTCTACCAACTGAAAAGGCAGCAGTTGAAGCGCTAGCAATTTAGCCAAGCTAGCATTCAACCGCTGGGCATGTGGATGGCTGGGAGTGAACTTCTTTCGACGGTCCAGCAGCTGGGGCAGGGAAATTTGCCTGCTAGAATCGGACGTTGGTGTACTGCTAGCAGAGTGCCCGCAAGTACTTGCCTGTGACACACCTAATTCTACACCTTCATTCCTCTCAGAGCAGGTTTCAGAGAGGAGTGAAGGTATAGTGGGGTTGGAGATCCCAGCTGATGCGGTGCAAGAAGAGGTCAGCTTTGTTCTTTGGTGTGGGTCTTTAAGGTAGGCTTGCCAACGAGCTGCATGGCAGGTCAACATATGTCTGATCAAGCATGTGGTGCCCAAGCGGCTGATGTTTTGGCCACGCGATATACGCTTGAGACATATATTGCAAACAGCAGCTGTGCGATCTGATGCACTCGCCTCAAAAAAGGCCCACACCAAAGAACTTTTTGAATGACGGGCAGAGGCAGCGCCCTGCACAGGCGGAGCTCTGCGGTGTGATTCCGTTGGTGTGCTGCCCATACGCTGGCCACTCAAGGGCATCCTGCCTCGTTGGAGATGTGCCTCCTCCTCATCCTCCTCCTCCTCCTCCTCTCTCCTATTAGGCACCCACGTGGAGTCAGTGACCTCATCATCCCCTCCCTCCTCATCACTGGAGCCAATCTGGCAGTATGCTGCAGCTGCTGGAGCATGACTGCCAGATTGGTGTCCTTCTTGAGCATCCCCTCTCTCTGCTCTCATGCTGCTGCCTTCCTCTAGCTGGGTATCATCATCAGATCCTTCCAAACGCTGGGCATCCTCCTGGAGCATGTACCCAACACTGTGCTCAAACAGTTCGGGGGACTCCTCAGGAGGAGGACATGGTGGGTCTAGGGAAGGATTGACTAATGAAGATAATGATACCAGAGAAGAGGACGCTTTGGCAGCTGCTTTGCCAGTACCCTGAGCCTGGGTGAGAGAGGATGAGGAGGATGAGGTGGGCTTGGTTATCCACTCTACCAAGTCTTCGGCATGATGTGGCTCAACATGTCCAGCTGCCGAAAACAAGGACAAGCGTGTCCCATGGCCATGTGCTGATGACAATGCACCGCGTCCACGACCAGCACTGTTGCCCCCAGACACAGAGCCTGCTTGCCCTCTTTTTTTGCCTCCTGACTGTCTGCCTCTCCTTGGTTGCCTTCCAGACATTTTAATGGATGGCCTGCAGGGAGATGGGAAAAAGAGCAATAAGGGCTACCTTCAGGTATATACTGTGCAGGAGGCTTAGCAACAATGACACTGACACTGTCCCCTGCCTATCCTTCTCTGTCCCTAAACACAAGGATTGAAAATATGGTTCAGCAAAATAGTTTTAGAACAGAATAGCACACTGACACTTTCCCTCACTGTCCTACTCTGTCCCTCCCTACAAACAAGATTTAGCACAGAATAGCACACTGATAATTTCTACGAGTGTCCTTCTCTGTCCCTAAACTCAAGGATTGAAAATATGGAACAGCAAAATTGGTTTAGAACAGAATAGCACACTGTCAGTTTCACTCACTGTACCTCTCTGTCCCTCAACTCAAGGATTGAAAATATGGTTCAGCAAAATAGTTTTAGAACAGAATAGCACACTGACACTTTCCCTCACTGTCCTACTCTGTCCCTCCCTACAAACAAGATTTAGCACAGAATAGCACACTGATAATTTCTACGAGTGTCCTTCTCTGTCCCTAAACTCAAGGATTGAAAATATGGAACAGCAAAATTGGTTTAGAACAGAATAGCACACTGTCAGTTTCACTCACTGTACCTCTCTGTCCCTCAACTCAAGGATTGAAAATATGGTTCAGCAAAATAGTTTTAGAACAGAATAGCACACTGACACTTTCCCTCACTGTCCTACTCTGTCCCTCCCTACAAACAAGATTTAGCACAGAATAGCACACTGATAATTTCTACGAGTGTCCTTCTCTGTCCCTAAACTCAAGGATTGAAAATATGGAACAGCAAAATTGGTTTAGAACAGAATAGCACACTGTCAGTTTCACTCACTGTACCTCTCTGTCCCTCAACTCAAGGATTGAAAATATGGTTCAGCAAAATAGTTTTAGAACAGAATAGCACACTGACACTTTCCCTCACTATACCTCTCTGTCCCTAAACTCAAGGATTGAAAATATGGTTCAGCAAGATTGGTTTAGAACAGAATAGCACACTGACACTTTCCCTCACTGTACCTCTCTGTCCCTACAAACAAGGATTAGCACAGAATAGCACACTGACACTTTCCCTCACTGTACCTCTCTGTCCCTACAAACAAGGATTAGCACAGAGATGGAACACACTGACACTTTCCCTCACTGTACCTCTCTGTCCCTACAAACAAGGATTAGCACAAAATAGCACACTGACACTTTCCCTCACTGTCCCTCTCTGTCCCTACAAACAAGGATTAGCACAGAATAGCACACTGACACTTTCCCTCACTGTACCTCTCTGTCCCTACAAACAAGGATTAGCACAGAGATGGAACACACTGACACTTTCCCTCACTGTCCCTCTCTGTCCCTACAAACAAGGATTAGCACAGAATAGCACACTGACACTTTCCCTCACTGTACCTCTCTGTCCCTACAAACAAGGATTAGCACAGAGATGGAACACACTGACACTTTCCCTCACTGTACCTCTCTGTCCCTACAAACAAGGATTAGCACAAAATAGCACACTGACACTTTCCCTCACTGTACCTCTCTGTCCCTACAAACAAGGATTAGCACAGAATAGCACACTGTCACTGACACTCTCCCTACCTATCCTTATTTGTCCCTAAACACAAGGAATCCAGGATTAGTAAAGGAAAAATAATGACACTGTCCCTGCCTATGCTTCTCTTTCCCTGCTCCGGAACACACTACACAAGGCCGCCGCGCTGGCGGCCTTTTATAGTGTGGGGCGTGTACTAAACCCCCTCAGCAATAATTGGCCACAGGCATCCTGCCTGTGGCCAATCATTGCTCTCCTCGCTGCCGGCGCTGTGATTGGCCAAGCATGCGGGGTCACAGTGCATGCTTGGCCAATCACAGCGCCTGGATGACACTGCGATGGCATAGTGCATTGTGGGCCATTCGCGTCACTCGAATTTGGCGCGAACGGCCCAAATCGTTCGATCTTCGTCGAACGATCGAACAGCCGATGTTCAAGTCGAACGTATGTTCGACTCGAACACGAAGCTCATCCCTACTAGCAAGGAGTAGGACATGGCTCCCTTCGGGCCCATTGGGCCAGGGGAAAATATTATTTTTTCCTACATTTTGTTTTTTGTTTCCTGCGATCTTCGATCAACTGCCGACTGGGTGACAGGCTGGATCCTCGATCCTTGTAGTCCCCCCAGTTTCAGCCATCGAGCGTGTGCCGACCCTAGCTACGCGCTGGGTTTTCCACAACATACCTGTCGCTCTACGGGTGGGCGGTGAGCCTACGCACCAGGGCCTGCATCGGACCGCTCAGCTTCGGCTGACCTTACGGCCGAGTCGCAGTAGCCTGTCCGGTGAGCTTGCGCTCCAAGGCTTTCATAGAACCGCTCAGCTTCGGCTGACCTTACGGCCGAGTCGCAGCAGCCTGTCAGGTGAGCGTCGCGCTCCAGGGCATGCATATGATCGTTCCCTAGGGTCCAATCACAGCATGCCTGGCCGACAGTCAACTTCCGTGCGCGGATGATCTGTTTGGAATGTGTTCCAGCATTATACACGCAGGAAGGGCAAGTAGCTCCCCTGCTTCGGCAGGGTGACTTGGCTGGACATTCCTGGAGAGACCAAGTAAGTGGTTGTGGCCCTTTTCTTTCCTCTCTCCCTGCCTTCCCTCCTCCCTGGGCTTTGAGCTAAGGTTTCTGGGTGCGGGGGGTCACCTAAGGGGTTCCATCTGGAGCGGGGCTGGCTGTAACTATCATTTAAAAAAGGATGTAATTTCTGCTTACCTGTGTGTGCTTCTTCCCCCTCCATGCTGTCGGCGGCCATTTTGTGGTGGTCCATGCCTGTTTCGGCCTCTAGTGACTGTCCGGTGGCCATTTTCTTGTGGTTTCGCGCCTATATGTATATATCGCCGCTCGGCGCCATTTTCTTGTAGTTCACACCCGCTTTGGCCTCTATCGACTGTTCGGCGGCCATTCACGCTGTATGTATATACCGCTGCTCAGCGGCCATCTTTTTGTGGTCCGCGGCCGCTTTTGCCTCTATATTCGGCTTGGCGGCCATTTTCTTAGCGCCCACATTGTTTCCATACAGCCGCTTGGCGGGCATTTTGCGATAGTCTCCGGCCTCTAGGGTGCATTTGCACTGGCGCAAATTCACACACGAAACGCTGATAAAGAATCAGACTGACACAGCAGCGATGGGATAGCATCACAGGCGCAGCACACGGCAGCATAGCGGTACCGTTCCAAGGGTGGTGAGTCCTCTGTGAGACCCTGCATCTCTGTATCAGCTAGGAGGGTGGCCTATTGATACCTTGCCTGGAGCCCTGTGGGTGTCAGCACATGGGTCAGCATGGCGTCTGAAGCAGACGTTTTTTCCCCTGAAACACCTGATTTTGCAGCTGGTGTCCCTGATGCATCTGTGGACGCTATGTCTGTTGCCAGGGTGGAAGCGGCACACGGGAACACGGGGGGGGGGGTAGTAGTAAACGCCCCCGTCCCCTGCAATCTTCCGGGGATAATTCTGATGCAGAACCAGGCCCAGCTATGGCTCATGGCCCGGATTCTGATGCATCAGAGACTGCAGACCGTGACCAGTCGGACAGTGAGATATGCTCCAAGTCCAGGTCAGCACGCGAAGAGGCTTTGGTATCTGACCTATTTACTGCAGTGCGGAATATGCTAAAAATAGAGAATGCTGCAGAAGCAGCAGAGACACCAGTCCCCTTTGGGTTCCCTAAAGCCAGCCCGCACGGCTAAGGTGTTTCCTTGTGTGTCTTATATTGATAAGCTCTTGTACAAGGATTGGGAAACCCCACTGAGGTTTTTCCTTTTTCAGACCCAAAATGTTTTTATTTCTATTTTTTTGGGCGGTCCGGTACCCCTTGAGGAGAGTTCCTGAAAGGATGGACCTCTCCCCCGATAGTGGACCCCCCTGTGTCCAGACTTGACAAGTTACCACGATTCCAGTTGAAGGGGCTCCTGTCTTCAGGGACACTCGCTACCTATACACAGTGGGGGGCTCAGAGGTACGTCCAGCATTGGCTGGGTTTTTTTTCTGATGCCTCAGACACTTACTGAGTAGGCAAAGATGCTACTCCAGGGGTTAAAAGCACAAGAGGCTCCTCCGTACGAGGTAGCTCTGGACGACCAGTTGGTACAGGGCCTTGAGTCTGTCTGCGAGTCAGACTTGGATACTATCCCCTTGCTGTCTTGGACCTCGGGTTATGCGGTGGCTCTACGCCACCAGATCTGGCTAAGGTGCTGGTCTGCGGACCAATCTTCCAAGAAGGCCCTGTTGGATCTGCCCTTTTAGGGCGACAGACTTTTTGGGGCCTCGCTGGATGACATAATTTAAGATGCCACAGGAGGCAAGAGCACATTGCTTCTGCAATCCAAAAAAGGTAAGGAGCCACGCCATTGGCTAGGGCCCTCCTTCCCAGCACACAAGCGGTCCCTTTGTCCGCCTAGTGCGGCAAGTAAACAACCCCAGGCCGATAAAGCACCTGCTGAGGGACAGAAGCGTCCCTGGGTTTGCAAGCCTAACCTTGCTTGCCTACCGAACAGATATTTTCCCTATTAACCGCCAGCTTCTGCCGACTTGTCGGGAAGCCCTACATGGGGCAGTACAAGACCTGCTGATACGCAGGGTAAGCCTTCCTGTCTTAGTACAGGAACGGGTTCAGGGGTTCTACTCATCTGTTCGTAGTACTGGAGGGGGTTCGTCCAATCTTGGATCTCAGGACCCTCAACTGCTTTGTGAGAGTACAAAGATTCCGGAAAGGAGTTGGCTCGATCTGTTGTCGCTGACCTCCATCCAGGGGATTTTCCGGCATCCTTGATCATCAAGGACACATGCTGCAGGTCCCCAGTTGCACCAGGCATCAGATGTCTGCGTTGGCGGCCGGGGAAGACCACTACCAATGGTGGCTCTCCCCTTTGGCCTGGCATTGGCACCAAGGGTGTTCACCAAGGTGCTTGCCCCAATTCTGGCCCTACTAAGACAGCATGGTTTCGCTATCAGGGGCAACTTGGACGATCTTCTTTTGAGGGTCACTTCAAACTTAAATTTTAGAAGTGAGCGTGTCTATAACCTGTCAGACCCATCGATACTTGGTTGGGTGCTGAACACTCAGAAGTCAGTATTGGAACCGTCCCAACTCCTAGTGTGTCTAGGGTTGATTCTGTCTTCCCGGTTACAGAGGAGTCTGAAGAACTCGGTCAACCTGGGTCGCTGGACTCCGGAGGAATCCCATGCAGATCATGGCCTGAAATCCGGGCGATCTGGCTTTGTCTCTCCACATGGTCTCAGAGGCTATAAGGACGTCCAGTCAGAATCCAGTCGGACAAACACCACAGTGGTGGCGTATGTCAATCGTCAAGGAGGAACAAGCAGCTCTGCTGCAGCATCGGAGGTTGCTCACCTCCTAAGGGGCTTCCTTTCCAGAGGGGAAGCACGCCAGTCGTATATCTCCTGACTTCTCGACTCAATTGGAAGGTATTGAGGTTTGTGGCCAGGTCAAGAGACCCATGGGCAAACACGACAGATGCGTTGATGGCACTGTGGAGTCAGTACCGACTAATCTATGGCTTCCTCCTCGGAAGCTCCTTCCTCATCCGCTTCACAGACTGGAGGCAGAGAGCATTACAATGATCCCAATTGCTCTGAATTGGCCTCGGCGTCCTTGGTACGCTGATCTAGTGCGTCTGGTAGCAGACGCCTTTTGGCATCTACCGTTTAGAAGGACCTGCTGTCGCTAGATCCCAGACGCCATCCTGTGTTTACAGACACTGGCTTGAGAGTATGGCTTGAGAGCCAGGTGCTAAGAGACCGGGACCTGTCAGACTCTGTGATCTCTACCATGAGGAGTGCTCGAAAATCATCCCCTAGGAAGATTACCATCGCACTCGAAGACCTGCATATCCAATTGTAGGAAATGAGGTGGCATCCGCGTACTTATTTGGTTCTAGAGTATTTGGTTCCAGAGTCCTGCTGTTCTTCAGCAGGGAACAGGCCAAATTTTTTTACTTAAGTACAATTAAGGGGCAGGTATCTGCCCTGGCTGTCTTTTCAACGACCCCTGGTGGCTCACTCTCTAGTGAGA
The DNA here is from genome assembly GCA_029206835.1 of Rana muscosa. Lineage (NCBI taxonomy): Eukaryota > Metazoa > Chordata > Amphibia > Anura > Ranidae > Rana > Rana muscosa. Next base: position 943,675,522 of record CM055116.1, read on the forward strand.
ACGTTTGTACAGCGGGTTCTGCAGGCGGCCCCTCCAGTCCACCCTCCACTACCTCCGTGGGGCTTGTGTAGCAGACGCCCTTTTGGCGTCTACCGCTACGAGCGGACCTGCTGGCGCAGGGTCCCATATGCCATCCTGCTTGCAGGCTATGGCTTCAACGGCATGGCCTCTAAGTGTCTCAGAAACCACTGTTTGAGAACATCAGGGAGATTCCCTTGTTGACACTTCCTTTTGGTGGCTGTTACGCCAGCTAAGACGGGTTTCTGAGCGGGCAGCCTTATCATGCAAGCCTCCCTATCTGATCTTCCACAAGAATAAGGTGGTGCTGCGTCCGCAGCCTTCTTTTCTTCCTAGAAGTCGTGTTCGACTTTCCATCTCAAGGAAGACATTGTACTGCCATCCTTGTGTCCTCATCCGTCGACTCTTGGTTTACGTCAGTTAACACGGTTTTCTGAGCAGGCAGCCTTGTCATGTAAGGCTCCTTATTTGATCTTCCACAAGGATAGGTGGTGCTGCGTCCGCAGCCTTCTCTTCTTCCTAGGGTCTTTCGACCTTCCATCAAGGAAGACATTGTACTGCCATCCTTGTGTCCTCATCCGTCGAATCCTAGAGGAAACTACGTATTTTTGGACGCTGTCCGAGCTCTGAGAGCATCAAGCGTCTGTTTTCACCAGGTGTGTAAGGCGGCGACATGCTCGTCCGTTCACACTTTCACTAAACTTTACAAGTTGATGTGTGTGCATCTTCGGATGCTTCTTTCGTTCGCAAGATATTGCAGGTGGCCGTTTAGAGTTGCAACTCCTCCGTTGGAGGAGTGCTGTTTTGTGTTTGGGGTGAAGTTTACTTTTATGCTGTTACCACCCCTCGTTTTTTTCTTTGACACTGCTTTGGGATGTCCCACTATGTCAATGGAGAAGCTGTGTCGGTCTATGAACGAAAGAGTAAATAGGATTTTTAATCATCGTAAAATCCTTTTCTCTGAGTTCATGGACCGACACAGCACCCACCCCTCCTTTTTAAGTTTGTACTGCTTTTTGACGAACTGATCTGCGAGATGCAGAGAAAGGGGATATACCCAGAGGGTCCGCCCCCTGGGCGGTACTGTAGAAGGTGTGATGCAACACTTTTTACAAGTTTTTCTGCCTAGTCACTCCTAATTAACGGATAATACCCACTATGTCAATAGAGAAGCTGTGTCTGTCCATGAACTCAGAGAAAAGGATTTTACGGTGAGTAAAAAATCCAATGTTTTCTGCCTAGCAGAGGAGAGGACCTGGATCCCTGGGGCCCATTGGTCCTGTGGATTTTTTCTATTTTTTTTTTTTCTATTTTTTGATCCTGAGATCTACTATCAACTGCCGACTGGGTGACAGGCTGGATCCCAGATCCTTGTAGTCTCCCCAGTGTCGGCCATCGAGCGTGTGCCGACCTTTAGCTACGCGCTGGGTTGTCCACGACATGCCCCGTTGCTCCAGGGGTGGATGATGAGCTATATGCTCCGGGGCACACATATGACCGTGCTATATGTCCGTGTCAGTGTGCCGGGACGACAGCCATGCCGTAACCGAGCGGACGTTAGGTCTGTCAGGAATGCCTTCAGCTAGTCCACGCAGGACGGGTAAGTAGCCGTCCCCCTGCTCCGGCAGGGTGGCACGGCTGGGTATTCCCGGGGAGGTTGATTAGGGGGTTCCCACCCTCCCTTTCCTCTCTCCCTGTCCTACTCCCTCCTCCCCATGTGCTATGTGGCTGGGCTTGCTGTGCACTGACTTGGGGGTCCACCGGGGGGGCTCCGCTGACTGGGCTATGCTGCGCTTGGGGACCGCTCTCTGCTGGGGTGTGCTGACCTCAGTTTGGGTGCCCGGGTGTTCGCTGCCATGTCTTTTTATCTTGTGCTTTATCAGCGTGGTCGGCGGCCATTTTAGCGGTGACCGGCGCCGTTTTCTATTGGGAATAGCGGAGGCCATTTTCTTGTAGTCCGCGCTATTTCTTACCATAGAGATGACTGGTGGCCATTTTCTTGTGGGCCGCACGCCTTTACAGGGCTGGCAGCCATTTTCTTGGGGTTTTTTTCCACTCGGTTTTCGGCCTCTAGTGGTCGCAAATGGACGGCGCAAACGGCTGTTATCACCTCAGAAGAGAGAGAGTGACACAGGGAACACCTCAGCTCGGGAGAGAGCGGACGGCGAGTGCAGTGCCTGGGTCAGCGGTGAGTCCTCCGGGGGGGCCCCCTCATCTGTGGCAGCTAGGGTGGTGGTCTGTGTCCTTGCCTTGGGTCCCTAGGGTCGGGTGAGCGGGTCAGCATGGCGCCATACTGGCGTTTCCTCCTCAGACATTCCTGTCCTGGCAGCCAGTGCCCTGCTGGGGCTGTGGACGCTATGTCGGTGGTCCTGAAGGCTCTTATTGCCGGGATGGAAGCGATGTGCGGGCGCAAGAGGGGGAAAAACACCCCCTTCCCCACCATCTTCGGGGAAGAGTTTCTGATTCAGACTCTGGCCTTGCTGTGGCAGGTGTCCCCTGTTCTGACTTGTCAGATGCAGACCAGGACTTTTCGGACAGTGCGGAACTGCTTCCTGCTTGCTCTGTGTCCGGATTGGCGCAAAAGGCAATTGTTGGAGCACTTATCACCGCGTGCGGGGTCCTCACTGAATTGGAGGATACGGCAAGGGCATCTATTAAGGTGCCGGTCCCTTCTGGGTCCCACAAGCTGACCCGCACCGCTAGGATATTTCCCTGCAAGCTTAGTTGATAAGTTTATATTCTAAGACTGGAAACGGCCGCAGCGCTCCAAAAAATTGCATGGCAGTCCGTTATCCCTTTTGAGAAGTATTTCCTGAATAAGGGACTTCTACCCCGATGGGGCTCCCCAATCTCCAGGGATTTACCATTATTCCGGGGGAAGGGACCCCTGATTTTTAGGACCCTGCAGACTGAAGGACCGAGGCAGTGGCCCGGTCCTTGTTCATGGTTTTGGGGTCTGCGTGCGGCCGCTGTTGGCTACGGCCCTGGTGTCACTGTCGCTTCCTTAAATGGGTTAAGATATGCTGCACCGTGATGTGAATAGCAACAGGCTTCCCCGGTCTGCATGATAGCGGACCGGTTGGTGCGAGGCCTCAAGTATGTCTGCAATGCGGCCTTGGATACAGCTCCTGGCTGTCCAGAATTTTCAGTACCTGCGGTGGAGCTACGCCGCATGATTTGACTGACATGCTGGTCTGCGGGCCAGATGTCCAAGAAGACTCTGGCGGATTTGCTCTTCCAGGGTTGGGGGCCTTTTGGAGCCTTACTGGATGACATTGTTGAAAATGTAGTTGGGGTGGGAGCATGGCGCTCCCACAATCCAGAATGGGGTTCGCTGGGTTCGCAGGTGAGCGTTCCCAGGCTGACAAGGGGCCAGCTGAGGGGCAAAAGTGTCCCTGGGTTCGCAAGCCAGACGTCCTGCGAACAAATCTGCGACTGCATGACGGGCTGCCCCTGCCCAACTCTCGCCTTCGAGTTTGCGGCTCGGTGGACTTCCCTGCTTTCCAACCAGTGGGTTTGCGAAAGGGTTTTCATCAGGGTACAAGATAGATCTGCTGTCTTGTCCACAAAACAGATTTTTTCCCTCCATCCTTCATCTTCCCCTGGCTCGTCGGAAAGGCCTGTTTGGGGCAGTGCAGGACCTGCTGTGGCGCTGCTGCCGGGAAGGCTTTAGGGATTCTAGTCCAATCTGTTTGTAGTCCCACAGTAGGACGGGGTCGTCTAATCCTGGGCCTCAAGACCCTCAACTCCTTTGTAAAAGTACGAAGGTTCAGGATGGAATCAGTTCGCTGCTCTCCATCGGGGGGATTTTTCTGGCGTCCTTGAACATCTAGGATGCATATTTACAGGTCCCTGTATATGTTGGGCATCAGAAATTTCTGCGTTTTGCAGTTGGGGTCGATCACTACCAGTTTGGGGCTCTCCCTTTTTGGTCTGGCATCGGCACCAAGGGTTTCTCCAAGGTGTTCGCCACGATCCTGGCCTTGCTAAGGCAGCGAGTATTTGCTATTGTGGGCTATCTGGATGACCTCCTTCTGAGGGCTATTGTGTACTCAGAAATAGAGGAGGATGTGGCGATTGACGGTTAGACCCTTCAAAGACTGAACCTCCTGAAGTCGGGGTTGGTGCCGACTCAGCGCCTGGAATACCTGGCTTGATCCTGGTATCTTCAGAGGCAAGGGTTTTTTCTCCCACTGAAGAAATTGCAGGCTCTTCATACGGCGGTGAAGCTGTGGCATCCCGCTGGTGGTTGTCGCTGCGCTTTTGCATGTGAGTCCTGGGTCTTATGGTAGCCTCCTTCGAGACAGTACCGTATGCTCAAATTCCATACTCGAGTCTTGCTGAGGGAGATCCTGTCCAAATGGGACAAGTCTCCGTTGTCCCTGGATTATCAAACCTGGGTGAGCCACCTAGTCGGACCTCCCCTGGTCTGGTGGCTGAAATCTCCGGCCCTTCAGTCCGGAAAGTCGTTCCTTCCTTTTCACTGGACGGTACTCCGACAACGCCACAACGGTGGCATATGTCTACCGTCGAGGAGGTACAAGCAGCTCGGCTGCAGCATTGGAGGAGAGTTTCTAAATGTGCTGGACCAAGGAGAATGGTCGCTACACCCGGATGTGTTTCGACTCTTTTGCCTGAGGTGGGCACGCCAGCCGTGGATCTCCTGGCTTCTCGAATCATGCGGGAGATATTGAAGTTTGTGGCCAGGGCCAAGGATACCTGGGCGGACACGACGGACGCGTGGGTGGCCCCGTAGGGTCAGTATTGGCTTAGTTATACCTTTTCCCCCTCTGAATCTTCTGCCTCGTCTGCTCCGCAGAGTGGGGACTGAGGGGATTCCGGTGACTCTAATTGCACCAGGTTGGCCTCAGTGTCCCAGGTACGCCAACCTAGTGCGCCTGGTGGCGGATGCCCCTTAGGTCCTATACTTCATCCTGCTTTGCAGTCGCTGGCTTTAACGGCTTGGCTGTTGAAAGTCAGGTTCTGAGGGACCGAGGCCTGTCGGGTTCTGTAATTTCCTCCATGCTGAGGGCACGGAAGTCGTCTTCTCGGAAGATCTATCATCGCATGTGGGAGGCCTACGTCTCTGTGTGAGGAGATGGGTTGGCGCCCACGGGCATAGTCGGTTTCCAGGATCCTGCTGGTTTTATAACATGGTGTGGGTACAAAAACTTGCCTTCAGCGCCGTTATGGGGCAGTTTTTCAGCCTTGGCTGTTTTTCTTTAAACTACCCTTGGCGGCTCATTCACTGGTGAGTACGTTTGTGCAAGGGGTCCGACATGTGGCTCCTCCGTTTCGGCCACCACTACCTCCCCATGAGATTTTAATTTGGTACCTTCAGAGACCTCCCTTTTGAAAACATCAGGGAGATTCCTTTTTTGACACTCTCTCAGTAAGTTGCCTTTCTGGTGACTTTACCTCTATCAGGAGGGTTTCTAAATGGCGGCATTGATCCTCCATACGGTTAAAGCGGTGCTACGCCCACAGCCTTCGTTTTTTTCCGAAGGTGGTATCGGCCTCTCTTTTGTATAAGGACATTGTACTTCCATCCTTGTGTCCTCGGCCGTAGCATCCCAAAGAGGTTGCATTACATTCCTTAGACGTGGTACGTGTTCTGCGGGTGTATCTGTCTGCTACGGCCATGTTCGGAGGTCAGACTCACGGTTTGTCTCTGTGACTGGCCCATAAACGGGCCTGGCGGTGTCGTCGGCCACCATTCTTGATGGATCAGACAGATTGTGATCAGGCCTATGCCCTTCAAGAGCGGGCGCCTTCCTTTCCTGTCTCGGCGCATCGACCAGGGCACTTGGTGCCTCCTGGGCCTTCCGACATCGGGCGTCTGTTTTACAGGTGTGTAAGGCAGCGACCTGGTCATCCGTTCACACTTTCACTAAGTTTTACAAAGTTGACGTGCATGCATCTGCGGATACGTGCTTCGGCCGCAGGGTTTTGCAGGTGGCTGTTTAAAGTGGCAACTCCTCTTTGAGGAGCTCTGATTGTTTGGGGTGAAGTTGTTTACTGCTGTTCACACCCCTTGTTTTCTGACACTGCTTGGGGACATCCCACAAGTCAAGATTATAAGGAAGCTGTGTCCGTCCATGAACGAAAGAGGAGAAAATAGGATTTTTGTACTCACCGTAAAATCCTTTTCTCTGAACTCCATGGACGGACACAGCACCCACCCCTCATTTTTAAGTTTGTACTGCTTTTGACTAACTGAGCTGCTCACTGCAGTGAGAGGGGTTATGACCGGAGGGACCGCCCCCTAGGCGGGGCTGTTAAGCTTTGCTAAAGATTACATGTTTAACCATTTACATGTCTGCTTAGTCCTCTCCTAATAGATGGAACATAACCCACAAGTCAAGATTATAAGGAAGCTGTGTCCGTCCATGGACTTCAGAGAAAAGGATTTTACGGTGAGTACAAAAATCCTATTTTTTCCTCCTCCCCTTGCGGGGCTCGCTGCGCCCCCCCCCCCTTAACCGTACTAGGCCACATGCCCTCAACATGGGAAGGATGTCCCCATGTTGATGGGGACAAGGACCTCATCCCCACAACCCTTGCCCGGTGGTTGTGGGGGTCTGCGGGCGGGGGGCTTATCGGAATCTGGAAGACCCCTTTAACAAAGGGGACCCCCAGATCCTGGCCCCCCCGTATGTGAATTGGTAATGGGGTACATTGTACCCCTACCATTTCACAAAGAAAGTGTAACAATTTGTAAAAAAAAAAACCAGACACCGTTGGGAAAGTCCTTTATTAAAAATAAAAAAAAACATTCCAGCGATGAAATTCTGTGTCCCACAGCGATCCGATGTCCAGCGCTGTCCACACGAAATGTCGTTGGCTGAGCCTGAGCGGACCTGATGGGGAACTTCCTCCGCAGTGTATTAAACGAATAGACCCGCCCCTTCTAAAGTTCCCCATCAGGTCCGCTCAGCCAATGACGTAGGCGTAAGGCTAAGCAGACCAGATGCGGAACGTGAGAAGGGGCGGGTCTATTCATTTATTACACTGCGAAGGAAGTTCCCCATCAGGTCCGCCCCCTCGTATGTCAGACCCCGCCCTAGTCATTGACTGAGCGGACCTGATGGGGAACTTTAGAAGGGGTGGGTCTATTCATTTAATACACTGCAGAGGAAGTTCCCCATCAGGTCCGCTCAGGCTCAGCCAATGACATTTCGTGTGGACAGCGCTAGACATCGGATCACCGCGGGACACTGGATTTCATCGCTGGAATGTTTTTTTTTTTTTAGGACTTTCCCAACTGTGTCTGTTTTTTGTTACAATTTTTGTTACACTTTCTTTGTGAAATGGTAGGGGTACAATGTACCCCATTACCAATTCACATGGGGGGGCGGGATCTGGGGGTCCCCTTTTGTTAAAGGGGTCTTCCAGATTCCGATAAGCCCCCTGCCCGCAGACCCCCACAACCACCGGGCAAGGGTTGTGGGGATGAGGCCCTTGTCCCCATCAACATGGGGACATCCTCCCCATGTTGAGGGCATGTGGCCTGGCGCTCTCTCGTCCCCCCCCCCCTCTTTTCCTGCGGCCTGCCAGGTTGCGTGCTCGGATAAAGGGCCTGGTATGGATATTTGAGGGGAACCCCCACGCTTTTTTTTTTTTTTTTTATCAATGACTTGTCTATGTATTGCCGGGAGCCGACAATTCATTATAGCCACGAGTGAATTTTAAATGCCTTTTTTTCCTTCAGAAATTACATATTGTGCAGCGACAGTTCTTAGCACGGGAAACAAGCACCACTTTACATGTGTACTATACACACCCACTAGGTACGAAACTTAAAGGAATATTTCACTTTTATTGTTTCACTTTAAGCATTATTAAAATCACTGCTCCCGAAAAAACAGCCGTTTTTAAAACTTTTTTTTGCATTGCATTTTTTGCAAAACATAGCAACAAATGATGAAAGAGATGATAATTTTTCCTATTGGCTATACAAAAAAACGCAGAAGTTCAAAAACGTCCTATGCAAACGCCCAAATTCACGCTCAGGTGTGAATGCAGCCTAAGTCTATGTTGTGCCTCATTTAGCCCCATCTTGTAAATCTGGGGATTGTTGCTCTGGGGGTTCATATAAAATGCACAAACAAGTTATTACCAGTGGCATGCAATTAAGTGAACTTGCTGAATGTATAGTGTACAAGTTGTGTTTGTGTTCAAAACATGGTAAGCAATTTTGTGAGACTGCTAACCGATACAATCTCTTGCGTTTGGAATATAAACACTTACAATGTTTATACCAGGGATGTCCAAACCTTTTCCAAAGAGGGCTAGATTTGATGAAGTGAACCCGTGTGAGGGCCGACCATTTTGCCTGACATTCTTTGAACCATTAAAATGAAATGCAAATGAACTAATACACTACCCAACAAGAATTCTCTTGCCTTTGTGGCTGTGTGTGTGGTGAAGAGTCTACGGATGAGCTGGGGGCGAGTTATTTGGATATATATCGTATTTATCGGCGTATAACACGCACCTTCACTTTAACCTCTTAAGCCCTGGACCATTTCGCTGGCCAAAGACCAGAGCACTTTTTGCGATTCGGCACTGCGTCGCTTTAACTGACAATTGCACGGTCGTGCGACGTGGCTCCCAAACAAAATTGACGTCCTTTTTGTCCCACAGATAGAGCTTTCTTTTGGTGGTGTTTGATCACCTCTGCGGTTTTTATTTTTTGCGTTATAAACAAAAATAGTGCGACAACTTTTGAAAAAAATGCAATATTTTACTTTTTGCTATAATAAATATCCCCCAAAAATATATAAAACAAAATTTTTCCACAGTTTAGGCTAGAGGTCGACCGATATATCGGCTGGCCAATATTTGTCCATATTTGATAAATCGGCATCAGCCGATTATTATTAAAATTAGGCCGATATTTCACGCTGACCGCCGCTCATTCTTCCTTCTCCACACTCAGCGGCTCTGGCAGCATCAAGCGCCGTGCTGAGTGTGTGAGCAGAGAGGAGAGAGAGACAGAGAGGAGCTGTCAGCTTGATGTCGGGGGTGGGCGGGACCCGGCAGGGGTGGGCGGGACCCGGCAGCTAAATTACACCAGCCAATGATTGGGCTGCTTTAGACAGGGGGACCCGCCCAGATACCATCCTATTAGCTGGTGTAATATAGCTGCTGGGTCCCGCCCACCCCGACATCGAGCTGACAGCTCCTCTCTGTCTCTCTCTCCTCTCTGCTCACACACTCAGCGCGGCGCTTGATGCAGCCAGAGCCGCTGAGTGTGTGAGGAGAGAGAGAGAGGAGCTGTCAGCTCGATGTCGGGGTGGGCGGGACCCGGCCGGGGTGGGCGGGACCCAGCAGCTATATTACACCAGCTAATGGGATGGTATCTGGGCGGGTCGCTATGTGTATGTGGCCCCGCCGCTTTCTAAAGCAGCCCAATCATTGGCTGATGTAATTTAGCTGCTGGGTCCGCAAAATCAGTGCCATCTGTCAGTGCCACCGCAAATCAGTGCCACCCGCCACCGCCAGCCAGTGCCACCCGCCACCGCCAGCCAAACCCACCCGCCAGCACCGCCATCCACCCGCCACCGCCAGCCAGTGCCACCCGTCACCGCCAGCCAGCGCCACCGCCAGCCAGCGCCACCCGCCACCGCCAGCCAAAGCCACCCGCAACCGCCAGCCAGCGCCACCGCCAGCCAGTGCCACCCGCCATTGCCAGCCAGCACCACCCGCCACCGCCAATCAGTGCCATCTGTCCCAAACTAGTGCCATCTGTCAGTTCCAAACCAGTGCCACCTGCTAGTGCCAGTCAGTGCCACCTGCCAGTGCCAATAGTGCCATCTGTCAGTTCCAAGCCAGTGCCACCTGCCAGTGTCAATAGTACCATCTGTCAGTTCCAAACTAGTGCCAACTGTCAGTTCCAAACCAGCACCATCTGCTAGTGCCAATCAGTGCCACCTGCCAGTGCTAATCAGTGCCTCCTGCCAGTTCCACACCAGTGCCACCTGCCAGTGCCACTTGCCAGTTCCAAACCAGTGCCACCTGCCAGTGCCAACTGTCAGTTCCAAACCAGCGCCATCTGCTAGTGCCAATCAGTGCCAATAGTGCCATCTGTCAGTTCCAAACCAGTGCCACCTGCCAGTGCCAATGGCATCTGTCAGTTCCAAACCAGTGCCATCTGTCAGTTCCAAACCAGTGCCACCTGCTAGTGCCAATCAGTGCCACCTGCCAGTGTCAATAGTGCCATCTGTCATTTCCAAACCAGTGCCACCTGCCAGTGCCAACTGTCAGTTCCAAACCAGCGCCATCTGCTAGTGCCAATCAGTTCCACCTGCCAGTGCTAATCAGTGCCTCCTGCCAGTTCCACACCAGTGCCACCTGCCAGTGCCACCTGCCAGTTCCAAACCAGTGCCACCTGCCAGTGCCATCTGTACTGAGGACATCAAGTGTGTGCTAGAGTGACGGGAGTAAGCAGGAAGGAGTGGAGTGGGTGAGGTTTTTTTTTTTTTTTTTAATTGGCCACAAAAATCGGCATCATATATCGGCCGCCCAAATTTCTAAATATCGGCCAGAGAAAAACCCATATCGGTCGACCTCTAGTTTAGGCCGATGCGTATACTTTATGGCGGACAATTTTGACACATTTTTGGAACCATTGCCATTTTTACAGCGATCAGTGCTATAAAAATGCACTTATTGCTGTGAAAATGACACTGGCAGTGAAGGGTTTAACCACTAGGTGGCGCTGAAAGGGTTAAGTGTGTCCTAGGGAGTGATTCTAACTGTTAGGGGGCGTGGCTACGAGTGACCCGTCACTGATCGCTGCTCCCGATGAGAGGGAGCAGACTATCAGTGACAGTGTCACTAGGCAGAACGGGGAGAGGCATGTTTACACTTGCCTCTCCCCGTTCTGCAGCTCTGACCCGATCGCGGGACACCGGCAGACATAGTCCGCGGTCACGGAGCTCGCGGCAGGGCGGGAACTTCAAAGTGACGTACATATACGTTACTTTGCCCAGCCGTGCCATTCTGCCAACGTAAATCTACAGGAGCCGGTCCTTAACCGGTTAAGAGGGAAGTTTCAGGAATAAACTTACATTTTAAATAAAGAACTGTAAAGCAAAATAAGGGTCAGTGCCCATGAATGCAGCCTCACCATTGCCCCGAATGCAGCCTCACCATTGCCCCGAATGCAGCCTCACCATTGCAATCAATGCAGCCTGATCCATGCCCATCTGCAGCCTCGTAGGGGACAGGGAGCGGGACAGGATGAGCGCCAACAGATTACATACAGGAGTATCTCCTGTTTACTCGGTGGCCTCTTTAATATAAAGTCCCGCCCCCTATGATAGAACAGTTGCCCAATGCCAGCCCAGGAGACGGGATTTCCGATTAGAGGCCACAGAGTAGACAGGAGGTACTCCTGTATGTAATCTGAGGACACTCGTCCCACCCCCTCCCTGTCCCCTCCGGGGTGGCCAAAACTGAAAGATAAATTTGGTATATATCTTTTGTGGCCCCCCAACGGGGGCCCCAAAAGAGAGATGGAGAGAGAGATTATATGTGTGTGTGTGTGTGTGTGTGTATGTGTGTATGTGTATTCCATCTCTCTCCATCTTACCAGTGGGGCCATATTAAACTGGAGCACAGGCCGCAATTGGCCCACGGCCAGACTTTGGACATGCCTGATGTAGACAAATCACATCCGTAGGTAAGCAACTTTTCAGTCTCTGCCACGACCTGAAATGAAGTCACCTGGCCTGTACCGATGCATTGCGTCACAGATCACGTGACTTCCTCAGGGGCCACAAAACTTTTGTTTTTTTAGGCATATTATATATATATATATATATATATATACATTACATGCCACTTTATTTATTTTTTGGGGGGATATTTGGCCAAATATCCTGGCCAGCACTGAAATTAACCCTGTATACTGTTGGTTCTTTCTCAAGTTGTAAAAAACCGAGTGTCTCTTCGGCTATAAACTAAACGGTGCTGTGGTTTTGCAAAAAAGAACTCCACAGTTTAAGGTGTGCATTTGGGTTAAAATAATTGTGTGTGTGTGTGTGCAGGAGAACCAACCCCTGTCCTAAAATATTGTGATGGGCATTATTATTATTATTAAACTACCTTTTTATTACTGGTAGTGGCTGGGCTTAGAATTTAAAACTGTGGCCCTGAGGTCTGGGATGCTGAAAAATTTAACTGAGGACAAAGTGGTTAACCAGAAAGTTTAAGAATTGAGGGGGTGTGTCCAGATAGAGGTCTTAGCAGACGTACCTTTCGAGAGCTCCTGCCATCCTGGAACACATCTTTGGCTTTTCTTCCCCAGCGGACCTGCCTCGCTTTCTCCATGGACTCCAGGGTCCTCCTGACTGTCAGTGTGCTGCCTGAGACTGTTGGCGCGGCCATCTTGCTTCACCCAGCTACTGTGCCAATGCTGCCTCCTGGCCTTCCTTCCTACCTATCCTGCGCCCGGCTCTCCCCGCACAGACACCGGAGCTGTCCAGCCTGCCGGCCACTGCCTGCAATCCTCTCCATACTGCTCCTGTATGCCAACCTGAGGGTACATTACGGACCTAGGAAGTAAGTGGTGGGCATCTTTCTACCCTGGCAGAAGCTTGCGGTCTCCTCTGTGCCCGATTCGGGTCCTATCTAACCACCGGGGTGCCCCGGCCTGACAGATCGTGACCCCCGACGGGGATAGTAGCAGATGTCCACCCCAATCTGTGGCGTGGGTTGCCGCTGCGGCTCTGCCTCTGGCCATCTTGCTCCACCCTGCTGCAGTATCTGCATTTGCTTATGGTCCCCCTAACCCCTCTGCACCTGAATCAATCCCTACACTTTCACTTAAGACTCTTATTTGAGCTTTGATCTCACAATTGGCGTCATTTATATATTTATATATTTAATTTAATCACATATACACATGTTACGCACAGTTGTCCTGCATTCAGTGTGTAGCGATATGCAACATGTGGGTGTAGAATGTTCTACATCTACACATTACGTTTTTCTTGCCATTTTTGGACAACCTTAACAGTTTATACACATTATATATCATGGAGGGTTCTTTTTCTCATGTACCCCTAGGTTTATACAACACCATATTGGTTGTCCTCTGCATCTACACCACTCTATATTGCATATTACATTCTCAGAATGCAGTTCATTTCAATTTTATTTTATTTAGTTAAATTTTCCCTCTTCATCTTTCAGGACAGCCACCTCAGAGAGAGATCCCGGCTCCTCCCCTCTCAGGAAACACTGCCTTCAATTAGAGATTTAAGCCTCATTCTCCCGCCAGACCCTCAGTTATGGTGTTTCCTCCGGTGGGGAGACACCGCTAAGGAACCAAGCTGAGCAGCTGGCGAGGCTGGAGCTATTTCCTGGGAGGGAGGGAGACCGTTCTCTTTGGCTGTCCCACTCTCTCTCTTACCTTCTTTTTGATCCGGTCGGCTGGAGCGCCAGCAACGCCGGTTTTCAGATTTCGAGCGCCCCCGGCTTCCCTTAGTGAGGGAAGAAGCCGGGGAGGTCCGCTCTTCATCTCGCCTAGGGTGGCGCTGTGGAAGTCGCACTAGGTTCCCCCCTGCCTTACGGCAGTCAGCATGGAGCCTGAAGGCTGTTCCGGATGACAGGCGACGTCAGTTCCTGGAGGGGGCGTGCACCTTCCACAGGATCCGCGTCTTCCGGTTCCGGACGCGGAATATGAAAGCGGACCAGGCGCTGGCTGGTGCGGCCTCTTGTCAGAGCTGTGGAGACAGCTATTCAGGGCCAGTTGTGACCACGTTCCTCGCGGAGATGTCGGAAGCAGAGGCTCCACGAACAACTCCGGGAGACAGCAGCACCAGCCACTCAAAGGTAAGAGGAACCCTGGGGTGGTGTTCCCTTAATGGTCCCCGTTAGCTCCACGGGTGTTTTATCCCTCCCTGGTGGTCGGGGGGGGGGGGTAAAGGGGTGTGTCTGGGACCCTGGTGGTGGTGGTCCTGGGGGGTGCACTCCTGGTGATTCTTCTGTTGGGCTGGTGGATTTTTACCTAAACTCTGCTCTCTCTCTCTCTCTGTCTTTTTCAGAAAGCCACGAGTAAATCACCCCATGGGTCTAGGAAGAAGTGTCCTTTATGTAGAACCACCATGGGGGATTCCTGGGCCAAGTCACTCTGTAGGGAGTGCATTGATGGACTAGTTAGGGAGCAGGCAGCAGAGCAGGGGGCGGACCTGGCAGCATCAGCACCTTCCAGTCCTTTCAGGCACTTTTTTCCTCTTTCCAGTTGCCTCAGCCCCAGAGTAGTCCTCCACCAGCGCAGCAGAGTGTTGCCCCCACCCTTGCGGTAATGCTCCCTAGTAGTGGTGAGCAACCGCAAGATTCCAGAGAGGAAATTGAAGATGAAGCAGACAATGCAGCTTCAGATTCTCAAAGTGAATTGGAACCAGAGGAGTTGGACGGGGAGTCCACAAGCTCCTCACGGTATAAACTTTCTCTTGAAGAGGTGGAGGAGCTCTTAGGAGCTATCCATACCACTTTAGGTATTCAGGAAGAAAGGAAGACACTATCCCTACACGACCAGATGTACAGGGGCTTAGGGGAACAGAAAAAGAGAGTGTTCCCGGTCCACGAGGTCCTGGTCGATGCCATTAAAAGAGAATGTCAGGATCCAGAAAGGAAACCTTTCTTCTCAGGGACATTGAAGAGAAGATTTCCCTTTGCTGAAGACGAGTGTGTAGTCTGGAATAAATCTAGATTAGACGCTGCCTTTTCCCAGGTCTCAAGGCACACGGACCTTACCTTTGAGGACATGGGAGTCCTTTCTGACCCCATGGATAGAAGGATGGACTCCCTTCTAAAAAAGTCATGGGATTCATCCCAAGGAAATCTCAAACCTGCCATGGCGGCCACAGTGGTGGCCCGCAACATGGAATATTGGCTTACACAGATCAAAGCTCACATTGAAGCAGGTACGGCGAAGGAGACAATTCTTGCCTCTTTCCCCATGCTACTCAAAGGAGTTGCATACCTTGCAGACGCGTCTGCGAAGTCAATACGCATGTCAGCAAGGTCTACTGCCCTGACCAATTCTGCAAGGAGGGCCTTGTGGCTTAAGACTTGGCAGGGAGATAGCGCGTCCAAAGTAAAACTCTGTGGGATTCCCCTCACAGGGGACCTGCTATTTGGACCAGGCTTGGAGGCAGTTCTGGATCGAACGGCTGATAAGAAAAAGGCCTTTCCCCTTAAAAAGAGATTCGGGGAACAGACCAAAAGGAAGTTTCTTCCTCAGGGGAAAAAGGAAGCCCCAAAAACCAAACAAAAGAGGGTATGGGGACCAAAAGGAAAAGGGCGTGGGGGGCGATTTTTCGCCCTCCTGAACAGCCCAAAAAGACCCAGTGATGGGGTCAAGGTGGGAGGAAGGTTGGGGGCCTTCCTCCCACAGTGGGAGATGATCACGTCCAACCAATTTGTGTTGGGGATCATCAGGAGAGGATACAAATTGGAATTTTCCAATCCTCCCCCACTCAGACTGTTAATCACAGATCTCCCAAGATGTGCAGAAAAATCATCTGCCCTTCTGGCCTCCCTTCAGGAGTTAGAGGAACAGGAGATGGTAGTCCAGGTCCCAACGCCAGAGTCGGGCAGAGGCTTCTACTCCCACATTTTTGTGGTCCGCAAGCCGACAGGAAAGTTCAGACTTATTCTGAACTTGAAACCCCTGAATCTTTCAGTCATCTACAAAAGATTCAGGATGGATTCAATTTATTCGGTGAAAGCCCTGCTTCCTCCAAACTGTTATATGGCATCCATAGATCTGAAGGATGCGTACCTGCACATTCCCATCGCAGAGGATCATCAGAAGTTCCTCAGACTGGCAGTAAATATGGGAAAAAGGGTAGTCCATCTCCAATTCAAGGCTCTCCCCTTTGGCCTATCATCTTCCCCCCGTATTTTCACCAAAGTGATGGCGGAAGTCTTAGCGTTCATACGACTCAGGGGAGTCTCAGTGATCGCATATTTAGACGACCTGCTTCTGTTTGCCCCTTCTCCGGAACAGCTGTCTCGGGACCTTCAGGTAGCAAGAGACATTCTCGAAAATCTGGGCTGGCTCCTGAACCTGGAAAAATCCAGCCTGGTTCCGTCCCAGAAAGTCATCTTTCTGGGATACTGGTTAGACTCAGTAAGTCAGAGAGTCTTCCTTCCACAGGAGAAGGTTATGAAGGTAAACAGTGCAATGTCAGTTCTACAAGGCAGCGGCCTAGTCTCGGTAAGAAGGGCTATGTCAGCCTTAGGTTTACTGACATCAACACTCCCAGCAGTTCAGTGGGCGGGATTACATTTTTGCCCCCTACAACTGTTTATCCTAAAGGTCTGGGACCACAGCCAGCAGTCTATAGACTCCATGATCACAGTACCAGGTCAGATCAAGCGGTCTCTCTGGTGGTGGCGAAAGGGGGCAAATCTGACACAGGGTCTAGATTGGGTCCTTCCAATATCCAGGACAGTTACAACCGATGCGAGTGGCACAGGTTGGGGAGCACACCTGGATTCCCAGTTAGTACAAGGGACCTGGAAAAAGGAGGACGCAAGGAGGTCCTCCAACTGGAGGGAGCTGAGGGCGGTCTCACTGGCCCTCAGGTCTTTTCAGGGGGAACTTCAGGGCCAACACGTGAGAATCCGATCAGACAATTCCTCAACGGTGGCCTACATCAACAGGCAGGGAGGTACCAGGAGTGGGTCCCTGTGGAGTCTTACAGAAGACATCCTCAGGTGGGCCGAGTCCAATGTTCTGTCCCTCTCAGCATTACATCTGAAGGGGGAACAGAATCAGTTGGCGGATTTTCTCAGCAGGAAAACCCTAAGGGAAGGCAACTGGGTCTTGAGCCAGGAGGCCTTCAACATGGTCACTCAAAAGTGGGGGGTGCCATGTGTGAACCTCTTCGCCTCAGGGCACAATGCCAAAGCAGACCTCTTCTTTTCCCTGAACAGACGAGATGGGGCACTAGGGGTAGATGCCCTGGCTCAGACCTGGGCATTCTCCAAGTGCTATGCTTTCCCCCCTCCTGTCCTGATTCCTGCAGTGCTGAGGAAATTCCGGTAGGAGAATACAACCCTAATTCTAATTGTGCCCCATTGGCCAAGGAGGCCGTGGTTCTCCATCCTGAAGAGTCTGGCGGTAGAACCACCTTGGTTTCTACCCGCCCAGAAGAACCTTCTCACTCAGGGCCCAGTCTGTTGTCCGCACATAGAGGGGTGGAACCTTGCAGCCTGGCTTCTGAGGAGGAATTACTGAGGGGCAAGGGATTCTCGGATCGCCTAGTGGCAACCCTCCTAAACTGCAGGAAAAAAGAGACGCAGGTTATCTATTTGAAAGTTTGGAAGCGTTTCAATAGTTGGTGCTTGGAAAGCTCCTTTGACACCGGAAGTTCAGTAGCAGTATTGGAATTCCTGCAGTCCGGGGCTGATAAGGGCTTGGCCCTTAGCACCCTTAAGGGGCAAGTGTCCGCCTTAAGCGTTTTCTTAGAGAAACAACTAGCCATGGACCCTTGGATAGTAAGGTTCTTTAAAGCACTAGCTAGACAGAGGCCAATCAGAATTTCCTCTTTTCCTGTATGGGACCTTTCCTTGGTTCTACAAGCTCTTACAGAAGAACCCTTTGAGCCACTAGATTCGTGCACAATTGAGTTTATCACCCTTTAAAACTGTGTTTCTAGTGGCAATCACTACGGCAAGGCGAGTGAGTGAACTCGAAGCCCTCTCAATTAGGGCTCCCTTTTTTCAAGTTTTTACGGATCGTGTAGTTTTTAAGACAGATCCGGCCTTTTTGCCTAAAGTATCTTCTAAGTTTCATAGAGGTCAAGATATTGTTTTGCCTACCTTTTGTTCAAACCCTGTGAGGGAACAGGAACAAAAATTTCATAACTTAGACGTCAGGAGGTGCGTTCTTCAGTATCTAGAGGCTACAAAACAGTTTAGAAAATCTGAATCTTTATTTGTTTTATTTTCAGGGTCTAGACAGGGCTCTAAGGCCTCTAGACGCACGATAGCCAGATGGCTAAGGACAGCTATTAGTAAAGCTTACGTACTAGGGGGGTTAGAAGCCCCAGAGGGTGTTAGGGCACACTCTACCAGGGCAATGTCAACCTCTCAAGCAGAGTGGGCTGGTGCTTCTCTGGAGCAGATCTGTAGGGCGGCAATGTGGTCCAGCTTTACCACATTTGTGAAACACTACAGATTGGATTTACTGACAGCCAAAGACCAAGCATTTGGCCGTAAAGTACTGCAAGCAGTAGTCCCACCCTAAGGTAAGGTACTCGCTTATCCTCTCTGAGGTGGCTGTCCTGAAAGATGAAGAGGGAAAATTGGAGTTACTTACCGGTAACATCCTTTTCCACAAATCTTTCAGGACAGCACCGGTACCCACCCATCTACTGGATATTTCTATGAGCTCATGGTATGAGGCCGTCAGGTAAGATAATTATATTTGTATGACGTGTTCTTGTGTCTCCCTAGTTGACCGGAGGTACTCTCAAAGAACTGAGGGTCTGGCGGGAGAATGAGGCTTAAATCTCTGATTGAAGGCAGTGTTTCCTGAGAGGGGAGGAGCCGGGATCTCTCTCTGAGGTGGCTGTCCTGAAAGATTAGTGGAAAAGGATGTTACCGGTAAGTAACTCCAATTTTTCTCAGTTCTTTTAAGGGAACGTCACTTGCACTTTCACGTTACTTACTTTTATAATTTTTCATCCATTGGGGACACATACATACATCATCACGCATATTGAATGGCTTTACTAATTCATTGTGCACAGAAACACATGTGCACTATTGACTTTTCAATTTTCCAATTAAGCACTAATTATCCATTCTCCTCCCTCCTTCCCCTTTGGTTCTGATCACATGGTATGTCATAAAAGGTATAAAATAGAAATGATTTTGTGTGTTAGATGGCTATGAGTAAACACTAGCACAGTGTGAAACGCGTCAGCTTGACCAGGTGTGCTGTGATTTGTAGTGCTGTGGTGATTTTACAATAAAGGTAATTATTTTTATTCGGAGTGCGGCTGTCCAGAAGATTTTCTTTTCTTTTGCTTTGCATATGCATTGCCTGCACCCGGGTGTTTGTGAGCATCATTACACTTGAAGATAGCCACACCTGAGCGGCCTCTCCATGTTCATTCATTGTTCTGGACTTTGCATACCTGCGGCTCAGTCGCCAGGCTCCCCCTCTACTTCAGGGGGGGATAAGCTCTCATGTCATGGAAACTGCGCTCCCCATTTTGGATGAGGAAGCTGTTGACCAACTTGAAATGCCTATTGCGGCTACAGAGATTTGGGGCAGTCAGTAATTTCAAAGTGTACGATAGTAAATCTAAAATCATCAATATCTCTCGACCAAAATCGGACCTACAAAGACTCTCGACTGCCTTTTCTTTTAAATACCAGGGTCCACCTCCATTCGATACCTTGGTATTCAAATACAGGTGCATGCATCCCAGCTCTTTTCTTGGAATTGTATTCTCTAATGCCCCGTACACACGATCAGACCTTTGTCCGACCAAACTCACAACGGAATTCCATCGGAGAAAATAGAACATGTTCTATATTTAAACTCTGATGGAATTCATCGGAATTTCTCCGATGGGGCACACACGGTAGGAGTTTCTGATGGAAAAAGTCAGTCGGACTTTTTTTTCATTGAAAATTTCTATCGTGTGTACAAGGCATTACTCCTTAGACCCAAGCCGATCTGTCTAGGTACGCATCCAAATGGATCTCGTGGCTTGGTAGGTTTGAACACCTTGACAATGGATGTTCTTCCCCGGTTTTTATATCTATTGCAGACATTTCTATACATATACCCAATTCCTATTTCTGGAATATGCGCCAGCTGTTTTCTAAATTTGTTTGGAATGCAGCCTGTCCCAGAATTCGATACGGAACGTTATCCCTTCCAAAAGCTAGAGAAGGAGCTGGAGCCCCAGATGCTTCATTGTACCATAAGGCAGCGATACTTGTATTCTAGACTGGTTTCATAATTCTACGACTAAGCTCTGGGTTCACTTGGAAAGCCATATGAACCCATTGAACTCTCAGCTCTTCCATGGACCATACCCGCAAATCGTAGGGGACCTTACTCGTGAAACTATCCAAATATGGGATCGCTTGTTATCTAGCGAGAACATATTAAATCCTTCGGGGCCTATGGCTCCCTTGTTTGGGACTTTTGGCCTTCCCACCGGCTATGCATGTAACTAGCTTTGGATCTTGGAAAGGGAAAAAAAAGGACCAGAGAAGGCTTGCCCAGGTTCTCCAAGCAGACTCCACCTTAAGGCCAGATACCCCTTCCGAATCGTTTTCTCCTCTACCCTATGCAATGGCTCCAGAAACCAACAATTGTCTTCCTATATCTGAACCAACAGGATTCGAGGATGTGCTCCAAGTCGATCCTCCAACGCACATGGTATCTCAGCTTTATTCCCTCTTGCTGAATGCTTCTTACCTTGATCTCCCACCCGACAGGAGGGCTTGGGAAAGAACTACGACATTCCGTCTCCCTCATTGACTGGCAAAACATTTTTTTTCCCTGACGCACTAACTCTAGCCACGAAAACTCAAGAAAAAGGATTCAAATTGGTGACAATTGTATAGATGCCCTTCGACTTGACTATACATCATTTCAACTCGACAACACCTGATACCTGTTGGTGGTGTCTAAGCTCCAGGGGTACCATGCTCCACGTTTGGTGGAATTGCCCTTCATACAGAAATTCTCTCCCTCTCTCTCAGGTAGCGCTCTTATCCATGCTCCCGGGAACGTTCAAGTCCATTGCGTCACTTTTTGGCCTCGGCCAGAATAGTGATTCCATGTTATTGAATATCGATGCGTTTACCTTCCCTGGGGGAGTGGGCTACTGATGTAGACCATATTGGGGATCTTGAACATCTGTTGGCTGAGGAATTTAATAAGGATGAACATTTCTCTCACTTGGACTTCATGGTTCATGTTCTGCTACTCATCGGACTTCATCTCCTGGGCAGAGGGCGACCTAGGCAGCACCACCTCGTGACCATGTTAGAGCGATTCCTTTTCCTGATCTTTCTGTTTCCCCTGCTTTATATTGAATCCCATGTATAAATGTACCCCTCAGAATCCATTAAACACTTACTGCTGATGCAAAATGATTCTCACAGCTAACTTATCTACAGCATAACAAGTTTTTAGAATAAGATTGAATGTAGTAATACATGTTTACGTGTAATCTTCTCCTTTGAAATGTGATGGTCCTATATTTCTCCACGTTATGCCTCAACATGTTGCTCTAACTGCTGTTTTTTGATGCACATCCTGAACACTATACAATACTACTGTTAAAGAATTTCCTGCACTGATGCCCTTTTTGTCTGTCTGACAAGGTGTATTTGATACAGTATCTTTGTGCCTAGTTATAAATGTAACATAAATTAATTTTTATAGTTGGCCTACACTGTAGAATTTATATTTTCAGGACACAATATATTATGAACACATTTGATATATTTTTTTAATAAAGCCTACGTTGGACTTGCACTATCATTTTTGCTTATCGCAGTACCAAATTTTAATGTCATAATGCCGGCCATAAAAAAAATTAACAAAAACAGAAGGTAGTCTTTAACCTAGGAAGATGGTCCATGTTTGCAGGTTTATCTCCAAGTACTAATTGAGCCTAATGAATTTTTGACTCTAATAGCCTCTTATCTAAATCCATTTCTTGTAGCAAGGTGAAATCTTTGCACTATGGAATGTTAAAAACCACACGCAACATACTGCCCGAGCTTTGCCTTTTTTATAGCTGGAAAATTATTAGGCTTTCTCTGTTCTTCCACAGATTAATCTGTCATTTGTCAGGTGCAACTCCCTGCCTAGCTATATACTGTACAGTACTGTATAATATGCTCCATAAACAAGTAATGTTGACAAGTTAGGCAGTCCTAACCGTTCTGTTTTTTTACTTATTACAGTGTATCCGGAAAGTATTCACAGCGCTTCACTTTTTCCACATTGTTACAGCCTTCTTTCAAAATGGATTAAATTTTCCTCAAATTCTACAAACAATACCCCATAATGACAACGTAAAAAGTTTGAAACCTTTGCAAATTTATAAAAAAATAAAAATCCCATGTACATAAGTATTCACAGCCTTTGCCATGCCACTCAATATTGTGCTCAAGTGCATCCTGTTTCCACTGATCATCCTTGATTCTACAATTTGATTGGAGTCCACCTGTGGTAATTTCAGTTGATTGGACATAACTTGGAAAGGCATACACCTGTCTAAAATAAGGTCTTGGTTAACAGTACATGTCAGAGCACAAACCAAGGAGACTGTCTGTAGACTTCCAAGACAGGATTGTATCGAGGCACAGATCTGGGGAAAAGTACAGGAAAATTGCTGCAATATTGAAGGTCCCAATGAGCACAATGGCCTCCATCCATAAATGGAAGAAGTTTGATCAAATGGCCTGCTCTAGGAAGAGTCCTGGTGGTTCCAAACTGAGCAATCGGGGGGGGGGGGGGGAGAAGGGCCTCGGTCAGGAAGGTGACAAAGAACCCAATGGTCACTCTGACAGCTCTAGCGTTTCTCTGAGAGGAAAACCTTCCAGAAGAACTACCATCTCTGCAGCACTTCACCAATCAGGGCTGTATGGTAGTGGCCAGACAGAAACCACTCCTCAGTAAAAGGCACATGACAGACTGCCTAGAGTTTGCCAAAAGGCACCTGAAGGACTTGATCCATGAGAAACAATATTCTCTGTTCTGATGAAACAAAGATTGAACTCTGTGGTCTGAAGGAAACCAGGCACTGGCTCATCACCTGGCCAATACCATCCTTGCAGTGAAGCATGGTGCTGGCAGCATCATGCTGTTGGATGTTTTTCAGCTGCAGGAACTGAGAATACAGTCAGGATCGAGGAAAAGATGAATGCAGCAATCTACTGGGACATCCTTGATGAAAAGCTGTTCCAGAGTTCTCTGAACCTCAGACTGGGGTGGAGGTTCATCTTCTAACAGGACAATGGCCCTAAGCCCACAGCCAAGCTGACAAAGCAATGGCTACAGGGTAACTCTGGGCTTTGGCTGGGCCACTCGAGGACATTCAGACTCGAAAATTGGTATGCCAAGCTTGTAGCATCATACTGAAAAAAGACTTGAGGCTGTAATAAGATGCTTCAACAAAGTATTGAGCGACGGTTGTGAATACGTGTGTACATAGGATTTTTTTTTTTATACGTTTATTTGCAAAGATTTCTAACAAACTTTTCACGTTGTCATTATGGGGTACTGTTTGTAGAATTTTGAGGAAAATAATGAATTTAATCTTTTTTGGAAAAGGGCTGTAACATAACAAAATGTGGAAATAAGCACTGAGAATTCAGGATACACTGTGCCACAGCAGTCGTAAGGTGAAAAGAAAACGGGCAAAACAATATCTGGGAGATGCTTATAAATAAGTCAATGGAGAAGGAAGGCATTTTAAGGTGCATACATACAGTACCTACCTGGTAAATAAAAGTAAGCAACAGAATTGGGCACAACGTAAAGAGGTCAAGGGCCTGTATATTCAAGACATCCCTTTGTAGTTCTACCCTAGGGACTGTCTACTCCTACTTTAGAATCTTCCCTTCCTCAAATTGCTCAAAGCCCAATTAAACCTGGCAAAACTTGGTCATTACGAGTTAAATTCCTTTTTATCATCCAATTTTTTGAAAGGGAAGTAGGGCAGGCAAAATGTAATCTGTATCGCACTGATAAACCTTGATACCAACATACCCATTAAACTAGAGAATGCGCTGTAGTCCATTTTCTTAACTTTCTTGACTGTAGTGTCAAGTAAGAAGCTCTCTATCGCTAAACATGTTGGGTCAAGAAGTCCTTAAAGGGGTTGTTAACCGTTTGTGTTTTTTCACCTAAATGCATCCTATGCATTAAGGTGAAAAAACACCTTGCAGTGTCCGGCCCCCCAGCAGCCCCGTTTTACTTACCTGAGCCCCGAATTTTCGTGGGCGTGATCCCGCGTCGCTCTCCCCACGGCTTCTCGGCTCTTCATTTGATAGATTGATAGTAGCGCAGCCATTGGCACCTGCTGCTGTCAATCAAATCCAATGACGCGGCCGCCGGGGCTGAGTCATACACTTGATGGCTATGGACGCTGAGTGTATGACACGGGAGAGCGCTCGCAAGGTAACCCCCTCAGGAGAGAGCTTCCCAGATGGGGTTATCTATTGTGGGGAAGAGCTGCCGTGGGACCCCAGAAGAGGACCATCGGGGCCACTCTGTGCAAAACGAACTGCACAGTGGAGGTAAGTATATGTTTTGTTATTTTAAAAAAAGAAAAAAGGAACCTTTACAACCACTTTAATAACCTTGTAGCTTATCAAACTGGATTACACAGCATGACTATAAAATTATGAAATCTCTTGTCATGCCCATAGAGTAGGTCTCCCTAAGAGGCAAATGCACGTGTGTGTGTGTGGTGTCCTTTATTGCAAACATGAAATGTGCATACATGGCAACCTCAATTTTATTTACAATAAAAAATGCATATCAAATGTTTAAACTGAGAAAATGTACTATTTTAATAAAAAAAGTTGGTATATTTAAAAATTGGCAGCAACGCGCCTAAGGAAAGGTGACAGGGCAACAAAAAGCTGGCAAAGTGGTACTAACAAGAATATTTTGCAACTAATTGGGTTAATTGGCAACAGGTCAGGAACATGACTTGGCCCCCGTTCACACCAGTGTAACTTGTCATGCGATATGGATCTATCGTCGGCAATAGAACTGTTCAGATTGGTGTGACGCCGACTTTGCGGTGTCGCACCGATTTGTTAAAAGTTCCTGCACTATTTTTGTCGATTTCAGGTGCGACTTGCATAGACATCTGTGCCTGAAATCAGATGTCAGCCAAGTCGCACTGATTTGCAGCTTAACAAAACTAAACAAGCCTTTTAAAGTGAGGGCGGACGATTTCAAAGTCTGATTCTTTGTGAACAGGGGCTTAGAGTCAGAGTCTCTCAGAAGTTGGGGTCCTTTCACACGGACAGACTCCGGCAGTGATCCGTTGCTCAGCATAAGCAGAGCGAACACTGACACAGCCCACTCTCCTCTATAGAGTGTCGGATGTAAATGAATCTCCTGTCCATTTACACCTGACTGCCATCTGATTCACTGGACGGAAGGATAACAGATCCCCAACCATCTGTTTTAGATTAGATGTCAATGGGTGTAAACTGACACATATCTGTTTACTCACTGCTCCATAGAGAATGGAGGTTCCGAAAGTCTGCCTGAAAAACAGACCCGATTGGAACGTGTGTGAAAGGACCCTAAAGATGTGCAGAGGTTCACCATTCTGTGAAAAGCAGCATCCAAATATTGTCGAACAATTTCAGAATAATTTTAGAGAAAACACATTCCCGATTCTTAAGAACAGGTTCTATCCCACGGTCTACCACTCAGCCTACAAAGAGGCTAAATCTAGAGGGGTCTCGATTCTGATCTCGGCGAAACTACCGTGGTCCCTGACTGCAGTCTTAACTGACTCATTGGGCAGATTCCTTTTCCTGAAGGGCCTGATTGGCGGCGTAAAGGTGACTGTTGCTAGCCTGTATGCCCCAAACAGCCAACAAGGCAGCTTCATTAAAAAGCACCTGATAACCCTCTGGAAGTTTTCTGAGGGCCAACTTATAGTTGGAGGCGACTTTAACATTCCCCTTCACCCTGCTGAGGACACCTCCACGGGTCGCTCCTCCACCACGGGTGGTACACGAAAGGCCGTGCACTCGGCTGTTCATGCATCCCAGCTCATCGATGCCTGGCGCCTCTTTCACCCTGGTGAACGGGACTACACTTTCTACTCCCGTCCCCACGATGTATATACGCGCATAGACTACTTCTTCATCCCCACCCGCAACTTCAGGCGGTTAAGCACGTCTCCCTGGGCTCCATCACTTGGTCGGACCATGCTCCGGTCACGTTGCGGTATTCCCTGACCGACTTCTATAGGGGCCAAAGGAAACCGTGGAGGCTCAATGAGAGCCTCCTTCAAGACCCAGACGTGACTAAAGAGATTACCAACTATTTCCGCACCAACAACATTTCGGACAGTGATGTAGGCTTAATATGGGAAGCCCACAAGGCAGTGATCCGGGGCACTCTTATTAAGCACGGGGCGAGACTGAAAAAAAGAACCACTCAACTGGCCACCCTCCTTGATAAACTCCAGGCTCTGGAGTTGCGCCCCAAACAAACCAAGATGGCCACACTTAAAACGGAACTGGATACTCTGCGCATGCAGGACACTGACCTGCTTACCTTTAAAGCTAAGTCGGCACTCCAAATCTCCCGCAAGAGAGTCTACGAGTCGGGCAATAAGTGTGGCAGGCTCTTGGCACAATCTTTGCGCGGGCCAGAAATTGACATCTTACATTCCTCATACGCACCCCGACAGGTCACAGAGTGACCCTACCCCAGAGAATATAACAGGAATTCAGAACGTTTTATGAATCCCTATATAACTTGGCCACGACGCCAACCCCCCCCCCCGGGAGACCATATGACGGACTATATATCCTCCTCCTGTATGCACACACTACCTACTGAGACAAGCGACTTGCTGGACGAACCTATCACGCTACCCGAACTTCAACAGGCGATAGGCAACACCAAAAAAGGAAGGCCCCCGGCCCTGACAGACTCACCCTCCAGTATTACAAGACAATGCTGCCATCACTGGGGGACCACCTTGTTGACCTGCTTAACTCCCTCACCAGAGGTGGCAGACTTCAGAGATACCTTGCAGGCCCAGGTTACTGTCATCCCTAAGGAGGGCAAGGACCTGACATGCTGCGGGAGCTACCGTTCCATATCCCTACTTAACACAGACCTTAAATTATTTACAAAAATTATTGCCACGAGACTGCAACCCCATCTGCCCCAACTCATACACTTGGATCAGGTAGGCTTTGTCCTGACGAGAGAGGCCAGAGACAACACTACCAAAGTCCTAAACCTGCTGTACTCGGCCTCCCAAACTAAAACGCTGTGTGCCTTTTTCGGTACCGCCGCCGAAAAGGCATTTGATCGGGTTAACTGGGACTTTATGTTCGACACACTGCCCCATATAGACCTGGGAAGCCACATGCTGAGATGGATCTCAGCGTCGTACGAGACACCATCGGCCAGAGAGAGCAAACGGTGTGACCTGACTCCTTCCCGATCACGAATGGGACGCGGCAAGGCTGCCCGCTGTCCCCTTTGCTGTTCGCCCTCTCCTTGGAGCCATTCCTGTGCCACATACGCCTGAACCCCAATATATTGGGAGTGCGGGTTGGCCGAACCCAACATAAGGTGTCGGCTTACGCCAACGACCTCGTGTTCACACTCACCACACCCTCCGTCTCCCTCCTAAAATCTCCTGAGGGAGTTTGAAACGTACGGGAAACTCTCAAACTTAAAAATTTCACCAAATCGGAGACGATGGGGGTTGAGCTACCGCAAGCACACCTCACACATTTGCAAGCTACCTATAAACTGAAGTGGACGACAACCGCCTTGAAATACTTGGGCACACACATTCCCAATTCAGTCTCGCGACTATTTGCTATCAACTTTCCACCCCTGTTGGTGGGGATCCGGTCCTTACTAAACCAGTGGCACACGGGTCTGTATTCATGGATAGGCCGGTGTAACATCTTAAAAATGACGATACTCCCAAAAATACTCTATCTCATGCAGGCACTGCCTATCCATATCCCTGCTTCCTTTTTCAAGCAGCTGCAAACTACATTTTACGGACTTTGTTTGGGCAAAAAAGAAACCGCGCCTCACATAAACTTCTGGTGCTGCCTAAATGTCACGGAGGCCTCGCGTTGCCTGATATTCGGGCATACCACCAGGCGGTCCACATAGGGAAGCTCATAGACTGGTGTCGTCACCAGGAGACCAAACTGGACACAACTAGAGCAGAGCCAAAGCGTGACCCCCCCCCTCAACAGAGCCCCTTGGTGCTACGAAACTCTCCCGGTGTCGATTAAATGCCACCCACTAATTGGCAACATGATACGGGTCTGCGCTGGGCTTATATCTCAGGCCTCCGTGTCTTCACCCAACTCTCCTCTATACCCTATACTGGGAAACCCTGGGTTTACACCCGGGATGCAGGACGCGGCCTTTCCCGGAGCGGGCCTCCATCAGGCCTCCCACTTTAGTACGAGTGGACACTGGGTGACTTTGACTGAGCTTTCTGACCCTGCGGGCCTGTTCCGCCTGGACTTCCTATGGTCGCGTCAGCTGAGCCACTTCCTTCATACGTTGAAACCCCCTCCCCCCCCCAGTGACCTGCCTCTCACAACACTGGAAGAACTTTGCGATTCCCCGGGTCCTGTGGCGCACACACTTTCCCTAGCGTATGGCCTCCTGAATCTGCCGCCAGCTGACTTCCAACCGCCCGGCCTGCTCAAATGGGAAGTGGAATTAAACTGTCACTTTAATGAGCCATGACGGCAGCGAAACCTGAGATTCACGCACAAGTCTTCTATCTGTACCAAGACACAGGAGACCAACTACAAGCTCCTGTCGGTGGTACAGGACCCCAGCACTGCTCCACAAGTTCTTCCCGGCGACGTCTGACTTATGTTGGCGCTGCCGGAGGGACAAGGGGACACTCTTACACATTTTCTGGTACTGCCCTAGCCTGGAGCGTTTCTGGCGTGGAGTACGGAAAATCGCCCAGAAATTTACCGACCGCCTAATCCCTGACGAGCCTGCATTCTTCCTCCTACACGCATCCACCACCCCGGAGAAAGTCTATAGACGCCTGTTGGACGCTGCTAAGGCCTGCGTGCCACTGTTCTGGAAGTCCACACTGCCTCCAACGATCCCCCTTTGGATTACCAAAGTGGAAGAAATAAAACATATGGAGGACCTTATCCTCACAGCACAAGACAGGCAGGAGGCATTCAAGAACACCTGGCAGCTGTGGAATATGTTCATATTCTCAGCGGAGGGTCAGGCTCTGAGAGACCCCGAGGCTGCGTGAACATATCCTCCTCACCCTGCCCGCTCCCGACCTTTGCCCTCGTTTAGATGAGGGATTGTGACTGCTTGACTCCTGATGTCTTTGAGGGGGGTAGAGACAGATCCCACCCCCCTCCCCTTCCTCCCCCCACCTTCTCCTTTTTCTCCTTACTGTATGACCACCTCTCTCCCTCTCCTTTTTTCTCTGCCTCCCGCTCCTCAATTGCTATCTATCTTCTATTGCGAACCCCCAGGACCGGGGGCTTTGTTCCTTTCTTTTGTTTCTGCTTGAAAATGTAGAGGCCAGGCGCATGGACCCACATCTGGGCATGGGCCGGGAACAGGCACACGCGCATCCTCCCTCGTTGGGGAGGGTCCCCCATACCAACACCTCAGGTTCCCTGTTAGGGTGATACCAGATATCCCGTGGAGGGCAGACGATATGCTTGATAGTCAGGGAGCACTACACTAGCCCTCCTGTTAAGCATTCGGTTGTTTGCACTATCATATTAAGTGATAAGAAGTTACGGTATGTACCATGAACTGTACTTGAGTTGGTGCCCTACCATGTATATTCTCTGTATAATGTCGGCCTGTGTAGACTTTGTCTCTGTTCAAAAAAAAATAAAAAAGAATAATTTTCCTCAATGTAAAAGACTTTGAATCTTTTGATGTTGCCTACTGTAAATTATATATTTAGCGTATCTGGAGAAATCTCATGATCTTCAGGCCCTCAGACAGCACTGCATTAAAAACTGACATGATTCTGTGGTGGACATCACTGCATTAGCGCAAGAATACTTTAAAAAAATCCCGGTCTATGAATACAGTTCGTCGTGCCATCCAAAAATGCAAGTTACAACACTTATCATGCAAAGAAGCTATAGCTGAACATGATCCAGAAACGTTGCCGTATTATCTGGGCCAAAACTCATTTAATTAAAACTGTTTTGCAAAGTGGAAAACTGTTCTGTGGTCAGACGAATCAAAATTTGGCTTTTTTTTTTTTCCAACCATTGGCACCGCATCCTCCAGACTAAAGAGGGGAGGCACCTACCGGCTTGTTATCAGCGCTTAGTTCAAAAGCCTGTATCTCTCATGGTTTGGGGGTGCATTAGTGCATAGACAACGGCGCAGGCGCACTGAGCGTGCAGTTTCTGAAGGCAATTATGCCGTGACTGGCTGCGCATGTGAGGGAGTGACGCCATCGCAGCTTCGGCGCCGGAGCCGCGATACCCGGAAGTCACTCCAGGAGAAATGGTGACGGAGGAGGGGAACGAGGACGGCTGCGGGGGCTTCGCTCTCGGGTAAGTAATTCATAATGAGCTAGTATGCTATGCATACTAGCTTATTATGCCTTTTGTCTTGCAGGGTGTTATTTTTATTTTCTTTGTAGAGGGTTTACTTCCTCTTTAAGGGGTCATTGGTTTGCATTTCTTTGTAGGAGCTGCATAGCCCCTTTCTCAGAGTAAACTGGTTATTGCTGTGTCCTTAACAGCAGTACCCAGTGAGTACATCCCCCTCCCCATTGATGGGGTGTTAATTCACTACCAAAGTAAGAGATGTAGTCTGTAAACTACACTAGCATCATTAGTATTAAGAGGCACAGAATAAGTGGCAGACACAACCAGGACACCATTCAAAATCCACTCTACCCGAAACTTAAACACCTTTAGTAGTATGGTGTGTTTTTTGCTCATGGTAATTTTCTAGGCGTGTGCACTTCAGCCTATAGAAATGTAAAATTACCTTTTTAGGATTTGAGTCACTGAGTAGATTTTTGAGAAATTCAGATATAGATGCTATCGATGATAAAGAAGAAATCAAATCATTGGACTTGCTGGGTTTTATACTGCCTAAAGCTTTTTTTTTTTTCTGTTTGTTTACAAGGAGTAATCTGTCACTTTTTTTTATTTATAGGGAACGCAAACAGAAAACAAACATAACTTTTAATGATAATGCGACTGTCTCATTTATTGAGACACGGATTATCCATTTTGAACCTGATATGTCTACAGGAAGTGAAGAGGATTACATTGTATTTCCAAACATTCTTGTCCTGGTAAACAATATTTAATTTTTTCACCTAAGCCATTTATGTTACTGAAATTTGTATATCTAAGAATGCTATCTTGGACCAGAATCGGAAGCCAACATTAAGCAGTCTTTTGGTTATTCTCTGTCAATTTAGTAGTTCTTGTTATACCTAGAACATTTGTTAATTTTTGGTTTAGCTGAGATAAACCCAATACAACTCTACAGTTATACTGGTGACCATAGTGTCAACATAGGTGGCAAAAAGACAGGTCAGTTTGATTGCTTATGGCCCCGCTCAAAGTAAAGGTGAAGGCCTATCTGTGTCCCAAAACATGGGGTGCCGGCTTGTCCTGATACCTATCCAAGGGGGTAAATGTAAAGAGGAAAGGATCACTGTTCCTCCCAGGGAGTAGTGTAGCCGCAATTCCTTCCTCTTTACATAAAAACCAAGGTATTTGGGATTGAGATTTTGCTGTAAAACCTTTTAAAAAAATGTGGCTATGACCACTTTTAACCACCAAACATGGGTTACATTGGATTTAACTTGAAATGGGGTGCCCTCAGTCTGGGCTAAACTAGACTGTGCCCTTTTCCCATTGTAGGCTTCTTCTAGGAACAGCTTTGTAACTTTTATTTTATTTTTTTTGCATAGTTACTTTGTGATAAAGCAGCTTGGTACCCAAGCAGCTTGGTTACAGCATATGAAATGTTTCTTAAAGCCTAATGCCCCATACACACGATCGTTTTTCTTGCCATTTTTTTTCTTGCCGTTTTTCACGTCGTTTTTTTTCATGTTTCCTCTCAAGCCTGTCTTGCGTACACACGATCATTTAAAAAAACGATCAAGCAAAGCGCAGTGACGTACAACACGTACGACGGCACTATAAAGGGGAAGTTCCGTTCGAATGGCGCCACCCTTCATGTTAGTAAAGTTTGTTGAGCGACGATTCGCTCTTTTCAGTCTCGTGCTTTTCAGTCCGTGACTGCGTGACGAATGTGCTATCTCCATTACGAACGCTAGTTTTACCAGAACGAGCGCTCCTGTCTCATACTTGATTCTGAGCATGTGCGTTTTTTTTCACGTCGTTAAAGCATACACACTATCGTTTTTCACGTCGTTAAAAAAAACGACATGAAAAACGACGTGAAAAAAGAGAGCATGTTCGAAATTTTTAATGGCCGTTTTTCACGTCGTTAAAAATGCTCTGGAGCCTACACACGATCATTTTTAATGGCCATTTTTTTTAATGGCATTTTTAACGGCATGAAAAACGATCGTGTGTATGGGGCATAACTCTAGGTTTTGTTTGGACCAAGCTGGTTCAAACAAATTTTTTCCCTTTCTAATGTTTCCGCTGGGCGCATTGTACAAACTGCAGCAGCTACATACAGTGTTGTGTTCCAGCAGCAATATGGGGACTTCTTGCCCTGTTCCCTGTTCCCCCTAACAAAGTTGAGTCAGGCAGAGTGCTGCTCAGCCATTCACATTAAGCTTTGTATTTTATGAATGAATACAAGGCTTTCTTTGGCTCAGGTGGAGAGGCCGGCAGATGACATCACCATCTTCATTTCAGCCATTTAGAGGGAACCTTGTATTCATAAAATGGCAAAGCTTCCTATGAATGGCTGAGCAGCAATCGGCCTGACTTGATTTTGTTCTGGGGATGGGAAGTCCCTGCACCGTTGCCTAAACATAGTGCTGTATAGTGTGTGTAGCGGATGCTCCAGTATTATACAGCACGCCTATTAGTGAAGGAAATAGTTTGGGCCGAAACCATTTTCAAGTTCGAATTAAACCTGGAGTTAGGGAGCCCAAAATGTTTCTATGGTAAAAGTTTCAGAATATGCAGAGTATGAGTGAGTACAACAGTTCAAGGCATTTTAGCTATGTTTATGTAAAGTCTTAATGCAGACCTGTTTTTGTGTTTTATACCTACAGGGGGCATCAGTGATGATGAAAGATTTACCTTCATACCTTAAATGGATCCTTAGTGGAGCATTTTCAACTTTCGGCCAAGAGGCCTTCATAAGCAGAAAAGTGAAAGATCTCTTGTGGGGCTACCATGAGCCATTTTTAGATTTTATAAATGCAATTCTCCCTGGAAGACTTCCATTCAAAGGGAAATTTGGCTTGTTTGCAGATGTAAGTGAAATGTCCTTGGTTTTTAGACAAACATGATCATAATGCTCTTTTGTCTTATAAAATGGTGCATCCTGTAATGTTGTAATTATTTTTTTTTTCTCTAGTTCAATAACTTAAACTCTGGTATTTTTATGGTAAACACTGGAGTAGAAGACATCAGTCAAGTCCAAATGGTAGATACATGGAATGGGCTCACAGAGGTAACTTGTGTTCTGTGGTGGCTCTACCTTTTTATTAAAAAATAAATAAAAAAAATGGTCAGATTAATGAGTAATAATTTTCTTGTGTTTTATATGATAGTTCTCCATCTGTTTTTCCACCCGAAGCAGGATTTGTACCACTGATTATACATGTTGTCAGGACTTGTGATGGTAGTCAAGATTATTTTTAGAAAAAAGCTAGGGAAACGATGTTTGTAGATAACTGAAATGCCCATTTTGTAAAAAAACTGTATCCAAATCTGATGACTTCTATGAAACTTTAATAAAAGGCAAAAAAGAGGTTGGTTAGAGTTGGGGGGGGGGGGGTTGTTTCCTAAAAGCTTTGCCTGTCTCCTGTCATGTACTCAACATATGGAATTTACAGGCAAGGAAAAATTGTTCTTTCGCATTGCAATCCACCTCTTTGGTCCCCTGCCAGCGCCTTCTTTCTTTCATCTCAGATTGCCCCAATAGCCAGCTGTAGGCTATTGGTGGGTGCTCCTGAACTAGGGCTGTGTGTATCCTCGGACATGCTTGGCTCAGCCACAACCCCCTGCTCATGACAATAATTGACTGACGGCAGCAACCTATGGTTACAGCTGCTCTCACTGTAGCTTGTGAGCAGGAAGAGGGGACAACAAGGGCTTCAGCCACGTACAATGCTGAATTGATAGAGGACCCGTGAAATTGTTTAGGAGCAAGGGGGCTGGGACAGTTTTTAAGTGGGGGGGGGGAATTTTTTTACCCTAATGCAGGCAATGCATTCAGGTTAAATGGTTTAGGTTTAGAACCACTTTAAGTCTACTTCTTATGGTTGATATATGTATAAAACAACCAGCCAACAAAATGTTTTTTTTTTCCAGGTTAATTTCTGGAATTCTGAACAAGCAAATATGATTAATGGAACCGCTGGTCAAATGTGGCCGCCTTTTCGGACACCTGCTCAGCCTCTGGAGTTCTACAGCCCAGATGCCTGCAGGTATTAATGACAAATCCAGGGCAGGGATGATTTACTTTTGCCCTTTGTTTTTTTTTGTTTTTTATTATTTATGCCATGCAACCCCTTTTAACCACTTAACGACCGCTCACTGTATATGTACGTCGGCAGAATGGCACCGACAGGCACAATCACGTACAGTGTACGTGATTGCCTTTGTACAGTTGGGGGGTCCGATCGGACCCCCCTCCTATACAGTGAGCGGTCGGTATTCGTTGGGGAGCGATCCGAGATGAGGGGACGGCCGTTCGATTCCGGCCACCCCCCCCGCGATTGCTCCCGGCGAATGAAAATGCTTCCTCTGCTGTGTAATGTAAACACAGGCAGAGGAAGCAGGAGGAAGTGATGTCATCTCTCATGCGGCGCTCACATATACCGAGCGCCGTACAAGAGAAGACATACAGGTTAGTGCAGAAACAGCACACTGACACCAGGACACATAGGCACACAAATCGCCCCTCCAGGTCCCCCCAGATCACCCCCCAGTCACAGTGTCACTGATTGCAGTGACCATTTATTTACTGATCACTGCAAACAGTGACATTTGTGACTGTAAAAGTGTCACTAAAGTTCGTTTTAGGTCCATTGTAGCCCCCTAACCCCCCCTAATAAAGGTTTAACCCCCTGATCACCCCCCAGATAACCCTTTCACACCCTAGCACCGCCGTCGCTAAGCGATCATATTTCTGATCGCTGTCTTAGCGTCGGTGATGCAGATCGGTAGCCAGTAAATTTTTTTAGGTTCGCCGCAGGTTTTTATAGCGTCGGGTACCCCCATAAATTATCTAATAAAGGGTTAACCCCCTTGATCGCCCCCCAGGTAACCCTTTCACCCCCTATCACCACTGTCGCTAAGCGATAATTTTTCTGATCGCTGTCTTAGCGTCTGTGATGCAGATCGGTATCCAGTAATTTTTTTTAGGTTCGCCGCAGGTTTTTATAGCGTCAGGTACCCCCATAAATGATCTAATAAAGGTTTAACCCCCTTGATCGCCCCCCAGGTAACCCTTTCACCCCCTATCACCACTGTCGCTAAGCGATCGTTTTTCTGATCGCTGTCTTAGTGTCGGTGATGCAGATCGGTAGCCAGTAATTTTTTTTAGGTTCGCCGCAGGTTTTTATAGCGTCGGGTACCCCCATATATTATCTAATAAAGGTTTAACCCCCTTGATCGCCCCCCAGGTAACCCTTTCACCCCCTATCACCACTGTCGCTAAGCGATCGTTTTTCTGATCGCTGTCTTAGTGTCGGTGATGCCGATCGGTAGCCAGTAATTTTTTTTAGGTTCGCCGCAGGTTTTTATAGTGTCAGGTACCCCCATATATTATCTAATAAAGGTTTTAACCCCCTAATTGCCCCTAGTTAACCCTTTCACCAGTGATCACCATATAAGTGTTACGGGTGACGCTGGTTAGTAGTGATGAGCCGAACACCCCCGGGTTCGGTTCGCACCAGAACCCGCGAACGGACCGAAAGTTCGTACGAACATTAGAACCCTATTAAATACAATGGATGCGAACGTTCGAATTCTAAAGTGCTAATTATAACAACTATTATGCATGTTATTGTCCTAAAAAGGGTTTGGGAACCCGGGTTCTGCACCAGGGGACATGTATCAATGCAAAAAGAAGTTTTAAAAACGGTCGTTTTTCGGGAGCAGTCATTTTAATGATGCATAAAGTGAAAAAAAAAAAGTCAAATATTCCTTTAAATATCGTACCTGGGGGGTGTCTAAAGTATGCCTGTGAAGTGCCACGTGTTTCCCGTGTTTAGAACTGTCCCTGCACAAAATGACACTTCTAAAGGAAAAAAAAGCCATTTAAAACTGCTTGCGGCTTTAATGTAATGTCTGGTCCCGGTAATATGGATGAAAATCTTTAAGAAAAATGGCATAGCTACCCCATGACCCCCCCCCCCCCTACCCCAGCCCATTACCAGCCCCTTTGGGTCTTGTATGGATATTAAGGGGAACCCCGCACATAAAATAAAAAAGGCCCTATATACTCTGAACAGCCGTATACAGGCGGTGCATACAAGACAGGGACTGTAGGTTTGTTCTTATGTAGAATCTGTTTGTAATTTTGAACAGGTACATTGTTTAAGTGTAGCTCCAGCCCAAAAATCTATTTTTAAACTTTTTGGAAAACATAGGTAAGGGTTATCACCCCTGTAACATTTGTTTTGCTGTCTGTGCCCCTGTTCAGAACATTTCACCTCACTTTCCGTCCCAATGACAACTGTTTTTGAAATGTGGTGTTTTTCTTGAAACAAGGATTGCTGATAAAGCATCAGTACAGAGGAGACACCTTTCTCCCATATTAATTCTTACAGGAGAGAATTTTCCTTCCTAGGGGTAGATTTCCTCTCACTTCCTGTTGTCTTCTTGCGTTTGCAAGTAGGAGTCGTTTGTAAGTTGGATGTTTGAAAGTAGGGACCTGCCGTAGATACTCTGCAGAAATAGGCCCCTTAGTTGTTGGTGTTGGCACAACACTGTAAGCACTCACAGTTACTCTTGGTTGGTGCTGGAATGCCCTGCTGTCAACTATTATATCAGGAATTGTAATTACATATAATTGTTGAACAGTGGTAGTAAAAATTGGGCCTTTGATGGTGGTGCTGGTGCCACAACACTGTAAGCCCTGACAGTTACTCTTGGTGGGTGCAGCAATGGGCCCTGCTGTGAATTATTAGATCAAGAATTGTAATTGCATGCCCCTGTTGAACAGGGGCTGAAAAATTGGGCCTTTGGTGGTGGTGGTGGTGTTGACACAACACTGTAAGCCCTCAGAGTTACTCTTGGTGGGTGCAGGAATGGGCCCTGCTGTGAATTATTAGATCAAGAATTGTAATTACATGCCCCTGTTGAACAGGGGCTGAAAAATTGGGCCTTAGGCACTGGTGGCACAACACTACAACCCCTCACAGATACTGTACTTGGAGCACAGCAATGAGCCCTGTTGCAAAGTATTGCTTCAAAAATTGTAATGACACGCCCCTGTTAAACAGGGGCTGAAAAATTGGGCCTTAGGCACTGGTGCCACAACACTCCAACCCCTCACAGATACTGTACTTGGAGCACAGCAATGAGCCCTATGGCAAATTATTGCTAAAAAAATTGTAATTACACGCCCCTGTAAAACAGGGGCTGAAAAATTGGGCCTTAGCCACTGGTGGCGGCACCCATAAACAAAAATGATCTTCCAAGCTATCATCATCAATCGTATCATTGAGGACTCGGAGGAGGAGGATAGCCAGTCAACATAACAGCACAGACACTCAGCATCAGCATCAGTCTTGAAGGGATGTGACATGTTAAAATCAATTAGTCTGTTATATCAGCATCAGGTGTGTGGTAGCTGGTGGTGATCCAAGACTGGTTCATCTTGATGAAAGTCAGTCGATCAACCGAGTCGGTGGACAGGCGCACCCTGTGATCCGTGACAAATCCTCCAGCAGCACTGAATGTGCGTTCCGAAAGAACGCTGGATGCAGGACAGGCCAGTAGCTCAATTGCATACTGTGCAAGCTCTGGCCAGTGATCCATCCTCAAGACCCAGTAAGCCAGAGGATTTTCGGTGGGGAAGGTGTCCAAGTCTGACCTTGCCCCTAGATATTCCTGCACCATGTTTATCAGACGCTGGCGATGGTTGCTGGAACCAATCATACTTTGGGGCTGCGGACTAAAGAATTGTCTGAACGCATCGGTCAGACGGCCACCTTCCCCACCGCTCCTTCTTTGACTGGCCGAAGCCTCAGCAACTCGTTGTCCTGGACCAGGAGTTTGTAACCTCCCAGTCTCTGGGAACGCGTTGCACAGACCTTTCTGCAAGGCCTCCCGGAGTTGTCTCATCCTCTGCTCCCTCTGCGACGGTAACATAAGGTCCGCAACCTTACCCTTGTACCGTGGATCAAGGAGAGTGGCCAGCCAGTAATGGTCCCTCTCCTTGATCCGAAGAATACGAGGATCCTTCCGCAGACTTTGCAGGATCAGGGAGGCCATGCAGCGTAGGTTTGCTGAGGCATTCGCTCCGGAGTCCTCTGGGTCACTAAGAACGACATGATCCGCAGTCACCTCCTCCCAGCCACGTACAAGTCCACTGGTTTCTTGGGACTGTAAATCATCCCTAAAAGACTGCTGCTGATGATGCTGAGTGCCAGCCTCCACCTCCATGCTGACACAATCCTCCTCCTCCTCCTCCTCCTCCTCCTCTTCCTCTTCCTGTGCGATGGGTGGGACAGAAGGAACACTGTCTGGGTAAAGGGGGCCTTGAGAGGCAAGGAAGTCCTCCTCTTCCTGCCTCTGTTCTGCCTCAAGTGCCCTGTCCATTATTCCACGCAGCGTGTGCTCCAACAGGTGGACAAGAGGTACAGTGTCACTGATGCATGCACTGTCACTGCTCACCATCCTCGTGGCCTCCTCAAATGGTGCCAGGACAGTGCATGCATCCCTGATCATGCCCCACTGGCGTGGAGAAAAAAAACCAAGCTCCCCTGACCCTGTCCTGGTGCCGTAGTCGCACAGGTACTCATTGATGGCCCTCTGCTGCGTGTGCAGCCGCTGCAGCATGGCCAACGTTGAGTTCCACCTGGTGGGCATGTCACATATAAGGCGGTTCTTGGGCAGGTTCAACTCCTTTTGCAGCTCAGCCAGGCGAGCACTGGCATTATAAGATCTGCGGAAATGCACACAGACTTTCCTGGCCTGCCTCAGGACATCCTGTAAGCCCGGGTACCTGCCCAAGAACCGCTGCACCACCAGGTTAAGGACGTGAGCCACACAGGGCACATGGGTCAGTTGTCCCTGTCGGAGGGCGGAGAGGAGGTTGGTGCCATTGTCGCAAACCACCATTCCTGGCTTAAGCTGGCGTGGCGTCAACCACCTCTCGGCCTGGCCCTGCAGAGCAGACAGGACCTCTGCCCCAGTGTGGCTTCTGTCCCCCAAACACACCAGCGCAAGCACGGCATGGCATCTTTTTGCCTGCGTACTTGCGTAGCCCCGTGAACGGCTACGGAGCACCGCTGGTTCATAGGACAAACCACAGGAAGAGGCCATGGAGGAAGAAGAAGAGGAGGGGGTGGAGGAGAGAGGTGTGTCACAACCAGTAGTAGCATTTTGGAGGCGTGGCGGTGGGACAACCTCCAACACTACTGCACCTTGTCCTGCATCCTTCCCAGCTGCCAAAAGAGTGACCCAATGGGCCGTGAAAGAAAGGTAATGTCCCTGTCCATGCCTGCTGGACCATGAGTCAGCGGTAATATGCACCTTACCGCTGACCGCCCTGTCCAGCGAGGCCAAGACATTGCCTTCCACATGCCGGTAGAGAGCCGGAATAGCCTTCCGTGAGAAAAAGTGGCGTTTGGGAACCTGCCACTGAGGAACCGCACATTGCACAAACTCACGGAAGGGGGCCGAGTCTACCAACTGAAAAGGCAGCAGTTGAAGCGCTAGCAATTTAGCCAAGCTAGCATTCAACCGCTGGGCATGTGGATGGCTGGGAGTGAACTTCTTTCGACGGTCCAGCAGCTGGGGCAGGGAAATTTGCCTGCTAGAATCGGACGTCAGTGTACTGCTAGCAGAGTGGCCGCAAGTACTTGGCTGTGACACACCTAATTCTACACCTTCATTCCTCTCAGTGCATGTTTCAGAGAGGACTGAAGTTATAGTGGGGTTGGAAATCCCAGCTGATGCGGTGCAAGGAGAGGTCCGCTTTGTTCTTTGGTGTGGGTCTTTGAGGTAGGCTTGCCAACGAGCTGCATGGCAGGTCAACATATGTCTGGTCAGGCATGTGGTACCCAAGCGGCTGATGTTTTGGCCACGCGATATACGCTTGAGACATATGTTGCAAACAGCAGCTGTGCGATCTGATGCACTAGCCTCAAAAAAGGCCCACACCAAGGAACTTTTTGAATGACGGGCAGAGGCAGCGCCCTGCACAGGCGGAGCTCTGCGGTGTGATTCCGTCGGTGTACTGCCCTTACGCTGGCCACCAAAGGGCATCCTGTCTCGTTGGAGATGTGCCTCCTCCTCATCCTCCTCCTCCTCTCTCCTATTAGGCACCCACGTGGAGTCAGTGACCTCATCATCCCCTCCCTCCTCATCACTGGAGCCAATCTGGCAGTATGCTGCAGCTGCTGGAACATGACTGCCAGATTGGTGTCCTTCTTGAGCATCCCCTCTGTCTGCTCTCACCCTACTGCCTTCCTGTAGCTGGGTTTCATCATCAGACCCTTCGAAACGCTGGGCATCCTCCTGGAGCATGTACCCAACACTGTGCTCAAACAGTTCGGGGGACTCCTCAGGAGGAGGACATGGTGGGTCTAGGGAAGGAGTGACTGATGATGAGTCTGACATTGATACCAGGGAAGAGGACGCTTTGGCAGCTGCTTTGCCAGTACCCTGAGCCTGGGTGAGAGAGGATGAGGAGGAGGAGGAGGGCTTGGTCATCCACTCTACCAAGTCTTCGGCATGATGTGGCTCAACATGTCCAGCTGCGGAAAAGAAGGACAAGCGTGTCCCATGGCCATGTGCTGATGACAATGCACCGCGTCCACGACCAGCACTGTTGCCCCCAGACACAGAGCCTGCTTGCCCTCTTTTATTGCCTCCTGACTGTCTGCCTCTCCTTGTTTGCCTTCCAGACATTCTAATAGATGGCCTGCAGGGAGATGGGAAAAAAGCAATAAGGGCTACCTTCAGGTGTCCTTCTCTGTCCCTTGAAACAAGGACTTGCACAGTGAAAGAAACTGACACTCTCCCTAACTACAGTTTTCTGTCCCTAGAAAAAATGTTTTTTTTAAGCACAATATAGCACAAGGAGAATTCACTCACTGTCCTTCCAGGTCCCTAGAAACAAGGACTTGCACAGTGAAAGAAACTGACACTCTCCCTACCTACAGTTTTCTGTCCCTAGAAAAAATGTTTTTTTTAAGCACAATATAGCACAAGGAGAATTCACTCACTGTCCTTCCAGGTCCCTAGAAACAAGGACTTGCATAGTGAAAGAAACTGACACTCTCCCTACCTACAGTTTTCTGTCCCTAGAAAAAATGTTTTTTTTAAGCACAATATAGCACAAGGAGAATTCACTCACTGTCCTTCCAGGTCCCTAGAAACAAGGACTTGCACAGTGAAAGAAACTGACACTCTCCCTACCTACAGTTTTCTGTCCCTAGAAAAAATGTTTTTTTTAAGCACAATATAGCACAAGGAGAATTCACTCACTGTCCTTCCAGGTCCCTAGAAACAAGGACTTGCACAGTGAAAGAAACTGACACTCTCCCTACCTACAGTTTTCTGTCCCTAGAAATTTTTTTTTTTTAAGCACACTATAGCACAAGGAGAATTCACTCACTGTCCTTCCCAGTCCCTAGAAACAAGGACTTGCACAGTGAAAGAAACTGACACTCTCCCTACCTACAGTTTTCTGTCCCTAGAAAAAATGTTTTTTTTAAGCACAATATAGCACAAGGAGAATTCACTCACTGTCCTTCCAGGTCCCTGGAAACAAGGACTTGCACAGTGAAAGAAACTGACACTCTCCCTACCTACAGTTTTCTGTCCCTAGAAAAAATGTTTTTTTTAAGCACAATATAGCACAAGGAGAATTCACTCACTGTCCTTCCAGGTCCCTAGAAACAAGGACTTACACAGTGAAAGAAACTGACACTCTCCCTACCTACAGTTTTCTGTCCCTAGAAAAAATGTTTTTTTTAAGCACAATATAGCACAAGGAGAATTCACTCACTGTCCTTCCAGGTCCCTGGAAACAAGGACTTGCACAGTGAAAGAAACTGACACTCTCCCTACCTACAGTTTTCTGTCCCTAGAAAAAATGTTTTTTTTAAGCACAATAAAGCACAAGGAGAATTCACTCACTGTCCTTCCAGGTCCCTAGAAACAAGGACTTACACAGTGAAAGAAACTGAGGCCTCGTACACACGACCGATTTTCTCATCGTAAAAAACACGTCGTTTTTTTCGACGAGATTCTTGTTAAGCTTGTCGATTTTCTCGTCAAGCTTTCTATGCGTACACACTGGCATTTCCCAATTTCCTCGTGGTTCTCTGCGCTCACGTCCAGCACGTACGACGGCACTATAAAGGGGAAGATCTTTTTTCTTGGCGCCACCCCTTGGGCTGCTTTTGCTGATCTCGTGTTACCGCGTGTGAAGTAAAAGTTTGG
The DNA here is from genome assembly GCA_029206835.1 of Rana muscosa. Lineage (NCBI taxonomy): Eukaryota > Metazoa > Chordata > Amphibia > Anura > Ranidae > Rana > Rana muscosa. Next base: position 943,718,128 of record CM055116.1, read on the forward strand.
GAAGAGACGATTCGCGCTTTTCAGTCTTCGTGCTTTCAGTTCGTTTTAGCGTGACGAATGTGCTATTTCCATTACGAAGGCTTGTTTTACCAGAAGATGCGCTCCCGTCTCATACTTGATTCTGAGCATGCGCGCTTTTTGAAGAGTCGTAAAAGCATACACACGAACCATTTTCTCGTCACAAAACAGGCCGACGAGAAACACGACGAGGAAATCTGGACTCCTGATGAGAAAATAGAGAGCAGGTTCTCTATTTTCTCGTCGAGATTCTCGTCAAGTTTCTCGTCGTAAAACCATACACACGAACGTTTTTCTAGACAAAAAAACTCTCGCGGCACTTTTCTTGACTGTTTACGACGAGAAAATCGGTCGTGTGTACGAGGCCTCACACTCTCCCTACCTACAGTTTTCTGTCCCTAGAAAAAATGTTTTTTTTAAGCACAATATAGCACAAGGAGAATTCACTCACTGTCCTTCCAGGTCCCTAGAAACAAGGACTTGCACAGTGAAAGAAACTGACACTCTCCCTACCTACAGTTTTCTGTCCCTAGAAAAAATGTTTTTTTTAAGCACAATATAGCACAAGGAGAATTCACTCACTGTCCTTCCAGGTCCCTAGAAACAAGGACTTGCACAGTGAAAGAAACTGACACTCTCCCTACCTACAGTTTTCTGTCCCTAGAAAAAATGTTTTTTTTAAGCACAATATAGCACAAGGAGAATTCACTCACTGTCCTTCCAGGTCCCTAGAAACAAGGACTTGCACAGTGAAAGAAACTGACACTCTCCCTACCTACAGTTTTCTGTCCCTAGAAAAAATGTTTTTTTTAAGCACAATATAGCACAAGGAGAATTCACTCACTGTCCTTCCAGGTCCCTAGAAACAAGGACTTGCACAGTGAAAGAAACTGACACTCTCCCTACCTACAGTTTTCTGTCCCTAGAAAAAATGTTTTTTTTAAGCACAATATAGCACAAGGAGAATTCACTCACTGTCCTTCCAGGTCCCTAGAAACAAGGACTTACACAGTGAAAGAAACTGACACTCTCCCTACCTACAGTTTTCTGTCCCTAGAAAAAATGTTTTTTTTAAGCACAATATAGCACAAGGAGAATTCACTCACTGTCCTTCCAGGTCCCTGGAAACAAGGACTTGCACAGTGAAAGAAACTGACACTCTCCCTACCTACAGTTTTCTGTCCCTAGAAAAAATGTTTTTTTTAAGCACAATATAGCACAAGGAGAATTCACTCACTGTCCTTCCAGGTCCCTAGAAACAAGGACTTACACAGTGAAAGAAACTGACACTCTCCCTACCTACAGTTTTCTGTCCCTAGAAAAAATGTTTTTTTAAGCACAATATAGCACAAGGAGAATTCACTCACTGTCCTTCCAGGTCCCTAGAAACAAGGACTTGCACAGTGAAAGAAACTGACACTCTCCCTACCTACAGTTTTCTGTCCCTAGAAAAAATGTTTTTTTTAAGCACAATATAGCACAAGGAGAATTCACTCACTGTCCTTCCAGGTCCCTAGAAACAAGGACTTGCACAGTGAAAGAAACTGACACTCTCCCTACCTACAGTTTTCTGTCCCTAGAAAAAATGTTTTTTTTAAGCACAATATAGCACAAGGAGAATTCACTCACTGTCCTTCCAAGTCCCTAGAAACAAGGACTTGCACAGTGAAAGAAACTGACACTCTCCCTACCTACAGTTTTCTGTCCCTAGAAAAAATGTTTTTTTTTAAGCACAATATAGCACAAGGAGAATTCACTCACTGTCCTTCCAGGTCCCTAGAAACAAGGACTTGCACAGTGAAAGAAACTGACACTCTCCCTACCTACAGTTTTCTGTCCCTATAAAAAATGTTTTTTTTAAGCACACTATAGCACAAGGAGAATTCACTCACTGTCCTTCCCAGTCCCTAGAAACAAGGACTTGCACAGTGAAAGAAACTGACACTCTCCCTACCTACAGTTTTCTGTCCCTAGAAAAAATGTTTTTTTTAAGCACAATATAGCACAAGGAGAATTCACTCACTGTCCTTCCAGGTCCCTGGAAACAAGGACTTGCACAGTGAAAGAAACTGACACTCTCCCTACCTACAGTTTTCTGTCCCTAGAAAAAATGTTTTTTTTAAGCACAATATAGCACAAGGAGAATTCACTCACTGTCCTTCCAGGTCCCTAGAAACAAGGACTTACACAGTGAAAGAAACTGACACTCTCCCTACCTACAGTTTTCTGTCCCTAGAAAAAATGTTTTTTTTAAGCACAATATAGCACAAGGAGAATTCACTCACTGTCCTTCCAGGTCCCTGGAAACAAGGACTTGCACAGTGAAAGAAACTGACACTCTCCCTACCTACAGTTTTCTGTCCCTAGAAAAAATGTTTTTTTTAAGCACAATAAAGCACAAGGAGAATTCACTCACTGTCCTTCCAGGTCCCTAGAAACAAGGGCTTACACAGTGAAAGAAACTGACACTCTCCCTACCTACAGTTTTCTGTCCCTAGAAAAAATGTTTTTTTTAAGCACAATATAGCACAAGGAGAATTCACTCACTGTCCTTCCAGGTCCCTGGAAACAAGGACTTGCACAGTGAAAGAAACTGACACTCTCCCTACCTACAGTTTTCTGTCCCTAGAAAAAATGTTTTTTTTAAGCACAATATAGCACAAGGAGAATTCACTCACTGTCCTTCCAGGTCCCTAGAAACAAGGACTTACACAGTGAAAGAAACTGACACTCTCCCTACCTACAGTTTTCTGTCCCTAGAAAAAATGTTTTTTTTAAGCACAATATAGCACAAGGAGAATTCACTCACTGTCCTTCCAGGTCCCTGGAAACAAGGACTTGCACAGTGAAAGAAACTGACACTCTCCCTACCTACAGTTTTCTGTCCCTAGAAAAAATGTTTTTTTAAGCACAATATAGCACAAGGAGAATTCACTCACTGTCCTTCCAGGTCCCTAGAAACAAGGACTTACACAGTGAAAGAAACTGACACTCTCCCTACCTACAGTTTTCTGTCCCTAGAAAAAATGTTTTTTTTAAGCACAATATAGCACAAGGAGAATTCACTCACTGTCCTTCCAGGTCCCTGGAAACAAGGACTTGCACAGTGAAAGAAACTGACACTCTCCCTACCTACAGTTTTCTGCCCCTAGAAAAAATGTTTTTTTTAAGCACAATATAGCACAAGGAGAATTCACTCACTGTCCTTCCAGGTCCCTAGAAACAAGGACTTACACAGTGAAAGAAACTGACACTCTCCCTACCTACAGTTTTCTGTCCCTAGAAAAAATGTTTTTTTTAAGCACAATATAGCACAAGGAGAATTCACTCACTGTCCTTCCAGGTCCCTAGAAACAAGGACTTGCACAGTGAAAGAAACTGACACTCTCCCTACCTACAGTTTTCTGTCCCTAGAAAAAATGTTTTTTTTTAAGCACAATATAGCACAAGGAGAATTCACTCACTGTCCTTCCAGGTCCCTAGAAACAAGGACTTACACAGTGAAAGAAACTGACACTCTCCCTACCTACAGTTTTCTGTCCCTAGAAAAAATGTTTTTTTTAAGCACACTATAGCACAAGCACAAAACACACTGACACTCTCCCTACCTATCCTTCTCTTTCCCTAAACTAAAGGAATCCAGGTTAAGCAAGAAAGAAATAAAAGTCACTGTCCCTGCCTATGCTGCTCTATCCCTGCTCCGGAACACACTACACTAGGCTGCCGTGCTGGCGGCCTTTTATAGTGTGGGGCGTGTACTAAACACCCTCAGCAATAATTGGCCACAGGCATCCTGCCTGTGGCCAATCATTGCTCTCCTCGCTGCCGGCGCTGTGATTGGCCAAGCATGCGGGGTCACAGTGCATGCTTGGCCAATCACAGCGCCTGGATGACACTGCGATGGCGTAGTGCATTGTGGGCCGTTCGCGTCACTCGAATTTGGCGCGAACGGCCCAAATCGTTCGATCTTCGTCGAACGATCGAACAGCCGATGTTCGAGTCGAACGTATGTTCGATTCGAACACGAAGCTCATCCCTACTGGTTAGTTAGTTTGCTTTTTATAGTGTCAGGGCACCCTCCGTATATATAACCCAATAAAGGTTTAACCCCCTGATCGCCCGGCGGGTGATATCAATTAGGTTTTAGCGTCAGAGAGGGTCTGCGTCACACCCCAGGCAGCGTCAGTTTAGTGCCAGTAACGCTAACACCCACGCGTGAAGCATACACCTCCCTTAGTGGTATAGTATCTGAACAGATCAATATCTAATCTGATCAGATCTATACTAGCGACCCCAGCAGTTTAGGGTTCCCAAAAACGCAGTGTTAGCGGGATCAGCCCAGATACCTGCTGGCACCTGCGTTTTGCCCCTCCGTCCAGCCCAGGCCACCCAAGTGCAGTATCGATCGATCACTGTCACTTACAAAACACAACACACATAACTGCAGCGTTCGCAGAGATAGGCCTGATCCCTGCGACTCCAGTGCTGTAGGAGGTGATTTCACCACCACAGTTAAAAAAAAAAAAGCATATATGCCGAAGCATTGGGGCAGCAGGGGCGGAGGAGCGATTTTGCTCCTAATGCCGTGTACATACGGTCGTAATTCCGACGGAGGCTTGCCCGTGGAAAAGTCCGACCATGTGTGTGCGGCATAACTTTTTTGCTGGAGGACGCCCTTATGCTTCGGCATATATAAATGGTGCATGTAGGCCCATCATTAGAAGTGGGTGGATGAAGGGCGGTATTCTAATGGTGGGCATACCCACGATCAATCTCTTTTTTCGTTCAGCCAACTGGCTGCATGAAAAAAAAAGATTACAATACATGTCCAACAAGGACCAGCAACGTACTGGTATGTTGCTGGACTTTGAATGTTTATACCAGAATGATGCCTGCGGGTTTAAGTATCATCTTGGTATCATTCTTTTCAGCCAGCGGCCGGCTTTCATGTAAAAGCAATCCTAGTGGCTAATTAGCCTCTAGACTGCTTTTACAAGCAGTGGGAGGGAATGTCCCCCCCTGGATATAAAAAGCGCCATTGGGAAATTGGGAAAGCATTTTATCACACCGATCTTGGTGTGGTCAGATGCTTTGAGGGCAGAGGAAAGATCTAGGGTCTAGAAGACCCCAGTTTTAAAAAAAAAAAAAAAACCTGTCACTACCTATTGCTATCATAGGGGATATTTACATTCCCTGAGATAACAATAAAAATGATAAAAAAAAAAAATTATGGAAGGAACAATTTAAAAATAAAATAAAAAAGCAAAATTAATAAAAAAAAAAAAAAAAAAAAAAAGCACCCCTGTCCTGCCCTGCTCTTGCCCAATGGCGAACGCAAGCGTCGGTCTGGCGTCATATGTAAACAGCAATTGCACCATGCATGTGAGGTATCACCGCGAAGGTCAGATCGAGGGCAGTAATTTTAGCAGTAGACCTCCTCTGTAAATCTAACGGGGTAACCTGTAAAGGCTTTTAAAGGCTTTTAAAAATGTATGTAGTTTGTCGCCAATGCGCGTTTGTGCGAAATTTTAAAGCATGTCGTGTTTGGTATCTATGTACTCGGCCTAAGATCATCTTTTTTATTTCATCAAACATTTGGGCAATATAGTGTGTTTTAGTGCATTAAAATTAAAAAAGTGTATTTTTTCCCCAAAAAATGCGTTTGAAAAATCGCTGCGCAAATACTGTGTAGAAAAAAAAAATGCAACACCCACCATTTTATTCTGTAGGGCCTTTGCTTTAAAAATATATATAATGTTTGGGGGTTCAACATAATTTTCTTGCAAAAAAATAGGGCAGGCCGCAACGCCTCATCCAACCTCCATCCAGGCTCCGGAGCAGCATCGGGACCCCTTGAGCCCAGAAACCTCTCAGCAGCCAGCCGGGGAGACGATCCGGAATCAGGGAGCGGTGAGTCCTCCACTCGGGCCTACGGCCCTCCCTGCAGCCATCCTCCCCACGTCCCTGGCGGCCATCTTGGGACTCCCCACGAGGCAGCAGCCGTACACCCAATGCTCTGAGGCCTTCCCGCAGCTCCTCCGCACCGCCTCAGACCCGGGCCTCACAGGGACAGCTGCCAGCTCACTGCCCAGCACAGGGGGAGCGGAGGACTATCCATCCCCACAGGACGGAGCCCATTCACCCTTGGATGGCAGGACACCGGGCACTTTTATCCCACATGAGACCACCCTGCCGGACACCCTCTCCCCCAGGGCACAGAGGCCCTCCAGACCAATAGACCCCCACCCACAAGGCCTCCCTGCACCATCGGCCCCCCCCTGTGCCCAGGTGGCCAGCACCTCTGCTCCTCCCCACTCCCCGAGGTCGCCTGACAGGGACCATTGGCCGACACACACCCAGGACTGGAGTGAGCCCTGGGAATACCAGGCCTCCCCGAACCCCTCCTGGGGAGCCCCGCTTTTTCCCCACTACCCCCACGATGCTCCTGACGGCGGTCGAGGGGCACAGGGACAACCCCCTCAATGCCCCCGCAGTGGCACGCTTACCTCCAAGCGATGCCGACAAAGGACGACTTCAGGCAGCTTGTCGAGGACGTGAAGTCCACCTGCAGATCAGAGATCCAAGCCTTACAGTCGGGCCTCAAACATCTAGCAGACAGGGTGGAAATGGCGGAGGAAGAAATCCAAGAAACAAAATTAGCAGTACACAGAACCCAAGTTCAAGGATCAGAACACCGCACCCTCCTTAGGGACATGCAACGCCACGTAGAAGACCTGGACAACAGGGGGCGCAGGAACAACATCCGGGTTCGGGGGGTCCCAGAAGCAGAAGGCCCAGAAGATGTCCAGAACACACTACAATCGCTTTTTAACGACCTTCTGGGGGCGGACCCGACCCATACTATTGAAATGGACAGAGCCCACCGAGCGCTACGGCCTAAAGGCACCTCTACCAGACCCCGAGATATCATTTGCAGGCTGACATCATACCCTTTGAAAGAGGATATCATGAAGCAGGCCCGCCTAGCCCGCAAGGTGACCCTAGGAGACCATCACATTCAGCTGTTCCCGGACTTGTCCTGGATCACCCTACAAAAGAGAAGACTACTCCAACCACTGCTGCGCATTCTTCAAGAAGAGAATATACCGTACCGCTGGGGATTTCCCTTCAGCCTCACGGCCAAGCATCAAGGCAAATCGGCGACCATGAGGTATCCGGAGGACCTGGAACCCTTCTGTGACACCCTGGCGATTAGAGCACCCCAGCTTCCTGATTGGGATCTTGTGGCGACCCCACCACCGCCGCCCACAGTGTGGCAAAAGGTCCCCCCACCCAAGCGCTCCCGAGGCCCGGAGAGATCCCCGAGGGGTCGGAGCTCGCAGCAGAGGAGATCCTGATTGAGTCTTGCACTATCTGACTTGCTACATATCTGAAGGACCACCCCTGTCCCTGTTTACGCGTTATGGTTCGCTGTTTTTTGCTACCTTTTTCATAAGTTTTATTTTTTCTCTCTATTTTTCACCCCACGATAATTGCCCGTGGAAAAGTCCGACCATGTGTGTGCGGCATAACTTTTTTGCTGGAGGACGCCCTTATGCTTCGGCATATATAAATGGTGCATGTAGGCCCATCATTAGAAGTGGGTGGATGAAGGGCGGTATTCTAATGGTGGGCATACCCACGATCAATCTCTTTTTTCGTTCAGCCAACTGGCTGCATGAAAAAAAAAGATTACAATACATGTCCAACAAGGACCAGCAACGTACTGGTATGTTGCTGGACTTTGAATGTTTATACCAGAATGATGCCTGCGGGTTTAGGTATCATCTTGGTATCATTCTTTTCAGCCAGCGGCCGGCTTTCATGTAAAAGCAATCCTAGTGGCTAATTAGCCTCTAGACTGCTTTTACAAGCAGTGGGAGGGAATGTCCCCCCCTGGATATAAAAAGCGCCATTGGGAAATTGGGAAAGCATTTTATCACACCGATCTTGGTGTGGTCAGATGCTTTGAGGGCAGAGGAAAGATCTAGGGTCTAGAAGACCCCAGTTTTAAAAAAAAAAAAAAAACCTGTCACTACCTATTGCTATCATAGGGGATATTTACATTCCCTGAGATAACAATAAAAATGATAAAAAAAAAAAATTATGGAAGGAACAATTTAAAAATAAAATAAAAAAGCAAAATTAATAAAAAAAAAAATAAAAAAAAAAAGCACCCCTGTCCTGCCCTGCTCTTGCCCAATGGCGAACGCAAGCGTCGGTCTGGCGTCATATGTAAACAGCAATTGCACCATGCATGTGAGGTATCACCGCGAAGGTCAGATCGAGGGCAGTAATTTTAGCAGTAGACCTCCTCTGTAAATCTAACGGGGTAACCTGTAAAGGCTTTTAAAGGCTTTTAAAAATGTATGTAGTTTGTCGCCAATGCGCGTTTGTGCGAAATTTTAAAGCATGTCGTGTTTGGTATCTATGTACTCGGCCTAAGATCATCTTTTTTATTTCATCAAACATTTGGGCAATATAGTGTGTTTTAGTGCATTAAAATTAAAAAAGTGTATTTTTTCCCCAAAAAATGCGTTTGAAAAATCGCTGCGCAAATACTGTGTAGAAAAAAAAAATGCAACACCCACCATTTTATTCTGTAGGGCCTTTGCTTTAAAAATATATATAATGTTTGGGGGTTCAACATAATTTTCTTGCAAAAAAATAGGGCAGGCCGCAACGCCTCATCCAACCTCCATCCAGGCTCCGGAGCAGCATCGGGACCCCTTGAGCCCAGAAACCTCTCAGCAGCCAGCCGGGGAGACGATCCGGAATCAGGGAGCGGTGAGTCCTCCACTCGGGCCTACGGCCCTCCCTGCAGCCATCCTCCCCACGTCCCTGGCGGCCATCTTGGGACTCCCCACGAGGCAGCAGCCGTACACCCAATGCTCTGAGGCCTTCCCGCAGCTCCTCCGCACCGCCTCAGACCCGGGCCTCACAGGGACAGCTGCCAGCTCACTGCCCAGCACAGGGGGAGCGGAGGACTATCCATCCCCACAGGACGGAGCCCATTCACCCTTGGATGGCAGGACACCGGGCACTTTTATCCCACATGAGACCACCCTGCCGGACACCCTCTCCCCCAGGGCACAGAGGCCCTCCAGACCAATAGACCCCCACCCACAAGGCCTCCCTGCACCATCGGCCCCCCCCTGTGCCCAGGTGGCCAGCACCTCTGCTCCTCCCCACTCCCCGAGGTCGCCTGACAGGGACCATTGGCCGACACACACCCAGGACTGGAGTGAGCCCTGGGAATACCAGGCCTCCCCGAACCCCTCCTGGGGAGCCCCGCTTTTTCCCCACTACCCCCACGATGCTCCTGACGGCGGTCGAGGGGCACAGGGACAACCCCCTCAATGCCCCCGCAGTGGCACGCTTACCTCCAAGCGATGCCGACAAAGGACGACTTCAGGCAGCTTGTCGAGGACGTGAAGTCCACCTGCAGATCAGAGATCCAAGCCTTACAGTCGGGCCTCAAACATCTAGCAGACAGGGTGGAAATGGCGGAGGAAGAAATCCAAGAAACAAAATTAGCAGTACACAGAACCCAAGTTCAAGGATCAGAACACCGCACCCTCCTTAGGGACATGCAACGCCACGTAGAAGACCTGGACAACAGGGGGCGCAGGAACAACATCCGGGTTCGGGGGGTCCCAGAAGCAGAAGGCCCAGAAGATGTCCAGAACACACTACAATCGCTTTTTAACGACCTTCTGGGGGCGGACCCGACCCATACTATTGAAATGGACAGAGCCCACCGAGCGCTACGGCCTAAAGGCACCTCTACCAGACCCCGAGATATCATTTGCAGGCTGACATCATACCCTTTGAAAGAGGATATCATGAAGCAGGCCCGCCTAGCCCGCAAGGTGACCCTAGGAGACCATCACATTCAGCTGTTCCCGGACTTGTCCTGGATCACCCTACAAAAGAGAAGACTACTCCAACCACTGCTGCGCATTCTTCAAGAAGAGAATATACCGTACCGCTGGGGATTTCCCTTCAGCCTCACGGCCAAGCATCAAGGCAAATCGGCGACCATGAGGTATCCGGAGGACCTGGAACCCTTCTGTGACACCCTGGCGATTAGAGCACCCCAGCTTCCTGATTGGGATCTTGTGGCGACCCCACCACCGCCGCCCACAGTGTGGCAAAAGGTCCCCCCACCCAAGCGCTCCCGAGGCCCGGAGAGATCCCCGAGGGGTCGGAGCTCGCAGCAGAGGAGATCCTGATTGAGTCTTGCACTATCTGACTTGCTACATATCTGAAGGACCACCCCTGTCCCTGTTTACGCGTTATGGTTCGCTGTTTTTTGCTACCTTTTTCATAAGTTTTATTTTTTCTCTCTATTTTTCACCCCACGATAAAGCCACCCAGGCAATAGGCTACGCAATAATCCACCTTTGGCGCCCTTGCTACAGAACTGACCGACATCAAGGGCGAGTCTTGAAAAAGACCTTGGAGAGAGACTGTTCAGGCACCCCCTGCCTTCCCCCCCTCTTAGTTCACTAGACTTCTAGAGCAAGCGGGTTATCACCATCTAGCATGTTTGACTTTGGGCTCCCCTGGGTCTCCCTGGCCCACCCTATCTGGGTGGGGGCGGGGAGGCTCACGGGAGGCCTTCTGGACCTGGGCCGGCTGGTCCCATCGGGTCTGTGGATGTTGTTTTCTATGTTTATGCATGATATTACCATACTAATTACTTTTCTCTTTCTCCTAGCTTTTCCTAATCCCCTCCCTTCCTCTGTCATCGCCTGGCTCACTAAGCAAAGTCACCAATCCTCTCGGATCTCCTCCCGTGTGGCGCCCATCCCTGACCGTGACTGCCCGGACCACCCTCAACAACACCAGATGAGTATTTATGCCCCCCATCCTAGCTCCCATGGCTAAGATTTTATCCTTAAATGTTCATTGCCTGAATTCTAATCGTAAAAGGCATCTGGCACTGAGGGAGTTTAGACAGTCAGGAGCGAATGTCATACTGGTACAGGAAACTCACTTTGACAAAGAGGGCACCTTTAAATTCGCCTCCAGGTACTACTCTCAAATCTACCTGTCATCAGGACCCCACAAGAGGGCGGGGGTGACTATCCTAATCAAACAAGGGTCCCCCTTCACGTACTCGTCCCACTACAGTGACCCCCAAGGCCACTTTCTCATACTCAGAGGCCTATGGCTGGACAAGGAGATCACATTTTGTGTGGTCTATGTCCCCAATGTCAGGCAGACAGGATTCCTAAATAAAATGCTAGCTCGCCTATTCCGCTCGGATCATGGGGTGCTGGTGGTGGGGGGGGACTTTAACCTAACCCAATCGGAGATGGCGGATCGCCAGGGGGTGGGCCCTAGGGCGCCCACACCGAGAGCACTTAGAGATTCGCAGCTTTTCCGCCAAATTACCAGAAGGTATGCCCTCTTTGATGCCTGGCGGGCTCTCCATCCTGGAGACCGACAGTACACCTTTTATTCGGCCCCCCATCGCACGCACTCCCGCATAGATTACTTCTTTGTTAACAATGCAACCCTACGTATGACTCGAACTGCGCGGATCCTGCCGATCTCGTGGTCGGACCACGCCCCGGTAGAGTTAACCCTGGACTTAGATGCCCCAACACGTAGACCGTGCACCTGGCGTCTAAATACGTTCCTACTGCAACACCTCCCCTCAAAAACTGAACTAAATACCACGCTACAACATTATATGGCAGACAATGACACGGGGGATGTATCTATATCCACATTTTGGGAATCCCATAAGGCGGTGATGAGGGGCAGATGCATAGCCCTCTCCTCAACCATGAAAAGGGACTCACAGGCCCTGCAGAAGCACACAGAACAGGAGCTTAGGAATCTAGAAAAGCAGCTTCAATCCAACCCCACTCTGGTTCTCCTGAAAAAAATTACGGCCCTCAGGGCAACGTTGGGAGACCTAGCCCTGAACAGGGTAGAAAAAGCCTTACTCAAACTAAAACAGATGTTCTATGACAAGGGGAATAAGGCCCATACGCTTCTAGCCCGGAAGCTCCGGGACAACGCTCAAGTGTCGACCCCACATCAGATCCAAAATAGCGCGGGCCGACTGGTCTCCCACCCCACTGACGTAGCCCATTCCTTTGAAGTCTTCTACAAGGCCTTGTATAATAACCCTGATATCCCCGCAAACCCCCCCACGCCTGACCTGACTAACCGTATTCAGCAATACCTAGATCTTAGCGGTGTATCACGGCTCCAGTCCACAGATCTGGATGCTTTGAATGCTCCGATCACGCAAGAGGAAATAGAGCAGACCATCAAATCCCTACCCAATCGCAAAGCCCCAGGCCCGGACGGCTTCCCATACGAGTACTACAAGGAATTTCTCCCTCCCCTCCTCCCCTACATGTGCAGGCTTTTCAATGCCTTCCTTCATGACACTCCGATCCCGAGAGATATGCAGAGCTCCTTTATCACAGTGATCCCCAAACCCGGGAAGGACCCCTCCCTCTGCGCTAACTACAGACCAATTGCCCTGCTGAATTCGGACCTTAAAATATTCACTAAACTCCTGTCTATGCGCCTGAACACGGTCTTACCCTCCCTGATCCATAAAGATCAGGTGGGATTCGTCCCTTTCCGCCAGGCGGGTGACAATACTAGGAAGATAATAGACCTGGTTGAGGTGGTGAACAGGGAGGGCGCACAGGCCCTGCTGTTGAGCTTGGATGCAGAAAAAGCGTTTGACCGCCTGGGGTGGCCCTTCCTGTTCGCCACGCTCCGCCATGTGGGATTCAGGGGGCCCTTCTATAGAGCCATACAACACCTATATACAAACCCATCTTCCCAAGTCAGGACCCCCTTCGCCCTGTCCGCCCCGTTGCCAATACAGAATGGCACCAGACAGGGGTGTCCACTCTCACCCCTGCTCTTTGCACTATGTGTTGAACCCCTAGCAGCGACAATCCGTGGCAACCCGGACATTAAGGGCATAGGGGTTCGGAACAGGGAGTTTAAAATCTCCCTGTTTGCAGATGACATCATTCTCTCCTTAGTTCAACCCAGGACTTCCCTTCCAATCCTTCACGCGGAACTAGACCGCTATGGGGCTCTATCGGGATACAAAATCAATGCATCGAAGTCGGAGGCCCTCCCACTCAATATACCAGAGGGTGAGGTAGAACACCTGAAAGCCAATTTCCCCTATAGCTGGAAAAATACTGCCCTAAAATACTTGGGAATTAATATTACCCCACAATACTCTACTCTTTACCAAGAAAACTCCCCCCCCCCCTCTTCCACAATATCAGGACCCTCCTCCAGCAATGGAAAAAGCACCACATCTCTCTACTCGGAAGGATCGCATCTGTGAAGATGACGGTCCTCCCGAAACTGTTGTATCTCTTTCAGACCTTGCCCATCCCCGTCCCCTATGGCCAACTGAAACACTTACAAGCCGACCTACTACGATTCACCTGGAACTACGGGAGACATAGAATCCCACGGTCGGTGTTGCAGGCGGCCAGGTCGGATGGGGGCCTAGCTTTCCCCACTCTCACTAAATACTACCAGGCGGCACAACTGAGGGCAATAACTTCTTGGTTCACGCTCCGTTCCTATAACAAATGGACCGAGATAGAGAAACTGTGGTTAGCTCCGATACACCCAAACAACCTTCTGTGGAATGCGAACGCAGAGGTAGAGCCAGCACGATTGCTAGGCCCGATGGCGCAGCTCAGGAGGATGTGGCGTAAACTGACACAACAACATAGACTGGTCTCTGACAGCTCGCTCCTGACCTCATTTGCTTGTAACCCCAAAATGCCAGATAGCTTAACCTACCAAATGTCCTCCCCCTGGACTACGAGAAACCTCTTCCATTTTGGAAATTTGGTGGATCCTCGCACCCGTAAACTGCGTCCCTTTGCCGACCTGCAGTCCCAATATGGCCTCCCTAAGCAGGCTTTCTACGGGTATCTCCAAATCCGCCACTATGCCTTGTCCTTCGCACCAACTCTGCAATTTCCCCCCCTACCCCTTTTGAGAACCTCATTCTGGTAGGCTTTGCCCAGAGAGGTCTGATCTCAAATATTTACAAAATATTGAATGAGAGGCCCTTTGACTCAATGGGCAAACACAATTACATGATCAAGTGGGAAAAGGCATTGGGAGAGGAGATACCCCTGGAACAATGGAGGGCCATATGGAATCAAGCGTCCAAGACGTCGATATGCACGCTATACAAGGAGAATATATACAAGATACTGTACTTCTGGTACTTGACTCCTGATGTCCTCCATGCCATCCACCCGGCCAGTTCGGACCGATGCTGGAGATGCCAGGGAGCAAAGGGAACACTATATCATATCTATTGGGAGTGCCCGCTGATAACCCCTTACTGACACTCAGTTCACCAACTTCTGACTCACCTCCTAGAAACGGAAGTACCATTCACCCCCAAATTTTTC